>OZ021713.1:0-1200000 GCA_963978555.1 Galerucella nymphaeae | reverse complement strand
CGAGCTACTAAAAGCGAGTACTGGAAATGCCGTGTAAACAGACATTCTAGTGCTGGCTTTTAGTACTCGTTCCATCAACCGTTCCAGGAGAGCGAATAGAAAGCCATCCTATTCGATGGAACGAGTTGCCCCCTCTTTTTTACTTTCTTCCATCAATTGCCTCGTGTAAACACGTGAATAGTAGAATAGTCGAGTGGTTAGGAGAGTGTAGAGCTGTCAGGCGGACAAAACACGTGATATTTAATAGCAACGCAGTATTTGTTTAGTTTGTGAATTCTAGTTACTCTAATATTATTATTATTAATATGGCGTCTAATAAATGGACTGAAGACACTAGTGTGAAATTTGTGGAGTTATATAGGGAACATGAATGTCTGTGGAACTCCAATTTGCTTGTTTATAGAAATAAGCAAGCCCGAGATGCGGCAATTAAAAAATTAGTAGAAGAAATGGGTATTGAAGGTTTCGGCGCCGTAGACGCAAAAAATAAAATAAAAAACTTACGGTCCACTTACATGCAAGAGGTAGCAAAAATCAAAAAGGCAAATCATTCTGGAATGGGCGCAGAAGACTCATACGTACCTAAAATGAAGTGGTTCGCAATAATGCATTCATTTTTACAAAAAGTGGATAAAAGAAGAGATACACTATCTAACTTGGTAAGTATATTACCATTTACATTGAATTTATTGCAATATTTGTGAGTCATTACATGTTACATCTACTCCAAATGACAAGTTTAAAAAATCATTCGATCTTGCCACGAAACTGCTCCTGTAGTCATAAAATAGTCAACATATCTGTCCCTCAGTTTTCTAGCAAATTGCGATGAATGATTACTTCCTACGGTTACAGCTTTTTGCAATCCAGATGTTTCAGATCTCCAAGATCCAAGAACTACTTTACCTTGATTAATGTCTTCTTCGTCGACTGATCCCGTTGGCAAATAGACATTCACTGATTTAGCTCGAAGCCAGTTATGCAGGGCACAACAGGTCCGTACGATCTTGTCAACTGTGGAAACTTTACAGGATATTGGTTTTTCAAAAATCCTGAATCTGCTGGCTAAAATGCCAAATGCGTTTTCCACAATCCTTCTCGCACGACTTAATCTATAATTGAATACTTTTTGTCCAGTGGTTAGTTCAGTTTTTGAAAATGGCTTCAATAAATAATGTTTAAGGGGAAAGGCATTATCTCCAACAATGAACCCACCGTCCGGCAACATATTATTTTCCAGTGCTGAGTAAATAGAACACTGAGAGAAAACCCCTCCATCAGATGCTTTTCCATTACATCCAATATCAATGTAACGAAAACAATAGTTGCCGTCGACAATCGCCAACAAAATAATACTATTTTGCCCTTTGTAATTATAATACTCGCTTCCAACGTTAGAAGGAGCACGAATGTTGATGTGCTTCCCATCAACTGCTCCATAACATCCTGGGAAATTCCACCTTGTGCTGAAGTCACTTTCTATTGTTTTCCATTCATGTACTGTCTGAGGTACCTAGAACAATAAAAGCCTTAATAAATATCATGTGAAGCAAGTAGCCAGCTTTTGACGCCAACCCGTTAAATAAAGTGCTTAATTACAATACTGTCCATAATAATATTTTTGATTTTTCAGGGCGATCAAGAGGAAGCAACAAATACAGATGGTACACCTCCAGACGCAATTGAACAAATAGAATACGAAACTACTAACCGTGATAACAACAACGATCCTACGCCTGAAACTGTACCAAAGCGTAAAAAACTGACAAAGACTAAGGTATTGTATTCAAGAACTACAATCGCTAGCAAACACTATGCAAGATGCGGACCATTCAGAAAAATATGATGAATTTCATATTTTTGGACAGAGTGTTGCCGTTCAACTTAAAAAACTACCGCTAGATCAAGCTATCTCTTGTCAAAATGAACTTCAAGGCATCCTAACTAGGTACAGACTGGCTAGTATTACTAAAAATCAGAACACAACTTCTACATTAACTACCGTGACGCCAGTTGCCTACACATCTGCTTCTATTGGGCCCTCTAGCAGCAGTAGTCTCGTATCTGCATATTCTGAATCTGAGGATTATCACAATACGGCACCATCATCACATTATAGTGAATTTTCGAATACCTGCGAAGAGCAAGCGGACCATAGCATTCTCTCAGAAGCTATGAATATCAGTTTCGGTCATAACACTAGCATGCAATAGCAATACTTTTGGTTTAACTGTTCTTAATATAATAAATGATTTATGTACTTACCTTCATGAATTCTTTTATTACTTCATAAATGGCATCGCAAACTTCAGGAACAAATATTGAAATAGCAGGCCGCGATACACGATACTGTTGTGCCAGATTTCGAAAGCTATTTCCAGTAGCTAAGTATGACAATGTTACCTGCAATTTTATTTTGGCAGGAATGGCCATTCTCATTGTAGAGTTCGATCGTTGTATGTGAGGATAAATTTTTGTGAGTAGATTATCAAAACATTTTGGAGACATTCTCATACAATTAGTAAATTCTGCAACATCTTCTACAGCGAGCTCCTTCAGAAGTAAACTTGAAGCACCACGTGTATCTCTTCGTGCAAGCCACTTCCTTATCCACAGTCTTTTGTGAGAGTTCATTAACACATCTTCCAAAACATCTATCATCTCCTCACATAGCAATTTTAGAGTTATTCTGAATATTTTTTTGGAACTTTTTCGCTAGTACCACACGTTTTACATCACAATCCATATTGGTTATATCTTTCTCGAAAACTCAACTAGAATAGACATATCGTCGTGTAAACTCTTGAATTAGTACTAAGTTCTAGTTACTTGAATGACATACTAAAATGCCGTGTAAATTCTACTGCCTTGACAATCATTTTGTGCCAGTACTCGCTTTTAGTAGCTCGTACGAGTTACTGGCGTCGTGTAACTGAGTCTTTACGACCTGATAGTAGGCAAGCTAGGAGAGGATGACAAGCCCATCACGAAGGATAAAGACCAATTGATAATAGACATAGATATCTCAAACCAAACTGCTGGAGTTCTTGCAACGGTTTTTACATACCTGAGAAAATCCGAGAATTCAAGTGGATTCGAATCCTCTTTGAAGTACAGAGACTATGAGGCTGTTGTTGGTGGAACATCCATAAAAATAGGGGAGTTAGCCGAAATAAGAGCTGCTTCTTCAACCCCAGACTTCCTGATTGCCACGCCCATCATAGCCATTATGACCGGATTCAAGTGCTCCTTCGATGAAGTTAGAACGGGTGTGACTAAGTTCCAGACTCGGGATGATCCACAGCGACGAGGCACGAAGAGGACTGCCAAAGGTGCACAGAGAGAAGGCCAACGAACAACAACAGACTCTAGTTATCGAAGTCTTACAGAATACGGGCTCAACAACCAGCATATACCCCTGCTACAAGGAATCACTTTTCCACCTGAGAGACGAACAGGATTGCTCCGAAGCGTAGGAGTTATGACCCAAGCCATACTTTCAATTGAGGAGAAGCAATATCATAATAAAATTGTGAAAGCATTGCGAAACTCTATTCAAATGCTACCTATGAAGGAGGAGGTAATATCATTACTTCGGAATGCATCCAGTAGGGGTTCTGTTGCAGGCCTTATGCAAGAGCTTGCGGACTTATTAATCATTTCGACTGCCAGGACCACCCAAAAGATATATTTCCCTCTAGCGTGTACAGAGTGATTTTTTGAAGCGTGTGCTCATGCTGCCCAGAAACACTTCTGATTGTGCTCTTAGGATAGAAACAGGACGTGTTAAATATCTTTATAATATATTCAAAATGACATTAAACTGGTTACTAAAAATTCTTTCCATGGAAGATAATAGATTGCCCAAAATATGTTTTAACCAGCAAAGGCATTTGCTGTCTTGTGACGAAAAATTTAACTGGGCTTCACAAGTCAGAAATCTTTTTTATTTTGTTGATGCTGCTGATGTTTGGGAAACTCTTTTAGTTAATACCCTAAAACAATCCAAAAAAAAGCTTGTCAAGCTTATATGACAAACTTTTTAATGCAGACTGTGAAGCTGTCTCCAACTCTACTTTTTACTGCTTATACACCAAGTTTTCTTTTTCCAAAAGCCCTAAAAATTATATTTCTTCAAAACTCCCTATCCAGGTCACTCGCACCTTAGCTCAATTAAGACTTGCTAACAAGTATCGCTTAACATTTACATTAAATGGAGTTTCGTACGTAATTAACCCAAACGAAATATGTACTGTATGTAACAGGCTTGAGTTTGAGACGATTGAACATTTTCTTTTCGGCTGTCCGACTTTCACAACTATGAAACCTAATAACTGCGCAACTGTATCCAATTTGGAAAGTCTAGTTTTTCAATTAGAAAACCTAAATGTAACCTCTGCAAAAAGCATATCGTTTTATATTTGGAATATTTTAAAATTGCGGGCATTTATTCTAAACGAATGAAGCATTACTTTATTATCATTATTTTTTTCTTTTTAACGTGTACTAGTTGTAGGTTCCTTTTTGTTTATATACGTTCGGCTTTTTCTTACATTTTATAGTGCACACTTCATATTAAGCATTGATTTTGGTTTAATTTTTTTTTCGTTTTTTTAACTATATACTAATTCTAAGTTTCTATAAAAAAAGTTTCTCTTGTATTTCAGATCTTAGATAAGTCAATTTTTTGTACTTCCAAATCCTTGCTGTAAAACTTCTGTTTTTATAAGCAATAAAGATTATTATTATTATTATTATTATCATTCCAAGTATGCACTTGCTCAGCACTTGCTGGTAATGTTCACCTATCCCGAGCGTGTGTAAACGCAAATGGGATTAGGCTCGGAAGTCACATATTTAGAAATTTACGGACAGTGTGACAGGTATTTAGGATGGCAGCCTTCTGCAGATCGATGTAAGTATTTTTGTGAAGACCCAGTTTGGTAAGGCTATCTTGTAGAGTTTTGGGAATTAGTCCCGTAGATGAAACGATGATCGGTACCACCTCTATTTTCTCTGCATGCCACATCTGTCTTACCTCAATTGCAAGATCGGTGTATTTTGCAATTTTCTCGTTGTATTTGTCAAGAATATTGTTATTATTGGGTACTGCAACATCCACCAGATAAACCGGGTTAGCTTTTTTATCCACAACTACAATATCAGGCCGGTTATTCGTCACCCGTCTATCGGTGATAATTGACCTATCGTAGTATAGTCTAAAATCAGCATTCTCTAGCACCGAATTCGGATGGTATTTGTAATATGGGGTGTAGGTGTTCACTAATCCAAATTTGTTGGCCAACTTCTGATGGATGATGTTGCAAAGTTGATTGTGCCTGCGTAGGTAATCAATGTTAGCTAAGGCTGAACATCCCGACGTGATGTGTTGTATCGTCTCTGTTGTTTGTTGGCACCTTCTGCACTTGTCCGTAGCGATGTTTGGATCTTTCATGACAAATTTCTTGTGATTGTTGGTATTAATTACTTGGTCTTGAATTGCCGTCATAAATCCTTCTGTTTCTGGAAATAATGTTCCATCAGATAGCCACTTATTTGATGCTTCCTTGTCGATATGAGGTTGATTGAGGTCGTGATGATGTCGACCATGAAGCGCTTTCTGAGCCCACTCCACCTGTTTGTCAGAATCGGTTACGATTTCAAGTCTCATATCAGGGCTTACAAGATTTAAGGGGGAATAGTTTTTATCTGCTTTTGCAACCATCTCATGCAATTCAGATGTTTCAGCCTTGACAATGAAGAATTCTTGGAGTCTAGATATTTGTTTGTTATGTAAATTAACTATGTCCACTAGACCTCTCCCTCCCTCTCTTCTTGGTAGTGTTGTCCTGATAACTGATGATGTCGGATGGTGACATTTGTGTTTGGTCATCATGGTACGGGTTGTTCTTTGAATATCCTCCAGCTCTGTCTTTGTCCACTTCAGAATTCCAAATGAGTATGTCAGGATCGATATGGCGTAGGTGTTAATTGCTTTTGCTAGATTTCCTGCGTTCAACTGGGATTTCTATAAAGTAGTTACCCTTTGAGTGAACTGGCTCCTAATTTTGATTTTTGCTTGCTTTTGGTCTAATAGCTTAGCTTGCTGAAATCCTAGATATTTGTAGGTCTCGCCATTTTGCATGGCAGTTATAATATTCCCATTGGGTAGTAACACATCTCCGTTAACGATTTTACCCTTCTCGATATTTAAGGTTTTGCACTTGTCTAATCCAAATCCCATTTGTATATCACTGGAGAATTTTTCAGTTATATTGAGTAAATGTTGAATTTGACGCTGGTTGGTTGCGTATATTTTGATATCATCCATATACAGAAGGTGGGAGACAGAGACAGGGAGACATCTCAACTGAAGGCACTTAAATCGACAGCTACTGAGATGACGGATGTCGTGGACTTCCGAATCATAAATTCTCCAATATAAGAATAGCCACAACAGGTTCTAGATATAGAGACTGCGCAGGGGTATTGTCCATAGGATATTTATCCAACATAATGGGAATGACAAATCTAGCAGACATCCTTGAGTGGATTTTTGTCGAAAAGATAGCAGACAATGTGGAGAAGATGATGAACCCGGATGATGAAATAGGTTTAGTACACTCATATTTCCCTTATCAAGTGGACATGGGGCTGGTCATAAAATCCGCATTTTCTGCTTCTGCAAACTCCGAATTTTTCGAATGGGTACATTTGGTAGGGGCTATTTTAAGGCAACCAAGGTCAATGAATGCCAGACACATTTGCGATACGCAGCCTATGAATATATTCATCAATGCCGTAGTGTTGGCTTATGTCGGCGCGAAGAATTACAAGATTGCAAAGACATTCTCACCTTCAGGAGATTTACCAGATTCCGGATCAGATAATGAAATGATCAATGTAGAAGAGATGGAGGATCGTGTCTTAAAAACAAGGTCAGCAATGGACTGGTATGGTCTGCTAATCAATATGAAAGGTCACATGCCTCACAAAGTTAAAAAGTTCCTCAAGGAAATTGGACGAGGTATAAAAGATCCCAGACCCGGGACGATAGATGATAGATTAAGTCAGCTCATACTTACAGTTTAAACTTTTACCTGATTTATAACCTTAAACTGTATTAAAACTCACAGTAAGAGCGACAGGTAATCGAAGAGCAGTTGTTTCATACGTACACTGCGAGTGTGACTACGCGTACCCAGAAGTACTCATTATAAGTGACAATAGTTTCAACATCTACATAGCAAAGCATAGACTTAGCTACTTCACTCTTGAGAAAGAGATTAACAGATCAAATCAGGTTGAAGTCCAAAATTACTTACTTGACCTTCTTATTTTAGAACTAGGTTCTAACGAAGAAGTGGTCCACATTTTCGAACGTTCCATTCAGTTGTGTAATAATCGAAGTAACAATGGCATCAGTTACATTTCAAGATGCCATTAGCAAGCTAAAATTGAAGAATGATCCAACCGCAGATGATACATATAGGACAGCTGGCATCATGCTTGGTGAGTTGACTCACCATACTTTTGACAAAAGCTATGTCATTCTAGGCATGACCCCTGCGGATTTCCTAAAAAAACATGGTTCGTCCACTATGGACTTTGAGGAACTCAAAGCAGATTTCAAAAAAATCTGCAACGATTTCATGGACCCTCTAAACGCTTCTATTCCAAATATAGAATTTTGCTCAAAAGTGCTCTACGAAATAGGGCCCTTAGCCAGGCAGGTCAGGAGAAAGGATGGGGACAAGACCTGGCGTTTCAAATTTATGTACAACAACAATGGCAAACTTGCAGTTAAAGTTGCCTTTGTAAGTACATTTAAAGCCGAAGGATCTGACTATACACAGACGTCCTCACCTAACAAGATCAGCTTATCTATCAAGAACGCAAGCTTATTGGCACTATGCACATTAGAGCAACTGTGCATGTATAGCGTCAATCAAACTCCCCCAATCTACTTGCTAACTCCGTTAGCTGGGGCAATATTCTCACGTGAGGATATAGATTCAATTTGCCAAGACACTGGCGTCAAGACCCCTGTTGGAGTCATAAACGCAATAAATGCCAGCTGCCAGTCTGGAGGGCAGTACCTTCAGTCTTCCCAGATGCACATTGCTACAGTAGCTGCAGTCGTTGCAACACGCAACGTAAAAGACCAAAAGATGCGTGATGGCATAATAGGGAAGACCCTAAAACAGTACATTGCACTAAAAAAGCAATGGAACCAAGACAGATTTGACATATATGCCAAATATGGGCACGGTGGTGATCCATCGAACTTGGCACCAGCCAAGCTAATAGAACTTTTTGATAACATTCAAAAAGTTAGTCCACTTGCCGCTGCTAGGGCAAGTGCACAAACGGTTATGGAGTCAGTGGTCCCTGCACCAATTATCATGAAGAAGTCAGGTGCACCACAGACAAGCCAGAAAGCTAAGCCTCCACAGACAACATCCACCACATCAAGAGGGAAATCCCCTAGTCCTGGTCCAGACAATGATCAGGGAAGATCAAAGTCGCCTGGACCGGCTGATAAGTGAGTACCAAATCCTGGCAGGATCGCCATGTAATATATGTTGCTTATGGGTAGAGTAGCCAGGTAGTGTGGTGGTAATTGGCCTCTCGACTGATGGTGTTTCTGGTCACTTGAAGGGTCATCTTATAGTAATCAAACAACTACTTGTAGGACTGGGATATTTATTACTCAAACTCACTATGAAACATTATCCTAATACTTATACTAATTACTGATGATTTAATACTAATACTTATAATGTTACTAACGCATTTAATCTACTAATGATCTAATAATGATCTTATAACGAACTGATCTGATAATAATAATAGTAATGAATAACCAAAATACTTTCGATTGTATATTTTATATCTACGATTCAAGTTCACCGTAAGTAAATATAAATAATGCTATTTATGTTTATTCCACGCTTGAACTTGAATCATAAACGTGAGACCTTGCTTCGTGTGCTGTTTTATGTTTTATGTATCAATTCAATGGAATTTGATTCTGTTATTTAGATATTATTATATTGACCAAAAGGCATCACAAATTGGGGATTGAATAAAGTCTAAAGTCTATAAGAGAAGTTTCAGATGAATTGGAGAAGGCTTCTATCGACGCGGTGCCTATGGAAAAGGATAAGAAGAAAAAGAAGAAGAAGGTAGTTATAGGCGATAAGTTAAGTGGAGGTTTCGCTGCTGATGACCCTACCACCGAAGTAAATAAAGAATTAACTCTGAACGGCGTAATTCTCGCATACACAAATTCAGGGTACCGCGTGCCCAACAGTTCCGAAGTTATAGGAAAAATGAGCAAGTGTGAATTTACTGCTATAAAGAATGAGGCTTTCGTTAACAATGGTCATAGAGTGATCAAACGCAAGGATAAAGTTGCTGCAACATTTGCTGGAAGGGTTAAAGCCAATTTAGTTTGTGCGGGTAATACACCCGAGGGGAAGGTCGTCTTTCCATGCTATAGCAGCGAGGACGCCTCCTCGAAGCTGTCATAAAAGCAGGCTTGTTTATTTGGCACCGGTAACTGGCTAGTAGTGTCTAGATTATCTCGGCTGGCGAAGTTGCCACATAAAGCCCTGATGCCCGCGCGAGCAATCGCTGACCTCGAAGCCTATCGTAAGCCGAAGGAGGGCCGCTGCCGCTAGGTTGTCGATGTGATTTATATAGCCCCAAGGGCCTACAGTATTCAGCAGTGATACTGTAGTAGAGAGCGATCAAGCAAGTGAGAGTGCGAAAAGTGTTGCGAATTTTCGAAAATTCTCAGTGTTTTGAAGTTCTCGATTTTGTTGTGTAAACAACAAAAAGACTAGATAGTGAGAAGTGCCACCTCCACGCGGTAAGGGGCGGAAACCAAGGAGTCGCTATTAGTCGGTGTACTCCCGCAATAAGCTCGACGTAGGGATACGAAACTATCGATAGTACTATCGATAGTATCGATAGTTTTTGACTATCGATATTATCGATAAAATATTGAGACTATCGAAAACTATCGATAGTAATCAAGAAACTAGAACATGGAATACGATAAGCTCCAGTTAAGCATACAGTCCCAAAGATTAAATTTATCAAAGTCTATCTTTACTGTAGAGTCTGGCTGAATTTACTAAATGAGATATTGGCTTTATGCATACATAAGTGGAGTGAGCGAGAGAGTATGGAAGATAGCAAGAGGCAAGAAGAAGCTTAACTTGGTTAATAAAAAAACACAAAAAGAAGAATAGCCGCGAATAGTGGTTAAGTGTTAAAGTGTTAAGGTTTCAATTTTAAATCAATGTTTTTAAATAAGATTTTAGTTGTACTGTGCAATAAGTCTAGTTATACAATTTGTGAAATAAGTATCTACTAAATAAGTGTGTATGGATAATAATATTTCATATTATAGTGTTTTGTGTATTTGTTTTTACACAGCTTACTTTGTAATATTTAAAATAATGAAAAAATTCTTGAATATGAATATATCTGCCAGTTTCAACAAGAAACGAACCAGAGGTAAGTCGATATTCTTCGGTATTCAAAAATAGCTACAAAAATAAACAGTTTGTTCATTTCAACAAAAAAATATCTATATAATTTTTCATTCTAGATAACAATAGTGGTTCTGATGAGGATGAAAGTAATTCAAAAGTCGATCCTGGAGAACCAGTTCCCACTACTTCTACTAGTACGAGTCTTAATAATACTCAAACTGAAGTAACTGAAGTAGACAGGAGCAGAAAGAGAAACAAAATATCTACTGTGTGGAGATATTTTAAAGCGTCCACTGACAAGAAGCTGGCTAAATGTTGTGAATGTGGCAGAGAATATAAGACTAGTGGAAATACCAGCAATCTCTCTGATCATTTAAAAAGGTTTCATCCTTCACTTTTGATATCCAAATCATTCAAGCAAGGTAGGTATCAACTATCAACATCAACATAATTATTCAAGTATTCAAAAATAAATTTTAGGTTATGGTGACACTCAAATTGAAGAGAGAAGCTCAATATCTGAAGATTCTTCAACTCGATCCAGTGGTCGATCAATCAGTCCTTATTTCCGGAGAACACTGCAATATGATAATAACTCTCAAAGAAAAAAGGTCATAGATCAAGCTCTTGTTATGATGATTGCTCAAGACTATCAACCGTTCACAATTGTAAAAGATGAAGGTTTTATAAAATTTGTTCAGTTACTAGATCCAAAATATGTCCTTCCAAGTCCAGATACAATAAAGAATAAGCTTTTATCAGAACTATATGTAAAAACTTCTGAAGCGCTAAGAAAACATTTAGATAATATAAAATATGTTTCGTTGACTACTGATATCTGGACATCTACAGCAAATGAAGCTTACATTTGTGTATCTTGCCATTTCATTGATTTCAATTTCACCCTTAGAAGAGTAATATTAGCTACTAAAAAAACTGATGAATCTCATACTTCAGAAAATATTGCAAAAAACATCAAAGAAGTATGTGAGAAATGGGATTTATTCGACAAAGTGACCTGCATAGTTACAGATAACGCTGCAAATATGACAAAAGCCTGTGAGTTATTAAAAAAAAAACACTTACCTTGTTTCGCACATACAATGAATTTAGCAGTGCAGGAAAACTTTAAAAACTCAGAAATACAACCAATTTTAAAGAAGTGCAAAGATATTGTTACATTTTTTAAAAGTAGCAATCTGGCTACAACTAAATTTAAAGAGGAACAGAAAATTTTATGGAGAGGTACTATTGACGAAAATAAAACTCCTTACAAATTAATCCAAGAAGTGACAACACGATGGAACAGCTGTTTTCAAATGATAAAAAGAATCTTATTAACTTCCAATGCCCTTAACTCCACACTACTAAAACTAAAAAATGCACCCACTCCATTGACTGCAGATGACATTGAAATATTAAAAGACTTAGAAAAATGTCTTTCTATATTTGATGATGCCACAGAAAAAATTGGCGGTAGTAAATATGTGACTGTATCATTAATTATTCCTATATCCTATGGTATTTATAATTTCTTAAATACTGCTAATATGTCTACAAACCTTGGCAAATTGTTTTGTCAAGGGTTGATTGATTCAACTAGAAATCGATTGTTTTCCTATGAATCCAGAACAATTACCAGAATTAGCACAATTTTAGATCCAAGATGGAAAAAAGATGGGTTCCGAAGTGCAGAAAATGCTAATCAGGCCTCCTGTTTCCTGGATCAAGAAATGAGTCATTTAATAAGGGATTTGAAAAATAATCATGGAAATGAAGCAAGTGTTTCAACCAACTCCCCAAAAAGCGGTCTTTTCGGATTTATGCATGAAAAAAATCAGCAAAAATCAAGAAATCACATTGTTGATACAATAATAATAAAAAGACAATACTTAGAAAGACAAAATCTTCCTGAAGATGGTGATCCGCTACTCTATTGGAAGGTAACTTTTCTATTTCATTTAAATGGTCTAGAAATTAATGTTGCTGTGTTTATAGGTCAATAATGGTGAACTAAATCCTATGCAAGAGTTAGCGGTTAAGTATTTATGCACGCCAGGATCTTCAGTTGAGTCAGAAAGAAACTTCAGCTCCGCAGGCCTAATTATAAATGAAAGAAGATCAAGAATTAAAACCAAATATGTCGATAATTTGATATTTGTCACTAAAAATGCGTGGTTGTTAGCTAATTAAAATAAGAGATAAATCTTTTCGTTTTTTTGGTAATTCCAAAATCCAACATTTATTTAAAATATTAAACTATCGAAACTATCGATAATTATCGATGGTTAATGAGCAGACTATCGATAACAATCGATGGGCCCAACTATCGATAGTTTCGTATCCCTAGCTCGACGCTAGGGCTAAGAGCACGAAAGAAAATTGTGGGTAGGTCCAGTAAGGATGCCTCCCCCTCCGGGGGAAGAGAGGAGGTTGAGGTAACCGTGGGAACCGGCTTAACCGGAAAATATATATAGAATTAATGTACTATATAAATAATGACATGGATCCTGGAAACAGGTTGTCAAAGATAGGTCGACAAGGTTTACTTGAAAAGGTCATGGCATTAGGAATTGAAAAGGCAAATATGGAAGGACAAATAAGGATATTTAGAGAGGAAAATGACAGATTAAGGAAAGAATTAGAGGAAGCAAAGAAGACACCGATGCAGGCATCGTACTCAGCGGTGGCTTCAAAACCCAAATTAAAGGAAGAAGAAATAAAAGAATCCATACATAGTCAAAATTTTGACGATATGGGCTACAATAAATTTGAAGATGAATTTAAAATCAGATTTAAATCGGGTCCGAGAGGTAAAGCAACAGTACATATTGTGGCTGAAGTTTCTCCACAATTAAGAAAATTAATCCTGAAAGATAAAATCTATATGGGATATTCAAGCGTGAACGCCAAAGACTACATCGTAGTCCCGAAGTGCCTAAAATGTAAAGATTTGGGACATATCTCTAAACATTGCAGTACAAAATATTGAAACTTCATCAATAACAACAGAGGAATCAAACAAAACAGAGCACGTAGAAGGACAATCCAAAACTCCATCAAAGAAACTGAGAGATAGACTGAGACTATTGAGTTTTAGAAGGAAAAAGAAAAAAATTGATTTGCCAAAAGAAAATGAAACAAAAAAAGAAGATAAAAAATCAGAAAACATAATAATATATGAGAATTTAGAACAAACGATGAGACTGTCAAGACTTGAGGAGCCAGCTATACTAATGGCGGCCCTCAGGCTGATCGTCAGAAAGGTACATCCGAAAGGAGACAGAATCACCTCTCCTGTGCCGGGTGCGATGGACAGGATTCAGTTGAAAACATTAAATATACCAACAGACGTGGTGATATTAGAGGCACTGCTAAGACTGGTATACCTAAAAGATTTAAGTAATACAATTGGAGTATCCGAGAAGCTACAAAAGAATTGGATAGGTCCATATATAGTTCAAGAAAAGGTGGGCCCTGTAACATACCTTATAAAAACGATAAAAGGAAAAAAAGAACAAGTGGTACATATAAATAGGTTAAAGAGATATTTTGGGGACGAGGAAACACAAAATAAGAGTTTAGAAACAGATAAAGAATTAACAAAAGAAGATGCAGCAATTAAAGAAGATGCAGAACTCGAAGAAACGAGAATAACACCGGCACAAGTAGCAGCACTACCCCTTTGGGGAAACGCGGCAAGCGCTCAGCCAGCCAGACCTATCCCAAAAAGAAGGAGAATTGAAAGCACTCGACAAAGCGTACCACTTAGAAGGTCGAGCAGAATACGTCAGCGTCACCACAGCCAACCTGACTTCGTGTGTAGTGCCACATATGCATATACGACCAGAGAAGGTCGGAACCGCTATAGAGGGAGAAATAAGAACTAGTAGTCTATTCCCCATTTTTTTCTCGTTCAATTCATTCAATTTTTGACAAGTTAATATGAGGAAAGCGCCATAAATTTTCGACAACTGGTGTAAAAAGACTGGTGTAGTGGTACTATCAGTAAGCTACCGAGCGTACATTACGCAATCAGTGTTGCTGATGATAAAGGGCCAACTAGGCCAGAAGTATCAGAAACTAGTAGCTCCTTCACCCCTGTCTCCAGAAGGAGACTCCAACTCCAAATAAAGGAACTAACTTGAACCAAAAGTACCGGAAACTAGTAGCCCCTTCACTCCCGTTCTCCGAAGGCGGTTTACGATTCTGCAGGCTTCAAGTTAGTAGATGTTTTTATCTATTCAGTGGTCGCAAGAGTTATACTGGGCTCGAGGATCCTGGTGTGTAATTAGTTGTGAAGAAATTTTTCAATGCTCCATTCGCAATCCTGTGCAAACTTTGTGCTGTCAATGCAGCTAACTTGTGGACGTACTGACAAGACGCTGGTACATTGGTACTACACCAAGGCTTCAAAAGTATGTGAATGGAGGTTTCCTCCTCCAGGCCACATAAGCATCATTATTTTTATCATTATATTTATTATATATTATTATAATATACAAGGACATTATCATTCGGCAAATATCTACTATAACTATTATTATATATATTTTTTTTTCTACCTTTTCCTTTCCTGTGGAAGATTTGAGCTTTCAATGCCATTCAGGAAGGTATTTACTTACTGACCTAAACGGCACAAAAATATGACAAACTTCTTTTTATTTTCTTATTTTAATTACCTTCCTCTTCAATAAAACATAATATGTTTCATATGGACATTTTTTAGATGTCAATATAATTGCAAGGGCAATAACCTGTAGCTCCAAATCGGGGGGCAACAAGCATAAGAATGCAAATGAGTAAGAGCGGAAACACACGCGTCTTCAGAAGTCAGGACTGCCCCTCCTACCCCAAAATATCGAACTAATCAAACAAATTCTTATACATCGAGCAAGCGTATCAAAGACAAATGGAATCACTGTATATCGACACAGTACACCGAAGATGTCTCACGAAACGGGAAATCCTAAGGAACCGTCTACTACCACCCTCACTACCCAATGCAGTGAGTCAATTAATGCAACACACTCCAGGATACACCGGCAGGGTGTTGGGAGAAGCCCTATACATTGTGAAATGCATACCCAGGCCAGTAACAATAAGAAGAGCTGACAAATGCTACCACGAACTACCAATAATAGTAGCCAACCAATCAAAATTCATGGCACCTATCAGTCGTATAATACAAGACTATGCAGAAGAAATAGACTGCAATAGTTACAGTGCTTCACTGTACTACATAGACGGTAACTGGGTCAAATTGACGCCATATCCAGTAATTTCCACACCTCCAGCAGAAATAATGGTGGAACAAGAAGAACTCATCAACTTAAAACCACTACAACCAGTAGGAGCAGAAGGCCTATACACACAACAAGAGATTAAGGAAGCACAAAGAATGTTAACATTTGGCACAGAACGAAAAGCAGTAGAAAATATACTCATAAGGCGGACAGCGGGGCTACCAGCAACAGATCAACGATACAGAGTCACGAGTATGTTCAGCGAAAAGGAACTAAAAGAACTCGCCCATTCCACCATAAGTTGGGGATGGTTCTCAGAACTTGGTTCATTCGTAAGTGGCCTTATAGGATTCTACGTTGTATATAAAACTTATCTATGTGGAGTAATAATAAATAGTTTAAGAATTTATCAAACCATAAGCTGCGGAGTAGCTATATTCGCAGGCATATGGTCAAGCTTAACGTCATGGGTACTACACAAAAACGACGACCTGAAGAAGAAATGCAAAGAAGAGATTGAACTCACTAAACACGACGAGGAAAACCCTCAAGAAACCCATGGACAAGCATCCAGCACTGCTCACTGGACTGACTCGCGCGACAGTATAAACTCTCCATAAAAAGTGCGCGGAACAAACTTCTATTATCATAGTTTTACGTTAATAATTAGCAAAAACACTTTAAAGTCAAGTGCAAACAGAGTGCGTGGCAAACAAAAATCGCAATCGTATGGCTAACAACAAGTAAAAAATGAGTCAACATTACAAGGAAATGTAAATACCACCAGAACTTGGTGCAACAAGCAACTTATCATATTTTCGGTCCTTAGACCACCCTAAATTAATTCGACAACTGTTTGTCAAATCTCAAATCGTCCTCGCTCCATTCCACGGGCACAGTATTGAAACAATAATGGTTTCTCCCCCAATGTTTCCGCCAATCTAGTAATGCACTAGCAGCATTGGACTTCACTGTACGAATGATTTTTCAACCACCAAAAATGTATATCCTCACTACAATACTGAAGATGGATGAGGCCAATGGTAAAATGGCCCAACCACCCAGCAGAGCAGAGAGGTAGCATAGCGCAACAGGGGAGTCATAGGTATTAGATCAAGACAAAAGGAAAAGACTGTGCGGACGAACAATGAAAAAGTGTCTAAGTGCCACGGTGAATTCGCGGTAATACGTAACGCAGTGGCGCAACTTTGTACTTAGATAAGTTTAGCGAAAAGGGAAGCACGTAAAAGGTGTTGGACAGGTAAGGGTAACACTTTTTCAAAGGGGGTGGCAATGTAATAAGTACCAAGGGTGGAATGATGAAAAACATCACCCTGTATAACAAATTTCAAGTATATACATTACAAAATTAATTTCCTAAAAGTATAATTTATATTCAAGTAGTGTAGCAAATTTCAATCAGACTAAACAATGCTGATAATGCACAATGACACAATTACAAAGTAACCCAAAAAGAACCTAGTTTCGAATATACGAGTTCGCTGATGAAGCAAAGCGATCGTGGGTCACAAAGTACACGTGGGCACACGCAAGGAATGGAAAAGTGGTGAAAAGCTGACTGGGTAAAAATTGCCCAACGCTGAACGAGATAGAAAAAACGACGAGGCAGTTGGGTCCCGAGTACGGTTGCGAGCGGTTGCCCCATAGAGTTCGCGGTTAGCGGTCACTCTGGAAAAATCTAAAGTTATATTTTGACTTGTAAGACAAAAGTAGTGCGGAGTCAAAATAAGTTTCGTTTCGACACCTGAAGAATTTCTTCGAGAGAGCGTCTACTGTGAGCTTCTATGGCATTAGTGAAGTCCGTGGAGAACTTCTATCAGTATCTGTATGGGAAAAAATTTTTGATTCGAACCCATCATCCAGCACAGTGGATCATGCTATTTAAGAACCGTTGGACTGATCTTAAAAAAGATAAAAAGGCGACGGGACACAAACGCTAGAAGTCATTCATTGAAGTACTATTTAAAATGCAGCAATTTTGAAACTTACAAAGTATGCAAAAAAATGTTCACAAGTATTTCAAGAATATTGGAAAATGTGATGCTGCTCTGGTTAAATAAGGGAAACAACATAACTGATAACGACACAGAAAGGGTGGTTGAGAGACCTAGAAGACAAAAAAAATCAATTAACCAGCTTGAGAACTTCCTCACTTCCCTTCCTAAAGTGGAATCCCATTATTGTCGGTCTTCTACCGGCAAATTAAATTTAGAACCCTCATGGCAAAGCAGAAGTGAACTATATCGTTTCTACAAATATACTTGGTGTGTTGAGCAAAATGCAGAAGTCGTTAGTATAACGTCATTTTCGTCAATATTCAACGAGATAAATTTATCTCTATACAGGACAAAAAAATACCAGTGCGACGTATGCATGGGCTACAAAACGAAAAAGATCTCTGAAGAAGTGTACCAAGAGCATCTAGTGCTTAAAGAAGAAGCCGGAAACGAAAAAAGCAAAGATAAGCTTTCAGAAAGTGATGTAGTCTGTACCATGAATCTTTAATCGGTATCATTTGCTCCTAAATCTAAGGACCAAGCTAGCAGTTCATAATTTTATCTCATATGACATTAAGTCAAATGATGGCTATTGAGCTAAATTGTCCCAGAGCAGGTGGATTTACCACTTTTACAGGAAACCAAGGACATTATTTTACTATTATTTTAAATTAGTTAGTAAGTGAAATAAGAAGTGATCATCCAACTTAGATAAGGATTCAGAAAGCCAGGAAATTGTTTTTCAAATAATTTTTTTGAGTCAGCTTTTGACAGTACACATTAAGGGGATTACTTAATCTAGATAAGACCACAAGAAGCCACTAACAGTTTCAAGGTTTTTTTCTTAAATTTTTTTCAAGTCAATCATTGACATTGCATCCAAAAGATTTTATGTAATCAGGACAGGGCTACAGGAAGCCATTAACATTTATGTTATGTTATAGTATGTTATAGTTAAACTAAACTATTATTTTTTATTTCAGATTTTGCCGTGGGCGTAGAATTATTGAAAATGTATTTGGTATTTTGGCGCAGCGATAACGTATTTATAGAAAATCAATTATAGCTAGCATTCCAACTGTAGAAGCAGTTGTAAAGGCAACTGTTTGCCTACAAAATTATGTAATGATGACCGAATCAAGGGTTCGGAAACAATTATTTGTCTCAACTTGTTTTCAAAACAAAGCGATTTTCAATATAATTGAACCAGCTCCCACCATAAAAGGCTTAAGCATACAACGCGGTTAACAAGGTAAACCAGAAAACCAACGCAACCCAAGGGCGCAGAATCTCTACGTCCCGAAGGATGCCGCTCCAGATGCTGCTGATTTAAAAGCCAACACGCGCCGCGCTCCTCTGCAGAGGAAGCCGGCCCCACCTACGTCCATCCCTCGAGGACAAAAGACAAACACCCCTGCTCCAGCCAAAACTAGTATCATCGAAAAGGAAGCATCCTCTGATTCATTGTTTACTTTCAGCATGAATATTAGAGAGACTAATATCAACGTGAAGCAACAGCCTAACATGGCTGTCTTTCCTTCACTAGTTGACAAGACCTACGATCAAATGATAATTGATGATGCTAACTTGTCCAAATCCTGGACTCGCGAAACATTTCAATACTATTGTACTAACCTCCTTTGGCTTCGGATTTTAAGCCTCCCTCAAGTCTTAATTCCGAGACGAGCTCACGAAAAACGAACGTCTAATCCTAGAGAAGTGTGATGGATACGCACTAAATGTGCCCGAGCCGATAAGGCTCTACCTATCATCCTTAGGGGTGATAGAAACGAAAGCGGGACAGCATCTCTATCCCTCTTTCCCATCTCTACTTTCCTCGACACTTGACAACGCTCCCGGCTACCACAGCCCCACAATCGCCGTCAACACTTATAACTTGTATGAGGAAGTCCCCTGTCTTGCGCCAATTTCATCCCAACGCAGAACCTGTCCTTCTACCACAGGATAACACCGTCTCGAGAGGAAGCAAAGCAGCTGCTTTATTCCGCAGGCGTTACTGCAGAATTCTTTCCCTGCTCACCTGCAAATACAGATTTTAACTTCGTCTTGTTAAAATCCATTTCCTCGATCCTGGTTGGAACTGACACCTTCAGAGTGTCACCGATCATTTTCTCAGCAATAGCTGAGCAAGGCAACATATGCCAATCGATTCCTACCCACCCAACGTCAGACAACAACGTTACTTCCAGAGCCACTACCACTATGGTTATCCCGCGGTGTCTCAATTCTGAGTCCCCTGGCTCCTTCGGAATGGCTGTAGCCTTTGGGCTGCAACTATGGAAGGAAAGTTTCGAAGACTCCCCCGCCACCTGGTGCTGTATTGCACCCACTCCCGATTATCAAGTCGATCCGACTTGGATAGCAAACCGCAATTCCAGGCGGAACATCCCTGCTCAATATGACTATCTGATATTCGTTGGAATGTCAAACTCCATGAGCGATTATCTAACAGAGGTAGTCCTCAAGTTAGTTAAACAGGAGCGCTAGTTCGCGCCTTTCTTGATCATTAGTCAGCTACCCTTTTAAACAAGACTAATGTTTCATTCTTCCAAATTAGGCACCCTACCAAAACAGCTAATTTCTAACATCAACTTCATTTAAGCTCAATAGGGCACAAAGATGGTTGGAACATGACCGTGTACTTCAACCACTTTATCCACACGCCTATTAATCTCTAAGCGTGAGGAGACTAATATAGCAGGACATCACTTAGTCATAAACATAAAAAAAGTTTATTGCAGAGGAACAAAAAGATAAGGTGAGGCTTCATATTGCTTTTTTTTCTGTAGTAGACTCCCACTTTTGTCGGGCCAATACCAGTAAAAAGTATTTAAAGAGAGATTTAACATTACAAAGAATGTATGACTCAGTGTATTTATGAAAAATTTTTCAATAAAGGATTCAACATTAGTTTCTTCAAGCCAGAGAAAGATTTGTGTGATTAGTGTCAAGCTTATAAGGTAATCCAATCTCCCACTGAGCAAGACATGTATGACAAAGACATCAATGGGAAAAAAGTAGGAAGACAGTGTAGTATATACTTTTACTTTACTTGGTTTTAAATTGTTACTAGGATATTTTTGTTTTCAGTTTTTCCATTCTGTCGAATATATTGTTGCAGTTGCCACAATCTTTCTCATTCTTTGAGCTGGAGTTGCTCAATGAGCGCTTTCTCTTATGTTTATGGCTTTTCCCATAATTATTGTTGTAATAATAGTATTTGAAAAAACCCTATAGATAAACAATAGGATCCCGTTGTTTAGACCCTATTTTGTTAAAACATAAGGAGAGAAAAATATAGTAAAAATAATTACCTTGAACATATCTGAGTTTAATTCTACGTGTGAGAAGCGAACACAAATAACCTCGTCGCACAAGCACGAAAACCACAATGAAGAAAGTGGGGGCGAGCCGAAGCTGATGTGAACTATCCGACCGGTGAACAGGACTGGACGGGCCATTTTTGCTTTTACTTTGAACCTCGTGGTAATAAGTGCGAAAAGGCCCTACTACACAATTATGTAATATTGGGGACTGGATTCGAAATACAGAGTGTCCTACGACGTTTTGACGGACCAATTTCTCGAAAACTGTTCATATGATATGTATGAAATTTGGCAGTCCAGAGAGCTCACTTTTCAAAAGCCAGTCGCAGTTAATACACGTCAGTTAATAGTTTGTGTGTGGTACCTTAAAATATTAAAAAGTAATTTCATTTTTGAATTTCATATCTTTTCTTATTTTTTCCACATTGATGCGTTAATAATTTCTTGTATCTCAAAAATATCTCAATTTTATTTTTCAATAGAAATTTTTTTTATAAAACATTTTTGCGCTAGTTAAGTAATTGTTTTTTTTTTGTTATCATTATTTAATTTGAATAATTTTAAAAGTCCGCGTCGTTTCTCCGGTAGTATGTGACTTACTAGACGAGAAGAGCAAGCGATATAACCGAATTCACATGAAATATTTAAAACCCGCCAATGATAAAATGTTATTGTTTTTTCTTCTATTCCTCAGGATGAGTGACCGTGACTCACCGCCACCGTTGATCCCAGCCAACGAGCGATAGAGGATATGGGGCTCGGGCAACATTCCGGCAATGATAAGGGCAATGGAAGGGATGCTGTATCACCGTCCGTCCCAATATAGACCAGAGACCGATGTGCCGCACATGAGGACGTCGGAGTCCCGGGCGTTCATCACCCTGGCGCATGACCTGTGTTGGAGATGTGTAACGAAAGGCCACTGACGAGAAAGCTGCCGCCGACCTTCTATATTGTTTTGCTCCCGATGTGGACAGATTCGCAAGATGTCCCGGGACTGCACGTGTGACCAACACCGACCATCTGCCGCCTACATGAGAGCTACTCCTGCCTGCACCAAAATACCTGAGTCCAAGGTTTTGGACCCAGCTCCAGAGTCCATAGCAGAAGTTACAGACGCTAAACTCCATTGAAGAAGATCAGTTCGGATCAAGTAACAAAAACTGTATTTAAAGTTAAGTTATAGCTTAGTGATAATTTGTTCCACAAGTAGTAAGTGAATTGAAAAAAATGTTGAGTACGCAAGAGATGTACGCGTCCTTCAATTTTTTTTAAGTAAGGGGAGGGGATATTGTGACTGGGAACACGCTTTTTGAATGAGATATGTGAACCCCAAAATGCGAAATATACTACTCGTAAGCCCCAGTTGGTCATGCTACGACTTGTCTGAGCAGTACTTTTGTGTCTGGCTTCACCAGTATTATATTAAAAATTTCTTGTTTGGTTCATTTAGGCGAGTTATATATTAATTAGCGAAGTCCAGAGAGCTCACTTTTCAAAAGCCAGTCGCAGTTAATACACGTCAGTTAATAGTTTGTGTGTGGTACCTTAAAATATTAAAAAGTGAGTTTATTTTTAAATTTCATATCTTTTTTTATTTTTTCCACATTGATGCGTTAATCATTTCTTGTATCTCAAAAATATCTCAATTTCATTTTTCAATAGAAATTTTTTTATAAAACATTTTTGCGCTAGTTAAGTAATTGTTTTTTTTCTATTATCATTATTTAATTTGAATAATTTTAAAAGTCCGCGTCGTTTCTCCGGTAGTATGTGACTTACGAGACGAGAAGAGCAAGCGATATAACCGAATTCACATAAAATATTTAAAACCCGCCAATTAAAGAATTTCTGTATGTTTTCAATTTAAGCTACTTTTGTCATTTACCAAAAACGTAATGGGCAAAATAATTTAAAAAAAGGGCCAACAGAAGCGTGCTTTAAAAATGTATAAGTTCCGCGTCATAGACCTTTTTTTCGAATTTTGTTATAATTGGAAAACCATTAAAAATTTTGAACTCAAAATTGGTACATGATTAAGTTTTCATACGCGTTAAATAATATATTAACAATAATGTTGACAATATATCAGGAAAATATCATTATTAGATTTATATTAGACCTATTCTAAATGACTCGAAATAATTGCTAATTTTGGTTATAAACGATTCCACGTACGATTCAATGTACTGTATTGATTTCACTTCTTAGGATATTATTTTTATATTTTTGTCTCAGGCTGTTGATTTTACTGAGGTCGTGATTCTAATTTTTTTTAAATAAACTTGCCAAAAAATTCAAATTTTTGAATAACAGTTATTTTATTCATGAAGAATTATCATTATTTTGATAAATTTTGTATTTGTTCCAATTTAATTAATTATTATTTTAATTCTGATTGTTGAATAACCTTTTCCCCTGCGATAAACACCGTTTAATTTGGATATTTTGAATTAATGAAATTATAATTATGGATAATTTTATTGATTTTGTAAACTCTATATTTGATGATAATGCTTACGTTTATCGTTTACCTAGGTTAGTAATCACATTGGTGTAGTAGAAATCTGAATTTTTAGATGAATTTATTTTTTAGACCGAACAATGCTCTCCACTTTTCCTTTCCAGCTAAGCTAGCACAATCAGTTTTTTTATTTTCTATAAATCTCGATATTGAAGAATTTCCGGACACTAGCTTATTGGTAAAAAAATGTTTATTTGAGTGCCCTCAGTCATTTCTGAAAATTAGAAATAGTTATTCTGTGACACCCTGTATACATCAGTTCTGAAGTATTCAATTAAAAGTTGAAACTACCAGTAATCACTAACATCGAGCTTTTGTATTAGATCACCAGTTTCATCACTTTTGTTTTTCTAGGACACTGTGACTGTGGTAATAGTACATCTGTGGAAATATTTAAGCAAACCTATAATGTACGAGTTGAATGTAAGCTGGTTAGAAATAAATATAAAAAATATGGGAAACGATATCTCAGAGAACCAAAAAGAAGAGAAATTGCCGAATGTCTGAAAATTAAATCAGTAGTAGTATTTCGTTCCCAGGAAGCAGATAAATTGATGGAGCAAGGTGATGTAGAGCCTCCTCATTTTTACAAACCAAATGTACTCAGAACTGCAAAACATACTTTATTAGCACAAGAATATTTGCATAAAGATCCAATCCAAGCACTTCGGTTGCTTTATCTTGGATCTTTACAAGGAATTATCCATAATATCGGACTCGGCCCTTTTTTTGTCCATTTTTGGAGTATACACCAACAGCATATATATATAGATCATCGATAAAAGGTGAAAAAGCATCACTTTCAATCGATGCCACTGGTGGTATAATAAAAAAAATTAGAAAACCCGATGGTTCTCGCAGCCAGAGTATTTTTTTATACAATGCTGTTATGCATACCGGATTCCAGCAAATTTCGGTGTTTCAAATGTTAAGCGAAGTACATAACACGAATATAATATCCTACTGGTTATCTGAGTGGTTAAGAAGTAACAACCCCATACCTAAGGAAGTAGTTTGTGATTCGTCTATTGCCTTGTTAACAGCATGCATAAAAGTGTTCACAGGTTTCCTAACCATATCGGAATATTCAAATGCAATAACGTTACTTCCTTCATTAGAATAGACGTTGCCCATTTTATCAAAATTTATGTCAACTTTTGTAAACCACTATGCTCTAACAAATCCGTCAGAGTATTCTTTTTGGCTATTCTCGGTCAGCATATACTTTGTAAAGACGTGAATAGTGCAAGAAACATTTTATTCAATTTCCTGTTGGTGACAAAAAATAAAACTTGTGGAAGTTTATCTACTGGTCACATCTCTTCTTGCACCGCCAGTAAAAAGAAATTAAAAGATATGTTGGATCCTACGAATTATGATGATGTGGAACACGAGGAGCAAATTTCTGTTGAAGGGAGTATATTAGTAAATAGTTTATTTTCTGAAGTTTTACACGATGAACCAACAACCAAAGAAAATAAGTGGATAGTGTGGGCCAACAACATAAATGAAGAAGTGAAAAAAGTTGTTAGTAATGAAATTGGTGACGACGATAATGCTCATTATTTCCCGGAATTGGCAAAAAAAGTTATAATAAGAGACATTAAGTGGTTCCCCCTTTGGTCCAACATATGTTCTAACCATTTTCGCTGTGCAAGAGTACCAGCAACAAGTGCTCCTGTTGAATCAGAATTCAATATAATAAAAAATCATGTATTCAAATTATATCCCAAACCGATACGGGCAGATATCTTTGTACTCGAATTTACCAAATTCCTCAGTGGTACTTGTAAACTAGTGGAAGCAAATTTAAATGAGGAGTTGGAACAAAAAGAATACAGTATTCACTCTGTAAAAAGACAGGCAGCTGTTGAAGCCACACAAGCAATAGAAAATTGGGGGAGAATTGCCCAACAAGGACCGAGCAAAAAGTCCAAATATTTACAAAAGTCACGCGAGGTTGTTCAATCAATAAATCAAAATAAGAAACTTTTGAAGATACCCTTATTGAAGAATGGAAATAGTCTAGCATTGCAGGTTTGTATAATGAATATATCAGTATATACCTATAGTAATAATTATTACCTTATTATTCTGATAAATAAAAATAAATATATAAATATATAATATGTAGGATATCAAGTTATACTATTCTTAAATTGTATTTGTGTTTCAGGCTGTAAAATTCCGAGAAGCAGAATACTCTTATTCCAACACCTGCGCTTTTGATAGTTGTTTCCAATTATTTTTAGTAGGGGCATTTGATCAACCTGGAGTGAAGAATTTGCTTGAGCAATTAACAAAAGAAGAAAAATCGTTGCCTTCAAAATTTGCTCAGCTGATACTCCACGTATTGAATGATGGAATTAATGTTGGTACCTACAGGCTCAGAGCGGAATTACTCAACATAATTTTCGAAATGTCTGTGAAATCAGGTATGCCCAACAAATTCATTGTTAATTGTGAATGCAATAATATTGACATTATTTCGAAAGTATTTGAAGATTTTGGAAGCCTGATAGAAACCTCAAAATGTGACACATTTTGCTCTCCTAGGAGTAAGAAATTGAGAGTAGATAGCGTTGATCCTAATCTAATGAATACAACTTCATAAGAAAATATTTTGATAGACTTATCATTGAGAGGTAGCAGAGTTTGTCCTAATGGATGTGGTGGTGCTGAAGAATCTAATATAACAGAATTAGGTTGGTAATATCAATATAAGTATAGTTAGTATGATTTTATTTGGACTACAAAAACAATAACAAAGGAAAATTTGTTGCTGCCTTAGGAAGCTGAGAAGCTATTCTTTGAACTTTTGTTTGGGGTGGTCGGATTAACTTCGTATAACTACCGAAGTTAGTATCACTATGAAAACAAAACCTTTTGATTTGTATATATATGCCAATAGTGCTATAATTTTCAGAATATTTTTTACGAAGGTTCTTGTTAAAAATAACCTAGACATTCATTTGTCTTAGGTAGGTATTTAATAATAAATTCATTTTGAAAACGTCATGAGATACTAATTATTAGATATTTTGGTCGAAACTAATTTTGAATATATTTTTAATGTTAAGACAACTTTTAACTGAATATTAAGTTACATTGGTATACTTTTTCAGGGGATATATTATTCATTGATCCCATAGACTTTGGTAACGGGGAAGCCCCTTCGTTCCATTTAGAAAATATTGAAATTCAATTTCGTGACCCGCTAGACAGCCAAAAAATGTATAGTTTGTTGGGAGTTGTAGAGTTCAAGAATCCATACAATACCAGGACAAATGAAAATGTAACATTGGGGCACTACACTGTGATAGCACCAAGAGGAAATGTCTTCATTGAAATGAATGATCTGAGAGACAAAGAATTCAAACTCCACAAAAAATTCAAATGACATCCCCACGTAATTATTTATATCAAAACTAATAAAAACTGACTTTTTTTTATGGTTTTAAATGAAACTAACTGTTCCTAAATAACTCCACAATATATTTGAAAAAAATTTGTAAATTGCAAGTATATTATTTGACAATTGTTTCGATAAATATATTTATCGAAACAATTGTCAAATAATATACTTTTTTTTTCAAATATATTGTGGAGTTATTTAGGAACAGTTAGTTTCATTTAAAACCATATTATGAGTAGATTCCACGAAGTGAGGGTTTATACAGTTGACTTTTTTTGTTCAATTTTTTCAGATTATAAATAATTTTTCAAAAGTATCTGCTGTGTGCATCATGAGCAACAAGTCAAACAATAATACTTCATGAAGTTGATAAGTTGTAATATTGTAAACACTTTATATCTTTCACAAAACCTTTTAACAGGAGGTCTTTTTTATTACCATTGATGGGATTGAATACAAAGCCTACAGTTTTATGTTGTTATTCATAAATAAACAAATATCTTAAGTCGAAGTATTTATTAAAAAAATTACCTATTGTATTGTTTATACATCAGTTTCTTTGAAAATATTAGCATTCAAAAGTGAAACGCTTAATTACAAAAGAAAGGATTAACCACTATTTTAAAGTACTCGTATATTCATTAAATCACTTTTTCAATAGCTACCTATCGTACATACCTATCCAATTACATCATATTCCTTGCAGTACTTGCTAAAAAAAAAACTATTTGATAGACTTCATAATAATAAAAAAATTATACAAACAGGATTGACGAGAAGAAAATTTTTTCTGGAACGATATCTAACTGGCTGACCCTAGCAACTATATAGAGCTATTTTAGTATTACAAGTTGCATTTCTTTTAATTTAAGTTTTTATTGTTTTCGGTATGTTTATTTCAGAAATTTTATGTTATTTTAAATTTTCATTAAATGTTTTTTCAGTATATTTGTTTTCATTATAACAAACCATTATGATTAATTTTTAAACGATCCTGTCAGCCAATAGGTATATTGCTTTTAGGTAATTCTGTTCATGACATTTAATCCAAAACCCCTTGCCTAACAGCTCGTGGTTTTGTTAAGAATGTCATTCGCAAAATTGCCAAGCAACAAACTTTCATGACAGTCAAATAATTTTGCCGACAAAATTTTCACTCTCGTGGTATTATAATTGTATTATAAATGAAAATTTAACTCATGTATAAAAAACCGCATATGCCACGGTGAAATTGTCACTTTGACAGCGGCAAAAGTTAGCTTGAACTTTCTCAGCGATAAATGCACTTGTGGTTTTTTCACTTATGCATTTGTTTATTAATTATCGTATTGCTGGTTACCAAAATAGATAATTTGAATTTCTAAACACAAACAATGAGCCGATTCATTGAATTGTCCTGCCGCATTACACTCGATGTTTGTATTGATATCGGGTAAATTTGTGTTGTTCAACTTCTAAATTGTTTCCTTTAGCAATTTGACTCGAAAAACTGTCAACCTAAAACCGCTCCACCTTCGGTGTAGTCAACAGTTTTTCTCGTCTAATTGCTAGGCAACAGTTTCTCATTGAACAATCCAAATTTACCCGATAAAATACGAACCTCTTGTACAATTATAAGTGACAATTCAACTCATGTATAAAAAATCGCATATGCCACAGGGCAATTGTCACTTTGACAGCGGCAAAAGTTAGCTGAAACTTTCACAGCGATAAATGCACTTGTGGTTTTTTCACTTATGCATTTGTTTATCAATTATCACAGTGCTGGTTACCATATTAAATAGTTTGACATGTTTGTCAATAACTTATTGAATTTCTGAACACTAACAATAAGTCGATTCATTGAATTGTCCTGCCGAATTGCACTCGATGTTTGTATTGATATCGGGTAAATTTGTGTTGTTCAATTTCTACACTGTTTCCTTTAGCAGTTTGACTCGAAAAACTGTCAAATAGTTAACAGTTAACAGTTTTTCTCGTCTAATTGCTAGGCAACAGTTTCTCATTGAACAATCCAAATTTACCCGATAAAATACAAACCTCTTGTGCAATTATAAGTGATAATTCTGCTTCCTCATCGATAATACCTTGTTTACATTAAAACGTCAAAATTTTACTTTGAATTTGTTATTTTGACAGCTGAAAGTGCTTTGAAGTTTATTGAAAAATGAATAGAAACCGATTCAGTGTCATTACCCAAGAAAATATTGAACATTCAGGTAATACAAAATTAACGGGCAAGTTATGGTTTTTGTCTAAATAAAAAGGTGAATATCAAGTTCATCGGCAGATGTAAACTCGTATACCCTATCAAATTCTTGGACTTTTTTAAAAAAACGAAGAGCGAAAAATTTTTTATTATGGTATTAAAAGAGCGATAAATTATCTTATCTTATGGTTATCTAACAGCACAAAAAGAACTACTATTTTCCAAATATTATACCTTCTTGCACCAATCCGATATTGCTACATCGTCAGCGTACCCTTTTATGGCTCTATACAGGGTGGCGCACCGAAAACGAAACAGATGCATTTACTGGCAGATGATTCCTTTTTAAAAAAATCCCTCGGACCCGTCGATTTTGTTTTCGAGGGGGACACAAAATTGGCATAAAATCACAGTAACATTTGCAGCCCCCTAAGCGGGGGTGGCACCATCCCTAAAATCTTAAATGGAAAGGGGGGTCGAATGATCCATCATTTAAAAGGTCTTTCAACTCCCTTTATAATGATGTAAAATTCAATGAATTTGAAAGACCTTTTAAATGATGGATCATTCGACCCCCCTTTCCATTTAAGATTTTAGGGATGGTGCCACCCCCGCTTAGGGGGCCGACAAAATTTTCACTCTCGTGGTATTATAATTGTATTATAAATGACAATTTAACTCATGTATAAAAAACCGCATATGCCACGGTGAAATTGTCACTTTGACAGCGGCAAAAGTTAGCTTGAACTTTCTCAGCGATAAATGCACTTGTGGTTTTTTCACTTATGCATTTGTTTATTAATTATCGTATTGCTGGTTACCAAAATAGATAATTTGAATTTCTAAACACAAACAATGAGCCGATTCATTGAATTGTCCTGCCGAATTACACTCGATGTTTGTATTGAGTAATTGTACAACAAGAGTTCGGCTGCATGGTGGAGGCGCTAACATGGGAATCTCCGTAAGAAAATCATCAAAAAAGCTAAGGTCCAAACGAGCGAAAATTTACTCAAAAAGTGTAATACGCATGCGCTCGGGGGGGGGGATGAAAAGTAACATAAGGGCCTTATACAGGGTGAGTTTTATTATATACGGGGTGGATGAAAAGTAACATGAGGGTCTTATACAAGGTGGATTAATCTTAGGCTTAACAAGTGGAGTGTGTGGGGAGAGTGAAGTGGAAATGTTAAAACGAGTCCACAGGGAAGTCGATCAAAGAAGAGTTTTGCATACAAGGGGTATTGAAACAGAGCGACCTCTATGCAACATTACGAATACCGATATACAGGGAAGTCAATCAAAGAAGAGTTTTGCATATATACAAGGGGTATTGAAACAGAGCGACCTCTATGAGACATTATGAATACCAATATACAGGGAAGTCAATCAAAGAAGAGTTTTGCATATATACCAGGGGTATTGAAACAGAGACAGGTAACATGCAGGCTCAAGAGACCTTATTATATACGTCGAACGTCGCGTTGTCACGTCAAATGTTACGTTGTCATGTCAAATGTCACGTTGTCACGTCAAATGTCACGTTGTCACGTCAAATGTCACGTTGTTTCACATCAAACGTCACGTTGTATATAAGCAGCATACAATGTGAAAATTACATTAGTCACTAAGCACGTCACGTTGTATATAAGCAGCATACAATGAGAAAATTACAATAGTCACTGAGCAGACAGCTATGCGGGTGGTGTACTTTTTTATGTTATTGTCCTTTGTAGCAACAGAGGATGCTACAGATGATGAAATTAAAAATTTTTTATTGAAATATAAATATGCAACAGATGAATCTCTTACAGATTACAAAGAAGCTTTAGTTGAATTCCAGGAAAGATATAATTTACCGGTAGATGGAAAACCCAATAATGAAACTGTAGAATTAATGCGCAGACTAGATGGTGAAGATGAAATTAAAAATTTTTTATTAAAATATAAATACACAACAAATGAATCTCTTACTAATTACCTAGATACTATAGTCAAATTTCAGGAAAGATATAATTTACCGGTAGATGGAAAACCTAATAATGAAACTTTAGAATTAATACGCAGACCCCGATGCCCAGAACCTGAAAATTATTCAGTAAGGACAAGGTGGAATAAAACAGAATTAAATTGGTATTTTCCACAGGCTATTCCTGAACAATTAGCAATGGCTAAAATAGCATTTGATATATGGGCTCAAGCATCAGTTTTGAAATTTAGATATGTGCAATATCCGTTTATGGGTAAACCTGATATTACAATACAAATGAGTAAACGGAGGCATCCTTTTCGTAAAGACTGTCAAGGATCCGACATCTGTCCATACACGTTTGATGGTTCTGGAGGAGTATTGGCACACGGATATTTTCCTGCGATAGATGGGTCATGTGTTGAGGTTCATATGGATATAGATGAAAATTGGGGCTATACACAGAACATGTCTAAAAACTCTGAAAAAACAAATTTCCTTAATGTACTCACGCATGAGCTAGGTCATGCGCTGGGCTTGGGTCATTCTAGTGATGAACGTGCACTTATGTACCCATGGTATTCGGAAGATGTTAGCGGATTAGGTGAAGATGATATCGCAGGTATGACCGCTCTATATGGTCTTAAAAATAAATATGTATCCAATCCACATGCCCCAAAGAAACCAACGCGTCTTATAACCCCATATACAAAGAAGCCAACAACAATGTATACGAAAAAGCCTGACACAACCAAAGTTACACCCATAGAAAAATCTACAAACTTGTGTGATGTGAAAGTACCTGATATTATGTTTCTGGCATATACACCAGAGTTTACAGCATATCACATGTATATTATAAAAGGAAATTTAATTTGGTTAACGGAAAAATTCCAACAGCCGAAGATTTAAAAAATTATTTACCGAAAGAAATAAAACAGATTTCACATATTTATCAAAACACTGCAGGGTCGTTAATAGCAGAAAGCGATGGTAAATTTTTCGCAGTTTCGTTTCCCGGAATTACAGTGGCTAGAAACATTCAGTTAAATCTACCTCAAAATATTAAGGTTAACGCCATGTTTCAGACGTATACAGGCCAAAGCTATGTGTTGTTTAATCAAACATCCTTTGTACTTTTTGATGATATGGATGAGCAAATAAAAAGGAGAGGTAACATTAAAGAAGAATTTCCTGGGGTTCCTGATAATATAAACTCAGTTTTTCGACATTCAGATGGAAACCTTTATTTCTTGGAAGGAGATGTCTATTACAAGTACAATGAATTTTATAGAAAAGTTATTGACGCAGGAAAATTTAATTGGAATATGTTTAATGTACCATGTCCTGATACCATTTTACTAACTCAACTTAAAACAATGTTGTCGAAACTAATATCATATTATCATTAAAAAATATTTAGCAATTCAAAGTATTATTTATATACCTAAACATAAGTTATATACACCTCAAAAGAAATAGTTTATCTTAGCGATTTACTCCATCATCCTCAGCTTCAGATGTTCTGCTTTTAACAAAAATTCAATCATAATTAAAAGTTGTAGTTTTAATAAATAAAACCAACTTTAGAAAAAATAGGTGAACCCCAAATAGATATAAAAACCTCAAACACGTCAGCAAGATAAACACGCAGAATTGTTTATAATATTCAAGTAAACCGCAAAAAAATAAAATCGATAACAAAAAAACAAGGTCGAGAACACCCACTTACGTGGGAAAATTACTGAAATATATGCAAATTATAACACACCCTCCCAAATAATAATAATTTAAGACAATACATATTCAAATATAAAAAATAAATGGTAATTTTGGGAACAATAGTAAGATCATCAAAAATTTTATTAATCTCAAAATCAATTAATATCAAGAGGTACATACCATTTCAATAAAAACTCAATCATTACAGTAACTGCTTGTTGTAATAAAGTTTAAACACTCTAACACAAAATTGGAAGAATCATGACCCAAGATAACATCCCATAGCTAGATCTCTAATAAATACATATACGTATTAGCGAATCAAACTATGAAATATAACTTGAACATTTTAGTAATGGTTAAGAATTTAACGAACTATAAGAATATATTTAGGTGGCAAGGGACGAAAGTTTTTTTAATAAAATTCACATGTATACTGAAGACAAAAATTCTACAACAAGCAGTCTAATTGCGATAAGATATAAAACCACAAAACTAGCATTGGCGTAGATATAAAAATTATTAATTTTATGTGTGAATCAAAGTAATTAAACAAAAATTTGTATATATCTGTTTTTTATTAGTTTATAATCTACATCAAATAAAAGCCTTATCTATTCAGTTCAAGGTCACACATTGAGACTCTCTCTCATATCTAAAATTTGGTGTCTTCACGTGATAGCTGAAATAGCCGAGTTGGTTTGAGCATTTATGTTTCCTAGCCTAGCTATTGAAGGGGAAGTAGGTTCAATCTTTGACTATTTCAGCTATTTTTTCCTAAAGAAAACGCATATACCAATAATATATAACTATTTATTTAAATCATTGATAACTGTAAGTTTACAAAAGTATACAAATTCTCTAAGAGCATTGTTTAACATATCATTAGGTGTAATAGAACAAAATGCATATAAAATTTGTTGACGATTTAAATTTTCAGAGGCGACATTTTTACAAAAATCCAAAACATTATAATAATATTGACAAAAATTTAAATTTTCCAACATAGCTATACATTGTAAAATCAAATTATTTAGTTCTAAAATTTGAGACACTTCTTCTTCATCCATATAATATTCAACTCCATGTTTCTTGACTAAAATCAACTTACACCCATCATAATTTGATGGAGTGATGGTGCAGTACTCTCCACATGAAAACGAATCAGGTTGGAACTTGTTGGTGTCGTCAACTGTAGTATGAAAGAAATCATTCAGCTGTTGCCTCATTATTGAAATAAAGGTATACCGTTCATAGGTGCTGAAAGATATTTTACTGCACTTTAGCTGTTGAGATAGAATAACAGCAGGCGTAAATGATCTTGCCGGACTAATTCCACATTTTACTTCATAACCGGAAATTGAATATTGTGTTGAAAGCAGGTATACATTTTCAGACTTTGCAGCAAACTCATAGTTTTCCAAAATTCTATCCAGCTCTGCAGTATAGTTATTATCACTACTACTACTACTACTACTATCATAACCACTACTACTGACACCATGATTACTCATGTTGCTAACTGAGTTTGAGATCTGAAACAACTCCAATTTATAGCGTGTGTGTGTGGCCAATTGGGTGTATATCCTTTTTCAAAGACATGTTTTGCCTTGGATATGCGCACAATGTCACCAACTTTAAATTTTCGCGGGCCTGCTATCTTCAAATGACTATATGTGTTATTCAAAATAGATTTTTCGTTGGATTTGTTGACTTGAGAAGGCTTATATTTTGTTGTGGAATGTTTTGTATCATTATAGTTTTGAGTAATTTCAGGCAGAATATCAATCCATTTGTAGGTGCCATTTAAACTGAAATACTTGTAGAGTTTCGATTTCAAAGTTCTTATAACACATTCTGCCATAGAAGCTTTCATTGTACTGAATACGTTGTAATGATTGATCTTGTGTTTTCTCATTAAATTTTGAAATTTGCTGTTGTAAAATTCCTTTCCCTGATCGGATTGTAGATTTTTCGGTGTTCGTTGTGTATGAGCGAGAATGTCCGAGAATGCTCGAGTAATCTCCTCTCCGGTCTTCGTCTTTAGTGGGCGTGTCCATACAAACTTAGAAAAACAATCAATGACGACCAGTATCATTTTATGATTCCTATTTTGTGATGCAAAATTCCTCATCTCCGCAAGATCCATTTGCCAAAGATCGTCAAGGCCCTTAATGATAGTGCGTCTGCGAGGGAATTTTTTCCGTATCGGTTTGTGGAGTTCGTTTACAAGCTGAATTTTTTCTTTAGAATACATATTATGACTTACTACCAGCTAACTTCAGCTCCAGACTGTGAATGCGGTTATCGATATTTATATCCAATGTCTTAAAATTGTTCACTATGTCTGAAATGTTACTTTTCAAATTAGAAATGGCTCTGATATTTTCCGCGGATTCTTTTTTCAATTCACGTATACTTGCATTCGCACTAAATTCTCTTCTAATGAAGACTTTTGCAGTGGCAATTGAATCGTCAACATATTTCTTCGTAGCCATATCCCTACCTGCTACTGGGGGATTCCGCGAAATGAATGTATCAATTTCGTTAGTTTTATTTTGTAAGTCGACAATATTCGTCTGTAATTTGGGAATTTCGATCTTATGAAGCTCATTTCTTATCTCGTTCAATCCTACAGCTAAATCCTTTATATCATGGTCTTGTTGCTGCAGCACGGTACCATGTGCTTGAATTAATGGTGTGTTGATTGCACGTAGGCCATTCAATTGCACATCAACATAATTTTTTGTTGCAGCATCACTATTTGTTGTCGGTTCCTTAACATTACAAATTTTCACATTTTCAATATCAATATTACCGTCCTGAGTATGAGGAAACGTAATTTTCGCCGGTAAACGTGCATAGGGCGTTTGATGCCTATGTCCGAATTTATCGACCGACATCATTGAAATGAACAAGTTTCAACTTGTATTATTCTATTATATCAGCTTCCTTGAGTTCATTGATAATTGCTACTATTTCGTTGTCGTGTGACGTATTACCTGCCTCTTTTGAAGCAATCAACAACTTCAAACGATCTACCAATTCATTCACATCATCCCAATAAATATACTCCATAGGTTTATCATTATATCTTAAACGATCGATACCTTTTCCTTTTGCAAAAGGAATTGATTTTAGACGAGTCAATATCGGAGACGATCTAGTCGTCGTTAGAGATTTTGTTTGGAATGAAGGTTTTATGATGTAGTGATATTTATCAGTACTTGACCCCTTAAGACGATTTATCGTGTCTAAATGGACTTTAGTTGTTGTCAAAAGATTTTTATAGTTCTGTAAATCTTGATCATTGTAACTGGGATCTTGGTAAAATAGAAGCTCATACAAGCCTGGTGTTCCAATTATATATTTTCCTACTTCGTTTTTCTCCGGTAGTATGTTTATATTACCGGTTTTTCCATCAAACGCAATTCGACGTTTGCCTAATGACCAACCGATTTCATCGTTGTATATCGGTCCATAATTTTTATCAATTTTATCATCTTTTTGGAAGTAATCTTCAATGAACTGATGACTGATGGCAGGATATTGATCCAAATATTCTTCGAAAGCTTCCTGAGAAATTTCGGGGCGCATCTCTTCTGGAGATTCAGAACGTGTAATATTGCCTGATTCATCGGTTTCGGCTACCGGTTCCATTTCGAGAAATGGAGGTGTAAACACATCATCATCATCAAGGTCTTCCGGTTCTTCCGGTTCTTCCGGTTCTTCCTTCTTTATTTCCTCTTTTGGATTCAAATTTGTAATCGTTTTTTGTAATGTCTTTGAGGATTGTACAATTTCTTCGAGTGGTTTAGATATCGGCTTGAATAGTTTATTAAGAGATTCATCTTGCTCTGATTTACCCAATTTCAATGCCAAGTATTTTTTTCGAATCGATCTGGCAAGTTCAGACACTTTTTTCTTGCGCAATGCAATAGCAACCTTATTGTTAGACATATTGGTGTGGACTGAAGACATGCGCTACAATTTTATATATTTATCGAATCCTTTGCGATACCTTCCATCATTGAGGGCGAAATCTTTCATAATTACCAATGTACCATAGCGATCACGCCAACACTTTGAACACATATTTTTGAATGTGTCAAATGTCATGTCTGGAGATACGTGTTCATCAAATATATGTTTCAAGTTCACCTCATCCTGCTTGAATAATACAATCACATTACAGTTGTCGCGAATAAGCTGTTTCGGTATTTTTGAGTATGTTTGACAAAGATATGCAGCATCAATATCTTTATGTCTGCACATGGAATAGTATTCACGAATTTTCTGCTGCCCATCACATGCAACGTCATCGAATAAAAAGATTGAATTTGGTCGAGCTTCCTCAGGACTAATTATTTCCTCGTTATCTTTAAATGGGAAATAGCCAACGCCCTTGACTTGTGCTATAACTTCCTGCAGCAATTGGTACTTTGGTTGGAATAACGATTTTGAATAAACATAAACGTTTTTGAATTTTGCGCCATTTGGATTGAATAGGAGCGCTAGCATGGCATTCGTCTTACCACACCCACTGGGGCCACATATAATGGCACGGAAAGAATTTGGTAACAATTTACCATGTTTGCCGATCGATGGCGTTGAGGTGAAATCCAGATTTTCAATGGGAATCGTCTGATCTTGTTGAATTATCTTCATCGTGTGTGCTGTTTTTCGTAGTAATACTCTTTAAATATAGGTGTCACCACTTACGCGTATCAGTCTTAATGTTAGTGTTTGAAGGAGAAGGTCTCTTAAATTCTCTCATCAATAAACTACCTATTGAACTTCACTTACCTAGCTATCAGTACTGTGGACGTAAGTAAACTGCCCCTCCCTTTTTGCGAAAAATTAAATGTTTTTATTTTTAGCCGGTACAAAATTGGAAAAACGTCTTGATCGTGGAGATCCGGGCATAAACCCTTTGGACGCTGCTTGTAAACAACACGATATTTCTTACTGGAAGAATAAGTCTCTCGAAGAACGACACAAAGCCGATCAAATACTTGAAGATAAAGCTTGGGCACGCGTCAAATCAAAAGACGCTTCACTGGGAGAGAAAAGTGCTGCATTACTTGTAACAGGTGGAATGAAGGTGAAAAGAAAGTTGGGAATGGGCTGTCGTCGCAAACGTCGTTCCTTGCATCGAGATGTCATTCTAAAAGTGGGAAAGTCTATGAAAAAAGGAGCATCTTTGAAAGACACCGCAACGTTTGCCTTACGAGCCGCCAAAGCACTTATTAAACAATTTGGTGGGAAAAAAGAAGTCGAGGTTCCTCGAGTGATACCTGTAGCGAAATCCGGAGGTTTCCTACCACTTATCCCTTTGTTTGCAGGCCTTTCGGCACTGGGAGCGCTGTCGGGTGGTGCTGCTGGGATTGCAAAAACCGTCATTGACGCAAAGCATGCGCAAAAGAAATTGGAAGAAGATGTACGTCATAATAAGGCTATGGAACGTGTAGGATCTGGTCTGTATCTGAAAAAGTACCCAAAAGGCGGTTTTGGATTGTACTTGAAAAAACAAAAAAACCGATAAAGCTACCCAATCACGCATTAACCGACTTTGACATAACTCATTACGCAAAATCGCTTAAAATACCTCATTTTCGAGGAGTTTTCATGCGAGACACTCTCCCCAAAGACGGCCCCCGAAAACGAGAATGCGCAGTTGTTAATTTGGACATCTCTGAGAATAGCGGAAGTCATTGGGTAGCTTACCGAAAGATAAACAACAATGTAGAGTATTTTGATTCATTTGGTAACTTGAAGCCGCCGAAAGAAGTTGTTAAATATCTCGGAAAAAGTGCACGAATTTTCTACAACAATAACCAATATCAAAACTACGATCAAATCAATTGCGGTCATTTGTGTTTGAAATTTCTGCAACAATGATGGAACTATTACTACAACACATCTACCATAGAAAAGCTTTGAGTAGTTTTACTGCCGAAGAACTAGAGCACTTTCCCATTGAACATCTAATAAAGTGTGTAAGACCTGGGGAATTGCTGGAAATATGGCATAAACTTCCCAAGGAATATCGAGCAAATTTTGAACTACAAATACGGCTGCCTTGTTTCATCCATTACAACCGACCTGATTGGACGACGCATTGTGACGGTCCTCCGAGTTCGCAAGCTACTTGTTTCCTTTGTAATCAAACATTGAAAAAATAAATGATATTTAAATTCAAACATTATTCGTTTTTTTCATTAGTCATCATGTCGCAGTTGCTGAGAGTTAACAGCACCAATCACGTGTTCACCTTCCAACCTCCTACGCCTATTGAGCTCGATCCGAAGAAGGAATACGAAATAGCTCTACGATCTTTTCATTCTTATCACAGTATACCGAACATTGAAAATTGTAAGTTCTACTACTACGATACCAAGGGCAAGCTTCAAAGTTTTGATTTTCCCACAGGATGTTACGAAATTGCCGATCTTGAAGCGTTTATCCGAGATAAATTGGGTGCAGGCAATCTAACTAGACCAGAGGATATATTTTCACTAAAACCCAATCACAATACGTTAAAATGTGAAATTTCCAGTAAATACAAAATTTCCTTCAAGGAGACCAATAGTCTTGGAAGAATCTTGGGATTTTCACCGAAAATACTCGAAGCCAACAAATTGCACTCTTCAGATCTCCCCGTCAAAATCATTAAAGTATCTAGTATTCGCTTCGATTGTAACATTACCACTGGAGCCTTCGATGCAAACAGACCTGCTCATACTATATACGAATTCGTCATACAAGTGGATCCGGGATATTCAATAGACGAAATTCCTCATAATTTACTCTATTTACCTGTTATACCACAAAGTGAAATAACCAATATCACCGTCATCGCTTTAGACCAGGACGGTCAGCCCGTAAACTTTCGTGGAGAACTAAGTACGTTGGTGTTGGAGCTTAGAGCGCGATGGGCCTAATAATCAATCATAAAAGACAATCTGCAGCAATTCCAACTTCATTAGCTGAGCAGTCGCCAAAGCTGAAACAGCTCTCGTTCGCAAACAAATTGGTCTTGCAATCGCTGGGTTTTAAATTGAAAAATGACAACCATGTATGGAAAATGTCTACGCCAAAACGACATGCCTCCAATGTTTGATATCTATCGTAAGCCGATGTTTGATGAGTCAATTCGGAAGGTCGAATATAGAACCTATGCTCCATTTATAAAATCATTCAATTGCAGTGACATTGTGGAGTTTAGCATTAATCAGGTTGATTCGTTTTTTGCGATGAGCGACACATTGTTGTGCATTAGGGGTTCTCTCGAAGTACACGGAGCTGGTGACGTAAAATTAGCAAATAATTTTGGAGCCTTTCTATTCGATTCATGTACGTACAGTGAAAGTGCCAGGGAAATGGAAACAGTTCGAGATCCTGGAATAGTAAGCACCATACGTGCCATGACCTGTTATAAACAAGAAGATTCCAATCATATGGCTATAGCCGGCTGGAATTACCCGAAAGATCCTATTTTGAATGTAAGCGACAAGTCCTTCAACCTTCTAATACCTCTCAAACATATTTTCAACATTTTCAACGATTATCCCATGATTACATGTGGACGTCAAACAATACGATTAGTTCGAGCACGAAACGATAATGATTGCTTATATATTACTGAAAAGAATGCCTCCACTACAACAGCTAAAATTAACATTACAAGCGTTGAGCTGAAAGTTAAACATATCTTTCCTAATGACGACATAAAATTAAATCTTATGAAATCCATTCAAAAAGATCAACCTATAGTTATTCCATTCAGGAAGTGGGAGTTACACGAATTACCTTCAATTACTAAAGGAGCAAGACATGAAGTTTGGGCTGTCAAGACATCCACTTCAGTTGAAAGACCTCGTTTTGTTATTGTTTTCTTTCAAACCGACAAACGTAACTCGAGTACAGCTGACCCGACTCTATTTGACAATGCCGACGTACAAAGTATAAGACTATCACTCAATGGTGACTATTGGCCCAATGAAAGAATGCAATTGGATTTCACTAAAACTGACTACAATGAGGCGTATTTTAACTACACTGAATTCTATCCCAACTACGCAAACTCCACACAGAAGAGTACCCTGCTGGATTATTCTTCTTTCAAGAAACGAGCATTGTTTGTTATCGATTGTTCAAAACAGGAGGAAGGCATGAAGGCGTTCACAGTCGATGTGAAACTTGATATTGAAGCAAACATAGGCTTTCCCGAAAATACCAAAGTCTATTGCATCATAATTCACGATTGCGTAATGGAATACTTCCCCTTCTCCGAAATTGTTAAAAGCTTGAACTAGTTGCCGATCAGAGTTAGTGTTCAAGCAGACGTCAACATGAGAGTAGCATTCGTAGACATCCAAGGTTTTGTTGTGGACGGTCTTTTCGTTGTCAAAGAACTCAGCATAGAAATTGGCTATAAAGGTTCGCATTACATATTTTTACCACCGCAACCGTTTTCCACATTGAGCGACGCAGACAAGACGACTACATCATACTTGGAAAAGGAATGTGCATGGTATTCTATACTCTTCAGGAGATGTAGAATATTCTAAACTAAATGAAATATTGAAAAGCAAGTTATTGTATGCCGCAGACTACATTTACGTTCGAGGACAACAAAAAGCCGAATTTCTGGAAAAGAAATGTAACATTTTCGGTATTTCTTTATGCATTATTGAGGTTTGCAAATTCGATGGCACACCTTGTGAAACAGGAAACTTTGCTAAAGATCCCAATCCCTGCCACGCCTCTGGAGTATATTCGTGTGCCAAAAGAAATGTAAAACGCCTCCGTCACTGGTTTTCAAATACTGTATTACCTTTATAAATAAAGTTTTTTCTAAAAAACATGGGTTTTATTGAAACACTCTGTATATTCATCAACTTTTATATTACATGAAGATTGGAATTTTCGTTTTACAATTTTCAAAATAATTTTTAAAATTAAAACAAATACAGCCACTAATATTACACATGACATTGCAAAAACATTATCAATTTCATTTTTTATTTCCTTTTCTGTTCTGTTGAACATGGTGTAGGTTGAATACGTCTTAACGGATAAGTAGTTTGCGGCAGTCTGCGGGCTAGGACCTCTTGAGGTACCCAGTTTATACGAAGACTTCTCCACGTCTGTCCATCCTTATCAGATAAACTATGATTTTCCAGTTGATTTATAATCTCACTTTTATCTCCGTAAAAAGCAATGTCTTTATTTAATTTGCCAATATTCTTAATGAACTCCTCAAAACGATGACTGTACTCTTCCGAAGACATATTATTACAAAAGAAAACTGGTACGATGCTGACCGCGCCGCCTAGACTACGTCGCCAAGCTTCTAGTTGATTCTTTATGTGTTACTTTTCGATACTCATTACGAGCGCATGCGTATTACACTTTTAGCTAAGACCCTCATGTTACTTTTCATCCACCCCGTATATAATAAAACTCACCCTGTATAAGGCCCTTATGTTACTTTTCATCTACCCTGTATAAGGCTATCATGTTACTTTTTATCGACTTTGAATATAATAAGGCCTTTCGAGCACGCGAGTTACTTTTCATCCACCTCGTATATAATAAAACTCACCCTGTATAAGGCCCTCATGTTACTTTTGATCCGCCTTGTATATAATAGATGTTTATGCCTTGCATGCATGTTACTTTTTATCCACCCTGTATATAAAAGTCGTTAAGGTTAAGGTATGTTACTTTTGATTCACAATAGATGTTTATGCCTTGCATGCATGTTACTTTTCATCCGCTCTGTATATAATAGACGTTTAGGCCTTGCTGTCATGTTACTTTTGATCCACCCTGTATATAATAAGGCCTTTCATGCATGTTATCCACCCTGTATATAATAGAAAAGACCTTTCCAACGAGACGTCAATGATTGGTTAACTTTTAGTAAAAGGGGTGTTGCGTGGGGGATGAACGGGGATAGAATTCTTCTATTATTTTTCAAATACACTAGACGTTAAGGCCTTTCGAACGAGACGTCGTTTGATTGGTTAACTTTCAGTAAAAGGGATACTGCGTGGGGGATGAACGGGGGTAGAATTTTTCTATTATTTTTCAAATGCACTAGACGTTAAGGCCTTTCGAGCATGCTATCCACCCTGTAGCCCTCATGTTACTTTTTATCCGCCCTGTATATATAGAAGACGTTAATGCCTTTCGAGCATGTTACTTTTCATCCACCCCTTATTTTCGAGCATCACCCTGTATAAGGCTGTCATGTTACTTTATATCCACCCTGTATATAGAAGTCGTTAAGGTCTTTCGAGCATGTTACTTTTGGTGTATCCTGTACATAATATACATTAAGGCCTTTTGAGCATGTTACTTTTGATCCACCCTGTATATAATAGATAAAGCCTTTCGAGCATGTTACCCGCCTTGTATATACCTAATAGACGTTAAGGCCTTTCGGGCACGTTACTCACCCTGTATAAGGCCCTTATGTTACTTTTCATCCCCCCCGAGCGCATGCGTATTACACTTTTTGAGTAAATTTTCGCTCGTTTGGACCTTAGCTTTTTTGATGATTTTCTTATGGAGATTCCCATGTTAGCGCCTCCACCATGCAGCCGAACTCTTGTTGTACAATTACTGTATTGATATCGGGTAAATTTGTGTTGTTCAACTTCTAAATTGTTTCCTTTAGCAATTTGACTCGAAAAACTGTCAACCTAAAAACGCTCCACCTTCGGTGTCGCGTTTTCAATAGTCAACAGTTTTTCTCGTCTAATTGCTAGGCAACAGTTTCTCATTGAACAATCCAAATTTACCCGATAAAATACAAACCTCTTGTACAATTATAAGTGACAATTCAACTCATGTATAAAAAATCGCATATGCCACAGGGCAATTGTCAACAGTTTCTCATTGAACAATCCAAATTTACCCGATAAAATACAAACCTCTTGTGCAATTATAAGTGATAATTCTGCTTCCTCATCGATAATACCTTGTTTACATTAAAACGTCAAAATTTTACTTTGAATTTGTTATTTTGACAGCTGAAAGTGCTTTGAAGTTTATTGAAAAATGAATAGAAACCGATTCAGTGTCATTACCCAAGAAAATATTGAACATTCAGGTAATACAAAATTAACGGGCAAGTTATGGTTTTTGTCTAAATAAAAAGGTGAATATCAAGTTCATCGGCAGATGTAAACTCGTATACCCTATCAAATTCTTGGACTTTTTTAAAAAAACGAAGAGCGAAAAATTTTTTATTATGGTATTAAAAGAGCGATAAATTATCTTATCTTATGGTTATCTAACAGCACAAAAAGAACTACTATTTTCCAAATATTATACCTTCTTGCACCAATCCGATATTGCTACATCGTCAGCGTACCCTTTTATGGCTCTATACAGGGTGGCGCACCGAAAACGAAACAGATGCATTTACTGGCAGATGATTCCTTTTTAAAAAAATCCCTCGGACCCGTCGATTTTGTTTTCGAGGGGGACACAAAATTGGCATAAAATCACAGTAACATTTGCAGCCCCCTAAGCGGGGGTGGCACCATCCCTAAAATCTTAAATGGAAAGGGGGGTCGAATGATCCATCATTTAAAAGGTCTTTCAACTCCCTTTATAATGATGTAAAATTCAATGAATTTGAAAGACCTTTTAAATGATGGATCATTCGACCCCCCTTTCCATTTAAGATTTTAGGGATGGTGCCACCCCCGCTTAGGGGGCTGCAAATGTTACTGTGATTTTATGCCAATTTTGTGTCCCCCTCGAAAACAAAATCGACGGGTCCGAGGGATTTTTTAAAAAGGAATCATCTGCCAGTAAATGCATCTGTTTCGTTTTCGGTGCGCCACCCTGTATAATGCTTTCACCACAACACGTGAACCAAGCAACTATTTACTGTTGGAGTCTCCAATTCAGATCACTCGTACTTTATCTCAACTCCGTACGGTTAATCAATTCAAAATGAAGTTCACATTAAACGGCATAATCTATAGTATAGATCCTACTTTAACATGTACTGTTTGTAACCAGGGCAAGAAAGAAACTATTTTTCACATTTTGTTTGAGTGTCCGATATATGCAGTTATGAAACAAAACATATCCTGTCTCCAAAATTTGGAAACATTAGTAAATGCTCTACAAAATATAAACCTATCTGAGGGAAAAACTATATGCTGCTACCTTTGGAATATTCTCAAATTGATGTCATTTATACTCGATGTATTTCATTTTATTTTGTTTTTATTTTTTATTACACACTAACCTTGCTGCAAACATTGTTTTCTATAAGCAATAAAGTTATTATTATTATTGGAGCGATAAATTAGCGACAAATTATGGTAATATCAGTTCTTTCTAAAAATTGATAGATAAAAAATGGTTCTGCTAGCTTAATATCAAACTAACAGAACCATGGGTTTTTTTTTTAAAAACGAAGGGCGACAAATTTTTAATTACGGTAATAAAAAAGCGATTAATTAGCGACAAATTATGGTGGTATTAGTTTTTTCGAAAGTTGATTAGGTAAAAAGTGGTTCTGCTAGCTTAATATCAACCTAACAGAACCATGGTTTTTTTTTTAAAAACGAAGGGCGACAAATTTTTAATTACGGTAATAAAAAAGCGATAAATTAGCGACAAATTATGGTGGTATTAGTTTTTTCGAAAGTTGATTAGGTAAAAAGTGGTTCTGCTAGCTTAATATCAACCTAGCAGAACCATGGGTTTTTTTAAAAAACGACGAGCGACAAATTTTTAATTATGGTAATAAATTAGCGACAAATTATGGCATAATCAAAAATTCAAATTTCCGAAATGGTTCTGCTAGGTTAATGGGGGTTGACATTGCTATAATTGGAATCGTTAGCTGTCAATATAAATATTTTGAGGAATTTTTTGCATAGGTAATGGTCTCAGTTTATTCTATTAGTGATAAAAACTTATCTTTAAAGTTGTACTATACTGGTAATAGTATCAATGAAGTTCGAGATACCTTCGCGGGTTTATATCCTGATAAACCAATCCCTCCGGCAACAACTATAAAAAGAGTAATTCAAAATCAAAACAAATATGGCTCCGTGTTTGTTCCATGCAAATCTTGTAAGAAACATTCATATGAAGAACCTGAGGAACCAAGAGAAGCTGATTTACAAAATAATGAAGTTAATGTACTCGCTGCTGTGCATTATGACCCTTCCATTAGTTTAAGGCAAATTAGTTCCGAGTTGGGTATTCACCACACAAGGGCCCTTAAAATATGTAAAAAAAACATAAATACAAATCGTATAAATTTTCGGTACATCAAGAAATTTTTGAGGAAGATAAATTTAACAGAATGGTTTTTTTTGAAGATATTTTGAATCGGGTTCACAGAGACCAAAATTTTATTAAGAATATTTGTTTTTCCGATGAAAGCACATTCAGCATAAATGGAGAACCAAATGTGCAGAATTTTCGAAATTGGCACCAAGAAAACCACCATTTAAACAATAATAATCATTCCCAACATCGTGAAGTTAATGTCTGGATTGGGATATTGGGTCCTAATATCATAGGTCCATTCTTCATTGAGATTAAAATTAATGGAGAAAAATATTTAGATTTATTGGAAAATGAACCTGCAATTGAAAATGTTGCTGGCGACAATGTTATTTTTCAGCAGGATGGATGTCCGGCTCATTCATCCAATGCAACTTAATTACATTTAAACAACGCTTTTGGTAATTGTTGGATGGGACATAGTGGACCAATCCATTGGCCAGCTCGATCACCTGATTTGGCACCAAACGACTTTTTTTGTGGGGATATTTAAAATCTAAAATTTACGAAACAAGGCATCCCAATATTGATTCTCTCAAGCGAAAACTAATTGAAGAATGTGCGAAAATTTCGAGTAAACAATTAGCAAATGTGCGGCGGAATTTTTATGATAGACTTGGTTTTTGTTTAGCGAATTATGGTGATTTGTTTGGAAATTTACTCCAGACGCATAATTTTCTTACCATTAGTTAATATTCTTTTACTCTTCGTTTATTATTATTATTATTATTATTATTATTATTATTTATTTTGACAGCTAACGATTTCAATTGTAGCAATGTCATGAAATAAAGAAAAAGCAAATTGATAATCTAGCTGTGGATATTACAATAATATTACAATAATATTGTACTAAACTTATTTAATCGTTTTGAAAGTTCAACAACTTATAAAATTAACGTCCACACAAAATTTCATTAGGTTCTCTTTTGCTGGGAAGCAAATATTTAGGATTTTCTGATTTCCCATGTTAAAATCCTATGGTCCTAAGGTCGAGTCACCACCCGGTAGAAAATTATGATTGCAAAAAATCTTGTGAATCTATTCCCTGTAATGGTGATTGAAGTTATCTACATCACTTCAAATATGATGTTAGATCTGATACTTATTGCACCTACCAAAAGGAAAAATATGTGTTAATCTTGCAACAGAACATGAAAAAGTTGTATCTAGGTTGCATAACACGCAAATTAGTCAATGTAAAAATGAATGCTAATAAAGACATTAAAATAAACATCAATGATGAGGAGATATCATGTTCTAAAGGAGTTTTGGAGATAAAGAATGCTTCACCTCATAAACATAAGCTTAGTTTATCATTTGAAAAGGAGATGTATCTAACAACTGCTTTAGACTTCAATGATTAGGGCACTATTGTTGAGACACTTCCTCCTTCTCTTATAATTCCTCCTAGGAACTTAACAATGACAGTATACTTTTCAAAGTCATCAAAACCATACACAAAAATAATCATGTGTGGTGTTAAGAATAGCTGTGAGTTAATCCTTTGTCATATATGTTATGAAAGGTGGATAAACATAACTTGTTTAAGTTCAATAGAATGGATTTTGCTAATAATTTTAGTTGTAATCTTGGTTCTCATAACAAAATTGATTATTAAATTTATTTTATCCTTTACAATAGTTAGGAATATTAGAGCCAGACTTAGTAGAACTTTTAAAATGGAACCTAGAGATAGATTATTCTCTAATAATGAAGGAGAGATTCCTCTTTATGAAACTAAGGAGCAAGGAGTTAAAAGACACAACTGCCTTAAATAGGGTGACAGTTTCTCCTAGAGATCCTCCAAAAAGACATACTCCTAGAAGAACCTTTTTTGTCACTAGCTTAATGCTATTCTGTTTTTTTTTCTCCTCCAATTGCGGTGAAATCTGCTTTGTTGGAAGAATGTTCTGAAACCAGAGCTGTGTTTTTAGAGAGTGAGCTTTGCTCAAATGCAGACACCAGTAATTGTCTACTCAAAACAGTAGTAGACTTGAATGTTGGTTCTAGTATGAGTGCAACATGTTTGATCTTCAATGACAAAAGTTTAAAATCCAGAGTTTTAGTCATTGTTAAGGTAGATGAAATACATTTTGAGTGTGAAAAGAATTCACTCTACTACACCTACAATTCTGCTCTTGATTTCTCAAGTTATAAAATCTGTGGAGGAACTGAGCCTTGCAAGACTAAGGGTTGTGAAATTTCAGAAGACGAAATCGTTCATTCTACGTCAATGGAGAATAAGACACTAGGTAAGACAGTCTGTGAAAGCACTGTGGTTGTTGGGGCTGTGGGTGTTTTGTTTGTTCAAGTGCTTGCACTTATGGGAGATTTAATTTTATATATAAGAACTCAAAATCTTTTAAAGTATTTTATTGCTCAAATTTTGGATTGAAAATAAGGATAGATTTCAGAGCATATCTGGAAGGAGAACTTATTGATCAAGGTAAGTTGTTAATTTCACCTGACACCAGTGTGAACACTCAATATTTTGAGCTATTCATTAAAGATTATTCAATAAACAATCCATTGAACACTCTTGATTGTTTTGTTCAAGATGGACAAGAAGTTTTCCTTCGACACTGTAACCAAAGAGATGAATACATGAAAGGTAGAATTTGAGAAATACAATGCAAGACAAAAGCTGATGCTGCACTTGCAGATTCCAAAAATTGTAAGTTTGCTAGAGAAATGGTTTAGTACAATTTGGCTGATGGCCAGTCCTCTGCTTTATTGGATCAAGTGTCAATAGTTGAGAAAATTTACAGACTACCTCAGAAAATAGGAGGAGGAATTGTAATGACTGAAAGAGATAATAAAATAATTTACAAACCAGAGAAGAATATTTTAACCACTTTAAACTTGAAAATTAAAGGAATAGTTATTGGAGTAATAGAGAAGACTAAATGTATTATTGATTCAGCAAGTTTAGGAGGTTGTTACTCTTGTCAGAGAGGGGCAGTTTTACTAATAAAGGCAAAAGCAGTTGATGCTGTATCTTCTGGGTATGTGTCTTGACCTTCAGCAACTGATCCATCACCAATTCTAGTGCCAACAGTAACTATTGAACAAAAACTTGATTTAGCTTTCACAAAAGAAATAATGACGGAGGACACGAATTGGAAGAGGTCGGATTCTCAACAGCAAGTCCCAACCGACCTATTGAGGACTTGTCTTCATGTCTTTTGTACATGATGGGCATTTCTTCACCATCAATCCTTCGTAACCGCACTTGAAACAAGATTTGTTTTTAGGTTCGGGACAGGCGCGGAATTTATGATCATCCTTTTAGCAATTCCAGCATTCCTCCCTATTATATTCACTCTCCCCTCTTTCGAAGGAGGCTGATCTAAGCGCCGAAACAGGTTTTCCATAGCCGTAACGAAAGCAAGTACTCTCTCCTGGGATCCTTGAGAACGTCGGCGGATTTCATCCCAGAGGCTATACTCATAGTCATAGGGTCGAAATGCTTCCCTTAACTGAGAGACCAAATCATCCCATGAGGCGAAAGATCTGGTCCTGAACCATAACAACGCATCCTGCACGAAGAGTTCTGGGGCAGAACGGAGAAGCTGTTGTTTGCTAATCCCACGGGACATTCGTATCTCTTCCACACGTTCCAAAAAATCATTGACGCTGGTACGTCCGTTGTATTTCAAATTCCATTTGTAATTATGAGGGTAATTATCGTACTTTGGTCTAGTAGATCTGTTAGTCGGAATCGGTAAGATGTGAAGATCATCTAAAGGATGAGCAATTCCACTGAATGGGTCCGGAGTCTGGTACGAGAATCGACTGGATTCTCCAACTGTGGCTAATCTAGACATCTCAGATGCAAACCGAACTTTGGAAACGTTTCCAGAATATTCATCTTCTTGCGAAGGGATCGGGTCTTCCTTATCCATGTTGGGGTGACATCGATGACTGACTTGAGCTGAAACGGTTATTGGAGAACCTGCGTCAAGTCCTCGATGGCACGAGTCTCCATCTTCGATATCGATAAGTTCTCCCACAATAGGTAAACTCCTCGAAATTCTCGGGACTGGCGGATTTGGTTCGTCCAAGAGGGATCTATTTGTTTCTCCTCCGGGGAGAGGGAAAGAGTTATTTTGCTGGGCTCTTCTGCCATCTGCCGAATTAACGGAGCTGGCCGGGTGGACCCATTCTTCGTTCCCTTGAATACGATCAGCTTAAGTATGTGTTCTTATGTTTACAAAGGCGGCTACGCCGTCCCAATAGTCAACTGGCTGGACTAGGTCAGTTCCATATTCTGAAGGGAGAAACCTCTTTGGTCGATTTTCCCTTTCATGTGGTCTACGATCTTCATATGCCAAATTAAGGTTCCTATATAGTTCACGACACTGGGATGCCAGTATGGATATTTTTGCTTCTTCTTCTTTGCTCTATCCAATACTTTTCTCTAATCTTCTCGATAGATGTTCCAAACGTGAGTAAATTCGACGAAAGTCATTATCAGCATTTTCGGAGTCGAATAGTTCTGTAATGCCCCTCGTATAATGTATTAGGTCATTGACGAAATAGCTTAATTAATACTTTTATTAATATGTCTATCAGCAATGATATAAAAGTATTAGTAAGCTTAAATAAAAATATAAACATAGTTTTGGACATTTTGATGAGACGGGTACAAATATATTTTATAATTAGATTAATACAATAAACTTCAACGAGGTCGGTTCTATACCGATAGGTCAATGTAATTTGTATGAACAATTATTTAGTTACGGAATAAAGATATAAGTGATTTTTACTTAGCGTTTAATAAGAACGACCCGTCAACCCTTGCATAGCGACCCTGCGGACTGGAACCGATTAAATGGATGGGCCCTTCTGGGCAATCAGAAAAATAAGTAACTTTAATTTCGTTTCATGGAAGGTGGCATGGAAGAAAATTGGAATAGTATGGTCAATTAATTTAGTCTTATATAATTAAAATGGAAAATTATATGGATAATGGAAATATGGTAGCTGATACTATGGTAGATTTAGTTATACATAATATTATATAAAATCATTAATAATGGAATATGGATAAACTATGAAATCAAATTTATGGATACTACTGATGGAATATTGATTCATTATGGAATTTGAGCAATTATTATTTATTGAATTTATAATATTATGGAATCATTCGATGGATATACTGGAAGAAGCATAATTGTTTTATGGCTATTAAAAATGAAGATGGTCCAATTAGGAAAAAGAAATAAGATAGTTATGGAGTTAATTTTTGGTAGGTTTATTATTTGTTGTAATTTTTTTTCATTCCAATAACTTCAATCCAATTAAAAAATAAATTCAATTTTCTATTTCCTTTCCTTTACTTTTAATATTTACGTTGTTTTATTTATATATATTATTTTGTGTAAGTTATTTCTTGTTATATGTGTCAGGTAATTTATTATTTGATAATTCTATTAATTTTTGATCAATAATATTTAATTTTCTTCTGAACAACATGTTCGATTTATTCCTGTTTTAAATTTTCCTTTTAGTCCAGGGTAGAAGCCTTTAAAAATAATGAAAAGTGAAAAAAAATTATAATAGAATGAAACTCATTAGAAAAGGAGGGAAATATGATAAAAATGAAAGGAAAAATAATTTACGGGCGATCTGAGGTTGGGAAGGGGATGGGAGTGAGTTTTTAAGGGTAAAAAACGGTTTTTCTCGATTTCCGGCAAAACTAAATTTCCTATCGAAAAAAGTCAAATAGAAAAGTTGTAGATAATAAAAAGATCTAAAACTTTTGTATCTGCACATTTTTCACATAACCTCAAAATTTATGTGAAAAATTCAAAAAACCAAGTTTTTGGTTTTTTATTTTTATCTTTTACAAGAAAAATTTTTTTTTAACGAAATTTTGTGAAAACTTACCTTTTTATGTCCCAAATACGCTGTAATTTATTTGATTAAAAATATTCATTTTTTCACCTTATTTTGAATTAATATCGAAAAAACACCCTAATTTTTCTGTTCTTGGCTTTTTATTATCTACAACTTTTCTATTTGACTTTTTTCGATAGGACTTTTAGTTTTGCCGGAAATCGAGAAAAACCGTTTTTTACCCTTAAAAACTCACCCCCATCCCCTTCCCAACCTCAGATCGCCCGTAAATTATTTTTCCTTTCATTTTTATCATATTCCCCTCCTTTTCTAATGGGTTCCATCCTATTATGATTTTTTTTGGATTTAAAAATTATCGACCCTGGACTATTTGTTTAATATGTTCCAATAGAACTTATAAATGAGAATAAAGTCTTTATAGCGGAATGTCAGCCTTAAAATGTTTCAATGTGAAATGAGGGAACGTAAGTTTCACACTTGAGGAATTCTGCATTATTACGAATGATCGTGAAATAAAAGGTGAAATGGTGATAACGGAAAAATATTGTTAACTGATAATGACAACCTTGACCTAAGGGACAAGCGCAGTATCGACTACACTACACTATCTCTTGCACCATCTCATTAACTTTCTTCCTGCATACATCCAATTCTTCCTCAGATGCTACCCTTGGTTCTATTTCAGGTCTAAACCACATTTCTTTTTCTTTGCGCAACGCTTGTCGCAAATCTGCCCGTTTTTCATCGACTGTAGGATAAACCGGTAGACCTCTAATATGTAACTCATAAGCCAATTCATTACTTTTCAAACGATTAACCTCCATTTCGATTTATGCAGGAATATATGAATAAGATATGACCAAATAACAAATCCTGTCAACAATGAAAAAAAATTTGTTTTTATTTTCAGAATTAATTTTACTCTTATTTTTTTGAGAATTTTCATTTTATTTTTTTTTAGAATTTTCCTTTTATTTTCCCAATTTACAATTAGTTTGACTCAACAATCTAATGTAAACACCAAAGAAAACAAATATTATGAAATAAAAATATGTGCCTAACAACTTGAATGATTCTTCCTGAGTAAAACCAGCTAATAATAAATGAGATAACCTATTATCTTAATAAATTTCACTTGTTAAAAATTTAGACCAAAAGTACTCTGCTTCAAGTTAACTGCGCAAAACCCAAATTTAATACAACACCAGTTATATCTATCCCTTGAGATTTAAGGCACAGCATAATAAACACACAGCATACACGCATACACGCCCTTTGGTGTCAAACCTCTCAGATCAGTGACGAGAATGCAGAAGGAGCTAGTCGTAACCATAGTCGTACGTACTTGGATGTCTTTTAATTAGTAGTTGTATAAAAATTCAGAGTTTGTATTAAAATTGTACTTACGCATACGACTTTATTATACTTTAAAACATAATAATAATTTTAAAGATCAAAAAAATATTCGTAATAAATTGATAATATGGCGTAATCAATAGGTGGAAGTATATATTTTTGTAAATACTTCAAGTTACAAATTTATTGAGTCACATAGAACAATTATTGCTTAAATGTATAGGTTAGTGTTATTGTGTTTACTTTTATTTGTAATGTTAGTATTCTTTTTTAATGTGTGATCTCTCAAGTTATTTGATTTTCTTTCTAATCGAACTACCTACCTACCTTCCAACGCGGTGATATAGCTAAATAATAAATATGAATATTTCACGTAACAAGAACAGCTTGCATTTATTCTATTTTTATAATTATCTATGTAAATTTGAAGAAACATAATACTCTCATGTTAACTTTAAATTTTCAAGTACGGCCTTGCCAGCGGTACTAAAATAAACATATAGCCAACTCTGAGATTTACACTCAAATGGCGTCCTCGAGGTCACAGATTTTCAATAAATAATTTCAAAGTGCCGACGTTAAGTGTCTGGGCTGTGTTTAAGGTTCATTAGATCTCTATCAACAAAATTGGCAAATATATAAACAAAATTCCAAAAGATTCAAAATTCTGTATGATGTTAAAAATTAAACGCAAAGTGCAGAATCAGAAAGCTGTGTTCTGAGTAAGAAAAATACCCTACCCCTAATCACATCAAAAATTGAAAATAGTAGTAACAATACTAACACCTATACACACGTTTGGGCGCCAATTTGTTAGGTCTCCTTTTTCCATGCAGGGTTAAATAAGTACGAAGATTTTATTTTACATTATATTGACGATATTCTAATATTTTCCAATAGTGAAGAGGAACATCGAAGACATTTGAAGATCGCATTGGAAAGCCTTGACGAAGCTGGTCTGAAATTTAACAAAGACAAATGTCAGTTTTTCAAAACAAATATTATTTACTTAGGATATAAAATTGATGAGACTGGGATAGAGATGGATCCAGATAGAATCAAATTAATAAGGGAATTCAAAACACCATACAATTTAAAAATGTTAAGAGGATTTTTAGGGACTAATAATTATTTTAAAAGACTAGTGCCTAACATAACAGAATTGGAATTACCATGGAAATGGACAGAGGAGAAAGAAAATGCATTTATCAGAATAAAAGACACTTTTGAATCTAAATTTAAAAATTTATTACCCAGATTATAAATTACCTTTTGTATTAAAGACAGATGCTTCTATAAAAAGATATGCTGGAGTACTAATTCAGATACAAGGAGATAAAGAAATTCCAATCAGTTTCATATCAAGGACAACGAAAAAACATTGGAACAGTTGAAGGAACAGAGAAGTTACTAGAAAAAGTACAGAATGATATTAGTCAAATGAGTGCATCTGAAAATGGTAGTAAAAAGGAGGATGAACACGTCGTCTCTAAAACTACTGATATAAAGAAGGACGAATATGTAGATATTACAAAACTTAACGTTGAGGACGTCTCAAAGCCTAGTAAGGAAGCGAGGACAGCTGACTTGAACCCGGATGACGCAATAGTAAAAGAGGAGGTAAAGCAAGGGAATCAACTTTTTTCAATTAAGGATTTGGTGGATGCGCTTTCCATAATCATCTCTACAGGGCAGGTTGTACAGTCGTCGTCGACTTTAGACTTAATGGAAGTTGCGAATATGCAGATCGAGACTCCTCAGGAAACGGAGAAATATCCTGATGAGCTAGATTTTCTGTTCGATTCACACGGGGAATGGTGTTTAGCTATCAGAAAGCAAAGGAGCCTTAAGATGTCATCCGTAAAGACTAACACCTATCCGGGATTTATCAAGGGTTTACATCATCTTATAGAAGGAGTTACGAAGGAATTTTATCGCATAATACGCATAAAGGAAAAAATAATCAGAGGCACACGCAATATCATTGACCCATTACATATCGGCTTCTCAGCCAATTTAGATAAGATCGTCCAGGAAGATATGGCAAGCATGATCATCTCCAATTTAGACCGTTTTGTACCAAGGAGAAGAGCGGAATTTGACATTATTCCTGTCGTTTTAAACCCTCAGCTTCAAGCCTTTCAGAAGAACACACAAGAATATATTATGATCGACAATCTAGCGCTGAGGGAATGGATGGAAATGTGTTTCATGAGGAAGCATTTAGTTCTGAACTTTGGCGCTGGACCGATATATGGTAAGAATAATGTTAGGTGGCTTAATCATAGCAACCCTCGAATGCTGAGTAGATTCATATCTATCTCTCCGAAAGTCAATCTTTTATCTGTAGCGTACGCTTCGCAATTCGTGTTTCCCACTTTTTCATTATCCTCAGTCGACATCGCACAAGTAAGTCAAACCATGGAGATCAATTCAAATAAATCGGAGCCATTGGCTAAAATAGTAAATAGTCCCGTCACTTCACAAAACTTTGACGACTTCCGGAAGATTATAATGGCATTGGTTCTACCTCAGCAAGTTATTATCGACATCAAGTATGATGGAAACGAAAACGCGATTCTTAGTGGCACTGTGGGCTTGATGGCTAAGATGCTTTTTTCTACGACCCCAGGGATGCGGACAATAACCCTAAGCAGCGCTTTTGAAACGGATATCGTGATAGAAAGAATGCGTACCAGGCTTGGCTACGTTAATGAGGACCAGGTTCACCCGCTAAATGTGTCGTCTCCTCGAGGTGGTGGGCAAGTATGGCTCGAGTTAGAGACACACGCCGTGGATGGATTAGGTTGGTGCAATGGACAAACGAACGGCTCAAAATTTATAAATGACCCACTTTATGATGGAATAGCCGAATTGCCAATCTATGCAGGTTTGGACCAATTCGTGGATATTCAGGACATTGTTGATTTCAATGACGTACCGCGACCTCCAATTTTACAAGTAATCATGAGATGTTTAACAGACGCCGTTCGAGCGAAAAGTAAGGCGGATGCAATTCAGGCACTGATCTCCTATATAGCTCCGCGATGGTCGCAGTTCTTTTTAAATTTGAATAGATTCACAATTACTTACGGCGAGACAGGCTTTCGTCTGAATGACGAAATGCATATGATGATGGAGGACGTTATGGGGCAGGGTGGGATAGTCGAGACATTAAATTATCCGTCAAGATTGCGCATTCGCGCAGATTCTATTTATAAATTTATGCTGCGATTGCCTGTAGTTTTCAGCCCACAAGAGAGGATCTTAAGACAGCACATAGCAGAAAGTTTGACGTGCGCTGAGTTACAGAGGGTTATTAGTTTATTTATCTGTATCAACAATAGAGTCGAACCACATAGCTAAAAAATTCTTTAATTATTGTTTCTCGGAAGGGGACATTCAACGGTTTAACCCTCTTCTCTTAAACGAATTTATTCCATTATTTGACGATTTTGAAGCGCACTTTTTCAACGACGCTACTAACATAATCCGCAACAATCTTGAAATATTTGGTTTTACAGAATCAGTGGTGCTCGACCCTCAATTAGTAACTATTCCACAAGGTGCGGAGTATGATAACGCTCGAAGTAGTGGCATTATCGCAGTAAATGACGTTAGGGTTATCGAGATGCAACGTGATGAGCTAACTAATTACTTAAGTCATAAGAGCTTACGCACGAGGATCCACACGTTACGTCAAAACGGCATAGTAGTTACGTTTCCTATATATGTGGCGTACAGAGAAGAGAGAAATTTCGTATGGAGGAAAGAAGAGGATGCATTCGAAATCTCGGTTCCACAAGGGGAGGTTGTTGATTTTTGAAGAGGAAGGAAGCAGTTAAAAAAAAATTATGAAAAGATAAAAATTAAAACTTAAAATATAAAGTAAAGTGCCTAAAAATTAAGATCAGCCAACAGAAAAACTAAGAATACTAACCTTGTAAAAGATTTCATTAATTAATATCTACTAGAAAGCGGTTAGCTTTGTTAATCCTATTTAACCTTGACTGGAGAAAGCATCCCAGCAATTTCAAAGGATATTGTATGCAGTTTGTTCCTGAGAAAGTTCAGTTTACTTTCTATAATAGTGTGTATGAAATCAGCAATCCATTCTGATTAATTTATATCCCACATAGCAGAGAAAGGGATTTATCGGATCCAAGTTCCTGAAAGCAGATAACCTATAAATTTGTTAATCGTAAAAACATTTATTTCGCATTTGAGTATTTCTTATTAGATAAGTTAGTTTAGATTTTAATATTAGTAGTTATAAAAAATTTTAAAAAGGAAGCTTACCTTAATAATTTACCAAACAACATAATACCAAAGTACCATAAGTACCAAACAACATAATACAGGTACGCTAATAAGTGCATGTACACTGTTAATATCATTGATTTTTATTTTTGTTATACATTGTTATGTTTTTTTTATATTTTTGTCACATTTAGAATAAGGAAAGTGTGTAGTGAATCGGAACTCATTGTATTAGAATTTTATCGAACTGAAGAAAACAGAACCAAAATTAAGAGAAGAAAATGGTCAACCGTCACAATACCATGACTACCCTAACGCTGATCTTCGCCATACTACATGGAACACATGGTTTAATAGCCTACGATTGTACGGACGCGAAAACCAACGCAACGGTGATATCGCTAAGAGACATTTAACCGGGCGTGCCCCCAATAAAACAAACGTAAGTGAAACAGTGTCAGTCCAAGTGTTTCAACGGAACACAAATGGTATGGAGCTGCAATGTTGAAGTGACAGAATTAATTTTACGTTGTATATTAAAATATACCCTATTTATATGGAGTAATAATAAATAGTTTAAGAATTTATCAAACCATATGCTGCGGAGTAGCTATATTCGCAGGCATATGGTCAAGCCTAATGTCATGGGTACTACACAGAAACGACCTGAAGAAGAAATCCAAAGAAGAGATTGAATTCACTAAACACGACGAGGAAAACCCTCAAGAATCCCATGGACAAGCATCCAGCACTACTCAATGGACTGACTCGCGCGACAGTATAAACTCTCCATAAAAAGTGCGCGGAACAGACTTTTATTACCATAGTTTTAAGTTGATAATTAACAAAAACACTTCAAAGTCAAGTGCAAACAGAGTTCGTGGCAAACAAAAATCTCAATCGTATGGCTAACAACAAGTAAAAAAGGAGTCAACATTACAAGGAAATGTAAATCCCACGAGAACTTGGTAAAACACACAACTTATCATATTTTCGGTCCTTAGACCACCCTAGATTATTCCGACAACTAATTGTCAAATCTCAAATCGTCCTCGCCCCATTCCACGGGCACAGTATTGAAACCATAATGGTTTCTCCCCCCAATGTTTCCGCCAAACTAGTAATGCACTAGCTGCATTGAAGGACACCTTAACCTTTTTTCTTCTATTCCTCAGGATGAGTGACCGTCAGTTACCGCCACCGTTAATCCCAGCCAACGAGCGATAAAAGATATGGGGCTCGGACAACATTCCGGCAATGATAAGGGCAATTGAAGGGATGCTGTATCACCGTCCGTCCCAATATAGACCATAGACCGAGGTGCCGCACATGAGGACGTCGGAATCCCGGGCGTTCATCGCCCTGGCGCATGACCTGTGTTGGAGATGTGGAACGAAAGGCCACCGACGAGAGAGCTGCCGCCGACCTTCTATATTGTTTTGCTCCCGATGTGGACAGATTGGCAAGATGTCCCGGGAATGCACATGTGACCAACACCGACCATCTGGCGCCTACATGAGAGCTACTCCTGCTTGCACCAAAATACCTGAGTCCGAGGCCTTGGACCCAGCTCCAGAGTTCATAGCAGAAGCTACAGACGCTAAACTCCATTCAAAAGGATAAGTTCGGATCAAGTAACGAAGATTATTCAAAGTTAAGTTATAGTTTAGTGATAATTTGTTCCACAAGTAGTAAGTAAGTAAAGTACGCAAGAGATGTACGCGTCCTTTAATTTTTTTTTGAAGTAAGGGGGGGGGGGGATATTGTGACTGGAAACACGCTTGTGGAATGAGATATGTGAACCCCAAAATGCGAAATATACTACTCGTAAGCCCCAGTTGGTCATGCTTCGACTTGTCTGAGCAGTACTTTTGTGCATGGCTTCACCAGTATTATATTAAAAATTTAAATTTAACTTTATGTCAACAATGTTATTATCAATTCACATCTATTTTAGAATCTCGAAATTTAAATATAAATCTTCACGTTTTACATAATCATCAGCATTTTAGAGTTACAAATGATTATTTGCCTGTTTTGTATAAAACGTCTAGAAAATGGAGTCAAAATGAATTTTTAAAATTACTTTTCGAATTGAAAACTGGTAATCAATGCTACTCAGCTTTACATCCTGTACCTCTGTACCAGGACCTTCAAAGCAGGTATATCGTAATGAAGAAGAAACCGAGCCACTACCTGGACCTTCTACACAGTCTTGTAGTGAAGATCAAGAGGTGACTCAATCTCAAATAAAACTTGAAGATGCGCTCCCAAGTCCTTCTTCTGCTTCCATAAAGGCTGAAAACTATTTCCTAAAGCAGGAAGTTGCTGAATTGACTGAAAAGCTGAACTGAACAAGTTAACTACAAGGTTTAGTTTTGAAGCAATCAAAACAAAAGATTCACAGATACTAATGTATACTGGCATAGCAAGTCATGAATTATTCATGGTTCTTTTTCGAATCATGGATGATGTCAAATTAAGGTATTATGCTGGCTGGAATGTTCAACTTATTCCCAAAGCTGATCAACTTTTGATGACATTGATGAAATTGAGATTAAATCTGCCACATGGAGATCTTATGCCCGATTGCACCAGTTTAGCTTGAATGTAAGGCAGCTTAATAGTAATTCCAATCTCTCATTGCACCATGTTACGCTTAGTAAAGCCACGCTTACGTACAATATCGTATGTCTTTACTTGAATTAATGAATTTTTTCTACTAGATTGTCATAATTTTGGTTGACAATACGAGTAGATAAAGACAACTTTTTAATTTTGTTAAAATTTGCATAATCTGAATAATTTCTGCCATGGAAGGTGAAAAAAAGAATTCGATCGGCAAATTTCACTTCCGAAGAGAAAATGCTTTGCCTGAAAAAATATAAAGGAATTGTAGAATGCAAAAAGACAGACGATGTAACATGGATGGAAAAGGAAGAAACATGGAAAAAATTGAATAGGAATTCAAAGAATTAAATTGTGAAACGGTTCATTTCGAACATAAATGTGCCTTGGAATAACATGTTCTAGGAAATCTGAAACTTCTAGCTCTTTATCAAGATTTTCTTCCAAATTTATTGCTGTTTCTACACCAAACCAACTCAAAAATTAGGTTATACTATCAGAAATGTCCAAGCAATTTGGTAACGTCACAAAACGTCAGAATACAATGAACGCGCAATCGCATATCTACCGCTTAAAAATAAGCCATGGACAAAGCTAGGCTTTAAATTTCGTATATATAAGCTTCGCTTTGATGACGGTGCAGTGAGTTTAATTTTTTAAGCCTGGCTTACTTGTTAAGCCAATGTGGTGCAATCGGGCATAAGTGTCAGGTTTAATTGCAGTACAGCGACAGTAACCAATATCTAAATGTTCAATTTAAAATGTTTTAGACATTTATTTTTAAAAAAATTCAAATCAAAATTATTGTTAGATGTATTTACCAGATAAAACAACTTTTGTAATACAATCTCAAATACTATCCTTGAAAATGGATAGCATTCATGTTCTAGGTTAAATAAGTTAAGTAATAAATATTCCTAGCAGAATAAAATTCTAATCTGAGAGTTATGATAAAAGATCCGTTGAGAATTTTTAGAAAATTCTCAAATATCCAATTAATATTATAATTTTGGAAAGTTAAAATGCATAGTCAAATTAATTTGAGTTTAATAAACATGATGGTGCACAAGCATCAAGGTTATTAAATATTGGGTCTTCTTGATTTGAAGAAACTGTCATCATATGCCTTAAGTATTGAGGGTGATATTAAATCTTCATTACCAGACCGCTCTGAGTTCCTCCAATACCCACTATTGAGAAACCCAACAAAAAAATTCAAAGGGAAGGTATACAATAAAATTTAGACAAAATGAATGTATGTCTATAAGTGAAATATCTAGATTAATCTTTCGGAATGATTATAGATAGAGATAGGTAATGAAAAAGTAGATACAAGAAAAATTATGTAGACAAGATATTAGGTAAGGTATTTATTGAATGTAAATTAGCAAAAAGAATTATTTTTGTAATGTAAGTTGATATCTCGAGCATGTAGATGAAAAAACGTTTTTCGTGGTAGCATCGCGCATGGTCAAATGTTCATTGAACTCAATTTTCATATTGAAGTCATATCAGAGTCAGTAGTAAAATTCTCAGTAAGAGCGACCGGTAATAGGAGGGCAGTAGTATCATATACACACTGTAGTTGTGGCTTTGCGTATCCAGAAGTACTAATAATAGATAATTCGAGCTTCAATATATATGTTGCAAGACGTTTGAGCTATTTCACACTTAAAAAGGACATCAACAGATTGAACCAGTCTAAGGTGCAGGGATTTCTTCTTGACTTGTTAATCCTTGAGCTAGGCTCTAACTAAGAGGTTATCCATATTTTTGAGAGAGCTATACAATCGTACAACAACAGGGGACAAAATGTCGTCAACTACCTATCAAGATGCGATAACTAAACTTAGAGTTGAAACTGATCAAACGGCTGCAGAGACCTACAGAACTGCAGGAATATTGCTGGGTGAGCTAACCCAACATACAGTAGATAAAACTAACATTGTCTTAGGCATGACAGCTTCAGACTTCATCAACAAGCATGGTTCAACAACTATAAATTTTGCAGCTCTGAAACAAGAATTTAGGAAAATATGTTATAATTTCATGCAGCCGATTGATGCTGCTGTTCCTAATAGGTCTATTGAGTTCTGTTCGCGGGTGTTTTACGAAGTGGTCCCGCAAGCTAGACAGGTCAGGAAAAAAGATGGCGATATGACTTGGAAGTTCGAGTTTATGTACAACTCAGGTGGTAAGCTAGTCGTAAAGGTGGCCTTAGTAAGCACCTTGAAAGCCGACAATAGTAACAATAGTAACCAATAGTAACCCCGAATAAGATAAATCTGTCCATAAACCTGTAACGTTTCCATTTCTTCACCCTTTTTTTTTGCTAAATCAATTAGTTATCTTCGAATAATCTCCAAGTACGGACCTGGATCTTTTCTCGGAAGGTTGGGAAAAGTTATTAATCTAGGATCATTCCCTATCCAATAAAAATCAATACAACGCATTCCGACAAACGAAAAAGGTCTAATGCGTTATGACCCTTGTTGCGGGTGGTTGGCCACAACACTGGGTTTTTTGTACTTTTCTCCCTTCGATAAGTAGACTGGTTTCTCAAAAGGCCGGTTCAGCAATAAAATAATTTACACTTAAGGATGGTCAACAGATTATAAATCTTTTATTAAATAACAAAAATATGTATGTCCCAAATAGTTATAAATGTAGACAAGCCTTTCAGTTTGAAATATGAATTATTAGGAACAATCTTACTCTTTCCTCTGTAATTCTTCAAAGCACTATTCACTATGAGATTAAATTTGAAATTAGGTTTGAATCACTGTGATTCTGTATCTGTATCTGTAGAGTAGGGAGGGTGAGTGTAGGCTCACAGCACTTAGGCCACATATGACCCATTGTACATCCTCCCGAGGAGTTGTCCTCCTAGGTCATCGTCCATCCTGTCCTTCTCAGGAAGGTGAACAGGTCACCAGGAGACATCTCCTTTATATCGGCAGGTGTAGGCCAAGACTCACCGAACACACACTCTCTTATCGACGATAACTCCGGACACTCGCATAGGACATGCCTGACAGTCTCATCTTCCTGTTCACACATCCTGCATATAGGTGTGTCCACTAGCCCCATAGTATGGAGGTGTTTCCTTAGTTGACAGTGGCCAGTCAGGAATCCCACTGTTATACGTAGATTTCTTCTGGTCATCGCCAAGTATTTTTTCGGCGCCATCTTCCCAGGGTCGCCCAGGGTGATCCTGGCAAAACTGCATCCTTTGATTGCCTCCCATCTCTCAAGGGATTGAGCATGGGTGTAGCGTTTGGCTAGTTCCGCAATTGTCGAAGTCGTCAGGCCGTAGGTGTCACTGGGTCCAAGAATTTTCAGTCCAGCGGCTTCCCTGGCTAAAGAATCAGCAATGCGATTTCCTTTACTCCTGTCGTGCCCTTTAACCCACCTCAGGATAATATTGTTATCTGCCGAGGCGTTAGCTAAATCTTGGTGGCACTCTAGTACTAGTCTTGATATAACACGTTGTCTGTTCAAGGCTAATAGGGCTTGTCTACTATCAGTGCAGATTATTATGTTTTTGTCAGAAATTCCTTTTCTGGTTAGTTCTTTTGTGGCAATTGAGATACCAGCCAGTTCTGTTTGAACTACGCTGGTATTGTTTCCCATTCCCCACTTGATCCTTAGGCTTAGTGCTCTCGAGTAAACTCCACATCCTGAGCCTTCATTCATTTTTGAACCATCTGTATAAATGCGTATTGCATCTGCCGCATCTGGCTCTGTGTTGTGTTTTATTTGTATTTTGTAGGGTTTATTAAACAAAAACCTGGGTTTAATTGCATCATTGGCTGCCTGCAGCAGAGGTAGCGCAGTAAGCGCTTCCTGCCATAGGCTTAACCGCAATTGGCCCACTCCTAATCACTGTGATTATTAACTTTATAATGTAGAAAATGCACTTATTATGTAGGAAAATGGAGAAATTTAAATATTTGACCAATTTGGTCGGAATTTCGGTTTATTATACCGGGAAAAGAACAACTGTCGTCGACACGTTATCACTGGAGACTCTCTCAACGAAGACTTTTTTGTGACTCTAGTGAATTGGCACACGCCTGCCTCTACCCTCGAAAACTGTCCTCAACGATTTAGGGTTTCAGTGGCGCGTTGCTGGGAAATTTGAATGGAGAATAGGATTTAAAGTTTATGAATTATATTAAAGGAAAATTTGTTGAACGCGTGATTTCAACAACCCTAATTTCCGATGTTCCAAAAATACTTAAATACTTTATATCAGCTACCTATATAATATTTCCGGATTCTAACAATAGATTTCATTTGGTCTTAACTTAATAAAAGTTATGACAGAAATCGCTTTTGTCGGTATTATAGGTATTCCCTGGAATTGGTCCTAGTAGTATTTTCCCGTAGAAAAGAAAGGATTCCAGAAGCTATCTTCACCCGAATCTCGTCAAAAAAGAGGTCAATCGGCGAAAGTGTTGAGGAAGATTGGTTGAATCTCCTAAGTTCACCCGGAAGTTATCGTGCCGTTTTTCCGTATCGTTAATTTCCGTATAGTTTTTTTGGTCTATCGTGATAGTTTCGTAACGTTATTAACGTTACAAGAATCGCATGTAGTATATACCGTGTCGGCTGTACATATTTGCTTTCTAAGTACCGAATAACCGGGTAACCTAATATTGTCGCCGGAGTTAGATTATTATTGATTGTGTATCTATTGGATGAGGAGTGTTAAACAAGATTTTTCTTACTAATGTTTTAGGATAACTATTATCAATAAATAAGTTAGATAGTATATGTAAGTTTTTATCATGTAACGTATAATCTGAGATATTAAGTACTCTATTTTTCATTTGTTTAATCACATTTATTTTTGTTGAAAATTTGTGGTATGAAAAATAGTTAATATATCTACCTGAGCAACAGGGTTTTCGACACCAGTCAACTGTAATTATATCATTATTTCCAATGAGTCTGGTATCTAAGAAAGGAACAGACTGTTCTGAATCTTATGTTTCAATAGTGAATTGGATGTAGGGATCATAACTATTAAATGTTTCTAATATCTCATTGATGCCTGTATTAGGTAATGCTACAATAATATCGTCTACATATTTTTTAATAAAATGAGGACGGAAAGAAAGGACCGAAATAACAATGTCTAACAAATCATCTCTAACTTTCTCAATCATGAGGATAATTCAACCGGTGCCATCTCTTGATGGTCTTGGCTTCGCCGCCACCTTTTATATTTGCTTAGCATTTATAGTAGCTCTCCTTCCAGCTGTGATATTTATGCTAGAACCTTTTCTCTCTCAAGACAGGAAGAAAATGAGGCCAACTTTGAGGATCGACGGACATTTAACAGGACCTATAACTCCTGATGACGTTAATTTCCTCTTGAAACATAATAAGCTCTATTACACTAGGCACAGGAGAATCAAACAGAAAATGAACAATGCCCATATAACTGAAAGTATTTACAAAAAGTGCTCCTCTCCTTGGAAATGTCTTACCTCTCACATCAAGAATCAATCCTGCCATCTAGACTCTGATATATTAATATCAAACCTTGGGCACTCTGTCAGAACAGCTTTACATGGTGCCAATTTACAGAGATCAGTCATCTTTTCTGAACCCCAATATGTTAATCCTCTCTCTCTCAGTGAATTATCACAAGCAGCAGGAATATTATCCTCAGATAAACTACTACAATCAACCTATATCAACAAGGTGATGGCAGAAGTTTATAAGGATAAAATAGTAAAATCTGCTCTCCATCCTAGAAATATGCTCAGTTTGGACACTCGAATAAGCTTAGAGAAAGAGATATTCTTTTTCAACTGTCCCAATCATGGAGTATCAATAGGACCTACAAATCTTCTTTCAGGCTGCCTGGATATCGTGCAAACTCGATTCCCCATAATTATGACTTGGTTCCTGACTGATTATTTCTCCCCTGGTCGTGACATACTAAAGAGAGGATTGGAAATAATATGTAAGATAAAGAGCCTTTGGGAACATTTAGGGGAGAAATTATTCTCTGTCATGAAATTATGGGACAGTTATGTTATAGGGAAAATATGTTCTGATCCGATAAATGATTCTGGATATGAGACGCTTTATGAATACACCAAAGCCGAGTTGCGAAAATCTTTCCCCAGGTTTACTAGTATCCTCTCGCATTTATGGGTCAGATCAGACACAAGAGAAGATCTTGAAATTGCTTTAGAGATGAGCACTCTCTCTAAAAGCTTTGGGCATCCCTGCTTAAGTGAGTTTTCTAGCATAAATAAACTAAGAGATAAGACAATGAGTTACAAACACATAGATGCTTCTATAGTGAAAGAGGTACGGTGTACCTTTGTCAAAACATTCATAAAAGGATACATCCAGAAACATAGAAAATGGCCCCCAATATTGTGGAGATCTAGTAAGGGGAAGTCATTATCCACAATAAGCCCAGGAGGCTGAGGTGGTACCGGCGAAAGGACGGCTCCGGAAAAAAAAAAAAAAAGGGGGAAGTCATTAGTAACTTCGTGGAAAGAGAACAGATATCCCACAGAGAGCAAAGTAGTATTCCTCTTACAGATTGGGATTCAATTGACTCCTGTAAAACATTTGAATTCGATTATTCTTTGGATACCTCGGAATTGCTATCTGATAAGAGTTCCTCACCACCTTTGTCACATTGGACCCAAAAGTATGACCCTTGCGGTTTTAAAATTCTTTACAATCAAAGCAAGCCATCACTTCCTGTACAAGAGACTAGGGTCATGCTCAGATACCTCAACTGCTATCTAGGGGAGGTACAAGAGGTAATAGATGAGATAGAGACAGGAAATTACGATAAAGATATTGTATTTTTGACCAGGAAAGAAAGAGAATTGTCCGATAGTGGGAGAAGCTTTTGTTCACAAACATATAGACAGCGCCTTGCACAGACGGCTTGTGAGTGCAATATTAAGAAGCATATTTTCAATTACTTCCCTCAGCAAACGATGTCTGATTCTGAGCTGACCTTAGATAAGAAGATACGTATACAAAAATCCGGAGGAGAGATATTCAATTTCGACCTCGAGAAGTGGAATCAATTTCAAAAAGCTCCAGCAGTCAATCCAATAGCTCGCGACATAGACAGGTTGTTTGGATTTTCACATTTGTTCCTTGATGCACACAACTGGATACAAAGGAACTACATCTTGCTTAACAGCCGAGTCAACCCACCTAAAATCAGCAAAGATGAGGACAAGAAAGATGGTGTCATGAGGGTTTCATCTGAAGATTGTGTCCAATTTGCAAGATACAAAGATTCTAGTACCATATTTAGACCACCTGAGATTGGGCCTTCATGCCATAAAGGTGAATTGGGTGGCCTAGAAGGGATGAAACAGAAATTGTGGCACAACGGTACCTCTTGCACGTTTCTGCTTGCTTCTCGTATAAAGGGATTGAGACTCAGTTTAATTGGATGTGCTGATAATCAGACCGTAGCAGTTAACTATACATCAAATCAAAGGGACCCTAATAACATACAGGCAGTAACAAGAGAGTTCTTGGAAGAGTTATCTAGACTTTTTGAGGGCCAGGGTTTAAGACTTAAAATGGAGGAAACTTGGGTGTCCAAAAGATTATTTGAATATGGAAAGAGACGTTAGTTTTATGGCATGCCTTTAAATTGTCCCACAAAAAGGGCTGCTCGCATCATGAGTGAAAAAAGTGACGGGATACCGACATTTGAAGTATCTTTAGGAATGATATCAACAGAATGTGAGAATGTAGCTGCATCATCTAGGGATCCAATGCCGGCCTTCTGTCTATATTTGATAGAATTATGTCTTTTCTAATTTAGAAGGAAAATTATAGTAGGGAACCTTCCAAATCATAATGTCATGATGGCCCTTTGTTTTTGGCCAAATATACTGGGAGGAATTCCTATTTCTAATCTATCGAATTTTTTGAGGGTTGAGAGGGTTTGATGACCAGCTGACCGTCTGGATTAACATATACATGAAGCTTAAGGATGTATACCCTAAAACAATAGAGATACTATACCATCTTATACCATTGGGTTTTAAATTAGAGAGAAACTATGAGCACTTAATCGAAGATATATTCAGCATTGATATACCTACTTTGAAGACAGCCTCTTTAGCAATTAAGGACAAGGTAAAAGATTTGATACCTTTGTTTACCTCTAATAGGGAAGTCCTCTCGGTACTTGAATTAGATAAAAAAGATACCACAGAGATTGTATCTCGTCTCATAGGAATGAGACCATTCTATGCTCCCCTTGCTCATGAGTTATTTAGAGATTCAAACTCAGGTACCATCAAACAGCTGCAGTCAAAGTTAACAAATGTACAATCTATTGTGAAAATAGCTCGCACTTTCGAAGAGGATGATTTATATTCTACTATAGAGTCAGCTGATCATGTGTTAATTGGCACACTCATGAAAAAGATAAGAAAAATCTAAGTCCCTGAGTCATCCAAACACTAATGTTTATAGGTACCTCCTCCATGATTGCTCATACACTGCAGCAAGAAAGTTCAAAATGGACGGATGGGGTCTTGAACCTTTGGGGTCAAGCCACCCTGTCCCTTGGGAGCAGTTTTCTATATATCCTTTCGAGATGATAAGAAAAGAAGATTATTACAAGAGTATAACAGTCCGCCTTGCCCATGATCTATTAGATGTGAATCGACCTCCTTCCAAACTTGGTCCATATCCAATATATTTAGGCCTAGTCACTCATACAAAGAGTGCATCATTAAGAGTAAAGTTTTTAAATACAACCCCCTTCACTGAGACTATCAGAAACCTTCTGGGAATACTCTCCTAACCACATAAAAAATGCTATAAAACCAATAAAACTTCTAGTAAGACAAGAAATCAATATTAACAAGAATGATAAATACCGGGTGTCTCATTATATTCTGACTGTTTTCAAGAGCTTATATCTTCGAAACGGTTCTAGATAATAAGATGCGGTTTTCACAGTTAGGTTTTAAATTACCATAAGTTTTGTTGTGACATATTCATATAAATGGCCTACTTCCGGTTTACCCGCTAGAAAAGTTGCGTATCTTCAAAATACAATATATGTTATATAACTTCGCTTTCTGTGCACCGATTTCAAACTTTAAAGTACCGTTATGAAGTAAAAATATGCATCTTTTAAGAAATTGCTAAATATACAGGGTTTACCATTTAGAAAGTTATATCTACTGTATTCTGAAAATACGCCACTTTTCTAGCGGGTAGGCCATTTATATAAATGTGTCACAACAAAACAGTCAGAATATAATCAGAAAGATTCATTAATTTCCACTCATACCATACTAAAAAAATCAAAATAAATGTAGTTTTGGCTATGAAAAATAGGGTAGATAATATCTGTCATCCATCAATGGTACAAAATAATTATAATAAATTATACAATATTTTCCTAGAGAATTCATATCCGACTGAGCTATTGAAAAACTTGATATTTAATACTAGAAGACAAGAGTCACGAACATATATAGTAAATACTCAACAACTAAATGAAAATATACTAGTAGAAAGAGTTAAATATGTCACAATTCCATTCATTAAAGATATTTCAACAAAAATCATTGATGTTTTTAAAAATGAAAGTACAATCAACACAATTGGTAAAAATTTTTTTGAAAATTAAAAGCTAAGGATGACATTTTAAAGAAATCAGGAGTTGTATATAAGATACCATGTGAAGACTGTGATAAGGTATACTATGGTCAAACATCGAGAGTACTTAAAAGTCGTGTCACTCAACATCAAAGTGATATTAGGTTAGGAAAACAAAGTTGTGCCTTAGCTGAACATAACATTTTATTAAATCATAAAGCCAACTTTAAAGACATTTCAATTGTATATAGTGAATCACACAACTTCAAAAGAAATTGCTCAGAGATGTTCCGAACAGTGTTGGATATTAACTCCTTAAATAAAAAGAGAGACACACATCATCTAATACATACTTATTCCTTTTTACTTAAAATGAATGAAGATAGTAATAATTTCAATAATACATCATCAGAGTCAATATAATGAAATTAATTTTATAGTCTTGTTCATTTAGAATTTAGCATAATCACATCATCAATAGTTTCCGGTTATTAAAACCTTTTTAACAAGACCAATTTTTCCTTGTTGGTATCACATGTTGCATTGTCTTTATTGGTGACAAAGTAATTGATTGTGTGATGTGTGGTAGGCAGTGAGATAAAATAATGGTAATAAGAGTGATATTTGGGTTCTATCTTTATGAGAGTGACAAACTGATGAATTTAGATGCTGTATGCCACATGAGCCATGGTTTTTTGTTGATAAGATTGTTGCGAATAGCTAATTTGGTTATGTATTGTCCTGGGATATAATAAAAATCTCGAATTTTAAAGTGAATTTTTACAATTCATTGACCTTGGTAACAATTTAGATTAACCCTACCTACAATAGTTATTACTCATTTTGGCTTTGTCTTTGACATGGCCATTTTCTTTCAGATTGGATATCGCATATCTTTGGATCCTTATTGGTGGCAAAGTAATTGATCTCGAGATGTGTGATAGTTAATGTTGAAAACGAAGTCAGCTAATAACGAATGAGTAGCATCGTATCTCCATTTTTTAAAAGACAATTTAGCACTGCCATTTCTCGATCAAGTTCCATTTTAGCATCTAGATTGAATTGTTGGTTCCAACATGGTGGTGCTCCTGCACATTATGGTAAACAAGTGAGAACATTACTGAATAAAACATTTCCCGACTGTTGGATTGGAAGAGGTGGACCCGTACTATGGCCTCCTAGATCTCCAGATCTAAATCCATTAGATTTTTTCTTCTGGGGTTTCTTGAAAGAAAATATTTACTTTGAACCTGTTGAGAGTGCGGAAGATGTAGTGTAGCTCATATTCACGCAGCTGTGAAAACATGCTAGAGAGGGTTTGTGATTCAATGATAAATAGTGCAAATATTTGAATTGAAGTAGGAGACGATTTGTTTGAACACCTTTTATAAATTAATGTCTTGTTTTGTAACAAATATTCGTTTTTAATAAAGTTTAAACATTGAATGTTAGATCTTTGTTTCTTGTCAATAACTCTGTAACCATGGACATAACGCAATTTTTTTATTTTTACTTTTTAATTCGTTTTAGCCCCCCGATTTATATTCTGAAAGGACGGGAGTCAATTTTGAGACACCCTGTATAAATCTATATTCCAATGGCTTCCCAAGCGTCTTGGCCCTCTTTTAGTAGGTGTGGACACTTCAGATCCAACGATTGAAGAATGGTCATTTAGGAAACATGAATTAGGCTGTGTAGGTATCAAGTATTTCATTTCATTCAGGAAAAAAAAATGGCTTGGGAAGGAATTATTTTATTTCTAGTGAACTGTAATTTTTTCTATCGATCACTTATCGTATCATAATCATATCGTTAACAGTTGAGTTGCAGTATTTAATTTTATTATGGTATTAACAATATCTATATCTATATATTTTTTTATCTTATATCTTCACATATCGTATATGTCAGCGTACAGCCAGACCATGTGTTACTCATGGTGCCTTTTATCAACAAAAACCATCGATAAGAGATGATCTATGATGTTTCACACTTAGTAAGGACAAACTCTGGATTCTACAACGCAACCACTAAAGATATGTGTCAACACGTCCGATAAAATAAACATAACTTTAGTTATTTCGTGGGAAAAAGAACATATGATGACTTTTGGATTAAGGAATGCATTTTTAGTTTTAGGACACTTGTTACCTACTCTTCATATTGAACGGTTGTTTGCCGTTCCTTTCGGACTTTGTATTTAAATAATAGAATTTGATATAATAAAATAACATTTAATTGAAAATTGTGGAGTATTCTTACAGCAGAAGTGGGATAGTACGGTGCCGTGAGAAAAGTTGAAGGTTTTTTTGTGTAATTCAAAAGTGAGAAACAATTTTAAAATGAGAAAGTTCGCTAAGGTCTTAACTGAAACGATAAAGCCGTTGAGACAATGAGTTTGACCATCAACGGATGTGAATGTACTAGTGATGGATTCAATTAAACATTACGAAGGTGCTACAGCGTGGTACGATGGAATGAGGAAAATTGGTGAGATATTCACTTGATACAACTACGAGATGTTGATGAGAAGTACTAGCGACGTGATTGGAGAAGCGGAGGAATGTTTTACCGGATGGAAGCATGTCAGGAAGACTTGGATGGGAAAAATTCCAAGTTAAAACGCCGAGTCTGTATCCAGTCAATCACAATATGAGCGAATAAACTTCGCAATTTTACCTTTTATACTAGCAAGGAGATTGAGTTATTTTGTGAGTATGACGAAAAAAATATTTTTTTAATAATGAATCGGATTTAAACTCAACTACGAACCAAATTTTGGAAATTGTTATTGGAGATAATACTGACGTCTATGTCAAAAAAGTTGAAATTAATAATAACATAGATTCTATCAATGGTTAACTAAATCTGTTGATTAATTATAAAATGATCCATTCAATAGAAACTATGATGAAAAAAATAACTAAAAGGAAGTGTCCATTCAGTCAACGAATTGATATTTTAGTAATAATCTTCCAAAGGTGCTCAAAAATGAAACTAACAACCAGGGGAACACTCTAATTGAAAATAATTTTTGTTTTGTTTCGCTGATGAATCTAGTATTGTTTGTGGGCAGTATGCAACTTATTTTTTCTAAAAAATACAGCTTTTACATCTCGCATTGATTATCTCTGTTTTTCAAAAATATTATTATCCAAGATGTGACTGTTAACTGTTTGACAGACACAATAGAAGAATGTAGTTTAATATCCGGGGGTATAAAAAAAAAATTGGAATTTCTTCTCATCCAGCTTAAATAACTTCAAAAGGGATAGGAAACGATACAATTTTTGTTATTAGCAGGTCTATTTTACAAATTAAAAATTATGGCACAGCTTTCAATACATATTTGTTTCAAGGTATTTAATGATTATACAATGCATCGTTGTGGATGCAATATCAGGAGGGAATTTATTTAAACAAAAAACAAACTTATTCAATTTTCCACCGAATTTTGAAGTAGGTACATAGTACAGTTTTTCTTAACAATATGAGCGAATAAACTTCGCAATTTTCCTTTTATACTAGCAAGGAGGTTGAGTTATTTTGTGAGTATGACAAAAAAATTATTTTTTTAATAATGAATCGGATTTAAACTCAACTACGAACCAATCAGAATGACCGAACTATATTTTTAAATTGCGAACAACCCCTATTTCTTCGGAACCAAGGTATTTTTTGCATCTTTATTCATTAACCAGTAAGCGATAATCTACTAGACTAAAAAAAACCATTGATTGAATCTATACTTGACAACGTAACAGAGTTATCAAGTTATTGATAACTACCTAGTTCATCGTGATTCGTGACAACGGTAGCTGGAACGTTACCGAAAATATGGGAGAGGAAAAAATACTGTGAGCTAGTATTTCAGAAAACGGGAAATAGTCATTTAGCTACGCTTAACAAGAATTATTAGGGACTATTTGAAGTGGTCAAAATATTGACAAGTGAATGGGTTGAGATTAAAAGAAAACTTAACTTTGAAGAAAAAAGGAAGTTAAGAACATGATTATAAATTAGTACAGTCAAGTCTCCGAATTCCAAATTCCATAACGAGGTTCTAATAATGAATATTGTTTCGAAGCAATCATTAGAGTGATTGCAAGTGTTTATTAGTGTTCATTGGAATCATTTATTTCTATTATTACTTTTGGAAACGATAGATTTGGGGTTGAAAACTTGTCAAGAAATCGTGAATATATTGTCTCCAAAGATATGTGAGATACGGAATTCTCCAATTCTACAGATTAATAACTACGTGAGTATTAATAAAAAAACTTTATATTGAAACGATAGAAAATGTGAGTTCATTGAGACCGACCTAAACTACAATAGTTATTACATCTTTCATTTTATTGTATTTTACGATGATATCTTTTGTGTTTTAAAGTTATATACTTTGAATTCTACGATAATGTACTTTGAATGTTGTTACATATCTTGTTATTTGTGGTCCCTGGTGCTGGCTTGACCAACAAGACAGGTGTACCTGGGCTATTACAGAGGTTAAAGATGAGGCCTGTTATCTTGTATTGGGGTTATCATACCAGACCTGGAAGATAGATATCTCCTATAAAAGAGGAGGTATCGTTGAGACCTTTACACTTACCGAATCAAGGCCAGAAATACTTCAAGAGAAAGGGTTACTTGCCCAAGCTACTCTTTCAGATTTACTACACTTGCAGTATAGACACTTGATCATATAAAAATGATTTCTTCTTTGTGCTTATTAATAATTTTCTCAATTACCAATATACAAGAGATAATGCCATGTGAGAGAACATATTATATCCAGTCCAGCCAGGAAATATGCTTGTCTCAGAACTGCTCCTCCGGAAGCACGTCAATTATGACCTTGAGGCTCGGACAAGAAGCTTGTCTAGTAGACAATAGTGATATTATTCACAAATACAAGTTTTCTAATGCACGCATAAAGAGGGAATACAAACCATTATATTTTGCATGCGACTATTCTCTCGATGTGAAGACTCATTCAAAATGCTGGAACGCAGGTACTTGCACAGCTTGGTCATGCACTCCAGACAATATTGATGATGAGGGATCAATCAAACCTTCAGCTAATTCTACCTTCCATTACTATACAGGATGTATGAAGCAGGGGCTCTGTGGTCCCTGGTACTGGCTTGACCAACAAGACAGGTGTACCTGGGCTATTGCAGAGGTTAGAGAGGAGGCCTGTTATCTTGTATTGGGGTTATCATACCAGACCTGGGAGATAGATATCTCCTATAAAAGAGGAGGTATCGTTGAGACCTTTACACTTACCGAATCAAGGCCAGAAATACTTCAAGAGAAAGGGTTACTTGCCCAAGCTACTCTTTCAGATTTACTACACTTAAGCCACCACAATCTAATAATCGTCTCTGATGGAATTGGCATTCCAATTATGGCTTCTCCCTTAGATTCTCCTGTCTCAGGTCTGGTCGGAATTTACCAGAAGTCTTTAGACGGAAGATTCAGAAAATTTCCGTTAGAGAGATTATTACAGTGTAAGAGTTCTGGCTGCTTAGTAAGATGTAATCTGGAAGGGTCTTCAATGAAGAGTATTAAATCATTAACAAGCTGGAAGGAGAGAAATGAATTTATAGAAGTGGTTCCATTCTCAAGCGGCACAAGCTATTCAACCATAACACCTAAAATTCAAGGCTCTGTTAATCTCCTTTTATCAGGTAGAGAATTTAAGAAGCAAATAGTAAAACATTCATCTTGTTCGGTAGAGGTCATGTTCACACAGGGATGTTATGGGTGTTTAGAAGAATCACAGATTATTTTCTCTTCCCCTAACATCACTCAAGAAGGTCTTATATGTTTATAGGTACTGGACACCATGATAATGAAATGATGGCTTTTTCATGACCTCTCATTTTATATAAAACATTGCCAGTTTTTCTTAAATCTGTAACAATAAGCAAACCTAACCAGATCTGGGAGATAGATATCTCCTATAAAAGAGGAGGTATCGTTGAGACCTTTACACTTACCGAATCAAGGCCAGAAATACTTCAAGAGAAAGGGTTACTTGCCCAAGCTACTCTTTCAGATTTACTACACTTGCAGTATAGACACTTGATCATATAAAAATGATTTCTTCTTTGTGCTTATTAATAATTTTCTCAATTACCAATATACAAGAGATAATGCCATGTGAGAGAACATATTATATCCAGTCCAGCCAGGAAATATGCTTGTCTCAGAACTGCTCCTCCGGAAGCACGTCAATTATGACCTTGAGGCTCGGACAAGAAGCTTGTCTAGTAGACAATAGTGATATTATTCACAAATACAAGTTTTCTAATGCACGCATAAAGAGGGAATACAAACCATTATATTTTGCATGCGACTATTCTCTCGATGTGAAGACTCATTCAAAATGCTGGAACGCAGGTACTTGCACAGCTTGGTCATGCACTCCAGACAATATTGATGATGAGGGATCAATCAAACCTTCAGCTAATTCTACCTTCCATTACTATACAGGATGTATGAAGCAGGGGCTCTGTGGTCCCTGGTACTGGCTTGACCAACAAGACAGGTGTACCTGGGCTATTGCAGAGGTTAGAGAGGAGGCCTGTTATCTTGTATTGGGGTTATCATACCAGACCTGGGAGATAGATATCTCCTATAAAAGAGGAGGTATCGTTGAGACCTTTACACTTACCGAATCAAGGCCAGAAATACTTCAAGAGATAGGGTTACTTGCCCAAGATACTCTTTCAGATTTACTACACTTAAGCCACCACAATCTAATAATCGTCTCTGATGGAATTGGCATTCCAATTATGGCTTCTCCCTTAGATTCTCCTGTCTCGGGTCTGGTCGGAATTTACCAGAAGTCTTTAGACGGAAGATCCAGAAAATTTTCGTTAGAGAGATTATTACAGTGTAAGAGCTCTGGCTGCTTAGTAAGATGTAATCTGGAAGGGTCTCCAATGAAGAGTATGAAATCATTAACAAGCTGGAAGGAGAGAAATGAATTTTTAGAAGTGGTTCCATTCTTAAGCGGCACAAGCTATTCAACTATAACACCTAAAAGTCAAGGCTCTGTTAATCTCTTTCAGGTAGAGTTACTGTAGTGTTACTGTATATATGGAAAAGACATATAAATTGGTGGAGTTTTAATATTTTGTGATCTATTATTAGTGATGTCAGAATTTCTGTCAAAAGTGTAATATAATATTCGTCTCAAAAGATATGGAGGATCTGAGTTTTCGTGAAAAAGATTGTACAATATTTTTAGATTTCTTTTTCAAGTTATGCTGTAACATTCTATATATGTCTTGCTTTTATAGTTTCATTAATTCAGCACTCATCTATGTACTAGAGCCTTTCTTCATAGACGAAAAGAAAAGGAATAGACCAACATTGAGGATAGACGATCATCTGACAGGCCTTATAACACCGGACGATGTGAACTTTCTTCTGCGACATAACAAGTTCTTCTGTACACGGCACAGAAAAATCAAACAGCGCATGCTGAACGCCAACATAACTGACAGCATCTACAAAAAATGTAACTCACCGTGGAAATGCTTGACAACTCATATAAGAAACCAATCTAACAATCTAGACTCTGATCACCTTATCTCTAATTTGGGGCATGCAATAAAAACTGCTTTATACGGAGCTAATCTCCAAAGATCTGTGATATTTGCAGACAACACATATGTATCTCCATTGTCTCTGACTGATCTCTCTCAGGCTGCACTAATAATGCCATCTGACAGGCTGTTGCAGTCCAAATACATCGAAAAAACTATGTCTGAGATATACAAGGATAAAATAGTTAAATCATCATTACATCCAGGTGATATGTTGGGGCTTGATTCAAGAATTAGCATTGAAAAAATTTTCTTCTTCAATTGTCCCCAACATGGGATATCGGTAGGGCCAACTAATCTACTTCTTGGAACTTTAGACATAGTTCAGACAATATTTCCTATTGTGTTCACGTGGTACCTAAATTACTACTTCTCACCTGGACGAGATATGGTTAAGAGAGGAATTGAAATATTATATGAAACTGAAAGTTTGTGGAAACATCTCGGGGAAAGACTTTTTTCTGTAATAAAGCTGTGGGACAGCTATGTAATACGCAAAATTTGCTCAGATCCAATAAATGACTCTGGGTATACTACACTATATGAATATACAAAATCCGAATTGAAAAAATCCTTCCCAAGGTTTGTTCCTATACTATCAAGTTTATGAGTGAGATCTGATTCGAAGGAAAATCTGGAAATAGCATTAGAATTAAGTACACTTGCTAAAAGTTTTGGTCATCCTTGTTTGGGAGAATTTTCAAGCATAACATAAGGCCAAGAACATATTGATGCTAAAATAGTAAAAGAGGTTAGATGGACTTTTGGTAAGACTTTTGTAAAGGGGTATGTTCAAAAACATAAGAAATGGCCTCCTATTTTATGGAGATCTACCAAAGGAAGAGCTCTTGACACAGCATGGAAAGAAAATAGATACCCAACTGAGAGTGAAGATGCAAGTATATTTTCAAACGACTGGGACTCAGTGGATTTCTGCAAGACATTTGAGTTCGACTACTCCCTAGATACATCAGAGCTTTTATCTGACAAAAGCTGCGCCTCTTCTTTCTCACTGGACACAAAAGTACGATCCTTGTGGATTCAAAATCCTCCTCAACCAAAGTAAACCGTCCCTTCCAGTTCAATAAACAAGGGTAATTCTTGGGTATCTAAGCTGCCACCCAGGAGAAGTGCAAGAAGTAATAGATGAAATAGACAGCGGGAGTTACGACAGAGAAAATGATGTAGTTTTCCTCACAAGGAAAGAACGGGAATTATCAGGTGGTGGAAAAAGCTTCTGCTCTCAAACTTATAGACAACGATTGGTTCAGACTGCTTGCGAATGTAATATCAAAAGCACATTTTTAATTATTTCCCGCAACAGACTATGTCTGACTCTGAATTAACCTTGAACAAAAAAATAGCTTCAATGATAAGGAAACAAAAAGCGGGAGGGGAGATTTTAAATTTTGATTTAGAGAAATGGAACCAGTTCCAACGATTACCAGCAGTGAATCCTATAGCTAGGGATATTGATAGGCTTTTTGGTTTCTCTTATGTTTTTTTGGATGCCCACAGCTGGATCCAAAGAAGTTACATCTTACTAAATAGCAGAGTCAACCCCCCAAGAATAGGAGATCACGTTAAAAATAAAGAAGGTGTCTACAGAATAACATCAAAGTCTCGCCAGTGCCGTACCGGATGTACAGAATTGGAAGAAAAAACGGCGGTACGGTCATGACCGTTGTGACAATCTGATACAATATTCAAGGTCCAGCGGTGAGTGGAGATAATTACATAATTAAATAATGAAATCGAAGTCTTGCCAGTGCAGTACCGGATGTACGGAATTGGAAGAAAAAACAGCGGCACGGCCATGGCCGTTGTGGCAATCTGATATTCAAGGTGATTAAAGCGGACAGTGTGAAAATTTTAGCGTAAATGTAAAAACTATATTCAAGGGTTGTCTGAACACGTTGAGCACTGGATGTCAATTGGGATATTTTATTTGAATATTTTTCAACCGTAGCGATATCATTACGAAAAAAAAACATACAGACTATAAGATATTATATCACGTAAATATTTTAGCTACAGTTTCATGAATATTTTCACGCACTTTTAATAGATGTTTCGGAGCTTTAGCGAAGTATTCAATCGTAGACTCGTTCACCATAAATTTTTCAAAAATACCAACCATGACTATATCTTCGAGGGTTTTGCACCCAAATTCATCTTTTCTATGAGTAACTTCTAGATTATGGGGTATGTGGTGTTGCGTAACAGCTAGGGTGGGGTCATAGATTATATCATTGTGTTCTATCCAGAAATGTGGTGTAATTTTCACACCATTCGAATAGACCTTTGTACCCAGACATAGTTTGGTTGCTATTCCATATTTTGCAGCCACTTCGTGAAAAACTAAACTTCTCGCTAAACACACACCGCAATAGCCTGCTTGAATAAACTCCTGCTCAATATAACATTTAATGAGTTTGAGTTTGACGTACTCAAGCATGGGATCCATGTCTGCTCACGTCAAGTGATAAATGATGAATGATGAACTGTCCAAAAATGTTAACGCCTTCACCAACCAAACGATGCATGATTCTTCTATTTCGAAGTATGTCACAGTCTTTGCCTCATTTTGATACATCCTGTATATGTTTGAAAAGAATGTTTTGTATAGTTAACGTTTATCAACGTTAAAAGAATGGTGTTTTTTGATACATCCTGTATATGTTTGAAAAGAATTTTTATTATTTATCGAAAAAAGGGAAAAGACCACCACAATACAGGAAACTTGCAGTTTTATTAAAAGATTTTCAGACCACATTTATTTCCGCTGCAATTGGTATTTTGGTTGGAATAACGATTTTGAATTTCGCAGCATTCGGATTAAATAGGAGCGCCAGCACGACATTCGTCTTTCCACACCCACTGGGACCGAATGACCGTAACACAAAGAGGTATAATAGATTTATTGTTTGTATAATTGTAGCCACTTAGATAAAAGATAAAGCAATAACGAAAATAATATTAAGAAAAGATACTACAGATGAAGGAGCAAATAAACAAACGCAGAGGAATATTTTCTGTCAAGTTTAGCTTTTCGTAAATTTCTGATGATCCCTGTATACAATTAAGCATTTTTTGACATCTCACCAATTAGTTTTGAGTAATCCAAAATAGTTTTTGAAAACGAAGAATAAATAATGCCTGGTTAATTCCCCTTGAATGATCTGCCCTAAGAGATAATTGTTTAGTTGAGTTTAGAGGAAATAAAGTAAATGGAGTTGAAAATAAAGTGATTCGAAAGAGAAACATTATAAGATTTTCAGACCACATTTATTGAAATTGCAGGAAATCACAATCCTGAGATAAGACGTTGAGATGATATAGGTATTAAGAATTTATATTTTATTTAAAATAAAAAAGGTTTTATAGTATAATGCTAACTATATTTATAAGTTGATCGACCCGAGTACCAGGTCATGTGGCTCAGGTTCATATCAGGAAATTGATTGCAATAAAATATTATTTTATAATATGTATGTGTCAACACGTCTATGCTGAATATCGAAAAACGGATAATGCTGTGTAGCATCATGTGACGATTAGCAAACAGGAAATACGTTTTTTTTTTGCTAATTCTCGATATTCAAAACACAAAACCTGTAAATGCAGGAAATCTCTTATCGTGCGGTTAGTTTGGAAAAGCATATTTTCTTGCATTATCACTCTGAGGATCTGTCGGAGGGGAACCGATCATATTTTTTGTTTTGTTCATTTAGGCGCGTTATATATTAATAAGCGAAGTCCAGAGAGCTCAGTCGCAGTTGATAGACGTAATAGTTTGTGTGTGGTACCTTAAAATATTAAAAAGTAAGTTCATATTTGAATTTCATATCTTTTTCAATTTTTTTTTCCACATTGATGCATTATTAATTTCTTGTATCTCAAAAATATCTCAATTTTATTTTTTAAAAGTCCGCGTCGTTTCTCCGGTAGTATATGTCTTACGAGACGAAAAGGGCAAGCGATATAACCGAATTCACAAAAAAGATTTAAAACCCGCCAATGAGTAAAATGTTATTGTTTTTTCTTCTATTCCTCAGGATGAGTGACCGTGAGTTGCCGCCACCGTTAATCCCAGCCAACGAGCGATGGAGGATATGGGGCTAGGGGAACATTACGGCAATTATTAGGGCAATGGAAGGGATGCTATATCACCTTCCGCCCCAATATAGACCAGAGACCGAGGTGCCGCACATGAGGACGTCAGAATCCCGGGCGTTCATCACCCTGGCGCATGACCTATGTTGGAGATTTGGAACGAAAGTTCACCGACGAGAGAGCTACCGCCGACCTTTTATATTGTTTTGCTCCCGATGTGGACAGATTGGCAAGATGTCCCGGGACTGCACGTATGACCAACACCAACCATCTGCAGCCTACATGAGAGCTACTCCTGCCTGCACCAAAATACCTGAGTCCGAGTAAATCTCTTCTATAATTATGTATATAGAAAATGGAAAAAAATCAATTTATTTTTTGTTTTTATTTTTTCCTGCTATCCATCTAATGAAGGAGACACTGACATGAGAAAAATCCTTAGGAAAAAAAAATGATCGAAATGCAACAACACCCACAAATATCATGGGAGGATTCAGGGTGTCAGGAATTTGGCCCTTTAACAGGGATATTTTTGGAGACGACGAATTTTTTTCGCCTTCATCTGTAACTGACAGGGATTTACTAGAAAATAACTTAGTAGAAACTACGGCTACAAGCAATGAAAATGACGGAAGTGTCGCAAATGTAGCTATACTAGGACCCAGCAGAAGACCAGATAACTCAGAAGAACTGAATCAATCCGTTAAAATTCCCAGATGAAAATACTGATTTCTTCAATCAGTATTCGCTGCTTGCATTTGTGAAGAGTTTTCCACCGATTCGCCATCAACCTGGAGACATAAGCATTCTTACACGGAGGCTACGTCGTGTGTTGGAAGCTCATCCCATTAAATCCCTCTCAGTAAGTTTTTTTTTTTTAATAAATTTCTACAACGGTAATTTAACATAAAATTATAAATATATTTTTTTTGTTTCAGTTTCCTGCTTTGTGTATAGCACATCACATACACAGTGTCGTTTCGTCTGATGTATCCATTTCATTCAGTTCAGATTTTTACTATGAAATTATTAATAAACGTTATGAAGCCATTATGGTAATGAACAAGAGTAGATATACTAAGAGAGTTCATCGATCAGTATGGGGAAAACAGTGTGTTAGAGAAAGATAGAGAGTCATGGAGTCAATTAGTGTGAGAGAGAGTCGCCATTTTTAGTCCGCGAATTCAATTTTTCCTGTGAGTTGTAATTTTAGGCTGCTATTTTTAGTCCGCGGATTTTAAAAAAACTATGACTTCAGTGAGATTCGATCCCACAACCTACGGGTCTATAGTAAGGCATTCAACACATGCTACCATGAGCTCTCATGTGAATTAGATGCGAAGAAAGGTATTGCTGCAGCGCGCGCACCGTACGCTTGCAGTAAAATGTGACGTAGTCGAGATCCGTTAGGATGGCGGCGCGGCCAGATTTTATCGTCCCCCGGAGTGTTCTTTTGTAATATGTCTTCAGAAGAGTACAGTTATCGTTTTGAGAAGTTCATTAAGAATATTGGTGAATTGAATAAAGACATTGCTTTTTACGAAGATAAAAGTGAGGTTATGAATCAACTAGAAAATCTTAGTTTATCTGATAAGGATGGACAGACGTGGGAAAGTCTTCGTACAAACTGGGTGCCTGGAGAGGTTCATCAATTAGCCCGTAGACTGCCGCAAATTACTTATCCGTTAAGACGTATTCAACCTACACCATGTTCAACAGAAAAGGATATAAAAAATGAAATTAATAACGTTTTCGCCTTCTTTTTAACAATAATATTTATGAAATAAACTTTGCAAATGAGCAAATTTTTTTTTCTGAAATTCCCACGAACGTTACAGATAAGAAATTTTTATATCTATAATACCCGTTGTAAATAGGGTTACAATCTAACAACCAGTTTAAAAAATTAAGTAGGTATTAATTTTTTTTCTACAAATGTGTTAAAAATGCCATTTTTAGCACTCCATAGAAGCCTTAAAAATGTCACTTTAAGGCACTGAGTGCCATAAAGTCTTTATGGCACTGAGTGCCTTAAAATCTTTATGGCACTGCGGGTAAAATTGAATTGTCAAATTTTGAAAGCAAACGTCAAAATATTTAGATTTTATTTATTATCATTAATATTAATAGAATAATTTGTGCAATTTAACAAATTAATTTCCTGCACTGCTGTTTTACCATTTTCCATGGATAAGGAGGAATTATGCGCAAAAAAATGGAATTTCCAGTCGAGGTTGACACCACAATATCAAATGGTTGCTAAGGTACGTAATATACGATGCAATTTAAAGTTATCTCCTTTGGATGTATGAAAGTTTTAATTTAATTATTGCATTTTTAAACGTTTGTAGAAAAAATATAGTATGATATACGTGTTAAAAGTACCTTTTAAGGCACTCATGTGAATTGCAGAATTCGCTTTGCTCATTCTGCAAACCTTCACATGCGTGCCTTAAAATTGTACTTTTAACACTTATATCATAAATAACTATTAAAATACACCACATCCTTACGTTAACTAACAAGAAGTTTGATACTTTTATTCTAATAAAACATTGAAAACCCGTTCCTTTGCATCAATCAACAATCAAATTTTAATTAAGATTTTATATTCAATTGAAAAACTGGCTGTAAAACACAAAAAGGAAACTTGAGTAAGATATAACAGGAAATCACACCGCAATTCCCATTGCACAAACTCACTATTTTAAAGTCACGATACGTGTTATTTTGCACACGGTGGGGAAGACACACATAAATAAGCAAACGCAATCCGGGAGGGAGTAGTTTTTGCTGAGAAGCCAACAGTAAAATTTCAAGTTTTGGCTGAGAAGCATATCAAAAAATCTTTGCTGAGAAACCAGTGTGAGACGAAAAACAAAGGTGAGTTTTCAACTTTTTATAAAAGGGAGCGATATTGAAAATGTTTCGAATTTCACACCGCATGAACGAAACGAAGATGGCAGATATTCAGTGTCTTTACCAGTTAAACCAAATGCAACCCCTTTAAATAGTAATCAGAAGGTTGCTCGTCATTCACTTGTTCAGCTCATCAAACGTCTTGATAAAACTCCATCACTCAAGTTGGAATACGAACAATTTCTACAAGAATATTTAGATTTAGGACACATGTCCAAGTCTCTGCAACCCGCTCAGTATATTATTCCCCATCATGTAGTAACTAAACTTACAAATCAGGGCAACAAAATCAGAATTGTTTTCCCGCAGCTCTTTGGCCAACACCAGAACTTCAACGGTTTTATAACACTAAAAAACATTAACTAAAATCACTCACACCCGACATGGCAACCCCAGAAGCCACGGAAATTTCACAGAGAATCGACAATGTACGAGACCTTGACGCAGAGACGTCCAAACCCAGACTAACCTCTCCGAAGCCCACCAAGCAACAGAAGTCAACCTCAAAGCCTGCTAATAAGCCAGCGACTACTTCACTGTCCCTAATCCTGACCCCCTATCTACGAAGCCCTTTCACAGGTATCGCTGAACAACAAGTCTCAACGTATACCCCTTGTGCCTACTTCATGTACCACATTGTTCATCTAACAGATGACATCCTGAGAAAGAACACTTATTTTAAAAAGCAAGAAGATGCTTGGCATCCTTTAATTTAAAGACTCTATTTTGGAATTCTTTTTATAATTCAAACACTTCGAGCCGAACTCACAGCCGGCACTATTTCCTCAGCTCACAAGCGATTTCTAATTAAATTTCTTCGCGACTACCCACCTGACATTCTCCCGATACCAGGACCCCTCGCAGCAATTTTTGAATCTCTTAATCCGGCTCGAAGGACCAAAATGTTAACGCAACGGCTTAAGAATGTGGACTGTATTTAATAGAAAATTTGTAATTGGTTAATCTTTACTACTAAAACTTTAATTTTAAAGGGACTTACCCAAGTTGTTGGTGTCTTCCAAAAATGGCTCCACGATCGATCGTTTCGCACTGGAAATTATTTCTTGCCCTTGTGACACTATTAAAGTTTATATGTATGTTTGCGAATACACTTTTTATGCGGTTTGTCAAAATTATGTTTAATAAAATTATGAATAGAAACGAGGTGTTTACTTTAATACAGCGGGTTTAACAATAATAAAACTAGTCTCTTATCAAAAGAAGGTACTTAATGGTTTTGAAACTAGTATAGCATTTTATACGAAATTAAGCCATAAGCGGCTCGTCTAATTTAATAAAATAAGAGGGCGGCGCGAACAGCAGTAATTATTTTCGAATCATCAAGTATCATCAAATTTTATATGATTTCAGTGTTTTTGCTGATAAGCGCACCAACCAAGGACCAAGAGTTTTTACCAAAAATATAAAAAAGGTGAGTTTTTTTTCCAATTAACAACAGTAAATGTTTCCGCGTTTTCAATTATCACCAAATTTGATTTCTTTATAGATGGACCTGACTAAACTAAATAGTGTGTCTCTTGTAGAAAAAAAATCTTTAGTGAAACTAACCGATCTGCCTAAAGATACTCCGGTGAAAATTAAAGCAGGTCAAATCGTGAAAACCAAATTTGGGGAGGCTGTACTCTTAGAACTACAAGACAAGACTGTATTTCTACCCCAGAGGATGACGGAAACATACCGGCCGCACGTAGCGGAGTTCAGCAGCCTAAAATTCAACATCACATACAGGGCCCAAATAGACGTGGGGAAGCGACACCCCCCAACATCCATCGAAATTCAGGAGAATTAAAAAGGGTGTGTGATATTTTTTTCGATTTATATATTTATCGCTCCAATGAAGTCTGTTAACACTTTAATTGAACAATCCGACCGTTTATTACTTTCAATGAAAAAATTGAGAAAAATACTTTTTGATAAATTTACCAGCAGGGACGCTGAGATTTGGCTAAAACGAATGCATAGACAAATAAAATTATGTAATGCGGCAATTCGTAGAAAGTTATCTAATAAATTATCGAGAAAATTAGAAACTTACGTGGGACACTTTTAACATCTTACGAAATTAATTTCAAATAGGCATGTAGGGTCAGGTTTAAATTCCAAATTACAGAGTAGAGTCAAATGGGTGATACATTCACCCATCGAGTTTTAAGAGTAGGAGTAAGACGGGGGTTATAGTCAACCTACCTCATAAAGACTTGAACCGATTTTTAGGAGATTGTGTAGTTATTTTTCAAAATAAAATTAGGAAACTTTTGACGGAACACTCTGCATTGAAAGTAAATACGACATTTTGTGGGGAATTTAAAAAAAAAACGGTGAAAATGAAATATCAGACATAAAGTACTTCAATACCAAAAACGATGTAATTGATAAATAGATTGATGTATTAGAGTGGTTCAAAGACAACATCAAAGATCTTTGTCCCCTCGCTCGCTCTGGCTCTACCGGAGGTGTGCAATCAAGCACGTGCGTTTAAGGCTGCCTGGGCCAATTCCACCAAAATCCCCGACTATCAGTATGCCCACGTGCTCAACATCGACACTTCTTACCTACGACACTCCTCATACCCCGACTTGTATTATTGCGCGATGACTAGGGCCGCAAAATCAGGGCAGCTAGGAAAGACTGGCCAATATAAAATATCTGCGGTGACCACAAAGACCCCGATTGAATACTTGAACCAGTTATCTCGCCCCATAAAGTCGACAGCCAAGCTAGACAATGCTGAAGTTCAATCCAGGCTCCGAGAATTGGGATTAGCTGTTGGCCAACCAGAACTGGAGCGGGCAAAAAGAAAGGCAGGAGCAGACGGTGACTCCGACAGCGACTCAGAAAAACCTCGCAGAAGAACTAAAAGAAGAAACCAAGATTAACCATCTCTAAAGCACAGTGCAAAAACTATTGTGTTCATCCTTGTGTGCGAATCAAGACTCCGACCCACACCATGATATGCGAAGTTGTTAATGAATTGGTTGATCTCTGATTGTAGTTGTGAACGTTAATAAAATTGATAGACTGTACACTTACTTTCTGAAAGAGATTTGTTATTTGTAGATTATTAAAATTAGATGTAAGCGCTCATTTTTCAACCTCCATTATAATTAAGAAAAATCAACCAACCCGAGTCCGAAAGCAACGGGCAGCGGCCTGCAAAAAGGACCCCATGATGCCAAACTAAAAAGTTACAAGAACCAAAGTGACGGGGCTGGCGAATGTGGCCACCTCGATGGATCTGGATCCGCCCCAAGTTGCGTCCCCAGCCATAAGAGAATTACTAACACTACAAGAAACCATGGACAAGACTGTAGAAACCAACGAAGGTACGGCAAGAGCTCCTTACCCAGCCACCCTGACAAGTGAACCATTGACAGAGGAGTCCCGAACAGATATGATAGATGCCATGAGTCGACAGTCAGACCAGTTATCTGAGATGCACACTCAAAACTCTTGTAAAATTACAAACAAACACCATAACATTGTTTGACTCTCTGGAAACCAAGTTGTTAGCCATGACGCACAGAATAAAGACCTTAGAGAACAGTAGAAGCCACCAATTTCAGACCACTTCATCAGTATATCCCAAGTTAGACTTGATTGCGCCAGCCAGACACACAAGTGTTGCCATCCAATCAACATCCTCGACAGGACCCATTCCGAAGAAACGGACCATCGTGATGCTATGATGTTACAGGCACGACAGCATAGTTTTAGAGATTAGGAAAAAAATGAATAAATAATGGCAATAAAAAAAGCATTAGAATACTGCCTCAAATACGAACACAATTCAAAATATGTCATATTTTCAGACAGCAGAAGTGCAATTGAAAAACTGGAAAATATAACATACAATTCTGAACTAAATCACATAATGGTACATATTAAAATTAAGTAACCAATTCCAAAGCCTAAATAAAGAAATTCAGTTAGTTTGGATGAGAGGACATGCTGGCATACACCAAAACGAAAAAGTAGATAAACTAGCGAAGAAGGCCACAGAAAAAGGAAACGAGATTCATAATTTCAAACTCCCAACATCAGATGTGCGACAACTGACTAAAACTAAACTAATAGATGATTGGCAAAAACATTACCTCGCAGAAGAACCAAAAGAAGAAACCAAGATTAACCATCTCTAAAGCACAGTGCAAAAACTATTGTGTTCATCCTTGTGTGCGAATCAAGACTCCGACCCACACCATGATATGCGAAGTTGTTGATGAATTGGTTGATCTCTGATTGTAGTTGTAAACGTTAATAAAATTGATAAACTCTACACTTACTTTCTGAAAGTGATTTGTTATTTGTAGATTATAAAATTAGATGTAAGCGCTCATTTTTCTACCTCAATTATAATAAAGAAAAATCAATTAACCCGAGTCCGAAAGCAACGAGCAGCGGCCTGCAAAAAGGAGACCCCATAATGCCAAACAAAAAAGTTACAAGAACCAAAGTGACAGGGCTGGCGAATGTGCCCACCTCGATAGATCTGGATCCGCCCCAAGCTGCGTCCCCAGCCATAAAAGAATTACTAACACTACAAGAAACCATGGACAAAACTGTAGAAACCAACGAAGGTACGGCAAGAGCTCATTACTCAGCCACCCTGACAAGTGAACCATTGCCAGAGGAGTCCCGAACAGATATGATAGATGCCATGAGTCGACAGTCAGACCAGTTATCTGAGATCCAGTCTACACTTAAAACTCTTGTAGAATTGCAAACAACCACCATAACGAGGTTGGACTCTATGTAAACCAGGTTGTTAGCAATGACGCACAAAATAAAGACCTTAGAGGACAGTAGGAGCCACCAATTTCAGACCACTTCATCAGTCTATCCCAAAATAGACTTGATTGCGCCAGCCGGACACACAAGTGTTGCCATCCAATCAACATCCTCGACAGGACCCCTTTCGAAGAAACGGACCATCGTGGAACTGGCAAAGAGAAAGACAGGAGCAGACGGTGACTCAGACAGCGACAGGCCTACCCCCTTGTGACCCCATAGGACCACCCCAAATTCCCTCCCATTGGACCACCCCAAATTCCCTTGGGACCCCATAGGACCACCCCAATTTCCCTTGGGGTCCCATAGGACTACCCCAAATTCTCTTGGGAACCCATAGGACCACCTCCCCTTAAATTTCAATACACCCTCTCCCGATAAATCATCAGCCGGGCGCGAACCATCAACCTTCGCGTCTGTAACAATTCGTCTAACGCATATAGCTATTCGCACTCATAAGTGATAGATGCAAGGAGAGGTTTGAAAAAAAAAAGAGCTTAAAACAAAGTATAAACACATCGAATATCGTTAACCTTACTCTCTTTTATTAAAAAACATTCTTCAACATGGTGTATAAAGACAAGTGACATAGTTGAAAAGGGTATCTTACATATACAGAGTGTTTCATAAGAGTATAAAGTTTTCTCTTGACATGTCTAATATAAGTATCATATCAGAAATGCTACATTTACCAACTGAGTTACTCGACATTCCAGCCTCAGCAGATGAACCTCCAGCACAACATTATTTAAGAAGAGAGTCAGGGTGCAAGCAGAAAATGAGGAAGGTGTGTACAATGTTATAAGACAAATAACTGTTAGACCTTTGAATCCTAGGTGGAGGCTTGTCTTCAGGTTTCGTTAATTGAGTTGGATGTTTTTGGAGAAAAGAAAGAGGGAGTTATGAGTTTTGATATCAATGATTTTAAATTTGAAATTCGAATATTTGTCTCAAAATTTGATAAATTTAAAGATTGCACATTCCTTGCTTCTGTCTGTACGAAACGTTTTTTAAGTACAGGGGTTGAAAAAAGAAAAAACAATTTGGATGATTCTTCAGAAGAATATGTTCAAGTAAGTATTTCGGGGAGAACGATTTTGATTGACTATTTCAAGTATGTACTACCTTGGCCAAAAGAGCTAAATAATTAAGTAAGACATATTTTAATACCTTGGATATTAAAATATTGGGGTTTCTTTTCTATTGACTATGTAACTCTTTGGTATGGTGAGGAGATTAGTGATCAGGAGGAGGATTTTGAAAAAACACCAAAAGGATCCAGTTATCAGATTCCTAATCAATGTTTTAGAACTTCAAGAGGAAGGTGCCCGAAATGTTAGATGTGGCACGCAGGGTTGGAACGTTTGAATTTTTAGTTATGGTAGCGCCGATATGTGAGTTCGAAGTTGGAGATAAAGACACTGTGAAAAGTTTGAATATGTTGTTGAAACTTCCTGTTATTGGCGGATTTGGTAGAGCGAATATGTTCATTACTGCGCCACGTTCCGCACCAGAAGATTGCAGTGACCTGGTTCTCGATGATCACTATTCCCATACGAATAGCTTAGACGTCATTTTAGTTTGCTTGAACGCATAGTGTGATAATCACCTGTCCTGGCTTTCATGGGTCCATTTAAAACCCACTATTGTCAAGAAATTGAGATCTTACTTAAGAATCACATTGGCAGGAATGTGTATTTATCAAATAGGTGAATTATTGTGAAGGGAGTACCTAAAAGCTGCCACCGCTGAAGTGAGTGCTAATGATTTTAGAAAAAGTGGCATTTATCCCTTCATCCGATACATTTTCCACGATTATGAATTTGCTAGTCTTAGACCACGTGAAATGACACCTCTATACCTAGCAGAAACTGACGAAAGTCCTGATAACAAGGAAGTTATTCCGCCACGTAACACCTACATTGGATCTGGAAATATAATTTCTTTACCATCTTGTAGCGAAATACGTAAATCTGTTTCAAATGGCAAGAGCATGACAGGATTGGCAAAATTAATAATTGGTACTCCCTATAAAGAGCTAGAAAAAATTGTGGCAGATATCTCTAGAAACTTGACCTGGTCCTTACAAATGTAAAAAGCCGTCCAAGTAAACTTTGATTGCATTGTTCTAAAAGAAGACTCAAAAGGTGAAAAATTAAATAATATGTTGTCAGTGGTGGAAATGGGGTCGTGCAGAATGCTCCAATTCGGATATGAAGAATGTGACATCTGTTTGACTGAATTTGACTTCATAACATCGTCCACCCAAATGTGTTGATACAGATGATTTATGTTTTTTTAAATAAACTTTTTGTTTTGTTGATAGTCACATATTGAACATTCATAATTAGAGTTATAAAATAAATACGCATTCTAAAAATTTCTGCGATATTAAGACACTCTCCTCTATTAGTATTATCAGTCGACGAATGAGAAATATTAAAATAATAATATTATGCATTGTTTTTCTTTTATAGAAGCTATATCATCCAAAGTTCTATTTGAAAAAGACTAATGAAAATGCTTGGATCGTGATGACAGATTTATTCAACCTTTTGGGTGCAGTGGCTCAGATGAAGAACATTATTATGTAACAAACAACTGAATAGAAACGCCGTTCAGTGAAATATTCTTCTCATGTGGAAAAAGCAACTAAAAAGCGAGGACAAAGGGGTGGCATGAAAATGAAGCGAAACGTCTTGAAAATACGAATCTATTCGAATAATGAAATGTGATTGAACTATTGAATATAATAAACTAATCTTTGCTGAGATGTTGCCATCCTGTGATAATAAATGCCGTTTGACCTGCTCTTAAAATTTCCACTAAATCAGAGACAAACATGTTTCGAAGAGTGTTAGGAAAGCAAGTTTACAACGAAGATTCAAGAGTAAACTGACAGTGCGGATAACCATAAATTAACTCTCAAATTTTAAGTTAACGCCAAGAGCAATGATTATACCGCACTAAATAATTAATTAAAGAAAACTCACAAGATTATGCAGTGATAGTGTTTTTTGGAACTGACTACATAATATATTTCCAAATTTAGTGACTACCATATATTCTCCAAAGAACTGTTTTTTCTTTTGCATTCTTGAATTTGATTTCCGTCTCAAACTAATTTATCATTAGGTATCAATGTTGCACTTCACAATAGCTAGATGAACTTTCATAGCAGAGCAGTCGTTTGTTATTTCCAAACTGTGTTGATAGATGGATGGATAGATGTAGGCAAAAGTGAGATAAGGCCATTTTCAAATAATATTCAAATATTGGAAGTAAATATAAACAAAACTTGGCTCATGGACAAAAAAGATAAGTCAGATTGAACAAAGTCGCGTCACTAGCCAGACAGCAAATGGCTTACTTCAAATAAACGAAACCCTCCTCGCTGCCCAGCTTGATTGTTCCAACTCTAGTTTGGCAAAAAAAAAAAACGAACTACATTTTTGCACAAGTATTCGCGTGTAGGGTGAGACGACTCTTCAAAATGGACTAAATTATGAGCAGCATCACCAGGGTATTTTGAGAATATTGAGAAACCAAATTAAGTGTGGACCTTCTACGATTTTGTTGAAACCATTCTTATCGATCGAATGGACTCGTGTTGAAGAATTCGGTTATTTAAAGTTAAATTTAACGATGAACTGTCAAACTGCCATCAAATTAAAACTGGAGTACCCCAATGCAGTGTCCTATTCCCTTTCTCATACTTATTATACAGTATGATGCAAAAGTATGGAATAAATTCATTATTTCAGAAACAGACGACTTTTAAAAAAAATCTTAAAACACGTCAATTTTAATTTTTGAATGGCCATCAACTGCTATAGATGTGTTGGACATTACGTCATTAGTGATGGCGTAATGACGTCATCGACGATTTTTTTTAAATACAAACTGAGGTCACGTGACAGCTCATTTGAAAGGTCTCCTTATCGCCTTTGCAACAATGTAATCATTTAAATATTTATTTCTACAGGGTTAACCAAAACTGTTGGTTTATTAATACAATTAACTTGGAATAAATGTTTACTTACATACAATTAAATTACAACAAATGTTCAAATTGCCGACCTTCAGCAATGATACAATGAGAAAGGCGAGCAGTAAATTCTTTCGTAACGTTTTCGAGGACTTCAGGTGTTATTTGTGCAATTTCCGTTCGGATTCGCTCCCTCAACTCTTCTACATTATTCGGTCGACTTTGATATACTCTGCTCTTTAAATATCCCCACAAAAAAAAGTCTAACGGAGTCAAATCTGGAGACCTTGGTGGCCATTCGATAGGCCCCCTTCTTCCTATCCACCTTCCTGGGAAAACGTTATTAAGGTAATTTCGTACCTCAACGCCATAGTGTGGGGGAGCCCCATCCTGTTGGTACCATAAATCATTTCTATTTGGAAATAGCTGATTCAGCTATGGCAACAGATAATTTTGAAGAAATTCCAGATAACTAGCAGCAGTTAGGTTTTCCTCAAAAAAATATGGCCCTACAATTTGATTGTTTATAATGCCGGCCCAAACATTCACCTTCTCGGGATATTGTGTCCTATACTCTTCCATCCAATGTGGATTTTCACTTGCCCAATATCGACATGTCTGGCGATTTACGTGACCGTTCAGCATAAAAGACGCTTCATCTGAAAAAAGTACCTTTTGTATGAAACCCGGATCTCTGTTACATTGTTCCATAACGATTTCGCAGAATTCGATTCTTCTATCAAAGTCATCTTCTAATAGCTCCTGGACCAAATGTACTTTGTATGGATGCCACTTCTCCTTTTTTAGCACTCTTACAACAGTTGATTGGTGGACATTCATATCTAGTGCGACCTGCCTAGAACTTGTATGAGGATTTTCTTGAAACGCCAGTACAACGTCCAGTTTTTTGGCTTCGGATATTGAAGTTCTACCGCTTCTGGGAAGATCTTTAACATGGCCCGTTTCTCTAAATTTTTTTTCAATTTTACTTACTGCTGATTGAGTAATTGGATCGCGATTGGGGTATTTAGCATTAAATAAATTACGAACTTCTGCTTGAGTCCTCACTCTATCTCCATAACCAATCATGGTTAAAATCTCGATTCGTTCTGTTTCTGTTAGTTTCATTTTTGTAAATGCTGTTATTAATGTCGCAAAAAATTCGAAGAGTAAAAATTTGACGTCTATTATTTGACAGATTCACAGATCATTGACGAATAAAGACGAGTCAATGACAATATTGATTTAAATATTTTTGTAAAAATAATTCCGAGCACTTACTACAATAATTAATTTCAAATTATAATGTAGCATTGTTTTTATCAATGTATTTTTTTTCGGAACCAACAATAAACACTATTTTGTTTTATTCCCAGTGGCGGTCCTTAGTGTATTATAGTTCAGTGAATGAATATTTATTGTAATTCCATGTTACTTAACAAAGTTCATAATTTTGGTTAACCCTGTAGAAATAAATATTTAAATGATTACATTGTTGCAAAGGCGATAAGGAGACCTTTCAAATGAGCTGTCACGTGACCTCGGTTTGTATTTAAAAAAATCGTCGATGACGTCATTACGCCATCACTAATGACGTAATGTCCAACACATCTATAGCAGTTGATGGCCATTCAAAAATTAAAATTGACGTGTTTTAAGATTTTTTTTAAAAGTCGTCTGTTTCTGAAATAATGAATTTATTCCATACTTTTGCATCATACTGTATACGGCAGATGTACCAACGAAACGGTCATAGCAACATTTGCTGATGATACAGCAATTATGATATCTAATATTGATCCTAACACAGCTTCCAATCAACTTCAAACTATCTAACTTTTCTGCAATCATGGCTGAAGAAAATGGAAAATCGAAGTCAACACTAATGAATCTAACCAAATTACATCCACCACAAAACAGTGTGCTTGTCCGCAAGTTACCATTAATGATAATCTAATATCGATATGCAACTAGGTGAAATATCTTGGTTTTCATTTAGACCAAAATCTGACATGGAAAACTCATATCAAAGCTAAAAGAAAACAACTCGACATAAAAATTAAAAATATGTAGGTATTGGCTAATTACCAAAAAATCACAGATATCTACAGAAAGCAAAATCTAAATCTACATCTACAAGACGATATTGACACCTATACAGGGTGATTCATTAAGAATGTCCAATCTCTGAACTGTAGATTCTAGACCTCAAAATATGATGATTCTGCTCAACATGCCTTATGCAAATATTGCTAGTTTCCGAGATACGGGGTAAAGTTTAAATTTAAATTTTGATTAAGAGATCTTTACGAAAGCGGATCATAAAGTGTATTGAAGTAAATGGTGGGCATTTCAAGCATTTGCTTTGAAGTTTTTCATTTTTGTTCACAAATTTGTTATTGTTATATATTTAAGGAATAATAAAATTTTTTTATGAAAAAATTAAAATTTATTGAACTTTCTAGAAGCAACTAACTCGATAACCGATTGAGTTACACGAATCAAAGAAGAGTAACTTTTTTTTGTAGCATTTAACGCTTTTTAATATTTTTTTATTATTTTAGTTGTAAGCTTAGCCCAAAAAAAGTTTACTTTGATTTAATTAACACAAACAAGTGTAACTAGCGCCCTCTGTTAGCAATGTTGAATTAGAGTGCAAATTATGATTCCTCATGCCAAAAACGTAAAATTGCCAATTTTCAAGGAGAAATTGTGAAAACATAAAAAATTATTGCGAAAATCAAAATTTAAATTTAAACTTTGAACACCCCGTATCTCGGAAACTAGCAATATTTGCATAAGGCATGTTGAGCAGAATCATCATATTTTGAGGTCTAGAATCTACAGTTCAGAGATTGGACATTCTCAATGAATCACCCTGTATAGACATACGGTATTGAATTGTGTGGTTGCAGCAAGCCATCCAACACTAAGAGCCTGCACTCCTTCCAATCTAAAACCCTCCGTGAATGAATTTCGCCAGATCTGTAAAAAATCCAGAGGATCGTGGATGGACGGTACTTGACTCAAGTCACCAATCCACATAATACCTCATTTACTTATTGCTTTGAAGTGTAGTATATTATAAACTTGCAGTTGAAAAAAAAATAAAAAAATCCCAGACACCACGGAACAGGTCCTTAGCGCTGTTAACATTATTGTCCAATCGAATTAATTATTTCAAAGACTTAGAAATAATATTGTTGGTTTTATATCCTTGACTGTTTGATACCAGCAGCTAGTTTTCTCACTGGTACTCGAAATAGAAAATGTTCCTGTTTGGCCACCTAAAGTAAACAAAACTACAATCATCAGAGAGAATTTAATTTAAAAAAAACAATTGAAAAGTTGTTCTGTACATTGTTTTAATAAAATTTAGACCAAAGTCTTGAATTTTAGAACTATTTCTAGAAAAGCTCCAGTTTTCATTAAATAATCAATGTATATCAAAAAATTATGAGTCAAATATGACATCATTATTCTTTGGTAAACTTACAGTTTAACTATAAATTATTGATATCCAAGTTCAGAGTTGAAATGCTTCCATATCTATAAAAAAAAATAAAGTATTTTAGATGAGCACTTTTGATCAAACAGATTATTACAGATCATTTACTTTATAATATATTCAATATTCATTTATTGTTCGTAGAGAAACGTATGTTTTTTAATCAATTCTAAATATTTAGTAAAATTAAGCCTATTCAACCACAATCAATTTTTTCCTAAATTTTTTGTATTAAAATATGTTAGAAGCAGAAGATAGAAGAGAAGACAACCGTTCATCCTCCCTGATGAGATTCCAGATATGACGTGGAGCAAATAAAACGCTCTACAAAATTATCTTACAGTTTTTCATAGACTTATACCGATGCCATTTAAAATGATTGAAAAAAATGTTTCTTTTTATGAAAAATAATAGCAGAATTCTAATAAAGGACCCCGCACTTTTTATAGGTAAAATGGTTCTCGGTGAAATTGTCTGAATTTTTAGTATATTGTAGTATCCTATGTACTGATTGAACGTGCAGAATTGCAAAGTTCGGTGATAGATAGATATTGAAATACAAGGCGTTCAAGTTGAAAATCAGTAAATTTTATTTAATTATATACGAGTATTTCTTCGGCATTTGAAAGTGCCAACTGCATTTTTCTTCAACAATAATTATTAGGTTACTTTATCGAATTCTATAGGTTTCAATTTCTGATTTATAAAAAAAAACTTGAATTTAATATCCGTTTATTATACCTATATTTTTTATAAGACTCGATAGCTACAGCTACATACATATTGGAATTTTTTCTTTACGCACTAGGTGTGTCAAAAGTACGTACTTTACACACGGTAGTAGTAAATAGTATATTACGTTATCAAAACTGTATAACGTAATTACAAATACACATATGTGAAACCTCTCACACCTACATAAAAACACAAGATTGTACATGCCTGATTCGGTGAAAGTATATTTCGTAGTCGTAGGAAAAATAGTGTCATAACTAGTGTGCGAAGTGACATTTTTCACACGAGTGGGAAGTATTGTCTCATGAGCGCAAGCCGAGTGAGCCAATCCCACGAGTTAGGTAGACTAACTATTTTTCTCGGAAGCATATTCGACGAGATCTCTATTGTTTTGCCTTAGTTAACTTAGTCTAGTGCTATCCAAACAAGCACTGTCTCCTCCGAGTACTCTCTTAAGTGTATCGGTTATTCCTCTTAAAGAATTCTCCGTGGCAATCAAAATCCTGGCCTTTCCAGTCAGTCTTCTTTCTACAAATAACACAGCATTACTCTCATGCTCTGCTGCGTATACTTGTAGTAAGCTAACCGCATCTATAAAAGACTGTAGTTTGCTTGTATCGCCATTAAACTCATTTGGTAATATTTTACCAGCTAAATTGAAAAAATCATTCATACTTAATGCCATTTTATCTTTGCTCATTGGTTCTAATACTTCTTTATTGATTAAATTGTTACGTGTAATTAATTGAGACGGAACTTTATACCGACAATCTAACACTTGCTTTCTCTACCTTATCTCTGATTTCGTCAAAATATAAAATACATTTACTCCGCTGATTTTCATCTAACTTATGCCAATTCTTATTTATCAAACTAGAGAAACTATTAAATGAATCACACAACTTATTTATTATATCTATATGACTTTCTAAACTTTTAGGAATCTCCTTTTTTAACACTCGCTTACTATTTTTACGTACATCTTTTAAAATTCAATCTAATCTCAAATCGATCCCACCTCACTGCATTTCCATCACTTGAAAACATTTAAAATTAATTGATTGATTATCAATAAACGGAAATTCAAATAAAATATCAAATACTAACACAAAACAGAATAAACCTTTAAAGTTTACAAAAAAATGTCTCACCAATCCTAAAAACTCAGTGTGTTTTGCTGTAGATTTCTTCTTATCTCCCTCTTCATCTGTCTTCTGTACGTTTTGTATAGGGTCCATGCAAATTGTAGTACCAAAACAACCACAATGATGTAGATGAGAGTCTTCACCTCCAGATCTGCTTCCATTTCCTCTTCTTGGACTATAAAATTACTGTTGACCACACCATGTTCGTGAACCGCTTGTTTTGTCGTTTTTCCACCCATGTTACACAGATTTCCAATTGTTTGCAGGATCGCCATGTGATGTGGTGGTTACTGGGTGGTAATTGGCCTCTCGATTGATGGTGTTTCTGGTCACTCAGCGGGTCATCTTATAGGAATAAAACGACTACCTGTAGCACTGGGATATTTATTACTTAAACTCACTACTATACATTATACTAATACTTATACTATTTACTGATACAAATAATCTAATAATAATGAATGATTATACTAGTACGAATAATTTAATGATAATAATCCTAAAAAAATATCGTTTGCATATTTTATATCTCCGAGTCAAGTTCATAGTATGTAAATATAAATAATACTATTTATGTTTATTTCACGCTTTGAACTTGACTTCATACGTGAGACTTTCCCACTTATATTCATGTAATGTTCTTATGATTCATTGAAATTAACTTCAAGGGAATTTATGACTTTTATTTAAATTATTGTCAACTTATTATATTGACCAAAAGGCATCACACTTCGTCGGAAAATATTAACTTTGATAGACGTCAAACCAATAGCAGCTCGTGACGTCACTGTTGCATGAAATATGTTTTGGCGGCATTTAAGCCCGTTTGAATTCTAATTATTTATTATTAAACGACTTTAATATCACACAAAATTTGAAAAAGTTTCTTTGGGATGATATTTACGTATAATTGATCATTTTAATGCAATAAAAAAATTATCTGCAAGGGGCCTGATCAATTTTTTTTCGATATTGTCAAAATCAAAGGTATTCTTGAGTGAAATAATATTTTTTGACAAACTTTTTATGGAAAATAACTTTTTTTCCTGAAATTAATAATAAAAGTTTTCCATATAATTCCAATTTAGGGGGACATAATGTTTGCCGGAAGTACTTGCCGAGTCTTAAGAAATCAAACCCTAACGAAGAATGATGCTCCTCGAAGACAAAACAAGCTTGAGCAACAATTGAGTTGTTAAAAGAAGAAACCCTAAAATTCTTGGACCATCCTCCATACAGTCCCGACCTATTATTTATACCCAGTATAAACTGAAAAAATCTGTAACTGTATAAAACACACTTTTTTCTTCAAACGTCACATCAGTGGTAACTTAATTGTCATTTATACAGTGTGTCACATAGACAAAATAAAAAAGAGACGGATTGAAGCATAGGCGGTATACGGCATAACGTTTCTGCGCCACCACCCGCGCATCTAATCGCTGCGGTCGCGAGAACTACAAGACTTTTTTTTAAATAGGGAAATAGAATAAAATAGTTTAAAATATTATAAATTACATTTAACTTCAATATTTATTCTTCAATATCGATAAATATTATGAAATATCCCAGTATATTAACTTTAAAAACAATAAAAATGATAATATACAAAATCAATCATACATTGGTTGATGGGAATCTGGCTTCTGTTTGTCAAAGTCAAAGTAAAAGTGTCAAAAATTAAAATTGTTAATGGCGCGACAAGGGTGAGTAGGATTTAGGATTAGTTTTAAATTTATTTAGATTTTAGTTTTAATGAAGGATATAAAAATAAGTGAACCTTTAAAATGTCATCACCAGGTATAATTTGTCACAGCTGTATTGTGAAAAATTGCAATAGTAAATTTTTTTGGCCACTTCGCAATTTGGAATTTAAAAACAAAACATTTTTCAAATTTCCTTCCGACACTAATCAAAGGGAACAGTGATACAAGATTTCAGAACTTCATCCTTCTACATCCAAAGATCACAGGTTGTGTGAAGATCATTTTGATAATAATTCATTAATCAGTTCATCACGCAAACGACTTAATTAAATTTGCTTTACCTTCGCAACCCTTAAATAATGTAGTTGAACATAATAATAATAATGAAATCATATCGCCTGTAAAACGAAAGCTTGATTTTTGTGATAATAATATCAATGAAACTCTCTTTGAACATGCATCTAAGTAAGTCTGTTTAGAATCTGGCATTTTAAGTAAAATAAATGAAACTAGAGTCAGTAATTTATCTCCCAAGAAGAAGAAAATGTATCATATTTATGAAGATCAGAAGAATAGAATTTGTAAATTACGAAAGGCACTTCTCAATAGTAACAACAAAATTAAAAAAGCTGTTAAATTGTCTCAATCAAAGTTATTTGAAAATTTTAATTCAAAATTAGATCCAGCAGACATGGATTTTTTAAAAAGTAGTACTGATAACTGTAAAAAAAATAAACCTTCATGGTCAGTATCAGATAAGGTCCTCTCATTAGCAATTTGTAAAAAGGGACCAAGAGCATATAATTTTTTTAAACGTTTTATAGCTTTGCCAAGTAAATCTACTCTACAGTCACTTCTAAGATCAGTGCCATTTGAAACTGGGATTAACAAAGCAATTTTTGATAAGCTCAAAAAAGGGTTGTGAAATGAAGCCAATTGATAAAAATTGTGTTTTGCTATTTGATGAAATAGCTTTAAAGGAACAATTAACTTTGGATGTGGCTAGCGACAAAGTTGTAGGATTTGTTGATCTTGGTAGCAATTTAGGCAGAAAGTTACAACCTGCCAATCATGCATTGGTGTTTGTTATAAATGGATTGCATAAAGTTTGGAAGCAGCCAGTGGCTTATTATTTTACCAAGGATCAGGTAAAAACTGAAGATTTGAAATTGATTATTGTAGAGGTAATATTCAGCACTACAAGATGTAGGATTAAATGTGATGGCAACTGTTTGTGATTTAGGCAATACAAATCGAGCAGCTCTGAGACAATTGAGTAGACATCATACAATTGCAAAACCTGGTCCTTATTGTTTTGTAAATGGAAAAAAAATAATAACTTTATTTGGTCCTCCTCATCTTTTGAAATGTACGAGAAATGCTTTATTTAATTATGATATTTATTTGATAACCATAAATGTGCAAAGTTAAACTATATTAAAAATGCTTTTCATATTGATAAAACAAAAAAATTTCAGGCTTTGCACAAAATTAAAGAATCATTTTTTGATCTTCGTAGAAATATTAAAATTAAAATGAAAGTTTCAGTTGCTGCAAAAATAATGAGCCACACTATGGCTGCTACCATTGAAAGTTAAATTGTTCCTGGTACATTATCATCTGAGGCTATCTATACTGCTGACTTTATTGAGGACATTGATAAGTTATTCGACAGTTTTAATGGTAGGAAACCAACCTCTGATGCTGGTGAGGCACGTAGATAGTGCGTTCCAAAAAATTCAAACCATTTGATTTTTTGGAATTCTATGTTGCCAAAAATAAGATCTTGGCAGTTTTTACCAAAAAATGGGAAGGCTATGAAAACCCAAATGCCTTTTAAAACCTATTGGTTAACTACTACTTAATGGTGTCAAATTGTTAACAAGAGAATGTTTTGAATTAGGATTCAAAGGACCCCGCACTTTTTATAGGTAAAATGGTTCTCGGTGAAATTGTCTGAATTTTTAGTATATTGCATTATTCGATTGAACGTGCAAAATTGCAAAGTTCGTTGATGGATAGATATTGAAATACAGGGTGTTGAAGTTAAAAGTCAGTAAATTTTATTTAATAATTTCTTCGGGATTTGAAAGTGCCAACTGCATTTTTTTCGCTCTTATCATTAACGTGCCTTCATACTAATAAATACCATTTAGATGATGCAGATTATATCATTATGTACCGGGTGGCCAACTAAGAACGGCCGTCGGCCATATCTCAGGAGTGGATTATACCACAGACTCGGAAAATAATTTTCATGACAAAAGTGGCCTCGAAAAAGCCTGGAAATCATTTTCAGAATTGTAGGTCCACCGCTAGAGGGCGTATTTGACGGTTGAAATTTGAAAATAGGAATTTTTTCAAAATTCACCTTATTAACGAGCATATTAAACATTATAGTCAGATTCCTCGACAATTTCTTCATACTTTTGATGTGACAAGTTTAAGTCTATCTCTTCAAATAAGGAGTGGGGGAGAGTGGGAACCTTGTTACGAAAAAGCACCTGTAATTCCGGTTCTGCTTGACCGATTTTAATAAACTTGATGTTGTTTGAAAGAGCTTCTGTTGATCAATCGGAAATTTGTAAATATGAAGCAATCTGATTGATAACATGAATGCTAGAGGGCGCTGTTTTACATTTTTCAAATAATATGTTTTTTCGTAACAATTTCGAATGGGAGCATACAAATTGAAGTGAGTCTTTGAAAAGTAGACTAAATTTATAATAAAACACCGCAAACCGCAAGGCGATATCTCTTTCCGTTCTTGAGATATCGTAAGAAACAGGTAAGTGGCAAGAATTGTTATTCCAACGTCTAGAAGGCTACTAATAATAAGTACGAATTTTGAAATAATGTGATAAATAGAAAAATTTGAACTTTTAATGAATAGCTAGGTAGACAATTAGTGCCGCCCCAAATGTTCGAAAGTTCGTCCTTCATTTTCAATGCATGGAATCAATCGCGGACGGGTAGAGAAATCAGCAATCGTGCATTTTTTTAATGAGATTGTTAATGGAGGAAGATATTTAGATTTTTCAAGCAAATAATTGTCACTTTTTTTAGAGGACATATCTTTGGCCATTCGTCATGACATGATTTTGCAACATGATGGATGACGAGCACATTATTCCAGAGGATTTCGGAATTTATTAGATTGATTATAACCTAGAAGGTGGATAGGACATGGAAGTTTATTTATTTGGACACCGAAGTCTCCAGACCTTACTTGTATAGATTTTAATTTGTAGGAGGAAATAAAAAATATTGATGTTTATGCCGATAGACCCGCAACAAGAGCTGATATGATTGGAAAGATACAACAGGCAATCGAAGTATTTGAGGGCATAAATTGATGCTGCTGTTTTCTCCACCCGTCAGCGATTGATTTCATGCATTGAATATGATGGACATTTCGAACATCTAGGGCGGCACTAATTGTCCACCTAGCTATTGTTAAAAGTTCAAATTTTTCGATTTATCACATTATTCCAAAATTCGTACTTATTATTATTAGCATTACATTTAGGTGATCCAGAGGTAGTGGCAACCATGATAACAGTTTAAATTACTTTTAAATTACTGTAGACCGATGTAAGGTCCTTTCATTCAGGCTAAATTTAATAATTTCTGTTAACGCGAACCAGCCTTCTAGACGTTGGAAGAACAATTCTTGCCATTTACCTGTTTCTTACGATATCTCAAGATAGGAAAGAGATATTGCCTTGCGGTTTGCGGTGTTTTATTACAAATTTAGTCTACTTTCCAATGACCAATTTGTATGCTCCCATTTAAAATTGTTACGAAAAAACACATTATTTGAAAAATATAAAACAGCGCCCTCTAGCATTCATGTTATGAATCAGATTGCTTCATATTCACAAATTTCCGATTGATCAACAAAAGCTCCTTTGAACAACATCAAGTTTATTAGAATCGGTCAAGCAGAACCGGAATTACAGGTGTTTTTTCGTAACAAGGTTCCCACTCTCCCCCACTCCTTATTTGAAGAGATAGACTTAAACTTGTCACATCAAAAGTATGCAGAAATTGTCGAAGAATCTGATTATAATGTTCAATATGCTCGTTAATGGGGTGAATTCTGAAAAAATTCATATTTTAAAATTTGAACTGTCAAATACGCCCTCTAGCGGTGGACCTACAATTCTGAAAATAATTTCCAGGCTTTTCTCGAGGCCACTTTTGTTATAAAATTTTTTTCCCAAGCCTGTTCAAGTGAATTATCATCCTCCGAAGATAGCTGATGCCGTATAAACATGATTTCGTTGGGATATATAGGGTGATAATGGAAATTTTCGATGATAAAAATGACAAATCATCAAAGTTTCAGAAATCACCCTGTAATTCACGATTAACCCGGTGAAATTCCTTTATTATTGTTCAATATATTCATTACTCTTCACTCAACAATTTCCCAAAAATTCAGCTTCCTACTACGATTAGTTTCATAGTAATTAATTCTTGACGAGTTGAAAGAACTTCGTTCACGTGTACATATTTATACTAGTGGTTAATATATTTCACAAATATTATTGAATTCATAATCTGATGTGATTGTTATCTCTTGTACTAACTCTTTTTTACCTTTATTTTGATCTCCACATTCTCACGTTTCACTATTTGTGAAATATCTTAACCACTAGTAGAATTATGTACACGTGAACGAAATTCTTTCAACTCGTCAATAATTAATAACTATGAAACTAATCATTGTAGGAAGCTGAATCTTTGGGAAATTGTTGAGTGAAGAATGATGAATATATTAAACAATAATAAAGGAATTTCACCGGGTTAATCGTGAATTACAGGGTGATTTCTGAAACTTTGATGATTTGTCATTTTTATCATCGAAAATTTCCATTATCACCCTATATATCCCAACGAAATCATGTTTATACGGTATCAGCTATCTTCGGAGGATGATAATTCACTTGAATATACAGGATGTGTACGAAAGAACCGGCCATGTATTTCACCAATTTTTCAAATCACCCTGTACGAAATGTATGAATTGTGATAAATTATGGAATGAAAATAGTATATTGAATTCCAAAATAATTTCATCAATATTTTATTAAAACATCGAATTTTGAGACATTACTAAATTTTTTTTATTTCTCACTCTGTACATAATGGTATAATTTTCACTATCTGACTGATATTTACTAATATGAAGGTACGTTGATGATAAGAGCGAAAAAAAATGCAGTTGGCACTTCCAAATCCCGAGGAAATAATTAAATAAAATTTACTGATTTTCAACTTCAACACCCTGTATTTCAATATCTACCCATCAATGAACTTTGCGATTCTGCACGTTCAATCAGTACATCGAATACTACAATATACTAAAAATTCAGACAATTTCACCGAGAACCATTTTACCTATAAAAAGTGCGGGGTCCTTTATTAGAACTCGTTTGTCTAAATCAGGACCCAAAATATGTTTGGGGCAATTCGGCAGTATGGTGCAATACCTCTCCAAATTGCTATTAATTTATATTTGCTTTAAAAACATCAATTTTAAATAGTTTAGTTTCTGCCAAGAATTACAACACAAATTGTGAAGCGGATGACTGTTCTTTATTAGATAACCTTAATTCTTTTTTAAATTTTCATAATGAACCAAAGCCAATAAACTCTGAAATAATTAATGAATTGGAAAATATTGAACTCTCGTTTTTAGATTCAAAATTAAATGATTCAAATTTTGATACTCAGGCATTAAGCTATATTTGTGGTTTTGTAGTTAAAAAAATTACAGCTTTCAATTGCGAAGAGTGCAGGGCCAATTTGCAGACAGACATTTTAGATGCTCACCATAGTTTTACTTCGAATATGGTCCGTATATCGCCGAGAATTTTCAGTGTGGTTACTACACAGTGGTATACTGTGGTTACTATATAGAGGTTTTTAGATTTCATGAAACCTGTATCGTATATACGGACCACTTGTTTCCTTTAAAGAAAATGATGAGAAAACACGTCTGATTTATGTACAAAGAGAAGTCATTAAATTTCTTTCAATGCTACATGACATTGTATACAATATTTTGCCACTTTTAGGTTATGTAGAAAATATTAAGAAAATTGAACTGTATTCAAAAGGTCATATCAATTTTGAGTGGTTCACCTGTCAAGAACATAAATCATATGTATTTTCTCAGCTCATAAAAGTTTCCGTCCCCTTATTAATTGAAAAATATAATTAGGTATGATAAGAGGATTAACAAACAAAAATAATTCTTTTTTCTTTATAACTATGTATACTGCATTCTTTTTTTTAATTTCTTGGGAAATCAAACCACAATATTTTTATACAATATAAGCGAAAAAAACGCGCTGTCCCAATAAAAACCGTTCCTGGAACGTGCACTTCACTGGATTCCATTTCTAGTAGACTATCATATCGTTGGAATGTCATAAAATGAAATATTTCATTTAACATTTTACCGGAGATATGATCTACTATGAATGGACCTTAATAAAAATTTGATAACAAAATTTTGCAGTCTTAAACTTCAAAATATTTTTGATTGTCTAGTTGTCTATTTTTTCCGTTGTGTCAGTTAGGGATAAAAATCAATTTTTTTTTCATTTTTTCTTGACAACGGTAGCTGGAACGCTACCGAAACGTTGAATTAAAGAATTTAAAAATATTGTGGTTTGATTTCCCAAGAAATTAAAAAAAGAATGAATAATATACCACAATGAACATACAGAAGATATGTATACTGCGTTTAATTTTGTTTTGTTTCAGACCTATTTCTGTCTTCATGGAAATGGGGGATCTAGTTTATACTTCTTTTTATTAAAATATTTGTTGTTTTTGTCAATAACTTTAAAATAATGTGCAATTTTATGTGATATTGTATAATTATAGGATAGAATATTCATGGTAATTAGTTTAAACATTTAGATTATAGAATAAGAATTTAACTAATGTACAATTTCAAGTGATATTAGAATAGTTTTGTTAAATAAGAGGAAATATTAGTGATAATTTTTTTTGTAAATGTAACTGTGATAATTTATTTCAAAGTTAGAATTAGAATTTTTAAGTTAATAATGTATGTAGATAATAACAGTCCTATGTTTAATAAACAAATATTTTAGTAAATTCTGTTGTTATTTTATTATGTACTGTTTAATAAATAATTTAAATGTGTGTTGACTTTTCATTTATCTAAACTATGTGTCTGAAATTTGTTAATTAATTATAATCATTTCATTATAAAAAATTAAATTATATTAAGTCCCGGTTTCACAATTGAGATTTATACTAGGTATAAATAGCAGTATAGTTATTCTGGGAATAAAGTTATACCAGAGTTTATACCTAGTATAAAACTAGTTCGTTTTACAATTTAAATATAGCAATTCTAGGAGTAACGTAAAAGTAGTTCATATAAATTGACATCTCTTGACAGTCCTGTCATATCTGTGATATTTTTCTTCGTTGAGAGAGTATATTTATTATTTTAAAATGAATTTGAATGATCTTCCAATATTTGAATCTTCCAATGAAGAAGATATTTCCATTTCGGTTGCACTAAAATTGCTACAACGCTTTCTCTTTCAGTTTCAACAGACATAATTTTATTTAGGTCACTTTTTGAGGTTATTCGTAGAATAACCGACATCTGTCTGTTCGACGACGGTATAGCTTATTCTAGTCTTTTCAAGAATCTTATTCCACTGTCAAACTTATACCTGCTTTGTAAAACGCTAGATTACATCTTATACCGAAAGTAAGCTTACTCCTAGTTTATACCACTATTGTAAAACCGGCCCTAAATATAATTCAATTTTTTATAATGAAATAATTATAATAATAAACAATTTCTAGACAAATTGTAAAATTTACCTGCCCACAATCCAAACTAACCAATTTAAATATCCCGCCTTCAAAAATTAGTTCCAACACACCTTCGGGGTTCGCTTCGATCAACGTGATGCCAACTGTTACTGCAGGGTTGTCAACTCTCATTATATTATATTTCTCTATGGGGTGTCTACTTGAGTTGGAATCACAGAGAACAAAGAATTATCATAATGATAGATAGTCAAGCGGCCATTAAAGCACTTAGCTCTTGTGTAATCAGATCCAAAATGGTGTGGGAATACCTAGGCGAACTCGATGAACTAGGCGAGGATAATAAAGTTACCTTACTATGAATTCCAGGACACACTGGAATAGAAGGAAATGAAACAGAAGATGAAGTAGCAAAGAAGGGGACTGAAATACCTTTAAGCGGGCCTAAACCCTTTCGCGTACAAAGTAATATTGGAAGAAATAGGTAAAGCCATGAGAAATAGAAGATTTGACCATTGGAAAGATCTAGTAGGGCTTATACAATCAAAGATTCTTCTGGGTGACTGCAACCTGTTCAGATCAAATGAAAGCATAAGCCGCCTGAATGGGCATCTGAAAAAGCACAAAATAGTAGAGGAAGAATATAGATTCTGTGGCATGGAAGAAGAAATCTTCATCCACATACTTTCCAACTGCACAGCACCTGGGAGATTATTGGATAGAAGAGGAACATTCACCCAAGCTGTAACCTGCAAATATACTAAAATTCCTTCGGGAAAGAGGACAAAAGAAACTAGTTTCAAAGACTATAGTAGATAGATAGATGTAGTAGATAAATTGAAAATTAAATGGAATTTAATGTGTATTTTTTTAAATGTTACCGTTTAACGGGCTATAACTTCGAAACTAGTGGTTCTACAGTCTTCGACCACAGAGACATTTTTGTAGAAAATTTAATTACCTACAAAAGCCATAAGAAGGTTTTTCGAAAAAAAAATTTTTTAATAACGAAAAGTCCACTTGAAAAAAAAATTTTTCCTGTGTTATTTAAATGGGAAATCGAATTTTTTGATGAGCTAAGCCGCTATTGGACTTAAGCCCAGCGGCATAATTTTTTATTTTCTATAAACTACAAGATTTTCTGGTATAGCAGTAAAAAAAATTATCGCCTCAAAATGACACACCCTAATCATTATACGAGTATAATATAAATTCTATGAAACTTTTTAGCATCTTTCAAACTCCGGAGTATGATTTACATTACACTGTATTTGAATTTTTAAATTTCTGACTTATGCTTATGCTTTATGTATCTATCTATCAATCTACCTGTAAAATATGCTTTCCCTTCTTCGAGGTGTACTGATATTTCTTTATTACATTCTATTGATCTCTTCTATTTCCATTCTTTCTTTCTGCTTTCACTTGTCTGTTTTCCATTTTCAGTACGACGTATTCCATTGTTTCAATTTTTGCCCATTTTTCTTGGAGTTTCTAGGAAAAAAAAATGTTATCCCATATAAATTAAATACAATTGAAATCAATTTCAGAGATCGTCGTCATTCCCGAATTTTTACTTTGATCGACGCGGGCTACGTATTTCAGATATAGGATAATAGAGAGATATTGCCGGTTGCAATACAGCATACGATGACGAATAGTCAGATGCAGTCTTATCGTGCGGGTCATACGAATCAACAAAGACATACTCACAGTTTTCGTTTTCTTTTATTGCGTTTAATTATAACTTCCAAATAAAATCCGTAAGATAAATAAGAAAGACTTATGCAATTTTGACGGGAAAAAGAAGGATATGTATTCAGTTTTCAGTGATTCTAAAAGGACTTTCACCAGCAGAGTTTTTATTTAAATACGTCAGTGACAATATGAATAATATGTAGCAGTTTTCCGTTTTTTTTTGTACCCTCAAGCAAAAAAATGGTACTTAGTTTGATAGATTATTTCCAGAATGAAAGAAGAAGTGGAAATTCGTCAATCAGTGTAATCTCACATTTTCGTAACCTCTGTGTTTTCTGATTTGATACATATGGTTAGTGACCTTTGAACCCGCACGATAAGAATGCCTTTGACTATATTTATGTAGCACTATTTCAATAACGGTCTACCTTAAATTTATTTGGAAGTAAGAGCTATTTCCATCACTATAATTTAATAACATAGCGCTGCGTTATGTAGGAAGTGACATAATTGTTATAAACTGTATAGGTCACAAGAAATCACCTAAGATTCAAACGCAAAAAACAACACAAACTAATCAATAAACACAATGACAAACAACAACCTTAACCTCAAAAATACTATGCGATTTGTTCTATTTTTTCAACTGCGCAGGACAATTATGTGCCGTATTTACAATCGGTAAGTAACCGTAAATTACCGCAGACCATTATATAGCAGGCAATATCTCTAATTTCAAAATTTCTGATAAATATTTTTTTCTTTAAGAGAAACGTTCTATTTGCTAAATTTTAGATTTAACAATAATAATGGATGGTTTTATACAGTGAGTACATAATAGTTATTTACGTAATTAGTGGGATATGGATATTAACGCACGCATGGGAAGTTTGCAAGACGAGGCCGTAGGCCGAGTCGTGTAATCACATAAGTGCGTTAATAATTCCTATCACACGTGTTACGTACAAAATTTTATCCACAACAATTAGTATTATCAACAGTACCTATATCATGAAATTAAAAAAAAATTCCAATCCAACGTATTTTTAATAATATTGACTGCAAACATAAGGTACTGTGTATCATATTTTGTGACCATATCATAAAAGACAAACAAGGATGTGGAAATAAAATGAATTAGTTATGTCATCAAATTTTCAAATTTGAATGAACAAAAATCTATAAAAATGAGTTCAAGCGAAGACAATCTCCTTTCGGAAACTGAAAATGCAGCTTCCAGTGTTATTTTAAATATTTAATTCTGGTATTAATATGTTTCTAGATTCTCATTACCGCACTAGTGCGGTAATGTAATCAAAAACGCACTAGTGCGGTAATATACGTCATTATGACACTAAAAATAGTGTCAAATCGTACTCGTTACATGACAGTTGTAGATAAAGTGACCTAACTTGCTAATATTTCGATTTCCGTTGGGTTCATTAAAAAAATGATGGATAAAAGTTTTTTCACCAAAATAACTTATATTAACATATTTTTTTAATATTGCACCATGTAAATATTTTCAATTTTTCATAATCTATTAAATTACAAATACAACCGTCAAGACCACACTTTAGTGTTGCTGTTCGAAATTACTTAAATGAAGTTTTCCCATAGAGGAAGATTGCAAGAAGGTTCACTATTTCTTCTAAGGATATCTGAAAAACATTGTACAAGACAAAACCCGATAATTTGGATGAACTGAGAAATAATAGAATACTGTTAATAGCCCATAAAATAACAAATCAGCAATTGCGTAATAAAATATCATCTTTTTTATAATTGACTTGGATACTGTCAAATAGAAGAAGGAAGACAATTCGAACATCTCGTTAAATAAGATTAGTTATTTGTTCCTGTTAATTAGTTTGGTAATAAAAACGTTCCTGTAAATTATAGTATAGGAGCTAGCAACGTTTTCGAAAGAGAATTTTAGGTCAGCTGATATTTTGATATGTTGTTCTTCTTACTCTTTCGGATAGAGTTAGAGCGAACTGGCTGTCGGCAGCAGTCAAGTTAATTTACTGTGCATCCTACTTGTACAGGTAAAAATTTGAATTTTTAAACAATATTTGAAGACGTCATTTTACAATTTATGCCTTCAGATAGAACTACCCGGTATTCATTTTTATTGCCAGACATTTTAGTTGCTAGCTCCTATACTATTATTTTTCTCAATAACTGTAAAACAAATGAGATTAGAATTGTGCGGTCTCGACGGTTGTATTTATAATTTAATAGATTATGAAAAACTGGAGAAATATACATGGTGCACTATTTGAAAAAATATGTTAATTAGTGTGATGAAATCCTACATTCTATAAACATTTCTTTAAAGGGAGACTGTAAGCTTTTAAAACAACGAGGGTCGATTCAAGTATTTGCTATTAATAGATTTATCACTTTTGTTCATGTCTGTAGATAAAGAAAGGAAAACTTGAATCTTAAATATATGTTTGAAAAATATATTGAAAAAACACCAGAACAAAATGTTCTTTTGAGTAAGACGAATCGTTTTATTTTTCTGCCGTTACATTAGTTATTTTGGTGCAACGGTGCTCCCTGTATACTTCTAATCGGCTGATGCACATGGACTGGATTATTTGAATAAACCTTTATTCATCATTTTTCTTTGTAAAACTAACGGAAATTGAAATATCAGCAAGCACTGTATACCGGGTGGTGACTCGACCTTAGGACCATAGGATTTTAACATGGGAAATCAGAAAATCCTAAATATTTGCTTCCATGCAAAAGAGAACCTAATAAAATTTTGTGTGGATTTGAAGTACATTATTTCTGACAATATTGCCATGAAATAATCATTGTTTAATAGCAAATAAATTTGAAAATTGGGATAATAAATTTAAAAACACAACCTGTCATTAAAGTTCTTGAATTTGACAATTGCTGCCGGAGTCGGTTATAGCGAAGAGATAGGAGCAGTTGGTTTCTACGCGGATGGCCCGGGTTCGAAACCAGCAAAAATTTTTTTTTAATCTTGATAAAATTTAGTTTTTTATCGTTTTTTAAATAAAATAATTTTATAAGTTGTTAAAATTTTAAAACGGTAAAATAAATTATCACAGAAAACAGATTTAATGAAATTAACTAAAAAACGAAGAGTAATATCACATTGATAATCTAGCTGTCAACATTACAATAATATTGTACTCAATTTATTTCGTCGTTTTAAAATTTTAACAACTTATAATAGTTATTTATGGAACAAGTGCAAAAAGTGAGTGTTTTTTGCACGCGACGTGAAATTGTCCAACGAGGTCTTTAGGCCGAGTTGGACAACACGTCGAGTGCAAAAAACACGTTTTGCAAGAGTTGCATACAATATTTTTTCTAAATTCATGCAAAAACTGGAAAATTAGAACATAAATATGTCAAGAAGCTAATCTAACCTAATAAAACTCAACTCGTTCTTCTTTTTTGTATCTTTATGGCCTCCACCTTGTCAGTACTCAATCATAGCTGGTTTTCGCCTTGACCATTTAAATTTCAAATAATTAAAGATTTTTGAAATAATTGTAACTCGTTGAGACTAAGTAGTAAGATATACATATATTATTGTTGTATTAAAGCAGGATCAGATACTTGCTATGGATTTTTATTTAATTTAAATGTTTATGTTTGTCATTAATCATCACAAAACTGACACAAGAATGACAGATGAGTGCAATAAAATATTTTATTGCACTAGTGCAATAAAGTACCACTTTTTCCATTAAATGTGGTTCACAAAAGTGTTGTTTTTTGCATGAATGTAGAAAAAATTATTTTATTTAAAAACCGATAAAAAACTAAATTTTTATTAAGAATTAAAAAAAACAGTTATTGTTAGTTTGGAACCCGGGCCATCCGCGTAGAAACCTGCTGCTCCTATCTCTGCGCTATAACCGACTCCGGCAGCAATTGTCAAATTCAAGTACTTTAATGACAAGTTGTGTTTTTAAATTTATTATCCCAATTTTAAAACTTATTTGCTATTAAACAGTGATTATTTTATGACAATATTGTCAGAAATAATGTACTTTACGCCCACACAAAATTTCGTTAGGTTATCTTTTGCTGGTAAGCAAATATTTGGGATTTTCTGATTTCCCATGTTAAAATCCTATGGTCCTAAGGTCGAGTCATCACCCGGTATACCTCCAAACTGCGTTGGATTGATTGTGGTGCAATCTTACCGTACGTATCGAGAGTAGGTATGAGGCATGAGGTAGAAAAAAAGATAATCAGAAACTGTATCGGTATATAGACTATAGATCTATACGTTCCATTCATTAGTTTTATTATAACAAAACCATTATTGCTGTGTTCAATGTTTTAGTAAAATATTATTCTTTTGAATGAACTATAAATTATTTTGTTTATTCTTGGTAAGTATGAAATGAATATCCATTCAACGGCATAACCGGATGAGTGACGTAATTTTGAAATAGCTGATTTAGAAAATATAATAATATGTTATGATGATGTGAATATTATAAAATGTACATTGGCACTTTTTTAATATACATAACATTCTTCAAAGAACGTGACACTATCATTTCCTCAGTTTGCATTCGAGTAAATAATATAATAATGTATACAGGGTGTCCCAAGACTAGTTAAAACTATGTATATATAACAAAATACTCATAGTAAAATCATGGAAATTTCTACGTTTGGGTTTTAGGATACGATCTTTTTAACTAAAATATTTTCAAAGAATGCCGACTATAACTTAATTATTTCAAATAGAGCGCCCCGTATTCACTTGAAAAGTCACGTAAAATTTTATTATACTTTTGCCTGAAAACTTTTTTCAAAAATGCATACTTTTCAAGTTATTAATTTTTTTTTGAAAAATTTGACCGTTGCCGAACCTATAAATTATTTTTTTTACGAGCACACCCTTAAAGATATGAAAATGGTTTCTGTTCGGTTGCTTTGAGCAAAGTGCGACGCATTTGAATGTATGTTAAAAATTTTTCATTTTATACAGAGTGTGTATAGAAAGTGTTCAAAGTTCAACTTCATAAATATCAAATTTCTCCATTTTTTTCAATGAAACTACCCATTTTTTTCCATTTTAATGCATTCAGGGATGAAAAATAAGGCAAATTCATGTATACTTTCATATACCTAAACCTCACCGTTATCTAGATATTAAATGTTTTCTGTAAATTTTAGAGATGCAGGTGTGCGCTAAATTTTATTTTGACCCGTTGATACAAGCACTAAGGAATAAAATTTTCAATGACAATTCAACTCATGTATAAAAAATATTACACTCGATGTTTGTATTGATATCGGTTAAATTTGTGTTGTTCAACTTCTAAACTGTTTCCTTTAGCAATTTGACTCGAAAAACTGTCAACAGTTTCTCATTGAACAATCCAAATTTACCCGATAAAATACAAACCTCTTGTGCAATTATAAGTGAAAAAAATCTATTCAAATAAAAACTTATACAGGATGAATCATGAGGAGTTGTACATATTTCTACCATAAGTAGAAGCCCGATAGAGGATTGTCAACTGACCATTAAAAAATGTATTTTTGTTTTAATTCTTCACATAGGTTATGAATCTTCACCAAAACAATGTTTCTTCATATTTTTTCAATTAGTCGATTTTCCTAATTTTTTTATAAAAGTGTGTGGTGGCGTCTGGCAACAGATATAATAGGAATTTTAAATATCCAGAACCGTTTCGTGAAAATTTGTGGGGATGCTTTTTTAGTTACACTTACTGAACAATTTTAGCATATCCGTTGTAAAATCGTTTGATAAAAAGTTTAGACTGTTTAAGGTGCTGGGTTGTTTAATTGATTAAAATTAGGTCTTCTTGAATGGAGCGATTATGGACAATTCAACATTCTTTATTGTATAACACCACAAAATCTCATTACATTGAATTCTTCAATTGAAATATTCGGAAAAATTGAAAACTTTTTTTTGACAAAATGCGTGAATTCTATTAAATTTTTTTTTTACTGTTACTGTCCCTTCTATTTTTTCATAAACATACAAGTAGTTAAGGAATTTCTTGTGCTGATAAAATCATGGATAAAATGTTGAAAGTAAATAGTTAAAACTTGGTGAGAACTAATTTAGTAAGGTACCTGCTACATGACTTGGCGTAAAGAAAGGATCAGTTGCGACGAAGTAAATATTAATATTTCACTTTTTCTGTTTAAATGGCTATGAAATTTGAGCACTTACCTAACATTTTAATCAAAGATTCATTTTAGGCAACAATTAAATATATTATTGTGTATTGATATTGGGTTATTGGAAAAAATTCCAGCATCTATCAGTAAAAATTAACCTTATAATTATAGTTATTATATTACCTATTAAATACCTCCTGTATTTCCATTGATCCCATTTTGAGGCGTAGTTCCTGAATCTAGGAAACAGGAGAGATTTCTTCACAGAGTATCTGCCACCTGTTGAAATATATTTCAAAATTATCAAATTTTCTATTGATTTGTTCTCCATTAATGTGATATTTAATAACAATGTGGAAAAAAGAATAATTGGCTATTACGTAGGTACTAAAAAAATCGTTTTGTATATCTGGCTATGGGCTTGTAAAAAAACGACACAATTTTAGGTGCTACAAGTCAGTTAAAATAGTATATTATGCGTTGAGCACAAATTGATGCCTATTTTGCACGAGTATGGAATTTATACGAGCAGAGTACGCCGCTAATGAGCTTTCTATCAAAATTAAAATATTTATTGAAAAAATATGTAATAGTATATTACATACCGAGGAGGGAAGTGTTTCATTACTGTCGAGAGATTAACTATAATCTCGAGACATTAATGAAAACTTTCCTTCTAGGTATGTATACTATTTTATTTACAACCATATCGTTTGTTGAAAATTCTATTTCACATTTTTTAAATGTAGTAAAAATTAAATTAAAAATTAACTTGAAAATTATTTGACACCATTGAAAAATGTGACAGTGACAGTAATGAAATTTCAAATCATCAAGGAGGTTAAATATCTCGGTTAAATCCTATAAGTCAAATATTACCATTAATTTTATCAATAATATACAAGTTATTTAAATGTTGTTGTTAATTAATTGCCCTGTTGTTTCTATATAAGAATTTGTTCAATAAAATATATTACTCAAATAAATATTTTGCTTTATTGAACGAGTGAGGGAAATCAGTGAGGGAAATGGAAGAGGGAAGTATACGTAGGTAATGTGACACTTTCAAACCTTCAATGACATTAGTAATGTCAAAATTACAGGTATGGTTGTAAATAAATATTATTTTTTCACATTCATGCAAAAAACAACACTTTTGTGAAACACATTTAATGGAAAAAGTGGTTCTTTTTTGCACTAGTGCAATAAAATTTTTATTGCACTCATCTACCATTCTTGTGTCAGTTTTGTGATGATTAATGACAAACATAAACATTTAAATTAAATAAAAGTCCATAGCAAGTACCTGATCCTGATGTAATACAACACAATAATATATGTATATCTTACTACTTAATCTCAACGAGTTACAATTATTGCAAAAATCTTTACTTATTTAAAATTGTCAAGGCGAAAACCAGCTGTGATTGAGTACTGACAAGGAGGAGGCCATAAAGATACAAAAAAAGAAGAACGGGTTGAGTTTGATTAGGTTAGGTTGGGTTCTTAACATATTATATTCTAATATTCCAGTTTTTGCATGAATTTAGAACAAATTATGTATGCAGCTCTTGCAAAACGTGTTTTTTGCACTCGACGTGTTGTCCAGCTCGGCCTAAATACCTCGTTGGACAATTTCACATCGCGTGCAAAAAACACTCACTTTTTGCACTTGTTGCATAAATAACTATTTATTGCTATTCCTAATAGGTACACAGAATAGGAGCCTATAAAAATTTATTTTTATAGAAAAAAAATTATGGAATTAGGCGTTACCTATTAAAACTTTGACAGAAATGAACTGCTGACATTCCATCAATTTGTCGCTGAATGTCATAATCTGACAAGCCGTATTCGTCGTGATTATATAGTGAACCTAAAACTAACACGAAATACTCCATTTCGCATTTGTTGTTTAGCAACTTGCCTAACGACCGATGCAAAAATGAAATTCTGTACAAAATGTGCTGGTTTATGATTGAAGTTACGGTTATAAAATGAACATTTATAGAGGTTGTCCTAGAAAAATAAAGCTCAAGTACTGCTGGAATTTCCTACTAACAGTACATCTTATCGCTATAACTTTCTAATACAAAAAAGTGTTAAACTGAGAGCGGCCCGAATATAAAATTTTGTGATAACTAAAATAAGAAGTATTTTCTCAAGGTATCTAGAAAAAAACGCTTCAATACCAACAAGAGTTGGTATATTTATTTCAAGATAAAATACTTCTTTCAAGGTATCAGTGATGGAGCTGATTCCTCTCTTATCCATTATTGATTTCCCATTCACTAATTATCAAGTCTAGATTAAAAACGGGATTTTAATACCCCAAGTAGAATACTTTCCCAATCAATTGCTTAGAAACCAAAAAAAGCACAATTATCTTTTTGTTTTGTTGCACATTTTTGAGAAATTACAAATATTTTATTTTTATAATGTAGCAAAAGCTTTTCTAATCAATGGTTCTTGTTTATTTCTAATTTGATTTCCAAATTAAATACCAGCAGAAGGACATTGATTTTTGAAAAAGTGTTTAGACAACATTCATTGACAATAATAACAAAAAAAGGAAAAGTTATTGGCATAAAACTCTATTTATATTTACAGGGAGTTCATTAATTCTCCCGCCAAACACAAACTACATATACTGTCTATTTTACCTTTATCCGAAATTCCTCATAAGAGAGTTAGCGCCTTTAGAAGTTGACGCTGTGTCATAAATCTGATAAAAAGTTTTCCCAAATTTTCCCATTGTCCCTTGAAAAATACGGTTTTTAGCATCTACCAGACATTCAGACATAGTCAGTCATTCCAAAGATAAAATTTCTTGTCCATTCACAAGCAGATTTGGGTCCATTTTTTAAATTATTCCCTACTTACAGCAGACTACTGGAATAATCATGGGAAAGGAAGCTTCTTGTTATGTACGATTTAAAACCAAAGAAATAAATAGAAAAGTTATTACAACTTTTAGAAAAATTCTGGCTTTATTACTTCTTGTATTGTTTTGTAAGTCAAAAATGACAAATACCCATAAAAGTTATAAGGTGGTATATGTGGTATACCAAGAAAAAATCATCTAATGTAGTAGATTTGAAGACAGCAGTCTTTTTTTAAATGCCTCAAATACTTAGTCAACCACGTCGTATCAAATGGCGCTAGCTCCCTTAGGAGAAACTTGGTAGATAGGATTAGATAGATACAAAATGACATCTAGTACCTATCTGTAGTTTGCTTTGGTAGGAGAAGAAATGGACACCATTTAAAGCTTCTTACCATTTGTTTCTTCGTGGGATCACCTTGTATACACAAATTTTTTTCTAGCATTAAAAAGTGTGGAAGTGAAGTTTAGAAGTTTGTTGTTAATAGCTAATTGTCATATTCCAGTGTTCAACTTTACCTAATGTACAAAATTTTTTGGACCTGCCTTTGATATTGATACAGTCGACAGAAGCAAACATGAGCCCTGGTGGGCGTGTCCATGTCGCTGTAGTTGTATTTTTGCAGTAACAATCGATATTTTGAATCGATTACCAAATATCGATACCATAAATGTCAACTGTTAAGAGATATGTAAACAAAGTCAAACTTGCTAAAAATTTAACTATAAATATTGATAAAAAAAATCATTTAGGGCCAAAAAGAAAATAAAATCATCCTCACATTGACAAAATTGATACAGACACTAAAAATGGATAGAATGATGAATGTTGATGAAATCTCTCGGTCATATTAAATCGATTATGTTAATAAATTACTAATGTACGTTCGCTACATTAGCTCCTGATTGGCTAGCTGCGATTAAATTCTTTTAGTTCGCCTATTTTCCGGGGCTCATGTTTGCTTCTGCCGACTTTATAGGTACACATTCAAAATTCAATAAGGCTTCTAGATCCAAATATATTCAACATACTTATAGCACGTTTTTAATACTAATAATAATAACTCACCTGAAGCATAAATAATCAATTCATCGACTTCAAGTAATTTGTAGACTCCTTTAACCTTCATTTTCTTATTCACGATTTATTGTATATATTATGATGAATTTTCTTTGACATTCATTGACAACTTCACTACCTGCCATAATCAATAATTGTCAGACTAAAAAATAGATAAATATAAAATTGCAATTTGTAATCTTTATCAAAAAGGGCTGGAAATTGCATTTTTTGTTCATTTTTCATGAATTAAGAAATTTTGCATCAATTTTCACCTTTCCTTCTTTAGCTGTTCTATTTTGAGTCAGAAGTTTATGTCACAAAATAGACCTATATTATTTTGTATCTATACCTAAGCTTATTGGGTATTCTGTACAAAATTGGCAACTTTTACTCTGATTATTTTGTTTATTATTTGTAAGTCTGAAGTAAATATCATTGGTTAGCACAGAGAGTGACATAATTTTAAAATAGCTGAAGAGATTTGGATTTTTTAAAAATGTACCTACAAAGACACTTCTTTTGTAATGTAACACTGTAGAGGAATAGAGACACTTTTTTTACTTTGCAAATTTTCATATTTAAAATAGCTATATTGAATAGATGAGGCTTTTACTTGATGTAGATCCATACTAAATTATGAAATGAAATAATTTTAATTTGTTAAAATCTACATAATATTAAACTTAGCGTTTCGCTAACACAGTAGCTTTATCAAACAAATTGAGGTATAATGAGACATTTTCAATTTATACAGTGACTTGATACTAAATTATACGGATATTAACAATAAAATTATGATCTATTAACATATGGAAATAAAATGAAAAAATGTGTCTAAATATGGGATTAACTGAAGTATTGAACAAGTTTACCTTGAAACTCATTCACAACAATCCTACTGGAACTTTTCTAGGTAAAAAGGTTCAATTGTTGATATCTGTAAGAAGATTATCTGAATATTTGTAAATTATGAAATCAAACAATTTTAATTTGTTAAGGGCCGGTTTCATAATTCGATAGTTAAAGTGCCTTTATTAAAAGTAGACTTTATCTTAAAGTATCCTTTAAGGCGACTTCAAAATAATTGCGTTTCATAATGAAAGTAGCACCTTCTTTTAATAAAAGTAGCATTTAGCTAAGTTGGCAGCCCTGAAATCTGTTTTTCAATACCTTTGACACTATTTAATTCAGTTATCTAACCTAAAACTATTGTTTTGAAATGGCTTTGACGATCAAAAACGTCAGCATCATCATAAATTTCAAGTGACACTTTCTCTTTGAATAATTTTCTATTTTTTTCAAATAAATTACTTCGTCATCGGATGATGAACTAGAGCTGGAAGAACAAAAGATGAGTACGATAATTACGCACTTTTTTAACTTTTCCACCCGAAGTGTCTTTTAATTCAGAACATCCTACACTTTTCTAAATTAAAAGACGCTTCGGGTTGAAAAGTTAGAAAAGTGCGTAATTATCGTACTCATCTAATCAAGCATGTTCATCATTTTTTCGTGAAGTACTGGTTGTCAAAAAATATGGAGAAAACTAGGTTATGTTTGCTTTAAAGCCACTTTATCTTCTGTAAAGTTTAGAAATTCGCACTTCAAGTTAGAGGAAACTTTAGGCACTACTTTATCTTAAAGTGCGATTATGGGACCACTTTTTCCACTTTAAGCCAACTTTAATATTTAAAGGCACTTTAAGTTGATTATGAAACTGGCCCATTATATTAAAACTTAAAGTGACGCGTTTGTAGCAGTAGCTTTGTCAAACGAAAAAGCCTCATCTATTCAATATCTGAATATTTGTTTTTATTCATCATAAGGGCTTCTAAAAGATTTAATATGGAATAAATTTGTTACATCGAAAGATATGAATTTAGACAGAATTTATTCCCTAGTATACCTCCTGATGAAACTATCATTCATGTTGATAACTTTATCAATTACAATAACAGTATCCCATAATTAATTCTGATATTATAAATTTATCAAGTTTATTGAAATCAGAATTATTTCCATTTCAATGGAGAGTTTTATAGCAGTATAGAGAGTCCCCTATTATAAGAAAATTTCATGGATAATATGAAAAAGACAATTCATAAAAACCCCATTAGTAAAAAAATTTGTTTACTGGCACCGATATGTTGATGACATTTTAGCTTGCTTCACTGGTACTACAAGACAATTAGATAACTTCATTACTTACATTATCTCAATACATAAAAATATCAAAGTTACAGTAGAAATTGAACAAAATGAGTCTATAAACTTTCTAGACCTCACAATTTTAAATATAATAATATTAGATATGATTTTTCTATATTTCACAAAACATCACATACAGACATTACAATTCATAATAGTTCAGTCCACCCAGTCAGTCATAAATTAGCAGCTTTCAATAGTATGATACATAGACTGTTGACAGTTCCATTAAATATTGACAATTTCAACAAAGAACTAAATACAATAAAGCAAATAGCTGTTAATAATAATTACTATCCAAATTTAATTGGCAATATCATAAATAAAAAGATACGAAAACATACTCTAGAACAAGTATTTCCTTCTGATAAAAACAAAAATAACCAATTTAGAAGCTCAACATACTTTGGAATATCATCCTTAAAAATCAAATCATTTTTAGAAACTTTGGACTACAATATTTTCTTTAAAACCGACAACAATTTATCCAAATTCATTAAAAACAACAAATCCAAATCTTCAAAACTAAATAAATCAGGAGTTTATAAATTAAAATGTGGTAATGCAACTGTAACAAATTTTATAAAAGTAGAACTTTTGGGAATTTTAAAACAAGAATTTCAGAACACAAACGTAGCTATGACAAACAAAAATCAGATTCCAGCAAATCATTTATTAGCAAACCAACACTCTTTCGATTCAAATTATTTTGCATATAGAACCTAAATCCTTCAAATTAAATCTTTTAGAAGCCCTTGAGATAAATAAAAACAAATATTCAAATAATCTTCTCAAGGACCAAATAGATATCAACAATTCTCCCTTATTAAACCTTTTCACCTAGAAAGGTTCCTGTAGGATTATTGTGAATAAGTTTCCAAGTTAACTTTCCAAATACTTTAGTTAATCCCATATTTAGACACATTTTTTTCCTTTTTATTTTATTTCCATGTGAATAAATCAAAATTTCATTGTTAGTATTAGGGCACTGTATAAATTGGGAATGTCTCATCATACCTCTATTCGTTTGATAAAGTTACTGTGTTAGCGAAACTCGTCACAACTTCAAGTTTAAATATCATGTAGATTTTAACAAATTAAATTTGTTTTATTCCATAATTTAAATAGCTATATCCTCAAAAATTGACCTTTAGGAACCACATAGGTCCTTTTTTATTTTCACTACTCACGTAAAAATTTGGAATGAAGAGAATTCCCTGAAAATTAGAGCTTTTACACTAACTTGTATTCAGAACACTAGATTTTTGACAGGTATCATATCTCTGTTAAATGCTTATAGCAGAACCATCAATAAAACCAGTCATATGATAAAAGGGAACCAATTTAGGCTAAATGGTATTCACAAACAATTTTTGTTCAAGTTCTCTGCAAGGAATTCTGTTGACATAATCAAACCAACTAAAATATAGTCAGTGCTCAAGGACTGGTTAAATTAATAATTAATTGTCAATTTGATAAAATTTCTTTCTTATAAAAGCTTTATCATTGAGAATAATTATTAACAGCTGAATAAAATTATTAATAAGTTTGTATCCTTTTGTTATTAAAATTAGACCTTTATTTCCCATAAAATATTTCAAGCCAAATTTGACATTTCATTTAAAATTTTTTAAATGTTTCCAATGACGACTTTGAAATAAAAAAGGGGCAAAAATGGGAATGTCCTTGCAAAGATAGGTATACATATTTCAAGTATATTTATCAACACTTTAAAATTTGAATACTGGAAAGTTCAGATCAGTACACAATTTAGTAAATTCAAGAAGTTCTCATATTCCATAACTCTAATTGGTTATGCTTGGCAATAGGACTCAAAACAAAAATTTCAATTGCTGTATGATACTTAATTAGGTACTTACGATTCAACGTTGTTTAAAACAATTATTTTTCTTGGGGTCCGTCTTGTATAAATGTATAATGTTTAACCATAAAATAACGATGTAAAACAACAGTATTATTCAATTTAGATTACAGCGAACACATCTATTATAATTTCCAACAACTTTCAACAAATACAGAAATATGAATTGAAACGAAGCGAAACAAACATTGATATAATTTGAAATCAAAGTTTGAACTGTTTTTTGAAGTGGAGCTCGAAAGTGGAAGTGGAATTGATTGACACTCGACACTCGTCACTTCTTGGTTACCGACACAACGTTGCCATTGCGTAGGTGCATTCTTTTTACCGAGACCTCTGTATTTGTTAATTCTGCAGGTAATTATTGTTATTTAAAACATTTTGGTTGAATAAGGAGAGGATGAGAGCAGTGGACTGTATAAATTCTTATGTAGAATTACGATGTTGCGTTGCAGGTTCAAAATTCCGTTCCTTATTCTGCCATTGCGGATAGCTTCAGCGAAAAAGCGGGAAGGACCACTCGGAAACCCGAGAAATAACAAAAACAAGTCAGATTATAGGTCGGAGTTTAATTCAACTCTAAATATAATAACCTAATCTAACCAGAGAGGTGATAATATGAATTACAGCAGATGAGTAAATAGAAATGAGATAAACAGTTGTTGCAGTTTGCGAACGAAAGTCACTTGGCAACAGCGCGTGAATAACTTTAATGCCCGGTTTTATAAGCTCGGCTTACCCCTGCCCCGAGAGTTATCCCTGGCCTATGACGGTTTTCAAGACATTTAAATGTTTCCATGAAGTCTCTGCAACCTAATTTTTTAATAAATGAAAAAAATATTTTTTTGTATTTTTTTCAATAACCTTCAATCTACTCATGGTTATGTATGTATGTATCAGAAACTAATTTGTAAAGCAGCAATGCATCTTAAGCATTGTGAGAAGACTCTCAAAAATATTTGTCCAAACTTGTGCTTTTATCATTGAAAATGATGTTGCAAACTTCATGAAAACATTAAATATCTTGAAAACTACACATTTATTGATAGGTAGAGGTTCTGTGTTTTTTACGTGAAAAACATTGAGGAATACAAAGTTAATTGAAAACATCCACAAATTCCATTGGCGTGAAAAATGGGAGGAGAAAAGTGACATATTTTTCCAAATGTACACCACTGGATCAAGAATTGACAAAATTTTTCTTATCAAAATATGCCTTTTCACATTTAAAAATAACCTGCCAAATATCAAATCCATTTATTCATCCACTTTAAAGTTATCAAATAAAAACATTTAAATTTTTATAACTTCAACACCCCGTATTTCGAAAAGTAAATGAGCTGGACCCCCCAATCCTTATATCATTTTGTCCAATTTTACGAGAGGTATCTACATGCAAACGTTGTAAGTGTCATTCGAAAACACCCTGTACGTTTTGAGTCTCTTTACCACCCATGTTGTACCCGAAAAGTTTTGAGGTTTTTTTAGTTTGGGGTATTTTGCATCTTACAGTTGACGAAAAAACAATGTCAGCTGTCATCACATATTTGTTTGGCTTTGTGTTTCTGGTACTTACCGTACTTATATTGATTACTAATTTTTATTATAACTTTGTTTGTGATTTGTGAGACTCTGAACTGCTTTCATTATTGCAAATAACATCGAGAAGAAGCAAATATGTGTTGACAGCTGTTATTAGTTTTTTGTCAACTGCAGTAAGATGTAAAATACCCCAAACTAAATAGACCTGCAAACTTTTCGGGTACAACATGAGTGGTAAAAGGACTCAAAACATAAGAAAAACCAAAAATTGATCAGAAAAACCACTTCCTTATGCGACTAGCCTTTTTCAATATTTTTTTGTTGGTTATGTTGGCAGCAATTCACTTGTATAGAACTCGTCCATTCACAACAAAATCTGTCAATTTTGTTTTTATTTACGAGATGTGAACATACAATTTATGTGTTATGTGACACATTTTTCTATGATTTTAGTTGGCTGAAATAAAGTAGTAAAAGAATATCAAACTGATGATAGTTATATCACTGCCTGCTACTATGTTATTGTTTATTATTGAGGCCCACTAATAAAAAAATGAGTACTTTCAGTTTTGACATTCAAAATATTGCTGCTTTAAAGTCACGGAGAATGTATCAAGAATCAGGCTGCAGTAGATGGGATGACGCGACCGGAATTAACATATTATGACAATTAATAAATTTGAAAACCCAGTTTAGATTCAAGTTTATGTTGAATTGTTTTTTATGTTTCAATTTTTTTTCTCATCTGATGGCATTCATAGGTTTGTTCCAACCGCAGTCAGAAACCGTCAGAAGCGACCATTGCAATCAGTGATAGGAATTACGCGGAAATAACTAGTTGTTTGCTATGACCAGTTATTCTCTGATCGTTTCTGACGGTTCTGACTGCAGTTGGAACAAACCATATTCTTTTCAAAAATTTAACTCTTGATACAATTAATTATTAAAGATACTACTAGCTAAAGCCATTGTTAGCTCTAGCTGGGCCTATCAATAAATATTAATTAAATTAATCTTCATCTTAATTTCTTTGCCTTTGTTATTTTTTGTTTCATTTTTAACAGTTATAGTCTATTGTTGATCAGTGGCGGCTCCTCGAAGGAGGCTAAGCAGGCTCAGCCTCCTCAACAATTTATCAAGCAAAAAGCACTAGAATTTTATCGATTATTCTTCATTTTATTTCCCGTTTATCTAAAATTTCATAATTAATTCCCCGTTCTCACTACTCATTTTAAAATCTGACAACAGTGCCCTGAGGCTAGATTCGACAAACATCTCTCGAAACTCGTGCTACTACTCAACACCGTTGCCGTTTTCTCTACCAGTCCAATTGCTAATACCGTAAAAAATAGCGAAAATGGCAACACTCTCAGGAGGCTAGCTTCTAGCGGTTGCGATGATATACGAACCAATACGAACTACGGAATACAGAGTACGATCGTGGGATCGTGCGTGCTTGCTTTATTTTAGATGATTAGCCGGAATAATTAGATTTAGTTTTATCTTGATATTATACTTTTAAATTAATATTAGAATAAACTGATATGATTTTTCAATTTTTCCAACATAAATTCACTTATAGGTATAATTTATTCAAGAAAGCGTTTGAATCATTGATAAAATTTCAAGTTTCCGTATACAGAATTTCATTTTGATATTTTATTTGAGAATATTTCCACTGATGAGGCTCCTCCCGTAAAAAGAAGAGAATATATAATTTTGTAGACAAAAAACTACATTATAAACAACTTTTTGATGAAATTTTAGATACTATTAAAGGTCAAATTGAGAATAGAGAATAGAATTTTCCAATACACTTTCAGATAACTTAACACAATGAATTATGCAAACAAAAAAAGGATTTTTGACATAAGAAACTATACTTCCACGTTGGTTTTTGATGGGCAACAATTAATTTTGTCACAGTGGTAGGTAGCTGGTACAGTCGCTGCGCAAAGGTTAAATTAACTTGCTGAATATTTTAATGTCCAGCCTCCTCTCTTAAAAAGTTCACGAGCCGCCACTGTTGTTGATTGTAAATAAGATCCCAAATGAAATCTAATTTTTGTGAATATTTCAACATCAAGTATTTCAATATTATATTTTTCAGTGTCAAAGCTTCTGTTTACTTTCAATTCATACCATACCTAATCCTCATTCATTCTCAAATTATCAATAAATTTTTCATAAACTACCTATTAAAACAATGAATTTGTGACATTTGGCATGGCTGTGATGAATAATAATTAGATATTTAGACATGCCTTGATCCCTCATAATAATAGGCCTCTTGCATAGATTTTTATTTTTACCTTAAAGTATTCTGAAAACCTCTTAAAGTATAATAAATATCCTTCCACATTTTTTTTTCCAAGAAGTACTCAAAATTATCTCATGAATTCCCTAAGAAAGTTTCACGAAGCCCTTTAAATTTGACGTCACACGAAAACACAATAAAATTGGTCGTGACGTCACAAGGTACACCTGTCGTCCGCTAAATGTAAACTTCAAATCTGGTTTCCCGTTTATCCATTTTAAAAGCATTTTTACTTGAAATATGTTAGCATCAATTTATTGTTTAATAGTGTTTACTGTTGTGTTTCTTTGTTTATCGTTAATTTTAAATATTAAGATGTCTGAAGGATTTTTAAAGGCACAATTTGATAATTTACCTCTGGGTCCTTTTTCGGAATTTTTCTTCAATGGGTAGCTTAATGAATATTTTTCCAAGAGTGGAGATTGTTGTACTTCCACAACCTGGCACGATACAATACCGATAAACCATTTTTTCTCAAAAAATCACCAAAAACAACGTCAAAATTAACTTTGATAGACGTCAAAACTTGGCATAAGTACCTTGTGACGTCACTGTTGCATGAAATGTGTTTTTGGCGGCATTTTAGTCGTTTGAATTTCAATTATTTATTACGACTTTAATATCAAACAAAATTTGAAAATATTCCTGTGGGATGATATTTACGTATAATTGATCATTTTAATGCAATAAAAAAATTATCTGCAAGGGGCCTATTGTCAATTACTTCAAAGTCTGCACATTATTCTCTCAGATCACAAACCTGTAGTTACTGTCAGTAGGAGTTTAAGGATTCCTAAAATGCTCCTCTTTATTTAAAAACGAGGAATATAGTAGCTACCTAAGTATGGACTATGAATGTGACACATATATAAGTTGCTTTCGTTTATTTGAGCTCCAAGCCTCAGTCGTCACGACTTTTAAGCAAAACGAACACGATTTTTAGAATCCTCAAAACCACCTGTCATGTGCCAATGTCAAAGAATTTGTAATTCAATTTCTTGGTTAATTAATGAATTTCCTGTGTTTTCAAAAGAACAGTTTTCGATTATAATGTTTTTGTTAATATGATGTTGCATATTCAAATATTTTTAGTAAGATTTAAATCATAATTGACACAATCTTAACCTTTAAATAAACGTCAAACCGGACAAACGTCAAAACATTCAATGTCCGTGGCTTGAAGCTCATACTTTTTGATATGTGCTCAATGGGCAAGGGGAAGATAAGACTAGGCGTCACGCCTGGTAATAAACGGACGAAATTCAGTCACTACGAGCTGCTACTAGCAGCCAAAAGTAAATAATCGAGAACACTAATAGTAACATTCTAGTGACTATGTGACACTTAGGTACATGTGTCAGTACTTATCCTCACAAGCATATGAATATACTATTCAGAATATTTGTTTATTTGTTTTGATAGATGAAAAAATAATAATGATACCAAAAAGGGAATATATTGTGAAAAAATTTTAAAATTCAATTTTGTTATTTTCAGTAAAAAATTTGTTTCCTGTTATTGTTTTATTTCAAATAAAATTATGCAAATTTTAATAAAAATATAGTATATAATATTTGGAGAATAAGATCATTTTTGTGCTCAGGGATTGTCTGCCAAACCAACATAATGGAGTCTGACCGAGAGTCTGACTCAATATGTTTGTTGAACTATTTTTCCATCTGCAGCACATAAAGTATCACTTATTGTTCTAATATCATAATATACTATAAGGTACAACCTATTCAAAAGAAATGGAGTGTATAATGTGTTTAAAGTAACTATTGTATGGATAAATGTGATTGTATCCATCACACAAGTATAAATGTATGTAATATGCAAGCAGGTACTTACATATCAGAATTTTATCACAGTAGATATAGAACATATACTTCATTGGATCTGTTCTTGCTAGGTCTATAACTTCTTCCTCGAACAGCAAGTAAACTAGAAATCTGAATTAAAAACCATGTATATATGCAAAATCAAAGTTAATTACCATCGCTTCACATAGATTCTGCATTATTTTAGCTTCTAAAAATCCTTTTATCTCTTCCATTTATGGATTTCAAATGTACTGCAATTATTCTTCTGAAAAATTATTCTTTTAATGCACCTGCTAGACACACAATTGCACTGGATATTGGGTTACTAGTAACTGTTTGTTAAATAATCATGTCTCTTGTCTCTCATTATCTTCCTGAATGTTGTTATCAGCAGTAGTGGGAGACACAACTTGAACCAAAAGGATCATGAAGTAACTCTACATTCAATTGTACTCTCTACTTATTATTTTATGTTTCCAAGGGTCCTATGAAAATTACAATATTTTGTATAAAAAAAAGTAGTTTCCATATTGTTTATATATCTACTTACTTTCTAGCAATCAAAATTTGATTTAAGAAGAGGCTGGTCTTGTAATGGGACCAGGTAATTGTCTACCCCCATTTTTGGTTCAAACTGCTGCCTTCATCTTTTATCAACTTACGTATTCTGGTGGTACGCATTTTTTCACACCTATAACACAGTATACAAAATCTTATGGACAAAAAAAATACAAACAATATTAAAAATAAAAACTAAAAGCTTGTGTTTGGTATAATTCGTATTGAAGACAGAAAAATGATTAACCGACATCTGACATTCTGACATCTGACAACGACAACAGAAACAGAATAACAATAAACAGATATTTTTCGTCAAGTCAACTTGATGGCACTTTTGCACAGCACGGAGTGTGGTGTGCTTTACCCATAGACAAAGGGTTTTACCCTTTAAAATAATGATGGTTCAAAGATGGATTCATGCATGACAAAATTAAAACTGAAATTAATTTAAAACTAATACTAAGAAGATAAAACCATCTTATTTTTTAATCTAGGTGCATCTTTCTACCAATCTATGGTGCGCTGCATGTTACTATTTCCGATTTTGAATTTTATGCCTATATGAATATTGTCGTCTAGCTGATTGTAATAGTAGTCCGGAAGAAAATTGTTAAGAAACTTTGAGTACAGTTATATATTGAAAGAGAAGGATTCGATTAGATTTGATGAGGTGGCAAATGGTCTATTTCACTATGACCTTCAGATTTGCGTACCTAATAAGTTTACCAAGCCTTGTATTCAAACCTACTACGGCTTTCACAGTTTTACTATCTCCACCTGTTGGATATGCTGTGATTGTTGGAGAATGTCCTCTATTGAACTTATTCTCCTATTTTTATGCTTGAGGATCATACCAGCCATTATAAAGATATCTGTTTCACGTACTTTCTTGTGGCCATATTTATTGTCGACTTTCGACGCTAAAGAAAGTTTAGGTCCAATTAATGGCATTGATGAGCTCTGATCGTTTTATCCAAAATTCGCTGCTCATATGGTACCCAGGCTACCGTGACCTTACAATGGTCTATGAGTGCGGTTAAGAACCTTAGAAATCCCACAACAGCTAAGACTTTGAGTCTTAGAATCGAGTGCCTGCAGTGTAGCTTGGCTGTTTGAGAATATATAACAACTGAGCGTTATGTTCCTTTCTGATTGCCTTCAACCAAGGGATATACAGTTCATTCAATAGCCTTTTCGGTGTGCGTCATCGATTGTTAATGGTCCTTCTAACACATTACGTTAAGAAAGATGGGAAAAAAGGCAGGTTTGTGATTAATCCTATTCAAAATATCGAGTAATAATGAGTTGGTTAAGCGTATTACAAAAGTTAACCCTAATCTTTGAATTGGATTGGTTGATGTATAGATTACGCGCAAGCGCGACCTATTCATCGGGCGCTCAAAATACGATGGGGTGGTTTTTTCGTAGCAGAAATATGTCTTACGTTTTTTTTTAATGTCTTTTTGTTATATTTTCTTCAATAATACAAAAATGTCCCTAGATACACCGCAAAACATCAGCATTTTGAAGGCTTTCAACTATTTTTAATTACAAAAAGAAGCTGATGATTTTTAAATTCATTATAGCCTTTCCGAATTGGGCTGGATACGATCCTGATGATTTTATTTATCAAATTTAAGGTAAGCTATTTGTCAAATAAGCAAATATAATAAACGACATACCTAAAACCCGGATATACGTCACAAACGATGACGCACACCAAAAAGGCAATTGAATAAACCATAATATTTATTGAAACATACACTAGCCAAGTGTTAACTTGAAGCTACGGTATTGTTGACTATGTGTAAAACAAGATTGATGTTATGAAGTTGACAAATTTAATTCCCTCGTGATTGAACCATTTTGAAACAACGACTAAGTTTCCAAGAGCTAGTTATACTACAATAGGTTATTGTGCCCATAATCAGGCTCAGTTGGATTTTGTAGAGTATTTTTCTACAAGGTAGTTGAGATGGAATAAGCAAAGTATATCAAACCTTTGGCTAGTGAAATTGGATTCATTTCACGTATGGCAGCAAATGAAAGGATGTATCTTAGTCAGTTTGATGTTTTTAATTCATTTCTTCACGGTTATCTTGAAGAGACAATTTATTTGAATCAGCTAGAAGGTTTTGATGACGAAACAATCATGGTATATATGCTTAAAAGAAGTTTGCATGGCTTGAAACAACTACCACGATGTTGGAACAGCAGAGTCAGAAGTTTCCTCTAGAGCTCAGGCTTTAAATTAAGTGATGTAGATACATATTTACATTGTAGGGAAAGGAATGGTAAGAAGTTACTCTAAGCTTTATATGTTGATGATAAATTGTGTGCTGGGAGTGATTCAAAATATTTGGATGAACTTTATAAGGAGTCGAAATAATAATTCAAAATTTCATAACGTTTCAGTTTCTCACAGTGTAAATTATTGAATGAACCATACATATTCGTTGCTGTAATGCACAGACTATTTCAAAGTAAACAAACAAGAGAGTTACACTCACTGTGATGGCTATCGAAAGTTTATTTATTGGCTAAAACCGGAAATCTTAATGGGACAACCCAAGATATATCGTTAATAATAAGATCCGAACAGGGATGGGTGAAATATGGTGCCAAATGATTGTGACATAGCCCCAGAATATTCTTCAGGAAGATTGTCTCCTCCATGAAAGGTGGTAGCGTTATCGGAGTAGATATGTGCAGCTATACCACTGTGTGCAACGAATCTACGGAAACACGCTATAAAAGCTTCTGAATCAGATATAAGAAAAAGAAAAACTGCATTTGTACTAGTAGAAACAAAGACACGTCAATAGGACTTTTTGAACCTCTAAAGCGAGAAGCTGAAGTATTAAAGGGTCTGCAAAAATCGATTAAGAAACATTTTAACTGCGAAGCTTTATATAAATAATATGCTCAAATGCTCTTTCGGCTGGAGGTATCCAATATCTTTGAATTATCAAAAAACAGAGTGTTTTGAAACCAGGATGATTGTGCATCTGTGTGATGTGGTGGAAGATAAGGATGTTCTGCATCGTAGATTGACTGAAAATATTTTAAACTCTGACGAAGGGCGACGACCCAGCACTGTAGTGGAACGCATCTCGATGCGATAATTACAGTCAAGCTATGTCGGCTTTGGTTAGTACTTGGATGGGTGACCGTCAGGGAAAACCATAGTTTAGGGCCGGTACAGCCGGCAGCGTAGTAGCATATCACAGCTCGCAGGTATTATACCAATGAGCACGAGGTATAATGTAGATATGCCGTCTTTCGGAGGAGACGTAAAACCGAGAACCGAGGTCCCGAGTCCATGGATGTTGGGCTCGTTAAAGAACGCTACCACTGGTTGGAACACCATCAGTGGGTTCGCCAAAAAAAAAAAAAAAAAAAAAAAAAACGACGAAACTTCTGGTTATAAATACACAAAGTGTGTTCTTCGAGATTTTCTGCGTTCGTCTTCGAGATTTTCTGCGTTCGACTGGGATTTCAATGAAGTAGTTACCCATCAGTGAACTGGCCTCTTATTTTGGTTCTTGCTTGCTTTCGATCTAGTAGCTTAGCTTGCTAAAATCCTAAATATTGGTAGGTTTCATCATTTTGCATGGCATTTATTGGTAATGTGTGATCGATGATATGTTATTGGAAACCAAAAGGCTTAGAATTACGGAAAAATCGTTACGCTGATCATTTTTTGAGGCGAAATGGATAAAAATGAACCCTTTTTGACTTATGATTATTTTTTTCAAATGCTGTTTTCGAGTTATCGGCAATTTAAAGTCAAAAATCGACAAGAAACTTATTTTTCGAAAAAATAATCCCGTCGTTCACAACAAATTTTGAAAATGCGAATTACTCGTGAAAACATATTTTTTTAGGAAGTATTTTTTGAAAAATTGAATTGATGAGGCTTTCACTTGATGTAGATCCATATTAAATTTTGAAATGAAACAATTTTAATCTGTTATAATCTACATTATATTAAAACTTGAAATTGTGACGCGCTTCGCTAACACAGTAGCTTTATCAAACGAAGGTATAATGAGACATTTCCAATTCATATAATGCCTTAATACTAAATTGAACCGATATTAACAATAAAATTATGATATAGTTACCTGGAAATAAAACAAAAAAGGCAAAAAAGTGTGTGTAAATATGGAATTTTAAAACACATGACAACCAAAAATCAGATTCCAGCTACTCAAATCGTTTTTTGGCAAACCAACACTCTTTCGATTCAAAGGACCCTGCACCATTTTATAGGTAATCCTGGTTCTCGTACGATTTTCGATTTTTTTTTAATTGTTGTAGTCTTAATTATAACTAAAGAGATCGTGATGGGTTAAAACTGTGCAGCCCCTCCGGTTTGGCGGCGGTGGCGTCTTGAAGTTGCGTCCTGAGCATAACATTTTGCCTCCTAGCACTATAAATCTCTCAATAATAGCAAATGTCTTGCATGTCGTGGTCTCATGAGGAAGACTGCCACACTTCTACTCCATCAGAATCACAATTTGTCCAGAGGGTGCCTCCGCAATGGCCAATTTGTTAGGCCGATGCTTCAACAGTAAGCGGAAGCAATGAAACCGAACAAAATCATCAACAATCTCGTTAGGTAGGTCAGTTGGATCCATCTAGCTTCCAAATTCCTCACGAGTGGGCCTCAAAAGACTTTTCAACATTTTCTTGATCCCAAGCACTCATCTCTAGTAGTAGATGAAAAATCCGGTAGTTCGGATAGATATCTGTCAAAAGAGCCATCACCCGTGACAGACGTCAGTCGAAACAAGCTCCACGATACCCATACGTATTAGGTAATTGAAGATCAGACAATCTAAAGTAGTGGGCTTATTCTGTACAAAAATGTTAGCGGTAACAGCGCTGTTAAATTTCAAGGTCGAGAGATGTTACGAAAAAGCTATTCTGTGCGATTTTGATGTAACTTACATCGATGTATAATAACATTTTCGCTGTTAAAATAACACCGACCAAAACATTCGACTTTAGGAGTGTTTTGACACTGTTTGTCAAATTTTAGGTTATAATTTGAAATTATTATCTAGGAATTATATGCGAATAGAAAGAAAAATATTACGTGATTTACAAAATCCTAGGGCATATTATTCAACCAATTTATTGTAATTTTTAAATGAATTTTTATTCAAGACCAATATATATATATATATAAATATTGTTTTTATGAGTTGGGTTAATTGTTCCACTTCTGAAGACCTAATCATTTTCCTTTCATTTGAATATAATTCATATTGATCATCTGATGTTTTTCTACAATAGTTAATTATTTGATAATTTATTTTACAAAGTAGGTACTCACTATTCACATGATGACGATGTGTTAGCAAATTCATCATTTTTTCAAATAATAATTATGCATAAATAAACCTGATTACACCCACTAATAAATAATAACCTGAAATTCTTCTGTTACCTTGACTATCTTTGACCTCTTGCTTTACAGTATCGGTCCAATAACTTGAAAATTATACAAATTCTACTACACAACATAATATAAGTTAAGTTAGCTGCGATGTAATATTGCGCTGTCAAAAATTATTTTACATCGGGCAGTTCAGAATACGATTTTCAACCGCGCTGTTGAATTTGATTTAACATCGCGATTTTAACTACATCGATGTTAAATTTACAGCTGTTACAGATAAATGTACAGAATAAGCCCATAGACCTACTTGAGATATACACAACTGAGGTAGGTCGTTCCGCTTATGTTAAAGGAAAAAAATAAAAATACGCATAAAAGACAACAAAGAAATGTCTGACAATTTCCGACTGACTTCTGTCACGGCTGATGTCTCTAGAGATGGGTGTAATGTGGTTTGTGGATGGGTGTGTGGTATCCAGAAGATTTTAAAATTCTTTTGGGGCCCACTCGTGAGGAATTTAGAAGTTAAATGGATTCAACTAACCTACATAACGTGATTGTTGATGATGATGGCACAGAAGTGTAAAAGACCTCCTCATGAGTCCTGCACATACAATACATTTGCTATTATCGCAAAATTTATAGTGCTAGGAGGCAAAATGTTATGCTCAGGACGCAACTTCAAGACGCTACCACCTCCAAACCGAAGGGCCTGCACAGTTTTTATCCATCACGATCTCTTAGTTATCATTGAGACTACATCTTGAAAATTGTACGAGAACCAGGATTACCTATAAAATGGTGCAGAGTTCTTTTGAAATTTTGCATATAAATTCTAAATCCTTCAAATTAAATCTTTCAGAAGCCCTTGAGATAAATAGAAACAGATATTCAGATAATCTTCTTAGTTAACGACCAAATAGATATAACAATTCTCCCTTATTGAACATTTTACCTAGAAAGGTTCCTGTAGGATTGTGGTGAATTAATTTCCAGGTAAACTTGTTAAATATTTCAGTTAATACCATATTAAGACACTTTTTTTCCTTTAGAGTAAAAAAGTGTTTATTTCCATCCATGAATAATTAGCGATTTTTTCCTTCCACGTAATATCTCAAGTTTCTGGTTAATAACATATTACTGACCATCGGAGCGAAAAAGTGTTACCAAGATTTCTTGTTCCTAATAACATATCATCGATCCCAATTGGTTTTTTTCCTTATACGTTTCGTAGTGGATGGTCAACTCATGTTTTTGTGCATTTTACCATTCCTGACATTCAGGGCTTTGCACTTGTCTAATCCAAATCCCATTTGTATATCGTTGGATAATTTTCCAGTGATATTCAGTAATGCCCATATTCACCAAAGTAAAATATCTGCAATTAACTTTTAATTGTGGTTAAGCAGCTAATTTCGTATTCACCAATTTTTTAATCAGAGAATTAGTGCTTGAACAAGAAATTAACTTAATCGGCCAAATTTGAGCGGTTTTAAAGATAATCACCGTTTTTTCTGACAGAAGTGAACATAACAATCAAACAATATAACCCAAACCTACAAATTCATCTTGTGCCTTACAATTTTTGATTTTTTGTTGGTTTATTTTTCTCTAGAACATGGAAAATATTGATAAGATCAACTGTATGACGATGATTTGGACGTTATGGACATTATTACAGATGACTTTCCTAGAACTCAGTGGGAAACAACTAATTATTTTCAAACAATGGATGAATACAACTTTTTTAAAAGATTTAGACTAACCAAGCCTATTAGTAATTAGTATGATGACTATACTACCCCAGTAGGGATAGTCTCAAATAAAATACCAAGTAACTTTTGATTAAAAGGTTTTTTTTCTTTTTAAGTAACAATCCAGTAAGGTTAAATCGGTCTTTAAAAATGTAAAGTGTTACCAATATATACCAATACAAGCTAAAACATCCGTATTTTGGGTGGTGACACTGAGAAAATATCCATGTTGCCAAGTTGTAAGTCAAAGTTAACCTCTGATTGCTTAATTTTACCAAACAACAATTTGATGAATAGCAATTTGACTTAACCATGATTACTTATTTAATCACAATTACCTAATCATGATTAGAGTGGAAGATGGTGAATACGGCCATAAATGTTGGATTTGACTCTGCTTTGATGCATATATTTTAATGTCATCCATTCATAAAAGCTGGGAAACTGCGCATTATTAGGTATTATTATCACCCAATAAACACAAATACGCGAAAAGAACGTTGAATTTTTCAAGTAACGCCACCAGCATTCATCGTTGAAAAAACGGCAAAATGTCGTTAGGAAATACGTTTCATTCTGGTTTTACGGTAACGTTGCTTTTATTACGTTGATTCAATGTTATTCCCTCGTTGCAAATATACTCATGATAATGTAATCTCTACTGAAATATAACGTTATAGTTTGGTTTCAAAATAAATCTACCTAACCACGGGTTTTCAACGTTATTTATCCAGTGAGATTCTACTTCACTATAACGGTATCTTTTGGTTTCCATGTAACGTTGGAGAAATAAGAATTTTCAACGTTGATGTTCGATTTCCAGGGACCATAAAAGATACTGAAATAACAAATATAAGCCACATATTTTGAATACTCGAACCCGGGACCCCTCAGTTACAAGCCCTTTACGCTAACCACTGCGCTACGGAGGTTCCTACTTATCAATGTTCTGTTCGGTTTTATTTACTATTTATTCAATAGCCTACATTCAGCCATCCTGCTCCGTTCCTCGTCCTCGAGGACTACCTCTCTCCGGGCGAGCCTGGCCTGCCGTCCATTCCACTCTCTACCACATCACATTTTGGCCTCATGTGGACATCTTGTAGATCTAATCATCCCACTTCTGATATATAAGCCAGGGTAGGGGATCTCTGAAGGCGCATGGGTGCTGCCACATAAAAAGTCCCGTCAGTACTAAAATTTGTAATTTGATGAAAACTGTAACTCCATTAGTGGTAGTTGCAGATTCTTCCACATACATATTAGCGCTGACATCCTAACCTGACATCTGCCTGACAACCACTAACAACTGCTTATTTGTGTGTGTTGAGTATTCGTATTTTGATTCAGAATTGTTCATAGTGGGACTTTTCTTTAAGAGACAATTTCAAGAATATGTTTTGTGAAAGACTGTAATGTGAGGTGCATACGGTAAGCTTTATCTTCATTTCAAAACATGTTCCATCAAATAGGAAGTAACAGAAGTAGCAGTTATTCTTCCACTCAACTTTGAACTTCCCAGCATTATTGTTGAATTCCTAACGTTTTTTTTCCTGGTTGTCATTGAGATATATGTTTCATTTATTGTATACTTTTTTTATTCAATAAAATATGTAAACTTGATGATTATTGCTTTATTTTTCGCAATTCAGGCATTATTCGATCAATTTTTTGACATTTCATTCAATTTTATTTGACTTTTCATTGTTATCATTGTAATATCAATCTAATGTTGAGTAATTTTAAATGAAATATCAAAAAATGGATCGTGAATGTCATTTTGCAATAAAAGTAAAATTACAGTAATTTTGAATATACCGCAAAAAACTGTGAAATTACAGGAATCTTCTTTTTCGGCTGTTAGCGAAGTTCACAACCTGATTTGTGCCAGAAGTACTGACGGGACTCTCAAGGTAGCGCCACCCGTATGAATAGAGGGCGCCACGGGTCAGTTTCCCATCTATAAGTAGTTTTTTATCTATGATATAAGCTACATATTTTGAATACTGAAAAATCGAAACCACCGGGATTCGAACCCGGGACCCCTCAGTTACAAGCCCTTCACGCTAACCACTGCGCTACGGAGGTTCCTACGTATCAATGTTCTGTTCGGTATTATTTACTATTTATTTAATCGCCTACACGTAGAACTCCAGTATCCAAGCAATATAAAATTCCCGGTAGAGGCAACGATGATAAGATGTTCGTATAATACTTTAATTCCACCATGATTTTTTCGGCATACTCGGTTTCTACGATACAAAATGTGTCGGACCATATTGACCGTGCAGCGTTGCCAAGTAGAGATAAATTGAGAATATCCATTAAGTCCCACGATGAATGACTGATACAGGTATGCTGTATAGTTATAATCATAGATCTCATATTTCAAACAATAAATAACTCGACCAATGAGTATAAGAAAATGGGGTATAGATATAAAATATTGGTTATGGTAAATTTTTCAATCATTATATTCGATGCAACGCAATAGACTTGGCAATCAAGTAGCGATAACGTTATTTATTCAACGTATCTGTAATATGTACTCTCAATAATATATAATATTACTTTCATCGAAGTTAATTGTCTTCAGATGTGACGAAGAAGTAAGTATTTACACAAGGTTAACAATAAAAAACTACATATTCCTTCCATTGGTTATCGAGTGAAAAGCAATGGAAACATGAATTTCATAAATTATATATTATTAACGTATAGAAAACGTTGAAGTGAAAACATTGAACCAACGTAATATTTTTATAATTGTATCAACGTTGGTACACCACTACGAGAAACTGTTGAACAATACGTTGTTTCAAGGCAACATCAATGACGTAGTTACTTTTAAGTTTTTCATTCAACGGATTATAAACGTATTTTTCATGAAGATTAATTAACGTGGAAGAAAAAAAAATATTGAAACGTAGAATATAGGTTGCTCAAAGCTTAGAGTTACTGAGTAGTGTTATATTCAACGTTTATGTGATGGTTCTCATTTCTGATTCAATATACATTGAGAAAAAACGATAAGGAAACGTTTCATAATGAGAGTGGAGTAAGGTAGTTAACAACGTTGAATAAAAATCGATCAGAAACGTTGTGTGAAGGTAACGCGAACATGGAGTTGATACTAAGTTCTTCATTCAACGGATAAATAACGTAATATTCAATAAGCTTAATAAACGTAGTTATTTAAACGTAGAATATAGGTTTCTCAAAGTTTTAAGTTATTAAGTAGCGTTATATTCAACGTTTATATAATGTTCTTGACTTTTGATTGAATATACGTTGAGAAAGCACGATGAAGACACGTTCCATAACGGTAGTGGATATTAATAGTTGAGTCATATACGTTAATTATAGGTAGAATTGACGTTTGGTTGTATAATTGTTTCGAAAGTAACGTTGCGAAAATTAACCGTAACCATTAATCAACCTCTGCTACCACAAAAGAACGTAGATTACACGTGTGTGTGTTTATTGGGCAATAATTGCTCATAAGGTCTATGTTTTTTATTGAAACAATTTAAAAAGGTCCGACTAATTCACTCCTGTACGTAGCGTTGTAACAGGCTGTGTTCCATATATGTAAGGACTATAAAATTTGTGTGGAATTATTTTTAATGATATATTTTATCCACTTTCGATATGTAAATTTATTCAGACCACGAAATCAGACGGTCGCAGCTAACTTTTAAAATTATATTTGTGTTTTGTGTTCCCAGAGTGGTTTTTTTGTAAGACTCGAAAGAGAAGTGCCAATTTGTGAAAGTGGTGAAAATTTTATTACCTTCGGGTTTTCCATTTTTCCATGTTTCATATTGCAGTATTGCTTGAAATTCGTGAAAAGTTTTATTTGGTATAATAACCACTTCGTCAAAAGAAGTAGATATTTGGTTTATTTTCCATAGGCGGAGAATAATCAACAGTAGGTATGTCAGAAAAAGAAGCTTCGTCAAATTTCGCATGATTGAATAGTTATTTTTGTATCTAGGGCGCAAATGCTACTTTGGTGATCCAGAACTAATTTTTCTTAACGAGGCGCAGTCGAGTTAAAAATAATAGTCGAGATCACACAAAGTATTTCTCGCATGAGATGCAAACAAAATTTTTTCTACAAACCTCAAAAATATTGTTCTAAAATATGTAACATGCTTAGCTTAATATGAAAAATAGTATTGAACTGGCATAAACTGTTTTTCCAAATCAAGTGATTACTTAATGATTGTTATAAGTTACCCAACTTTACCTTACATTAATAAATAGATGATTTTTTGGATTTTTGCTGGATTGCGGAACATAAAGGATAAAATATAAAAATCCGATATGGTTTACATGCAGTGCGCGAAATAAGTTAAGTTTTGCCAGAATCTGCATTGATATTTTGCCTGCAATTAAATCTGTTCCTTGCCTTAAAAAAGTCCTTCGACATCTCTGGATGTGTCTCTCCAGCTTTTGAAAAGTAATCACAATATCTCACTAGCCAACCACCGTAGTTCATGTGATTAAATGGAAAGAAGATATTGTTCAACTTGGGAAATATGTAGGTACTTCAGAAGGTCAAAGTCGCCCATGCGTACACTTTGGTTGAACATCAGACAATGGTCAATAAGATGACATATGATGTAGAATTGCTTTGTTTTTCCAATCAGACCTGCTAGAGTTTCCTCTTTGAAGCTAAATTACTGTTGTGCTAGGTGTCATAGCTCTAGGTTGTCTATTTTATTTTCAATAGATATCGCAGAATATTAGTTATACTATCGCTTCATGAGTTTTTGAAAAATATATTTCGAATACATTGACCGTTCAACTGAAAAGAAACAACTACTTCCCGGGCTATAGGCACCTAAACGATATTTTGCGCGACGTGGTATGTGACAGACAGCGTCTGTTTAATTTGGCATATTGGGAACGCACGTTAGTGCTGAACAACGGATCTGGTCGGTGAAATACGTCATCTACGAAGGAACAGGTCGCTACAAGTCAAATTTTGTACTTGCAACAAACGAAAGGAACCAGTCGCTGAGCGCGTCTGTTGGTTTGAATTTTGGGGTGCAATGGAGTGGACAAAAGATATAGTAACAGAGTTTATAGACTTATACAGAGAACGGACATGTTTGTGGAATATTAAAGACCCAGATTATATGAATAAGAAATTAAAAAGACCTTTCTCGTTCAAACAATCTTTTACATTACATTTCAACAACGTAACTCATCAAAAAGTGGACCTCCCATTCTTAGGTAATTCTTCAAATCAACTTGTTCGGTTTGTCTCAATTCCCGTACTAAAGACATATGACTATATTTTCCTCGTTCTGAAATCCATTTCTTAACCCATTTTGTTCTTTTCTTCCTTCTATCATCTTTTTGACAGATTTTTGAAATACATGAACCCATGAGAGCAGTTTTTTTTGTCCATTTTGTACCAACATAAATTACACCGACTGACGAGGTATTTTAGACCAGCTTAAAATACGGAGTCGCACTACCCAGTATGTCGAGCTTTCAAATATCTACCAACTAATTTGAAGGCAGCGTAGGTGCAGGAACCGATCCTATGACAACTAGCGGACCAAGTATGGTCGTGTGTAGACACGACAAATCAGATCGCTCACAGACCAAGTCGGCGGTCTTGGTATATCAGATCATATCAGATCTGGTCGGTCGACACCGTCGGCATATCTTCAAGATATTCAAATCAACTATTCTGGTTTGCAGTTAGAAGTGACAACATAACTTGTAGACCGGTTTCGGCGTATTTTCGCCTCATTTGTGCATTCCAAAGAGAACAAATGGAAGAGGCTATAAAAAAACTTTAAATAGGAGAAGCCAGTGGGGAAGATGAAGTAGCCCAAGAGATGATAAAATGGTTAAGAGAAAAAGGAAAAGAATGGCTGTGTCTTATACATATACAGGGAAGCATCACACTCTTACTTAAAGACTGGGAAAATAACTTTATACTGCCAACATATAAAAAAGGGAATCAGACAATAATTATAGACTTATGTTAAGCACAAACCAGCTTTAAAATATATACTAGAATAAGAGATACGACTGTGAAGTTATAAAGAAGCAAAATTAGAAGGGGAACAAGCAGCTTCTAGACCAGGAAGGCAAGCAAATGACAATGGGTATATATATTTTAAGAAGGCTAATTGATAATGCAATAGAAGTATGTGGAAAAATGTATAGACTTGGGGTAGCTTTTGAAATAGTGGAGGTATTGGAAGACTTAGAAGTACCGAAATCTCTAATTAGTATAATTGAAAGCACATACGAGACTGTCAAAGTAAGAGTGCATATAGGAGGTCAAAGATTAAAAGAGTTTTTAATGAAAAAAGATATAAAACAAGGTGATAGCTTAAGCCCACTGTAGTTTGTTATTAGTATGGACAAAATAGTGAAGGAAATGAAAAAGACAGGAAGAAAATCTGGACATGATAATAGGGTACAGGAACAAATTGAGTAATTTACTATACGAAGACGATATTGTAGTCCGATTAAATCGAAAAATAAAATGCAGAAACTAATAGAATATATGAAAATGACAATAAAATAATGATAGTGAATGAAAACCAGCGAGAGGGGAGTAATTTGAAGTCTCCAGTTTCCGTTACACAAACACGGGTAGGTATGATATTGAAAAATGCACAATAGTTAACGACAGTACCCCAAATAGGGTTGTGATTTTAATTTAAAAAGTTTCAATTGTTTTATCAATGTGTGGTCGATTTTTTGTTGGATTTGGTTTCTTGTAGATACCTGATGATGGCGTAACAGCCGAAAGCTCTTTGCAATTTCTATCTGTAACCAATCAGTATTACCTAAATTATTCGATTGTCTTGTGAATAATTTATTAACGTGGGATTGTAAGGATTTAGTTAATTTTCAACAGCATGGTTTTTCTAAAGGTACTAACTTGGTACTTTATAATCATTTTATTGCCAATTCAATGGAACACAAGGATCAAGTTGATTCTATCTACACAGATTTTTCTAAAGCCTTTGATAGAGTAAACCATCATTTGCTTATTGCTAAGTTAGGAAGTTATGGATTTGGAGGTAAAATTCTTGAGTGGATAAGTAGTTTTCTTTCTGGTAGGTGTCAATATGTAAAGTACGGAAATTGTTTATCTCAATGTATATCAGTGACCTCAGGGGTTCCACAGGGATCCCATATTGGACCTCTTTTGTTTAATATATTTGTTAATGACATATCATCAATAATAAAAAATAGTGAATTCCTTATGTTTGCTGATGACCTTAAAATATTTCGAGTCGTTAATAACATAGCTGATGCATCTTTGTTGCAAGATGACATTGAATGCTTAGCCAGTTGGTGTGAGGTAAATATGCTTTACTTAAATATAAAAAAATGTTTCAAAATTACTTTCAGTAGGTCACGGAACCCTGTCAACTATTGTTATAACATAAACAATGTACCTCTACAGGAACATAATAATATTAGAGATCTAGGAATAAATTTCGATTCTAAATTAACATTCAAATACCATATTAACGAAACAACTACTAAGGCATTAAAGACATTGGGATTTGTACTTAGACACTGCAAGTCCTTTTCTGTGCAAACTAATGTTGTATTTTAGTTTGGTACGATCAGTTTTGGAATATGGTTCTCTTATTTGGTCTCCTTCATATAATACTGATATTGAAAGCATTGAGAAAGTACAACATACATTTTTGAGAGTGTGTGCATACAAAATGGGCTTCAATAGGCAACAATACACATATGATTACATGCTTTCCATACTTAATATCTCTACCCTACACCATAGAAGGTTAGAAGCAGATTTGTGTTTTCTCCATAAGATTTTAAATGGTAGCGTTCAAATTCCAGAGGTATTACGTTTAATATGTTTTAATACTAATACTAGAAGAACTCGTAATACTGAAATATTTAATATTCCATTTCATACCACCAATTATGGGCAAAATGAACCAATCACAAGAATTTTAAAATTTGCTAATGAACATGCTGGTAGTCTGGATTTATTTGGAATATCTACATCATTATTTAAGAAATCAGTTAAGCTTCTAAATATTAAAGCAAATTAAATTAATAATTTGTAATAATTTTTTTTTCTTGTATATTACTCATTTATGTGTGAACTCTTTATACTGAGTGAACTTTATGTTGTAAAAATGGTAAAACCGTAAATAAATAAATAAATAAATTTTTTAAAATAAAAATTCTTTACACAGAATACAAAAAACTATTTCTTGACTTTCTTAGTCATGTGTACTCAGCTATAAATATATTCACCTAACAGGATATCTGTCCAGTTCAGCTCAATAAATACAATATACTAATAATTGAACTTCAGGATTCATCCTGGACAGATATCTGATTTATAAAAAAAAATTATATATAACTAAAAATATCTAATATTAGCCTTGGCTAGTTAGAAGAGGAAAGATATACCCTTGTGGCTTCCAAAATGGGTAGCAATTTTGTCCAAAAAGATACTTATTGTATATTAATTTTACGCTGTAAATATTGAAATCTAAAGGTTACTATAATATGAAAATACATACCAGTAATCCAAATTCCATAGGGAAAACGGCTGCTATTGGTTTTTTAAGACTGGTGTTGATATTATTAGGTACTTAAATGGATTACTGTGAAGTTGTTGTATCGTCGACAAACGATGAGAGAAGAACTACCGGAACCTTTCTCATTCTTATTTAAAGACAGTTAAAAATTTTAAATTTCGCGGTAAAATACATCAAGAATATTAATTTTTAGTCTACTAGTTTATTCCACCAAAAATCAAAATTCTGAAGACATTTTTCGATAAAAATTTAAACTGAAAGTTTGAACGCAAAGTTCACGTTTCATGGTGCACAAGAGCATCATGAACGTTCAGGATTAGGTAGGTAATGTTTTTTCCCGCAAAGAATATGCACTTTTGCCAACTCGTTGAATAGGAATTGGAGAAAAACTTGAACTGCAAGCCATCTTGATTAGGCGAATAGGCATTACTTGCTAGTTGCCGAATACTAGTTACCCCAAATTTTATCCTTTACAGGTAATTAGATTTAAATATGAAATTGGGTTGTATAGTCAAATGAAGTCTTATCATGCGGGTCATACGATTCAACAAAGACATACTCACAGTTTTTGTTTCCTTTTATTACGTTTAATTATACCTTCCAATTAAAATCCGTAAGATGAATAAGAAAGACTTATGCAATTTTATGAGGAAAAACAAGAATAATATGTATACAGTTTCCATCGATTCTAAAAATTTTTTCACCAGCTGAGTTTTCATTTAAATATGTTAGTTCTGTGACTGATAATTCAATAATTTAACAATATGAATTGTGAGAAGCTATTTTGGTACTTAACCTGAGAAATTATTTAGAAAATGAGGGAAAAATTGAAAATTCGTTAACCAGTGTGATCTCACATCTCGGTTTTCTGATTTAATACATATGTTGATACATATGCACGCGAATGTCAAGGCTATAGGAATATCTACATCGAATTTTTCAATTAACAATATCAGTATTCGTTTATTTTTACACAACTGGAAAAATCTGCAAAAACAATCATTGAATCTGCAGATGATATTACGCTAATCATTTATTAAGGTGAAATGGATGAAAATAAATACTTTTTGACTCTTGGTATTTTTTCGAAAAATGCTTTGTTTTCAAGTTATCGGCAATTCAAAGTCAAAAATCGACCGAAAAATGGATTTTTCGAAAAAAAAATTCCCGGCTTCCACCACTGCTTTTCCAAATTTTCAAAATGAAAATTACTCGTGAAAACATATACTATTAGATGGTATTTTTTATTTTCTTGCCACATTTATTTACCTTGTTGAATTCGTCCTTCCAAATTCGTAAATTTACGGATTCCAGGGCGAATTTGCCGCGGCGGAGTGCCTAACGTGTACTGATTTGCGGAACTATTTTTCGATTTATAATGTTAATTAAATACGTATTTTTCGGCTATCGTTGATGTTTTATTAATTTTTGCTACAAAATATATGCTATGAAAATTATTAAGTTATGAATGTTACATTAAAATGATACTTATTTCAAAATAAGCAAACTGATTTATTTACATAAGATTTACATTTGAATATGAACATCTGTTGTAATGGAGTTACATACCTATAATATTCAGCCTCTTCTTCATCGCTTGAGTCCATATGATCGTTTGAAGTGTTTTGATTATTGCAAATTGTGGAACACGCACATAGTTCGCAACATGGAAAATCTTGTGATAAACAAGAACTTCTTTCGTCATCTTTGCACGGTGACTTTCCACTACATTACAAATGAATTTATGTAACAATTCCATGGCTGTATCTTCTTCAAAATAATTGAATAACAATAAGTCGTTATTATCCATGCATCCATCCATATTGAGTTGGATCAAATGACATGATATCACTACTTTTTGATTGCGACCAGTAGACAGTGGAAACAAAAATTAACGATAGCCAAAAAATACATATTTAATTAACATTATAAATCGAAAAATAGTTCCGAAATCAGTACACGTTAGGCACTCCGTCGCGGCAAATTCGGCCTGGAATCCGTAAATTTGCGAATTTGGAATGACGAATTCGACAAGGTAAATAAATGTGACAAGAAAATAAAAAATAGCATCTAATAGTATACTTTGAACATTTTCAGTTTGAGGATCATAAAATAAAGCAATGTTGTCAGAAATATTTTCTGAAATTGTTGTGCTCATTTTACATATGTTTCCCATTACTTCAATATACTGTTAGCTCATGATTTTCTTAGAAAACTAGTTTGGAAATATTTAATGGAAAATACATAATATAAATTTATTTGTAAGAATTAAAAAAAGTCGCTCGAAACTGTTATAAGAAACGAAATTAATTAGAACAACTTCATGTATGCCCGATATATTTTGAAAATCTGGCACCGCAGGTGCACCTGCGGGGTATCGCCAGTTACCGAGTGAAATATTGCTCATAATATCGAAAAATTCGGGTAGCTACTAAGGTAGTCCACTATAACATAAAAAATTTTATGGGATTAGGGTGCAAGCCACTTGTTTACTTTCATAAGTCTCATAGGCGTGTGCAATTCTGTTTGTATATTTATATGTAGACCTATTCAAAATAATATAGTAGTTTCTATTTCTTGGTTGAGTGAGTTTAATGAAATAATAATACCTATAAATAATATTTATTGAGTGAATTGATATCAATATAATATTTATTTGTTCGTAGACGTTAGGGTAAGTTTTGAGAATATAATTTATTTGTAATTAATTAGAATGGCATTTTGGAGACCATTTGAAATGACAGTCCAAGATGATGCGCGGGAATCTAATAATTTGGCGCCACAAACAAATGACTTAGCAATGAAAGATAATGATGATAGAGCCGAATTTAAAAACAAAGACTTACATGTTCAGTGTCAACGCGTTGTTTCAAATATATACGCGTGTATACATTATTTCACAATATTCGCCATTGGGCGGCTTCTTTCTTCAATGGGATTAAAAATATGGGTCATCAAATTAACATTGGTTATACTTTATATGTTTTCATGAGTAATTTGCATTTTGAAAATTTGGAAAAGCTGTGGTAGAAGCCGAGAATTTTTTTTTCGAAAAATCCATTTTTCGGTCGATTTTTGACTTTGAATTACCGATAACTTGAAAACAAAGCATTTTTCGAAAAAATACCAAGAATCAAAAAGTATTTATTTTCATCCATTTCACCTTAATAAATGATTAGCGTAACGATTTTTTCATTTTCCGTAATTCTGCAAGTTTTTGGTTAATAACAAATGACTGACCATCGGGACAAAAAAGTGTTATAAAGGTTTTTTGTTCCTAATAATATAATCAATCGATCCCAATTGGTTTTTTCCTTGCGTTTTAAAGTGGTCGGTCAACTCGTTTTTTTGTGCATCTTTTTAGGGGTGCACCGTCCGCCTACTTATTATTCATATTATCACTTTGAATTGTCAAAGTGACAAAACTGACATATTTAAATGAACACTCTGCTGGTGGAAGATTTTTTAGAATCGCTGAAAACTAAATACATATCCTTCTTTCTCCCATCAAAATTGCATAAGTCTGTCTTATTCATCTTACAGATTTTAGTTGGAAATTACAATTGAACGCAATGAAAGAAAACAAAAACTGTAAGTATGTCTTTGTTGAATCGTATGACCCGCACGATAAGACTGCATCTGACTATACCTACATAATGTTGCGTACTATTATTTATTCGCATACTTATTATTTAGCGAAACATATATGCAAACTTATTATTGTCCATTTAGCTCCAGGCAACTGAAACAAAACAGCCTATTCATTCGTTCGTTGATGGAATGCATCAGAGCCAACTAGATTCGCACTTCCGGTAAGTATTTTCACTGAAATAATCCGGAACTCCGGTCACATTCGACGGCCCAACGTTGGCGTAATTTGGTGATGGCACAGCATCAGTAAGAGGGAAATTGCCAACGTGCAGCTTCCGCGACTTGATGAGACGTAGCGCCTCAGGACAGGACTCTGCTTCTGCTGTGCCTCCCACACCCTGTCATTAGCTTTTAGAATGACCCACACCTGATGCTACTTGAAGTTTCCCCACCGCCGCCCGGTATTGCAGCGTGGCCTACCGAAGCCTTCGGCCCGGAACTCATATTAAGCGAATTGTGTGAATGAAAATTGCAGATTTCATAATCCGTTCACGTTAAACACTCGAAAACTCTCCTACTGTAATTTAGGATTTTCAGGAAAGTATTGGGTTGGGATAAAGTATGGAACCAAGTTTACGAAAAGTTTTAAACGAAAAGAACAATATTTATGAAAATTTGAAGAAAAGTGCAATGGAACAAAATGCATCTGATGTAGGTACATTTTTTTTGTTAATAATATACTGCTGGTTTAACTGGAAATGCCATCAACTTCTTCAATTTTAATAGGACTCCTATATTTTCGATTTATAATTTTTTTTTTCAGGCTTAGTGTAGTTATATTATATTCTGTGAATTATTATGGACAAAATGGGACCTGAGACTTATCATGTAATAATAATGTAGCTTATACAGGGTGATTCATAAGTAATGGGCCAAATTGTAAATCCACGTGCAGAAGTCCAAAATAATAATATTTTCATCGACAATAATGGGTCTTAGTCTGCTCCTTACTGAGGTACAGGATGTTAAAGCGAAATAAATTTAATAGATTTTTGTTAATAGATCGGCTACTTTTCTACATAATGACTTGAAAATTGGGTATGAACTAGTTTTTGTAAGAATGAACAAGAATGTGTGAGAGGATTTGAGTTAACTCGTAGATGTCACCACATGCGCCATATGAATTAGATGAAATCAGCTACAAATTTTTTATGACTCATTATTTTACAACTTACTTATTTAATTTGTATAGCCCCATCATTTCTGTAGAAAAAAGCTATACTTCTTTGATCTTCAAAATATTAACGATTTTCGAGATATTTGAATTTTATTAATTCACTACATTACATTTCACGGTGGTCGACGTAGCATTAATCTGTTAAGACACAAGCATGCCATGAAATGTTGACATTATTGTTGATGAAAATATTATTATTTTGGAGTTCTGCACGTAGATTTACAATTTGGCCCATTACTTATGAATCACCCTGTATACAGTGTTCAAATGACACTTACCTCTCGTAAAATTGGACAAAGTGATATACGGATTGGGGATTCCAACCTCTCTACTTTTCAAAATACAGGATGTTGAAGCTATGAAAAATTAAATGTTTCAATTCGATAACTTCAAAACGGAGAAATTAATTGATTTGACAATGTTTAAAATGCATTGCTGTTTCACAAATTAGTTCCTGTTATATATTCTGACCATTAGTAGATTGTTAGTCATTAAAAAAAAATACAAGAACAATATTGTTTATTGATAAATTGATATTGAAGACTTCATGAAAATATAAAATATCTTGAAAACCAGAAATTTTTGGATATGTGAAGGTTATGTGATTTACACATGAAAACCATTGAGAAATACTGGGAAGGGAAAGGTAGCATATGCCCTTTTACATTTAAAAACAGCTTGCCAAATATCAAATCAATTTATTCATCCATCTTGAAGTTATCATATTAAAACATTCAATTTTCCAGCTTTGAGGCCCCATATTTCGAAAGTTAAAGAGACTGGACATGTCAATCCTTTATCAGTTCGTCCAATTTGTCCGTTGTAAATGTCATTTGCAAACATCCTGTATATACAAATGAGTCAATGTCTGTGCTCATTAATTTGAATTGGAGTTTCGGCGATGATCCAAAAAATAAGGAGAACGGATTTTTTCGGAATAGTTTTGAAATTATTTCTGAAATTATTCGTGAAGTATTTTATTTTCTGACATAATGTAGATAAGTATTTGTTGATCAAAAAGTTCCACTGTGTCTACCATGTGCTTGATTTATACAGGGCGTTTAAAGTATCATCTCGATTATTCAATTATTCCTTTGCAAGGAGAAATAATATTGTTTCCTAGACAAACTTCGAGACATTTTAACAGCAAATGACATGATTATTCATGAATATATGAAGAAAAATATCAGCACTCGTTCCTTTTTATTATATCTATTAGTATTCGATTTTTCTCATAACTGAAAAAATCTCCCATTACAATCATTGAATCAGCAGTTAATATTTTTCAATTTTTTTTTTAAATCGTCAAAATATTTAACTTTGACCCCTTGTAGAATCCAAACGGCCAGCATTTAGAGAGTTGGCGCGATGGTAACTTTTGTTCAGGATGGCATGTGCTACATCATATTGAAATTTCAGCGATTTCCACTTAAACCAATTTTCTAGAAGATTTCCTTCATGGTAAGTATGTTATGATAAAACCAGGCTTTCATTGATTTTAAATCAATTACTGCTTTCATTTTCAATTTATCCCGTAAGCAGTATTATCAGCAATCCCTATTATATACCCTGCACTGGAATGCATAAGTCAAAGCAAAACTGCGCTGAGTTTTAACAGGGAACCTAACGGGAAATTGTCGCCTGAATGGGCACCTGAAAAAGCTCAAAATAGTGAAGGAAGAAGAATGCAGATATTGTGGCATGAAAGAAGAAAGAAGAAACCTCTATCCACATACTTTGAATGGAAGTGTAGACAGTAACACAGCTGAATTGGTGTCGGAATTGCTCGACACTAGAGTAGCAAGGACGTGGACTAGCAATGCGACATTGTCTCCATCTGTACAACCAGATGATCTCCACATTGTGAAGCATTAGTTTTGTTTCATAATGGCGTATGGTAGATGAGAAATGAATTCACATATAGTTCAAAAACAACTTATATATTTAAAAAGTCAACAAAATTAAGGACCTAAGATACAATACTACATTTAAAATTACAATTTTATGCAATATCATTCACGTAAACATTTTTACCAACATTTTATTCGTTATTATTTTATTTTTCATGAGTTGTTTCACTTAACCCTATAATATCTATATTTTCTTGTTTTTCAAATTCTTTAATTGCGTAATTTAGCTTCTTTGAAACTGAATCCATGTGAAATTAGTACTTTCTGAGTAAAAACTGCTTTCAAATAGATCTTTGTGTATAAAGATGTTAAGTGGATCATTCATCATGTCATAAGACGCCGGGCGGTACAGGAAACCGTAACTACAAAGAGACTCGAAACCATTATTCACACTTGGTGGAATATTATGAGCCTGCTTTGGCATAGATAATAATATATCAGTAGTGCCATTTGTGTTCTTTTAAGCAGTTGTTAACCATGGATCTTACATTTCAACATGTTACTTATATAGTTTTATTGGTTTTTGGTTGAACGAGTTTAATATCTGCCCACTAATTTTAGAGAAGACAGAATCACTGATGGTTTTATTGTGATTTCATTTTTCTTACAGAAAAGTTCATAATTAAACACAATTGAAAATATAAATGTAGTTGTCAGGAACAGATTTACCATGCACCTGTTAAGAATATAAGGGAAATGGTATTTGTACAGGTTCATCCAATATAATTTGAAATATGAAAAAAGTAGTATAGTCAAGTGGAAAAGATCGTGAGTTGACTTGTCCCTATCAGGTTGATAAAGTTGATTTGGGCATGAGGAATCGATTGAGCATATTCGGGAAGATGAAATCGCCCGCGAAAAAACTCATAGGAGCTCATGTGTGAAATTTTACAACAAAATGTACCCCCACCGTGAAAATATATCTGCTATTTTAGAATCTGTAACTAAGTTACATTTTCGGTTATTATTCTTAGACGTTTAAGTTTAAATTTCTTTTTCTACAAACGTGTTAAAAATGCCATTTTTAGCACTCCATAGAAGCATTAAAAATGTCACTTTAAGGCACTGAGTGCCATAAAATCTTTATGGCACTGAGTGCCTTAAATTCTTTATGGCACTGCTGGTAAAAGTGAATTGTCAAATTTTGAAAGCAAACGTCAAAATATTTAGATTTTATTTATTAACATTAATATTAATAGTACAATTTGTGCAATTTGACAAAATTAATTTCCTGCACTGCTGTTTTACCACTTTCCGTGGATAAGGAGGAATGATGCGCAAAAAAAATGGAATTTCCAGTCGAGGTTGACACCACAATATCAAATGGTTGCTAAGGTACGTAATATACGATGCAATTTAAAATTATCTCCTTTGGATGTATTAATAAAAGTTTTTAAAATTTAATTATTGCATTTTTAAACGTTTGTAGAAAAAATATTGTATGATATACGTGTTAAAAGTACCTTTTAAGGCACTCATGTGAATTGCAGAATTCGCTTAGCTCATTCTGCAAACCTTCACATGCGTGCCTTAAAATTGTACTTTTAACACTTATATCATAAATAACTATTAATTTACCCGAAAAGATGTTTAGCTGGGAATCGCTGTAAAACATTACTTATTGGTTTTTTTCAAACATTTAGAGTTTCCTTCTACTTCGGTCAAAAGAGAACCTTTGTAAAGTGTATCATTAATTTTGGAAAGAAAAACTAGATATTCTGGGTGAGGATAATTGATACCAAATCAGCGTAGGAGTTTAGCATTTTTGGAATAGATTCGCGCAGACTATCCAAAAGTAGGGATGTGACATAGGTAAAAGGATTTTGAAAAATAGTTTTCCTACAACCACTATGCAAAACACGCTTTTCTACACAAATTTTTATACGCAAAGCAGGCCTTTTCTCAATTCTTTTGATAACCGTTGTTAAAGTAATGCGAAAAGTACACGCTATGGCACTTTTCCGCACCGAAATGTCAAACAAAGCTACCTATGACCTGTCAACTTTTTTCGACAATTCAACTTAATTGAATTTCTTATTGGTGTACAATTTTTAAATTTAAACTAAAAGTAAGTAAACTATCCATTTCTTTATTTATTTTAATTTATTAATTATTAAAACATGAACCTATTAAGCATTATTTTAGGAATCATGAACCAAGATGAAAATAATTCTTTTGAGTTGTCCAATTCGTACATTGAAAATACTAAAGTTACTGTATTTCTTTCATTAATAAATGTGGTTGTAGAAAAAATATTGTGTACAACTTGTACGCAAATCACTTTTCCCACTCGCTAGATTTCTGCGCTCGTGGGAAAAGTGACGCTTTGCGCACTAGTTGTACAAACTACTATTAAACACTCGTGAATGAAGTGCGAAAAGTCACATCTCGTTCATCTTCTGTTCCTTCTTGAACATCACAACAAGTTTATTTTCTGATATTTATATTCAACATTCCGTGATGATTTTGTAGCTCTGTGTCATTTGATGTTTCAGTCATTATTTGTAATCTTTTGAATATAATTAAATTAATGTATTTTAATAATGTTCCTTAGAAAGTAGAAAAAGTATAATAAGCACTTTGTGTCAAAAACAATTTTAGTCACTCGTTTGATAGGGAACTCGAGACTGAAGAAACGTTTTTGACACTTGGTACTTGATTTTGTATGATATCGTACAATCTAATAGTCAATTAGGAATTAGGAATGGGATCCAATGAAGTAAGTACATGTTCCAGGACAAGTTTATCAAAGATAGCGCTTTTTCGCTTATTTTGGATTAAAAAAACACTAATGCTGTACAATTCAGCCGGCTGAAAGTTAATTTGCTAGCTAAAGACTGAATTTATTTTATCACAAAAACTATTCAGTTTGTGTATAGGGAGTACTCAATAAATTTTGAAGTATACTTAAGTAACTTTTATTCACCGATATAAAATACAGGGTGATCCATTTGAAAAAATTGTGAAATCAATGTATTCGAGTTTGGGTTCGCACTGTATAAGGTTTCTTAGATATCGAATTAGTTCGCAGTTAGGCCTGGTTAGGCCTCCGCCATAGTCCCGAATCAGTGTTGCCCATTTACTGTACTACTAGACGTACACAGACGTACGGCTATGAAAGATTAATTTTAATATAAAATAGACCACCCATCACACATTATTACCTATACATTGTTTTGGTCGCAACATAAGTCAGGGCGAGTTCAACGCACAGTAGCGTATCATGTCGAAAGGGTTCATTTAAACTATTTTATGAAAATTGCTTTTATAGACTAAATGATGTAGATACGTTATTAAATTTTTGTTTGAATAAGTGGAAATTATATCAAAAACAAGCAATTTATTTAAAGGATACCTATAGATGACTTTTAACATAAAACAAGTTTTGCACTACAGATTATGAATATGTTAATAAAGGTTTTTTTATTTTTTTTATACTGATTTTACAAAACTAAGGAATAAATAAAGGTATTAAAACGGTAAACCATTGGATGAAATAATTATAACAATGATCTTAATAATAATATTTATTGTTCTTAAGAATTATTCACAATCGTATTACAAAATAAAATAAATAGAACACACAATTGTATGAAAAAATTTAAATAAAAACAACCGCTATGTCTACCGTCCGTAAGATACCGGTGATGTACGGGAGCGGTATACGCTATAAGTGACATACCGTATGTCAAAGTTGTCAAATAGCGTTAGTCGAAGTGTTTTTTAAGCAGCTTCGATTAGGTTTTGATATGGGTAACCTAATTTATTTACATTTTATGTAACGGATTGAATACAATGTTACCTTTTCGGAGGAGGTGATCCAGATACACTAGATATAGCTGTCAAAGTTGATGAAGACGATGAATCTTCATTATTCTTCAACAAACTGAAAAGATTATAAATTGTTCATGAAGAAGACCTCTCAATTACAATAGATAAGTTACCTTGTTGTTGATAGAGGGTTTATTGCTCCAATAGACCTGGTGTCTTGAGCCTCATCTTCCAGAATCCTTTAAAGAAAAATGTAATAATTTCTGTGCTAACTTGAAGTGTACAGTACATAGTTACAAATTAAAAATACCAAGTATATTACTTACTTGAAAGGTGTAGCATCATGTTTCAACACATGTTTGCCACTTAAATTAGCACATATGTCCGTTTTGAAAAAATGGTCAGAACACACAAAAGCAACTTTTACTTTAAAAATATCATCTTCTACCAAAAATAAATTCTGTAGCCAAATTTCACGACGAGCAGCATCTCTAGGAAATCTGATAATTGAATAAACAATATTATTATGAATACAAATATTGAACCTAACCTAACCGAAAAAACTAAGTGAGCTGGACCGTGGGTTGGTCATAACTATTTTAAATGCTTCCCACTTTTTTCTTACTTTTTAAACGGAAAATACTGCTAAAATCTTAAAAATATTCATCAATTACTATATTTGTTAGACAAAATTTGGCATCATGTAAGAAGAATCTGGTACTAAATATGTTGGGGACAACCAAAATGTAAACAAGGCTAGTCTATTTTATAACAGGTCGTTGAATTTTAAATTGTGCGGTTCAAAGTATACAGGGCGTTGATGTCACTGCGATTTTCAAAACATGTAATAGATGCAGTAAAGTAATGCTTCAGTATCAAGAAGAATTAGGAAAACTAATATAAAGAATTGTGCAATTTCAAAAATTACAAAAAAATTTGAATAGAAAAAGTTCACAGTTTCAGATTTGGACAAGTTATTCACATAAATGAACTAACAAATATATTATAGACTATGGTAGCATGGAAGCCATGAAAGTTTACATTCAATAATTAATAACGTGTCATACCTATATTATTATTGATAAGTTCTTGTAAGTCATTGGGTCAATTGAATTCAATGTTAAATTTTCATCGTATGTCAAGCTTTTCCAGATTTCTTCTATTAGTGTCCAAAATTGTTCTTTTTTTCGTGGAATTGTATTTAAATGTTCCAATTTTTTTACCATAGGCCCAAAAATACTTCAAATTAATTCCCACTAGTCATAATCTTCCCAAATAAAACTCGCTCTTCAAATTTTATCAAAATTTTTCATTTTTATCACTCAAAGTTTTTTATTTCAGGCAAAAACATTCAAACAAATGTGATTTTATCAATCGGTTTGTTTTCATACTTTTGCCAAATAAATAAGTTTACGTAAAATTTCACGCTCTGCAATATTTATTTGAAACTTTTTTCGGTATTGTCTATGGTTAGGTATACTGATAATTAGCATAATAAAAAATATATATTCCTTTCAGTTCGAAAATTGTCCGGTCCTTAACTATTATTCCCGTTTTTCCAAGTCTCTCAATTACCCGCCTTATCGGCCATATCAAAACTCTTTTTGTGAACCTTTCTCGAACCCCACACATTCCAATACACAGCCACTACCGTCAAATAAAATAAGAATCAAAATTAAATAAAAGCAGAACATTGTACGAACCTTTATCTATTACGACAACCGAATAGTACCTATAGAAGCAGTGGCGGACACTGAGAAAAGTTATACAGTGTGGAACAGCCAAATGGAATAAATTCGATAACGAATAAATGAGAGCGTGTTGGGAAAAACGCTTGGTCACGTCGATTTGTATTTTTAAATGCGCATTTTTTCCAAAAAAAGAAAAAATAATTATATATCTTCAATGTTTCGGAAATATTAAGTGGTTTCAGATATATTACAAAAATTAACATTAAAAAAAGAAAATTATTTTAGAAGTCTAATGGCGTCAGATCAGGAGATCGTGCTGGCCATTCTATCGATCCACGCCTCCCTATCCACCACTCATTTGGGAAATTTTGGTTCAGGTACTGCTGGACTTTGATTTGGTAATGGGGCGGTGCTCCATTTTGCTGAAACCATAGTATATTGGCAGGAACTTTTGGGTTTGCTTGATCAGGATATAAGTTTGTCAAAGCTGACACGACATTATTTTGAAGCAGTTCTAAATTTATCTCCACTCAAGTTGCCATCAATGAAAAAGGGACATATGATTTCCAACAATTCCTGCCCAAACATTAACTTCTACCGAAAGTAGATAATAAAGAGTTTTCGAAGCCGCTTGAAAAACACTCCGACTAACGCTATTTGGCAACTTTGACATACGGTATGTCACTTAGCGTATACCTACCGCTCCCGTATACCACCGGTTTCTTACGGACGGTAGACATAGCAGTTGCATTAACGAAAAGGTTACGGAAAGACGAAAAATCTAACCTCAATTCAATGTATTCTGTATGTTGTGTCCGGTATCTGTTTTTTTCACTGAAATTTCAACAATCAACTTTGCAAATATAATATTATTGATAATTATCATGCTATCAATTAATAGTAGTTTCATGAACAATCTGAAAAGAAAAAAGGATTCAGTTATTTGAGAAATACAAACAGATTTTGCTAACGGAAATTTAGGCAAACAGCCCTTATGCAGATCCTTCAAAATGGGTCATAATTCATTGAAATTTCTGCAAATTCACGTCTTTTGCGAGCAGCAGCAAATCAAATAATATTGTAAAAAACAAAAACTTATGTATGTTACCGTTACCGTTGGTACGCAAGAGGTTCGAAAAATATATATTTATCTGTCAAAATAGTCGTGCGGTTAGATTTATGTTATCAGCTACCGGCTCAGTATAATATGTTCATTTTCGAAAACTGTCTATTTTCGGAATGTTTCTTTTTTCACTTTCCTGGCGATTTCTTCACTTTTGGGACGGGAACGATTTTTTTCTTTCGTAATCATGGCCGTAATTGGTAAAATAACATTTCCATAGGAGTTGTCGCCATAACTTGTCGTGTCGTGTGAAATCGAGTACCTATTTGACATTTAGAATTCTTTTCCAGAAGATATTGTTAGTGCCTCAACACTCACTTCTTTCAAAAATAGTTATTACTCCTATCATAATTTGTGATGTTATGCTTATGAAATTGCATTGAGAGCTTCATAGACCTCGGTCTCGGACATCGGCTTTTCATCTTATATAAGTGATATCGATAACAATAAGAGCCAGGAGTTTTCCAATTTTGTTATTATTAAATTGAAAAGTGAAGTGAAGAAAGGCAGCATCAATATTATATTAATTACTAACTAGCGAAACGAGTCACAACTTTAAGTTCAATATAATGTAGATTTTAACAAATTAAAATTGTTTTATTTCATAATTTACTAACTTTTACAATCATCACAACTGTTTGCAATAAAACAACGTTGCCAAACTTCTTTGTAAGATGCTATATCTGATATTTGAAGGAATATCAATTGCGAATCTGAAGAGCCTGAGTGTTAAATATTTGCAAAGATTATTGTTAATCTTATAATCTAAATTTTTTTCCAAAATAATGAACATGCATTTAAAAGTGTTAATTCACGGAAAACTATTTATTTTCCAGATTCATTATGATTGAATGTATAAAGAAAATATTTCTTGTACTCGTAATTTCCAATAGCCTTTCTAACTACGACATTGTTGCAATCCACCTAGATAATTTGTAATATTCATTAACTGTGAAACTAACTATGTTATATTTGTTCATTGTCAGCCAATTCAGTTAAATTGTTCGCTTTCGCAACTCCAAATACAGAAATCTAAAATGGAGTGCATAAAACAATGTCAAACTAGAACGGATTCATTAGTGCCTCTGTCCCTACATGCATTTCACACAACCCTTTTCCTACCTCCCGTTTTTATCCATTTACATTACACGACAAGTTGACCTGACCAAACTACTATAAACCTTATAAATTTTATGTGGTATGTTAAAATCAACTATTCAAAGCCTCTAGTTTTGGGATTTCATGAAATATTAAGTAAATCGTAACATTTTTTTAAAATCTGTACATTTTTGAGGTATGTGAACTACGAAAAAACACATAGATTTGGATTTTTTTGAGTTCTTTTTTAGATGTAGAATAGTTATTTTTCTACTACCATAGTCCGTATGTAAGGTACGTACTTTAGACACACTTTCGAGTGCGTGAAGAAAAAATTCTAATATAAGTATATGTATGGTTCATACAACAGCCTTTTTGGTGTGCGTCATCGTTTGTTAATGTCTTTCTAACACATTACGTGGAAAGAAATGCAAAAAAAGTCAGGTCTTTGATTAATCCTAATCAAAATATCACAATAATGAACCGTTCAAATTTATTACAAACGTCAATCCTAATCATTGACTTACCAAAATTTGATTGGTTGATGTTCAGATTAAGCGTAAGCGCGACCTATCAATCGGGAGGAATTTCTTTGTTTAAAATTGGCATGCAGATATATCTTTCGTATTGTCAATGTGTCTGACATCTTTTTCTACTGTCCCACTGACAGTTCTTGTCAGGTCTGTACTTTGTTGTTCACGGTCAATTATTATTTATGTAAAGTTAATTTTAATATTATTGTTATATTTATTCGAATAATACAAAAATATGCCCAGATACACGGAAAAACATTAGCATTTTGAAAGTTCTCAAGTATTTTCAGTTAGAAAAAGAAGCTGGTAACTATTAATTTGATAGCCTTGTCGAATTTTGTTGAATGCGATCCTGATGATTTTATTTATCAAATTTAGGGTAAGATATCTGTCAAAATAGCAAATAAAATAAACGACATACCCAAAACCCGAATATACGTCACAAACGATGACGCACACCAAAAAGGCTGTTGTATGAACCATAGTTATAAAAATATACAACAGCCTTTTTGGTGTGCGTCATGGTTTGTGACGTATAACCGGGTTTCCGTATGTCGTTTATTTTATTTGCTATTTTGACACACATCTATCCTTAAATTTGTTAAATAAAATCATCAGTATCGCATTCAGCGAAATTCGACAAGGCTATGAAATTAATAGTTACCAGCTTCTTTTTCTAAACTGAAAATACTTGAGAACTTTCAAAATGCTAATGTTTTTCCGTGTATCTAGGCATATTTTTGTATTATTCACACAAATATAACAATAAGATTCATATTCCCTTTTCATAAATAATAATTGACCGTGAACAACAAAGTACAGACCTGACAAGAACTGTCAGTGGGACAGTAGAAAAAGTTGTAAGACACATTGACAATACGGAAGGCATGTTTGTATGCACAAAACAGTCTAACCTATAGAAGTGAAAGTTTATAGGATGACCTTGAATACAAAAATGAGGTTTCAAACCCATCCACCTGAAGCGCTAGTTGCAATTGAGATGTCTAAACAGGCTTGGCAGCTAAGGCCTTTAGCACGAAAAGAAAAGATTTTAAAATTAATCACAGCTGTCATATAGTTGTCACCATTTTTTATTTACATCAGTATTAAACATAAAAGTTTGTTTTATTGGAAAATTGAGTTGATGTCATATGTTTCCTCAAGAAATTTTCTACTTATCATAGTATTGTATTATTGAAAAATGTGAGAACAAACTATAACAAAAATAGCATGAAAAAGTGGAGGTATTACTTAACACGTGGTAAAATTTAAATTGCATTTAGGGATTCCTAAATTTGCTTTAGGTGTTATCTAACTTTAGGAAATGGTTAGTGGAATCAGACATTAGTAATTCAAATGAACAAACTTCCATTGAACAAAATCGCTATGAAATAGTTTTGAACCCATCCACTGCGAACGCTGAAATTCTTCTTCCCTTAGTATGTTTCTTGGCCTCAGCTGCCTTGCCTATTTCGACGACTCAATTGCGACTAGCGCTTCAGGTGGATGGGTTTGACATCTCATTTTTCATTCTAGATAATACTATTAGACTTTCACTTCTATAGGTTAGACTATTTATGTTGATAGACCAAATAATTTGCAAGAATTAGCTGCAAGAATAACTCAAGAAATCCAGAGAATTCCGTCAGAAGTAATAGCTAATGTTACTAGAGAATTTACAAACCGACTTGCCTATTGTCAATAAGTAAACGGTGCTTAGTTTGAACATCTAATACATTGATTTTAGTTTAGTTAAGTTCCAATGTTTTAAAAATCACTTAATTTCAGTTAATTATTATTATTATTTCTTTAATGGATATTAGATTTTTCCTTTCCTTAGCTACTTTTCTGTTAATATCTCGGTAGGTATTGAAATAAAAAATATCGAACTGATATTTTTGTATTCGTGATAAAATGTTTCATCAGAAACTAAAATAATATACAGGGTGTTCCATTGCAAATTTTAAAATCGAAATTACTTTCGGTGAAACCGGAAGTTCCAAATTGTTAAAAAATATGAAAAGAATTAGACAATCTACTGTAGTATCCACCTTCCAAATTTCATTTTGATATCTCTAATAATTCCAGAGATATTTACTTGGTTCCACACATTTGCCCATCACTGTATAATATAAAAATGATTTATTTCAATTTTTTCCGGTAATTTTTAAAACACGACAACCAATTATCAAAACCATTTTAAAATAACAGCGCTTGACGGACGACGTCCCGTATAATATCCAAAATTAAATGCAAGTAAGGACTTAGCGACGTACTGTATCATGAAACTTCCCTTACGTGTAACGCGTATTATTGCTCAACTGAGGATGTGAAATATATATACAATTTGACCTTTACCTTGAGTGGTTCAACTCATAGATAAAAAAATACTTATACATTCTTTTTTTAATTTCTTGGGAAATTAAACCACAATATTTCTTTATTTCAACGTTTCGGTAGCGTTCCAGCTACCGTTTTCAAGAAAAAATAAGTAAAAATTGATTTTTATTCCTAACTGACACAACGGAAAAAATTTGACAACTAGACAAACAAAAATATTTTGAAGTTTAAGACTGCAAAATTTTGTTATCAAATTTTTATTAAGGTCCATTCATAGTAGATCATATCCCCGGTAAAATGTCAAATGAAATATTTCATTTTATGACATTCCAACGATATGATAGTCTACTAGAAATGGAATCCAGTGAAGTGCACGTTCCAGGAACGGTTTTTAAATTGGGATAGAATAGAAGAATAAACGAACACAAAAAATATATTAAAGATAGGGAATTCTTTAAGTCAGCTATTTGCAAACATGCTTGGGAAGAGGGTCATCAAATTCAATGGGATTCATCAAAAATAATATTAAAAGAACCCAATAATAAAAGACGAAAAATCAAAAGAAAGTGCTTTAATACAACTAAATGCAGATAAATGTGTAGCTAGTATTTCAGCCGAATGTAGTCAAATTTGGTTACCAATGTTAGAAAGAGAAATTTCCAATAATCAATTACCTGCTTTATCAGGATAGCATCATAAGTTTTTATCCAGGTTTTCTTATGATTTATAATTTGAATAGTTGTTAATCGATACACAATTCAATACATAAAATCACAAAACTGAGTATACATACATATTTTGAAAACTTAAATATTCATAAACAAAAAAAGTATCAAGAAACGCGTTTTATTAACAACATTTCCAATATAAGCGAAAAAACGCGCTATCCCAATTTAAAAACCGTTCCTGGAACGTGCACTTCACTGGATTCCATTTCTAGTAGACTATCATATCGTTGGAATGTCATAAAATGAAATATTTCATTTGACATTTTACCGGGGATATGATCTACTATGAATGGACCTTAATAAAAATTTGATAACAAAATTTTGCAGTCTTAAACTTCAAAATATTTTTGATTGTCTAGTTGTCAAATTTTTTCCGTTGTGTCAGTTAGGAATAAAAATCAATTTTTACTTATTTTTTCTTGAAAACGGTAGCTGGAACGCTACCGAAACGTTGAAATAAAGAATTCAAAAATATTGTGGTTTAATTTCTCAAGAAATTAAAAAAAGAATGAATAATATACCACAAGGAACATACAGAAAATACTTATAGATGGGAAACTGACCCGTGGCGCCCTCTATTCATACGGGTGGCGCTATCTTGAGAGTCCCGTCAGTACCTCTGGCACAACTCATGTTGTGAACTTCGCTAACAGCCGAAAAAGAAGGTTCCTGTAATTTTACAGTTTTTTGCGGTATATTCAAAATTACTGTAATTTTATTTTTATTGCAAAATGACATTCATGATCCATTTTTTGATATTTCATTTAAAATTACTCAACATTAGATTGATATCACAATAGTAACAATGAAAAGTCAAGTAAAATTAAATGAAATGTCAAAAAATGGATCATAATAATGTCTGAAAAATGAAGCAATAATCATCAAGTTAATATATTCAAGTTAATATATTGAAAAAAGTATACAATAGATGAAACGTTTTTTTACATATTCAAATAACAAACATGAAGAAAAATAAATGATGGTGATTCAACAATGATGCTGGTTAGTTCAAAGTTGCATGGAAAAATAACTGCTACTTCTGTCACTCTCTATTCAATGGAACATGTTTTTCAATAAAGATAAAGCTTACCGTGTGCACCTCACATTACAGTCTTTCACAAAACATATTCTTGACATTGCCTCTTGAAGTAAAAGTCCCACTATAAACAATGAAAACCAACTACGAATACTCAACACACACACAAATAAGCAGTTGTCAATAGTTGTCAGGTTAGGATGTCAGCGCTAATATATATGTGGTAGAATCTGCAACTACCACTAACGGCGTTACGTGGGCGTTACAGTTTTCATTAAATTACAAATTTTAGTATTGACGGGACTTTTTATGTGGCAGCACCCACGCGCCTTCGGAGATCCCCTATCCTGGTTCAACTTACGCGTTGGACCCTGAGCAGTCATGTACATTTGCAATATAAAAGTACCAGAAACAATTCCACCATATCCTATTTGAGTGTTCTATTTACACACCAATAAACCAATAAAGCCCAAATATCACGAAATTTTTTTTCTCGCAGAAAACGGTGTAAAATTAAGTGGGAAATTATTCCTTAAATAATGACTGAATTGGAATAAATGTTTTCTTAATTTTTGTTGAAGAAAATCTTACAATGTCTCATCAAGTGGGGAAGGGGGTCGAAAAATTCTCAAAAACGCCTCATGTAATTAATGGACGCCCCATAATATACCTACGTCTGTAAAATAGAATCTCTATTTATTCATTTTACGATTTTTATCTTTTTATATTCTATTTTCAATATGTTAATAAACTATTTGAATATCTCAGCTTTATTTGTTTTGGAGTACAAGTACAAATTACACGCAAAATACAATTTTAGTTACACTGATCACATTTCAAATGTCACACCTGTTTGCATTTCCTTTTTTCTTGGGCCGGTAATGTATCAAATTCAGAGGCGTAGATTACCTTCATGCAATTTGCCATTCCACATTCAGGTCTTGATGAAGTGACCGTTACTACTGCATCACCCATTCTGATATATCCTACAAAATTTAACAAAAACATTTAACACTGGTAGATTAGGTTAGGCAGCAACGATCTACTGGTCAGTAATGTTCAGTAAAATATTTCTAAAACAGATAGAAATGAGATCTTGCAGCATTGCTAGTTCAAAACTGGTGCTTTTAAACCGTTAAAAGAAGATAAATTCTTCACGAAACGGTGAGTTTATGAGTTTGGTTATTTGAACATACAGTGTGAAATAGCCTAATGGAATGAATTCGACAACGAACAAATGAGTGCTTGATGTGGAAAACGCTTAGTCACGGTGATTTTTTATTATCAGAAAAGAATTATACAAGAATTCTACATGTCCTTTATTTTTGGCCGTGATTTTGATAAAACAGGAAAAAATTATATTTTTCTACATTCATGCAAAATACAATACTTCTGTGAAACACATTTAATGGAAAAGGTGGTTCTTTTTTGCACTAGTGCAACAACATTTTTGTTGCACTCATCTGTCATTCTTGTGTCAGTTTTGTGATGAATTATGACAAACATAGACATTTGAATTAAATAAAAATCCATAGCGAGTATCTGAGCCTGCTCTAATACAACAATAATATATGTATATCTTACTACTTAGTCTCAATGAGTTACAATTATTGCAAAAATCTTTAATTATTTAAAATTTAAATGGTCAAGGCAAAAACCAGCAATGATTGAGTACTGACAAGGTGGAGGCCATAAAGATACAAAAAAAGAAGAACGGTTTGAGATGGAGTTCCCAACATATTATATTCTAATTTTCCAGTTTTTGCATGAATGTAGAAAAAATATTGTATGCAACTCTTGCGAAACGTGTTTTTCTCACTCGACGTGTTGTCCAACTCGGCCTAAAAGCCTTGTTGGACAATTTCACGTTGCGTGCAAAAAACACTCTCTTTTTGCACTTGTTGCATAAATAACTCTATTCTATTTTGAAAATATAGAAATATTTGACATTTGTTGAGATTAACCTTTTTCGTACTCTGCATACAAGGAATCAGCTTTTTAGATGTCACCAAATATCTTGACCTTCCTACTAATTAATTATACATACAGATTGCGTTATACAAGTGCGACAGAAAAACAGCTGAAAGAGAGAGAAAGAATAATCATGCGCGGTCATCAAGGCGTGTACTTAATTCCAGAAACCAGTGGCCGAATGTTGATTGTTCCCCTATTTTAACCGCTGTTGCCAGAAGCGCATATTAATTTTTACAAATGATATTTTTCCCTCGTTTTTGTTGTCTTTTTTTCGAATTCATGCAAAATAGGTAAAACAAAACACTTTCATCCGGCAATATTGTCTTTTACAGAGAGAATTCACATTTAAACTGCCACCCCTAAATGATGACCGCGCACAATTATTCTTTCTCTCTCTCTTTCATATACCCTTGTCGTACTTGTGTAATCCAAGGCGATGTTTCCGATGTAATTTTCGCAATCTGTATATTATGGACTAGAATAGAATTTTTTCTTGTATTGTGACTGTTCAACTTAAATTTTCAACACACATCTACACTGCACCTGTCAATTATCCAATGAAAAAAAAATATATAATCCAAACCTATCTACACGAAAGGTAATAAAATTTGTTTTATTCATTGTATATAAAAGCTCTCCATAATTATGTTCTTGTTTCTTCCTGTGGTTCGTGCTTCCGGTGAAATTATACCTATGCTTTCCAAAACTTTTTCTATGTTATCGTCTCATGTTTTCGTTGGTCTTCCCCTAATTCTGCTTTCATGTCTTTTTGTCTCTCATATCTGTTTTACGGCATGTTATTGCTCAATCTAGTTAAATGTCCAAACCATTTCAATTGTTAATCTTGTATGATCTATATCACTGGTAGTACCTACATTGAAGCTTCCTCCCACTGTTGAATATCATATTCTGTCTCTTCTTGTAATACCTGCGACCTTCGGTAAATCTTTCATCTACATATTATGTAATTTACTTTCCATTCTCTTCGTCAGTACCCAGCTCTCGTATCCTCAAGTTAATATAGAGAGAAATATAGTTCTATATACAGTTATTTTCGTTTCAACCGAGATTCATTTCTCTCCAATGAACTATGTGAACATTTGAAGCATTTTCTATTCTTGTATTTATTTCTATGTCATGGTTCACTTTATTATTGTAGTTTACTCCAAGGTATTTGAAATATTCGACTTATTCCAGATGTTTTCCGTTAAGAGTTACATTTGTTTAAGTTTTTTGTTCTTCTGTCACCATTAATTATTAGATTTTCATTTTCCAGCTTCGCATTCCAAATATACATAAAAAAATCAATATCTTGAAAAGAATAGGTACATTTCAGAATCCGATCCGAAGAGTGTCATGTCTGTCAACATAATTTATATAAATTTCCCGTATGTACCAATTTTCATAAAAATCGTGTAGGTCGTGTCCAATATATAGCCTGTATATGAATAATTGCCTACCTATTAGTTTTCCGTACGTAACTCCTAACTGAACTCTATTATCCACATCTCTACACCATTCTCCACAAAATGCTCTTAAATATATCAAGGGTTCGATCCCCCGGAAGACACAAAGTTGGCGCGACACTCTTGGGTATCTGGTAATTACAATTATTGGACATCTTGGTTTGAATCTGAAAATATAAAAAACATTATCTGATTCAATTGTTTATTGAGGTTTTCGCTATTCTTATTTACTATATTCTTATTTGTTTTCTGTTTCTTATTTTCTACACCTAACCTAACCTAGCCAAATATCTGGGTATTAATATTTAAACCAGCATCAATTGAAGTAAACGGACGAACTGTCAAGCCAAATGTATAAAATTAGATTATAAATAGCATGGAAACTGTCATTCGAATCGAAATGCCTAGAGCTCCTGAATGTAAACAGTTATGTTGGCGTATATGAGAAAATTAGTTATAATAGGTGTTTTCGTCAAAATGAATCACGCTATCAAACGCTTTCTTGTGTTACTTGTGTCATGTTGCTGGAACTCACTAGGTCTAATCGTTCGTCCCGTTGCATAAATAGCTATTAAAGTACTACTAGTTTTCGCGTCAGTTTCATAAAAGCATTTATATTGAATTTATTGTTCGGTAAACTTGTTGAATTCATCTTATAACCCACCCTTCCTCAGACGACACAGACGATTTTAAGCACAAATAGATATTTTTGGACGAAAATATCGCTGCGAAGTCCCCCTATAAATCCCCGACAAATCTCCGGCCCTCCTGAGACTTTTTCTAAAATGTTTCTTCGGTACCTTCGCTTAACGTTTCCACATATTTCTGATACTAAATAAGACCAAATTGGAGGAAAAACGTCATAAACATAAAAAATGTTGAGGTACTAGCCTCCGCGAAAGAACTCTACGTTCTCAGTGTCGTGTTCGTGTTCCAGCTTTTGTAGTATAGATGGCGCTATAAAATTATTTATATTCAATTTATTGTTTGATAATGTTTTTAATTTTGAAGCTATCCACCTTAAAAATGAATTTGGGAATAAATAAAAATTGTATGCTGTATGACACAAATACTTAAAAATATAATGAAATTAAAAAAATCTATTTCAATATTGGAGGATATATGGTGTAGATCAGGGTAGGGGATCTCTGAAGGCGCATGGGTGCTGCCACATAAAAAGTCCCGTCAGTACTAAAATTTGTAATTTGCTGAAAACTGTAACTCCATTAGTGGTAGTTGCAGATTCTTCCACATACATATTAGCGCTGACATCCTAACCTGACAACTGCCTGACAACCACTAACAACTGCTTATTTGTGTGTGTTGAGTATTCGTATTTAGATTTTATTGTTCATAGTGGGACTTTTCTTCAAGAGACAATTTCAAGAATATGTTTTGTGAAAGACTGTAATGTGAGGTGCATACGGTAAGCTTTATCTTCATTTCAAAACATGTTCCATCGAATAGGAAGTAACAGAAGTAGCAGTTATTCTTCCACACAACTTTGAACTTCCCAGCATTATTGTTGAATTCCTAACATTTTTTTTCCTGGTTGTCATTGAGATATATGTTTCATTTATTGTATACTTTTTTTATTCAATAAAATATGTAAACTTGATGATTATTGCTTTATTTTTCGCAATTCAGGCATTATTCGAACAATTTTTTGACATTTCATTCAATTTTACTTGACTTTTCATTGTTATTATTGTAATATTAATCTAATGTTGAGTAATTTTAAATGAAATATCAAAAAATGGATCGTGAATGTCATTTTGCAATAAAAGTAAAATTACAGTAATTTTGAATATACCGCAAAAAACTGTAAAATTACAGGAATCTTCTTTTTCGGCTGTTAGCGAAGTTCACAACCTGATTTGTGCCAGAGGTACTGACGGGACTCTCAAGGTAGCGCCACCCGTATGAATAGAGGGCGCCACGGGTCAGTTTCCCATCTATAAGTAGTTTTTTATCTATGGTGTAGATCAGCATATCGGCACGACGCAGACGGCACTCTAAACTTGCAGTGCGGTACTGAAATTCAGGATTTAATGAGAACTGCAACGCTATTGGCACGGAATACTACTTATAACAACACACACTAGTGCGGTAAAGTGAAATTAATTGGAATGAAGGTGTCAAAGTTGACAATTTGCAGAATGCACCAGGGTTTCGAATCGCTTATATTCTTTTCACCATCTATTGGGGATTTAGCGGGTACTAGGGTTTATATTGCGTTATTTGCAGCAAGTTCTACCTATATAAGAATTCACACTTTCATAGTCGGAACTCATGTGGATACAATTATACCAAACTGAAGTAAACGCGTCAAAATTGACAGTTCGCAAAATAAATCAACAATGAGCGCAACGATTGCTTCTAACATGATTTTAATACCATAAATTTCAGGAATATTGACTCTTTTTGAGTTTATAATAAATATTATTGGTAGTAGGTAATAGTATTTTTTCTACTCCTGTTTTATAATATACTTATTAAAAGACTAAAATCTGTATCATAATGATATTCATTATGATACAGATTTCCATTATGATACAGATTTTTAAGCCAATAGGAATGCGACATTCGCACAATATTTAATATAGCCATGGATACCTGGTTGACATTTCTGAAATTAATTATATTAGGTCTGTTCCCTGCAATAAAAGTGTAGGTAGCACTGAGTTATACGATTTTATTTATTGATCGTTGCATAACAGTATTGTCTGCAATAAAAGTGTAGCACTGAGCTATATAATTTTGAAAAATTCAGGTATATCTGTGGAAAAATGCGTGTAAAAATACTAAATTTGGGACTACCTATGTATATTGCATTTGTAAGTATACTGCAAGAAGCATTAAAACATAATGAAAATAAATAAAATCGTATAGCTCAGTGCTACACTTTTATTGCAGGGAACAGACCTAATATGATTAATTTCAGAAATGTCAACCAGGTATCCATGGCTATATTAAATATTGTGCGAATCATAATGAATATCATCATGATACAGATTTTAGTCTTTTAATAAGTATATTATGAAACAGGAGTAGAAAAAATATTGTACTATATCCGTATCGTAAATTCATATGACAATACTCAATGGGTTATTCAATAGGTTATCAAACAAATTTCCCATCTCATTCCGTAATATAAATCTTTAAGACACTTATATCTATTATCTACAACTGTCATGTAACAGTTACGATATGACACTATTTTCAGTTTCTTAATGACGTATATTACCGCACTAGTGCGATAATAAGAATCTTGAAATGGTTATTTTCCTAACAAGTGCGGAAAGTGATACTTTCCCGCACGCGAATGCAGTTGACCCGAATGACGCAAAGCGGAGTTCGGGCAAGCGGTCAAGTGCGGAAAAGACACTTTACGCATGAGTTAGGAACATTATTTTTTCTACGACCGTATATAGGTACCCGCAAAAAAGTATACCAACCCATTTTTCAAAAATTATTTCACTTCAACATACATATACAAAACTTTTACTAAAAACTACTAATTATTATAAATATTAATATTAAAACACAATTTTTGCTTTCTGTAAATTACTTAAAATTGCCGGTCCAGTGGAGTTATTTGCTGTTAGGGTTATATAAAAATATCTGCATTATTTTAATGCAACAAAAAGCTAAGAAATATTTTTTTATGGATTATTTTGTGAATTTCTGCCTATATATATTCATTTTTTGAGAATAGTCAATATTTGTCATTTTTAATTTCAAAATAGATTGTCAAAGTTCATTGAAAAATTATAAGTTCTTCAAAAGATATCATCATTTTTTTGTATATTTCCATTTTCAAATTAACTCCGAATCTTGAGACGTATCAATTCAACGGTTAGGTGCTTTGTACGTTACAAATTTTGGCGACTGTGACAGGACTATGGAGAAGTTTTTGAAAGCTGTAACCACATACCGAAAATCGTTCGAACGATTATATGAAGAGTCGATGAAACTATTACTGGACCCGAATCACGACATAGATGATCTACATGGAAATCTTAAAGTTTTGGACTAGAAGATAGAAACCATAATGGAAGTTGATAGGCAAATGTTGAACCTGATGTTCGAAGATGCAAGATCTGCAAGCGCACACAAAAACACAACAATATATGGTGGTCCTTAAGTAATTGTATATAGGAGTAGACTACAATCTTCACTTCAAAATATTGCGAATTAAATCAACTAGCCTTAATAAAATGTTGATATTAAGAGAGATACATGGTTTTAAACATGAAATTTTAATTTTTGTTTTTTACAATAGAGGGATATTGCTCGCTGAAAAATGGCCTGCGGTAATCACGTTTGCGGTATTTTGACGTTTATTGAATGCGCGATTCACTGTTTTACGTCTCTAACGCTATAACTTTGGTGATTACCGTAATTTACGGTTACGTACTGTTGAGTGTTATTGTAAATACGGCACATAATTGTTCTGCGCAGTTGAAAAATAGAACAAATCTCATCGGATCTCTGAAGTTAAGGTTTTTGTTCATCATTATGTTTATTGTTAAGATGGTGTTTAGTTTGTGTTGGGGTTTGCGTGATTTCTTGTTTCCTATACTGTTTATAGCAGTTATGTCACTACCTACATAAGGCAGCGCTACGTTACTAAATTATAGTGATGGCAATAGCTTTTATTTCCAAATAAATTTTAGGTTGAGCGTTATTAAAATTGCGCTACGTAAATTGCAAATGGCAATATCTCTTTATTAACTTTAACGCTTTCCGACGTGTATGCAAAAAATTCAATTTTGGTAGTTTAGGATATATTATGAGAAATCATAATGTTGTATCTATTTCGATGTATTTCGTAGAGGGCACCACATAGGCCACGTATGCGGCATTAATGTACGCTAAACTTTTTCGCCTTTTACATAAGCGCTACTTGTGTAAAAAATAATTGAAGCCACATCATTACAACAAAAAAGGGTATATCTGTTAGGGTGTGTTGTAACTCGGTAGGTTAAACCATTGTTATAGTTAACCACTGGTTAACTTCAAAAGGTTGTTGTAACACGAAATTTCAGACGTTCGCCAACTGGTTAACCTTCGAAAAGTTTACCATCAGATCTTGGAGAGTTAACCTATGATTAAACACGGAACATACACGGAACAATACAATTTTACTTGTTCTATCTATTTGACTGCTTCAATTTGACAATTTAGGTTTGCAATTGACGTTTTACAGTTATTTTGGATTTCCATTGATAAATAAAAAAATGTATATAGAGATATATTTATCCTATTGAACATTTAGTGCGAATTATTTTGAACAGAATGGGGAATTGCAAGAAGCTAGAGCTAATTTACAAGAACTTACAGATGATGGGGACTTTGAAGAGTTGCACAAAAGCAATGCAATATCTGGAACAGACCCTTACCACCCCTACTCTCCAACCAGCTAATCGCCCCAACCCCAAAAAACCAGTATCTCGTCAGAACTCAAGCTAGAAGCATTGGCTTCTCCCCTATATTGCTTCACACGTAACCCATGCCGGTTAGGTATAAGTGTTTTACCAATCGCAAAAGAAAAGTATCGCTCTCAGGTAGTCACCAATTGCTACCAGCTGTATGTTTGTGATATTTTTATGTACATAGTTTAGTAAACTTAGTGAAATTGAATCCAGTGTTTCATTTCGGAATGAGTCTGGAATGAATGGTGAAACAGCTCATTTACACAGTACGGTTTGAAGGGAAACAATAGAAAATTCCCTTAAAAAATCGCACATAATCAAAAACCCTTTTTATACTCGAAGATGTAAGGGTAGGCATCTACATCTAAATATATTCTTTGTAGATTAAATTAGTCCATTTCTTTTTTTTTGCCATCGTTTCTGCTACTTCCCATTTCATATTTCTTCTTTCCATCATTTCTGCAACCAACCATTTCTGGTTCCAAGTTTTCTTTGGTCTTCCTCTTTTCATTTTGTTATCATTCGGGCTTCCCATACATTCCTGACTGGTCTGCTGCTCATTTTTGTTGATTGTCCTAACCACTTTATCTTTTTTAATCCAATTATTCGAGTATTGGCTCTACTTCCAGTTCCTTTCTCAATTCCTCGTTTCTTATACGATCTCTTCGTGTTATAACCTTCACTCTCCGCAAATATTTCATTTCTATTGCTTCGATTCGATTTTTATATTTCTGTGGCAGTATCCAGCTTTCACTTCCATAAAAGGATTAGCTGATAATCTGTTTTATATACTGTAATTTTGATTTTTGTACTGTACTTCCCTATAAAACGATCTTGATAATGATTGATTCAGTTTTTATGTGCTAGTGATCCTTTAGTTGATTCCAATATCTCCATTTTCGTTTTTATTTATCTTCATACCAAGGTATTCAAATACGTCTATGAAACTGAATCACTGAAAAAATGTAAATGACAATGTGATGACAACACAAAATGTGCAAAAAAGTAGAATAACCTTTTATTGGAGGCTAATTATGAATAAAAACTTTACCTTTTAGCAAATTTGTTTATAAAATAAAACTTAAAAACGAAGTCTATAATAAAGTAAAAATAAAAAAACCAAACAACTCAACAAATACTGTTTATCATTAAAATATAATTATATAATCCAAAAGTTTTTTAAAGTTTGTTTCAAACGCAAATTAAAAAGTAATCAAACTATAAAGTCATACAACCGCATACAGCCAAAATTTTGAGGTTATAATCTGTTCGGAACAAAAAATCCCAGCTATCATCCTAGGATTCATCGAGCACGTTCCGAGCATGCTCGCAATTGAAACTAAGTCTTCCTCGAACACGGGATTTTTTATCCTGAACACATTCTGAAGCACTCCACGAACACTCAAATTTTAATTGCGCATGCGTAGTCCCTCCGAATACGTTCAGGATGTGCTCCGCGAAAACAGCTATTGTGTTACAACGCGAAAAGGCTTAACTACTGAGAAGTAGTCCAGTTGGTCCAGTCACCACTAGGTTAACTCGCCCTGAGGGCGAGTTGTATCAGACGCCTAAACTCGGTTTAATGTTGACTGATGTAATTGTTAATAATAAATACATCAATCAGACACAGTCTAAACATCAGTTATAATTAAACCGAGTTTAGGTGTTTGATATAATATAATATATACAGGGTGTTTCATTGGGAAATGGGCATACGGTAAGGGTAGGTAGAGGTCGCCTAGGTGGTTCTAAAAAACCCCCATATGATGGGTCTAGCGCTCTTTATAACCGAGATACAGGGTGTTTTATACATTTATCCTATTTCTTTCGTACCTCATAACTTCCGAGTTACCCTGTATATTATTTTGAGATTTGGTACACGTAATAACCATTACCTAGAGACTCCATCAAAAGCATCTCCAAAAAGATAGTGCAGGTCCGGCTTAATAAAAAATTTCAAAACTCGTCTTTCCTAAAAACAACACCCTGTATATGGATTTTTTTTAAATTGCTCTTTATAATTGGAAAGGGTATAAAAAATCGAATCTACTTATTTCGTTTTTATTTTTCCGCAGACAATTTTACTACCAAAAATTTACCGTCAAAGTTATAATTTATGCACGTTTTGGGGGTTTACAATGGTATCGGAGAGGTTTTTTTTATTTTTTAGCTTGAAATGAAATCCATTTAATGCATCTAGAGAAGCATCCTAGAAATTCAATTGAGTTTGTATGTTTACGAGTACAGACCACTAAAAAATGTGATTACAGGGCCGTACTTAGAACATACTCACTCAGTATGTTTCGAATATTTCGAACACCCTGTATAAGAATATGTATCTGGAAACTATGCACTTCTTCATTTGAATAACAAGAGTGAAATACGAGAAATGAATTTATACTTAAAAAAACGAAGAGATTTTTATTAATTTTATTAATTGACATGAACAGAAAACAAGAAATTCTAACAACATTGTCCAAACGAGTACTTTTAACATTTTTTGAAGTATAAATTCATTTCTCGTATTTTACTCTTGTTATTCTAAATGTAGAAGTGCATAGTTTCCAGATACATATCCTTATACAGGGTGTTCGAGATATTCGAAACATATTGAATGGGTATGTCCTAAGTACGGCTCTGTAATCACATTTTTTAGTGGTCTGTACTCGTAAACATACAAACAATTGAATTTCTAGGATGCTTCTCTAGATGCATTAAATGGATTTCATTTCAAACTTAAAAATAAAAAAAACCTCTCCTATACCATTGTAAACCCCCAAAACGTGCATAAATTATAACTTTGACGGTAAATTTTTGGTAGTAAAATTGTCTGCGGAAAAATAAAAACGAAATAAGTAGATTCGATTTTTTATACCCTTTCCAATTATAAAGAGCAATTTAAAAAAAAACCATATACAGGGTGTTGTTTTTAGGAAAGACGAGTTTTGAAATTTTTTATTAAGCCGGACCTGCACTATCTTTTTGGAGATGCTTTTGATGGAGTCTCTAGGTAATGGTTATTACGTGTACCAAATCTCAAAATAATATACAGGGTAACTCGGAAGTTATGAGGTTCGAAAGAAATAGGATAAATTTATAAAACACCCTGTATCTCGGTTATAAAGAGCGCTAGACCCATCATATGGGGGTTTTTTAGAACCACCTAGGCGACCTCTACCTACCCTTACCGTATGCCCATTTCCCAATGAAACACCCTGTATAATATCCCCAAATCCTAACGGTCTTAGAAATAATCACATTTTAGTGATTAACTACATGATTATTAACGTTGAAAGTACCATACATATTTTCCATGTTAACTGCTACTATACCCTAATAATGCTCATCTTAATAGTTAAAAAAATAATTATTGTACACACTACATTTTTTGAACGTAATTTCATTTCATAATAATCATGTAGTTAATCACTTAAATGTGATTATCTCAAGAATTTCAGCTGTTTCGTGATCACAGCAGAGGTTTTTACCTTCTTGTTGTAAAGATGGGGTGGCAACTTTTGAGGAGAGCAGCAAATCATTCTTATATGTAGAACCTACTAATTGATCAATCAAATTAAATAATCTAGGATCTTATTCTTACCCAACTACACTGCACTGTCACGGCAAATTTATCACTTCTAAATATACATATTTGAATGGTAATAGAATTGGGGTTCTATTGTCCTTGCTACCTGCGGTTTACTATACAAGAAGGATCTAGCGAAAGTTGCTAACTGAACACTTATTCACATGAAGAAGAGCTTACAATTCTGTTAAATTCTTTGAATCACTCTGAAGTGTTTCACACACGTTTTTTCAGCTCTTCACCAGGTTTCGTTGAAATAGAAGCTGTTATTCAAAAATGTTTATTTCATGCTCATTATGATCATATGATCATCAATGCAATAATATATTTTTCATTCAATTAAAGATTACATAATGGATCATTGAAGAATAGCGCTTACCTTGCTATAACCTTAGCTGTTCTTCCTGATGAAGATAAACAAATAATAGCAGCAGCACTACTATTTGACGCTGCCTCTACTACAGAAATGGCGAGGGAATAAATCGCCTCCATGGGAGCAGGAAAGTGAGTCACCAAATCATGAAATAACTGTCTATGGTGAACAGCTGGTTCTGCTTCTTTACAAATTATATCCAACGATTTTATAATTCTGGAATTATTCGCGCTTTTAGGTAGAAGGAGCGCATCTGTTCCATCTAGTACAGCTGTGGTGATATCTACTATCTCACTTTTAGAAATTTCATTTATATCTGATATGGATATTGTACTGATAACTGGCTTACCTATAACAATAAATCTAATGGTCAAAATTATCGCAACATCATATTAAAATTAAAAAATAAAAACCTATCATATATGTTACGTTTGAAGTATTTACTTGGCTACTACATAAACTAGTTGGATAGTATATAAACTAGTTGGATAGTATACAAACTATCCAACTGCCTAGTTATTTTGATGAAATATCATATTTTCACAAAAATAGTTACGAGTAATGGTTGGTTTGTATACTATCCAGCTAGTTTATGAACTATACAAAATTTATCGCTAAAACTCAAACCACAAGAAAATTAGCTAGCATTTTTGGCTAGTTTGTAAACTATCCATCTGATATTGGTAGTAATACATAATAACCAAAGAGTTGGTTGGTATGTAAGCCAACCAATTCATTGCGCTTGCGCTTAATCTAAACATCAACCAATAAAAATTTTGTAAGTCAATGATTAGGGTTGACGTTTGTAATACATTTAAACGGCTCACTATTGTGATATTTCGATCATAAGATTAACCACAGACCAGGGGCCCGATTCTTGAATCTCGAAATCGGAATTTCGTAGTCGATTTTCGACAAATGTCGACTTCGTCGTATGTTGTCCATTCTTGAAAGTCGAATTCGAGATGAGTTCGACATTTCTCGTTCGAGACTGCATCGAGTGTCTAAAATCCTTCGACTTCTCAATGTCGAATACGAAACATCATTTTGTTTGTCATATTGACATATTTTTACGTTAAGGTTATCAACTTATAAATAAAAATCTATTTAGTGATCGCTTAAAATTCTGCCTGGTTCGTTATATATAATTTTAATATAATAATTATTTTTTAAGTTTTACTGCTATTTTTTTATATCTGTTTTATGGAATTAAGAATCTCAGCAATGCCTTGCCATTTTTCCATGCAGTCTTTTGCCGTAAAGTTATTATTAAATTTGCCACTTAATGAATTACGGTCTCCGGTGACCATTTCAATCAATTGATGTTTTTGCTCCTGACTGCAATACATTTTTTTTCCTTTTCCGTCCATATCAAAAAAACGTGGTGAATATAAGATGAACTCAGTCAAAAATCAAAACAAGTAGAAGATATTTTAGTTTCGAAAGTGGACATTTGAATTTTAAACAAATTTCACTTTTATTCTGTTCTCTGTCATAATATTACAGCGTTGACACATATACATTCGACAAATAATACCGCATTCGTTCTAAATCTCGATTCGTATTGAAGAATAGGTTTTGACAACACTGATCGACATTGCCGATGACAAATGTCGAGTTCGAGATTTCGTATTCGAGATTCAAGAATCGAGCCCCTGGGGCTAGATTCTTGACTGTTATTCACATGGGTGAAAATAATTTTCACATGGAAATATTAAATTCGGTATTCTCCACAGAACCACGTGAATATTTTCACACAAAAAGTCTACGAATATTTTCACATGGTACATGCCAATGTGAATGTAATTTCCAATGGAATTACTGTCATGGATTCTGAGCAATGTCATTATTATTTCTCACACAATAAATAAAATATAACCAATAAATGAGACAGCTCTGTCAATAACCAAATAATATGCACACACGTAAAGATTCAAACTAACTTTCTCAGCAGTAGCAGTCTTTCTTGGATCCGGGAAAACTGTTTAATTGCTCAGCTACAAACTTCCATCGTTACTGTGACTCTTCATATGCGAAACTATTTGAAAATTTCCCAGTTCGCAATTGTGGGTCCAGTCCAGTCCAGTCCAGTCCAGTCCAGTCCAGTCCAGTCCAGTCCAGTCCAGTCCAGTCCAGTCCAGTCCAGTCCAGTCCAGTCCAGTCCAGTCCAGTCCAGTCCAGTCCAGTCCAGTCCAGTCCAGTCCAGTCCAGTCCAGTCCAGTCCAGTCCAGTCCAGTCCAGTCCAGTCCAGTCCAGTCCAGTCCAGTCCAGTCCAGTCCAGTCCAGTCCAGTCCAGTCCAGTCCAGTCCAGTCCAGTCCAGTCCAGTCCAGTCCAGTCCAGTCCAGTCCAGTCCAGTCCAGTCCAGTCCAGTCCAGTCCAGTCCAGTCCAGTCCAGTCCAGTCCAGTCCAGTCCAGTCCAGTCCAGTCCAGTCCAGTCCAGTCCAGTCCAGTCCAGTCCAGTCCAGTCCAGTCCAGTCCAGTCCAGTCCAGTCCAGTCCAGTCCAGTCCAGTCCAGTCCAGTCCAGTCCAGTCCAGTCCAGTCCAGTCCAGTCCAGTCCAGTCCAGTCCAGTCCAGTCCAGTCCAGTCCAGTCCAGTCCAGTCCAGTCCAGTCCAGTCCAGTCCAGTCCAGTCCAGTCCAGTCCAGTCCAGTCCAGTCCAGTCCAGTCCAGTCCAGTCCAGTCCAGTCCAGTCCAGTCCAGTCCAGTCCAGTCCAGTCCAGTCCAGTCCAGTCCAGTCCAGTCCAGTCCAGTCCAGTCCAGTCCAGTCCAGTCCAGTCCAGTCCAGTCCAGTCCAGTCCAGTCCAGTCCAGTCCAGTCCAGTCCAGTCCAGTCCAGTCCAGTCCAGTCCAGTCCAGTCCAGTCCAGTCCAGTCCAGTCCAGTCCAGTCCAGTCCAGTCCAGTCCAGTCCAGTCCAGTCCAGTCCAGTCCAGTCCAGTCCAGTCCAGTCCAGTCCAGTCCAGTCCAGTCCAGTCCAGTCCAGTCCAGTCCAGTCCAGTCCAGTCCAGTCCAGTCCAGTCCAGTCCAGTCCAGTCCAGTCCAGTCCAGTCCAGTCCAGTCCAGTCCAGTCCAGTCCAGTCCAGTCCAGTCCAGTCCAGTCCAGTCCAGTCCAGTCCAGTCCAGTCCAATCAAAAATGCATATTTATTTGTTAATAATAAAATTACGTGGTTACGAAAAACAAGGATTTTTCAACTTTAATACCCTGTATATCGGAAACTAGTCATAGGATTGAATTGGTCTATGGAGACTTTTGGTCAAAATCATATACAAAATTTATAACATTTGATGGAATGGGACCCTGTGAAGCGTAATAGACTCAGCCCCTTGAGAAAAAAAAACGAGAAAAAGAGTATCGGTGAATTGAAGCCGACGGGAAAACATTTATTGAAAAACCCGAAACACAAAATTGTTAATTTAATTCCAATAGTTATTTGTTTAACTAGGCAGCAAAGTAGTAGATTGACTGCCGAGGCTGAATTCATAGCCGAGCGTAGATAGGCTAGGAATTCAGCTAAGGCAGTCAATCTACTTTGCTGCCGAGTTGAACATATAATTTTTTCTCCGATTGTTCATAATGAGGATATTGTATTTGCAAATTATTACAATTTCCACAATTTCTTTATTTTAGTTGGTTGCTATGGAAATGTATAATCACAGGCAGCAAAGTGGTTACTAGGCAGGAAAAGTAATACTTTGCTGATCGATATCAGTCAGCAAAATTAATATTTGCTGCCAATCGGAGAAAATAGTTATTTGTTTAACTAGGCAGCAAAGTAGTAGATTGACTGCCGAAGCTGAATCCAGCTGAGGCAGTCAATCTACTTTGCTGCCAAGTTGAACATATAATTTTTTCTCCGATTGTTCATAATGATATAGAAGGATATTGTATTTTTTGCAAATTATTACAATCTCCACAATCTTTGAAGTGTTCAATTAAAATAAAATTTGATAGAAATCGCAGTTGTTGGAATGGTTGATTGCTATGGAAATGTCCATAATAATTATAGTTTGACAATTCATGAAATTACTGACGGCGAAAAAATATCGGTATATTATTTGAAATATTATATATAATGGACAGTGATAGCGACCTGGAAGTACCTACTCCTCCAGAAATAAGGGAGGTGGCAAAAAATATAGAGTTGAATTTGTTGCCGCAGAAGTCTCAGATAAAATATGAAAGAAATTATAAACGATTGATGGATTATTGCATGGAGAAAAATGTGAAGACTTTTTCGGAGAATGTATTACTTGCTTATTTTGCTGGATTATCTCAAACAATAAAGAGTTCTACCCTTTGGTCTGTATATTCCATGTTGAAGGCAAGTATGAATGTTAAAAATAACGTAGATATAGGAAGATACTTGAAGTTGCGGGCATATTTAAAACGGTCATCTGAAGGCTACAAGGCAAAGAAGTCCCGAGTTTTCGAACAACAAGATATTATAAAGTTCATACTGGAAACACCAGATGATGAATATTTATTAGCAAAAGTAAGTTTTGATTAAGATATCTATATGGAGAGAAAATATTTATAATCCATTCTTTTAGGTTGTATTGATTTTTGGAATTGCGGGTGCATGTCGCTGCGACGAACTTTTGAATTTAAAGTTAGAAAATATTGAAGATATGAACAATAAACTATTGGTATCCCTATTAAACACGAAGACGAAGAGTTCGAGGTCTTTCGTATTAATGGAATATTTGGATCTTGTTAGAAAATATATAGCTCTTCGGCCTCCTGAATTAAAAGACACAAGATTTTTTTTCAAATACGTAAATGGTAAGTCCATAGAGCAATTTGTTGGAATCGATAAATTTGGTAACATACCTCAAGAAATAGCTGTCTATTTGAAGTTGCCGAATGCTAAGGAAGTTCTGCCACTTTACTTGTGAATGCAGGAGGTGATATAACAATATAACAATGTTGAAACGACATGGTGGGTGGAAATCCTCAACCATAGCAAGAGGGTACATTGAAGATTCAATAGCAAGTAAAACCAGCATTTGTGGAGAAATTTTGTCAAATATAGAAACCACGAATCAAACTAGTAATATAATTAATGTAGAGAGAACGGTATCCGGGGAGAAAAAAGGAGGGATACTCGTTCAAAATTGTAGTAATTTCACCATTAATGTAAATAACAACAATTAATAAATGTTTACGTCAAATGTTTCATTCCAATTGAGTATAATCACTTTGCAGGCAGCAAAGTGGTTGTTATGGAAATGTATAATCAATCAAGTGGTTACTTTCTGCCTAGGCAGGAAAAGTATTACTTTGCTGATCGATATCAGTCAGCAAAATTAATATTTGCTGCCAATCGGAGAAAAACTATTTTTCTTATTTTGATTTACCTGCTAAGTTGCATTTGGCTATAATAGATTTTTGAATGAGGAATACTTTTTCTTTGGGTAGTTCTAGTATTAACTTGTCACAGTCTATTAATATACCATCAGACCATTTAACAATTTCATCAATATTTTCAACAGAATATTCATTTTCGACTTTGACAATTATTAAAATGGTTTCACCTCGTGAACCAAGAAGATTCTTAACATCCAAAACACCTGAAATTGAAAAAATATGTATGTACTACACCAGAGGCATTTGTGCTCGTATTTGACAACGCAAACGTCATCTTTTTCGATGAATGTAACTTTGTCGCTCATAACCGACTAAATAAAAAAACGCTCGCTCTCCCAATTATTAACTACAAATCAAATATACAATGCTCAGAGTATCCAATGTCAACGAGTAAATGACATTTGACAAACTTAAAAATAATTTCTCCAGACCACTTTCATAGGAATAATTTTTACCAAATGGTCGAATAGTTTCTCGCTAATTAGGCCACCCTAAACATTGGATTATATGTTTTATTTACGATAAAAAGACGATGACGTTGCAAAACAAAATATTGTGACGTTGCCAAGCTGTAGTTTTTTCCTTTTTTAACCTAACGTGCACTTCACTGGATCCCATTTCTAGTAGACTATCATATCGTTGGAATGTCATAAAATGAAATATTTCATTTGACATTTTACCGGGGATATGATCTACTATGAATGGACCTTAATAAAAATTTGATAACAAAATTTTGCAGTCTTAAACTTCAAAATATTTTTGATTGTCTAGTTGTCAAATTTTTTCCGTTGTGTCAGTTAGGAATAAAAATCAATTTTTACTTATTTTTTCTTGAAAACGGTAGCTGGAACGCTACCGAAACGTTGAAATAAAGAATTTAAAAATATTGTGGTTTAATTTCCCAAGACATTAAAAAAAGAATGAATAATATACCACAAGGAACATACAGAAGATAACATCAAAAACATTCAATCATTTACATTTAAATATGTAACAATAATATTAATAATAATGAATACAAATAGCGAACACTATTAAGTACTCACGTCTCTTACAGCAGTAAGCGGGAGAAGCAGGCCCCCATCTCTTGACATTTACTCTGTTCAGCTGCTTTGGCATTTTATTAACTACACTCTGCAGTTAACGGAATAATTTCTTTTTTTATCTTAAAGAAACAGTGAATTTAAAAGCACCAAAAAGTGCTGATCTGACAACGTCTTGAAGTTTTGCCAACCTGTTATTTGTGAATTGCCCTGGGTGTTGAGAATAAATTGTATTTACGGTTGGTAAATTAATATTTATTCTGATAAGCAGGAAAGTAACTAAAAATGACATCATCGTCTTTTTATCGTAAAAATCCTATACTTACCTTGCTTGTTTTGAATTCCACATATAAAAAGATATTCCACACATTCACCCAAAGCCACTTCCATAAGCTGCTTGTCGGAAGCAGATATCGTGGGCAAATCAATAGTTGCATTTGGTATTGTCACAGAAGCATTACTTAGAAGCATACCTGTGAAATGATAAAACAAATAATAAAATGAAATAAATGATAATTAATGTATCCAGCATGAATTTAAATCGACCAATAGCATCAAAATTACACTTATAATTTGCTAGTAGCAAATTACAGTGACAATTCAACTCATATATAAAAAATCGCATATGCCTCAGTGTAATTGTCACTTTGACACCGACAAAAGTTAGCTTTAACTTTTTCAGCGATAAATTAACTTCAATGTTAAAATGTCTATACCTGGAAATGTTATTGTCACTTTGACATCGATAAAAAAGGTGCATCCTTTTTTATCGCGATAAAAAACTCTCTTCCTCAATTCTAGTAAGCGGACGTCACTTTTACACAATGACAATGAGATAATTATTGTTGTTGTTCATCGATATATTCTGTCGTTAATTTATCTTGCCAAAAAACACTCGAGCTTTTATTTTATCCAGATAAATTTCTCTTCAACTCAAAGTTTTGCCAATCACTAAATCTGCTCGAAAAACTGACATTAGATAAAATCGCGACACCGAAGGTCAGTTTTTCTCGTAAAATTAGTGATTGGCAAAACTGTTTCGTTGCAAAGAGAAATTTATCCGATAAAAAAAAGCTCTTGTGTTTTTACTGTTGATAAATGCACTTGTGGTTTTTTCACTTATGCATTTGTTACCATGATAAATAATTTGACATGTTTGTCAACAACTTATTGAATTTCTAAACACTAACAATGAGCCGATTCATTGAATTGTCCTGCCAAATTACACTCGATGTTTGTATTGATATCGGGTAAATTTGTACGTGTTGTTCAACTTCTAAACTGTTTCCTTTAGCAATTAGACTCGAAAAACTGTTTACCTAAAAACGCTCTACCTTCGGTGTCGCGTTTTCAATAGTTGACAGATGCTCTCGTCTAATTGCTAGGAAACAGTTTCTCATTAAACAATCCAAATTTACCCGATAAAATACAAACCACTTGTGCAATTACAAGTGAAAATTTTTTTCACTTGTCAAAATCTGACATTTTAGTGGTCTTAACCAATAGCAATACATTATTCTAGCCAATCATTCGCTATTGTACTGATGAAACTGCTGCCTCATCGATAATACCCCTTGCATGCAAAACGCCAAAATTTTACTTCACATTTATCTTTATTGACAACTAAAAGTGCTTCTAAGTTTATTGAAAAATTAACACATACCAATTCAGTGCTATCACCCAAAAGAATATTGGAAAATAAAGCAAAATGTTGGAAAAATAATCTTCCCAAATACAGCTCGTTCTCCAAATTTTATCATTTTATCATATTTTAGGCTGTATTAAGCAAAAACTGAGCTTGACATTGAACAGTGAACAGTGACATTACAATATCTTCTGTATGTTCCTTGTGGTATATTATTCATTCTTTTTTAATTTCTTGGGAAATTAAACCACAATATTTTTAAATTCTTTATTTCAACGTTTCGGTAGCGTTCCAGCTACCGTTGTCAAGAAAAAATAAGTAGAAATTAATTTTTATCCTTAACTGACACAACAGAAAAAATTTGACAACTAGATAATTAAAAAATATATTGAAGTTTAAGACTGCAAAATTTTGTTATCAAATTTTTATTAAGGTCCATTCATAGTAGATCATATCTCTGGCAAAATGTGAAATGGAATATTTCATTTTATGACATTCCAACGATATGATAGTCTACTAGAAATGGAATCCAGTGAAGTGCACGTTCCAGGAACGGTTTTTATTGGGATAGCGCGTTTTTTTCGCTTATATTGGAAATGTTGTTAATAAAACGCGTTTCTTGATAGTTTTTTTGTGTATGAATATTTAAGTTTTTGAAATTTTGAGTATTTTACATATTTTAAAAACTTAAATATTCATAAACAAAAAAACTATCAAGAAACGCGTTTTATTAACAACATTCCAATATAAGCGAAAAAACGCGCTATCCCAATAAAAACCGTTCCTGGAACGTGCACTTCACTGGATTCCATTTCTAGTAGACTATCATATCGTTGGAATGTCATAAAATGAAATATTCCATTTCACATTTTGCCAGAGATATGATCTACTATGAATGGACCTTAATAAAAATTTGATAACAAAATTTTGCAGTCTTAAACTTCAATATATTTTTTGATTGTCTAGTTGTCAAATTTTTTCCGTTGTGTCAGGAATAAAAATCAATTTTTACTTATTTTTTCTTGACAACGGTAGCTGGAACGCTACCGAAACGTTGAAATAAAGAATTTAAAAATATTGTGGTTTAATTTCCCAAGAAATTAAAAAAAGATTGCCATTACAAAATGATAAAAGGTGTAACGATCTAATACGTATAATAGTATATTATTAAACGAGCAATTTATGATAGCCATAATTCATGATGGGTGACGTTTGCGTCACGAGCCGCAGGCGAGAGGCGCAAGTCACCCAAGTGAATTATGGCCATAAATTTCGAGTAGAATACTATACTTTGTCCACAACACTTGATGTCTTTATTAAATAAAAGTCAGTAACGATTTGGTATTATACTAACTTCAAAATGTTCTGACAGCTACATAAAAATATAATTTGACATATATAGAGATGGGCGATACTGTAGAAAGTATCAATACAACGTACCGTTATCAATATATTGTTTTAAAATACTTAATATCAGAAAATATCGTTATGAAAAGTATCAATACTAAAAATTACAATATTTTATCGATACGATATTTGTCAGAAACAAATTTCCTGAACAAAATACACAGATTTAATAGTTTATTTCATAGTGTAGGTACCCCCATCTCTAGTTCATAATACACTGTAGTGTATTATGGTTCATAATTCACGACAGTTGATATATGGGTACCATATACCTTTTGTTAGGAGGTAAAATATCCGCTTATTATTAGGTGGTCGTGGACAAAAATATATAATACATAGATAATAGTATACTACAGGATTTTCTTTTTCTAGTACTACATCTCGTACTTTGAGGAATTTCAGTTTCGAATCGGTCTCTTCCTTCAAGGTCTTTAGGAGTATTGTAAATGTTTTTCATTTCTTTCTTTTTTTAATTTCTTGGGAAATTAAACCACAATATTTTTGAATTAAAAAAAAATGAATAATATACAACAAGGAACATACAGAAGATGTTTTTCATTTCATTAGAATCAAGTTGAGAGCTACTTGTTTCAGTTGTCGCTTCGCAAGTTTCCGTTGCCAAGCTGCTATTTTGGATTGATTGGTCCAATGTAGTCTTATCTCCACACGGAGCAAAATGTCTTAGAGAAACAGTCGCTTCACGTCCATCATCATATCATACAACAGGATTCATTAGCCATGAAGGTAATGCAATGCCATTTGGTGATTTTTTGGGATGAATAAACATTCTTCCATACGGTGTAGTATTTGTAGCTGTGCACAAGAGTGAACGAATAGAATGGAGGCCGGCGTCAAGTACTTCTTCCCATCATACCGTCTTGTGGTATGTCCCAGGTTGTCTGATTTGTAAGAAGTGAGGAGGTGATTTTTTTGACGATTTCCTCTCTACTTAGTATGTATCTTGCTCTTTCTGCAACACTCTCCACCCCCAGAGGGGTGAGGCTGAGAATCATTTCCATGGCTGCCGTTGGGCATGTTCTCACTGCTCCTGTAATGCATATACAAGCTAGTCTTTGAAATCTAAGGATGGTGAAGTAACCTTTATCAATTTTCCTTGAATTCTTACAAACTTTGGTTCAATTTCTTGATATAAAGGACAAGAAATTGTCATAACACGTACCTCTTCGATAGAGTAGGGTAAATTACGAGATCTTATATAATGAACCATTCGGGTAATCTCAGGATGGCATAGAGCTTGATGTAAATCAAATAAAGGTAGATTGGTAGTAGTGCAACAAACTCTTGAAAAAGTATCAGGTACCACATTTTCAGTTCCTGGCCGATACTGAATATCGAAACTGTAACAGGATAATTCTAGACGCCACCTTATAATCTTATCGTTTTTGAATTTACTGGAGTGTCGCATCTTAAACATGAAAGATACGATTTTTGGTCTGTTATAAGCTGGAAGTGTTCCAAATTAAGAAGTGGCGCCATTTTTAACGGCTTCAACTATATCATATGCTTCTTTTCCAACGGAAGAATGATTTCTTTCACTATTTGGTAATGTCCTTGAGAAAAAGGCTACATGTCTTCTTTCTTGACTGAGAGTTGCAGCAATAGAATGGTGAGGTCTTTCTGACTTTAAATATAATTTTCGAGTGAATATCCAAGAATTTCAATAGATTTTTGTGAATACAAACCTTTCTTTTCGTTAATTGTTAAATTGTACTTCTTTGCAATTTGCATGAATTTGTTAAAATTGTCATCATGTTGTGCTTGATTTATTCCGCAAATAGCAATATCATCCAGATATGCTTGTACACCTTATAGGATTTCCAATTTTATAAAGCAGCTCCAAAAGTGACTCCAAAAGGTATTCGTCGGAACTGATATAACTTTCCATCAGCTTCAAAAGCTGTAAAATATTTCTTCTCGTATTGGTACCTGGTGGTAAGTACTCAGGAGATCGAGTTTCACTCACTCTTCCTAATTAATATCTGAGCGCGCCTAGACGAGTTACTTTTTTCTATAATGCCATGAGATAAGAGGGAACTTACACCAACTTTTGCTGTATTGCCAAATGTATATCTCAGTTAGCTAACGGAACTGTTAGTCATGTGCGGTGCAGTGCAACTATTGGTTAACTGAACGTTAACATTTAACCGTCGTTACCCAACCAACGGATTTAATCAGATCTGGTCAAAATGGGTATGAGAAAGGAGCCGTAGCCTTAGTTGCTATAGTCTGTATTGATGAAATCTGGAAAGGATAATATGAAACAAAAATTTTCACGACAATCAAGCTCTGCTCATATCAGCTATCAGATGGAAAATTGTGAAGAATTTCCTTATAGACTGGCAAGAGATGACAGTGTCTTTGGTAAAGTGATGCCGGGAGGTAAGGGGTAATGATAAGCGGACAGTCAACTAAAGAAGCCTCCAAAGAAGACTTTATAGGTCCTGTACTCTGAAGAAAATTCCAAACAAAACAGGAGAAGTCAGTCAGCCATATTGATTATAGAATGGGGAATTTTTTTTTCAAAATATTTCAATTCAAGTGCCAATCGAAAAAATGAAGAACGGTAATAATGATTAGATTGGGACTTTTAGTTTTACACTACCTGCTTTTTGAACTATGCACCTGATGATACTCTCCACACACTCTAAAGCTGTCAGTGTTACAGATCCATGATCAAATATTACTGTATCACCTGGTTGAACTACTTCGGGAAGTTTTTCATAATCGACGTATATCATATCTTCGCTAACAAACTCTTCAAAATCTGGTTGAGTTGTGAGTTTTGTAACCTTCCCTTTTGGCAAAAATATTTGCTTGCTGTTGATTTTCAGGCTACCTGAAAATTCGAAATTTGCTCAATATAATTTTATTTTTAAAAACGAAAATGGTAATTCACGTAACGAGGCAGGAAAATAGGTTTTTCTACGACTGCTATGGAAAATAGTCCTTTTCCCACAATTTACAAAACTACAAAGTGTCACTTTGCCTAAGCCGTGGGAAAAGTTGCCCAAGCCGTGGGAAAAAATCTTTCCCACGGCTTGAGCCACGGTAAGTTAGAGAAAAAATCAACACAATTCTTGATTATAGAATGCTTTGGACTCCTGTCATAAAACGTCAAACGTTAAAACTATCCAAATGGTAGTGTTTTAAAAGTAGAGAGAAGGTGTTTCTGTCAGCTTAAAGAAATTTCAACTAAATTTTGTGTTACAATATAAAAAAAATATTCAAAAATACATTTTTTGTAAATTTTGAATAAGTAAATTTGGTATAATTTGAAGAGGTTGAAGTCTCGTATAATTATATACTTTAAATATGAACTAAACCTTAGCGGGCATGGCTCAGTAGCTAACGTACTTGACATCTGCGCAAGCGGGCCGAGTTCGAGTCCGGGCCCTGGTACCTTTTTCATTTTTTATTGTTTTGTTTAAAATTTACTACTTTAAAATAGTTAAATTATTCATTAATTTGCAGTCGTAGAAGAAGTATAGTGTGCAACACGTGGGAAAAGCAATTTTCTCACGAGTGTGCGTTTGTGGCACGAGCTTGAGAGGCGAGTGCCGCAGCACACACAATATACTATTTTCTTCTAGCGTGCGGAAAGATCCACTTTACCGCACTAAAAAGCATGCGGAAATAGTCACTTGTAAATTTGTAGAGTTTTGGGGGAGTACACTGACATTTGAATATTTAAAATATGTATTTGTATGGTTGTAAATCAATGAATTTATTAGAATTCTGCTATATTTTTTTCAATAATTTTTTGTGGCCCTAGTAAAAGCCTTATCAAACGGATGTCAAATAATAATAATCAAGTTGTTGATTTGTATTTGATAATAAATGTTTCTTTATGTTAGCTTTTGGGTTTTTTTCCGGATGCTAGTAGGAAAAATAGTGTACCTAACACGTGCGTAAAGTGACCTTTCCGCACGCGATTGCTGGTCGAACTCCCAAAAAGTATGTTTTAAACAATAAAAAACTCTAGTTTTAATTAATTAGTGATTGATTGTATATAATTACAAAACCTCATCTTTTAATAGTAATACTTAGTCGTTATTTATGTTTGTTTTTTGTTATTTCATGAAATGTCTCTAAGTTGATAGTGATTTTTCTGTGAGAGTGGCTATATCTTTTCAACCACTCGGTATAGGATAGCAAAACCCTATATTTGAGGGCTTGAAACGTGATCTATCCAGTTTCCTATACAACAACTAAGTCAAGATCATTTGTTTGAAATTTAGAGAGAATTGCAGATGTTTTTTTAGTACACAATTAAAGAAAATTGTAAATTGCACGAAAATTATAATACCTAGGTATAGGACACCCTTATACCATTTGGAAGAGGACATTTTTTCGATATGGTGAATTATTAAAATACAGGGTGTTCTATTTGAAATAAGCCCGATATTACACATTGAATTATCTAATAGTTTAACTGAAAATTATGAACACCCTGTGAAGAGATGTTTAGTACTTAAACGTGTAATACATTCAACGAATGTCCGACTATTGAGATATGAGAAAAAATTCGCTAGAATTTGTTAAATAAATAAGTTATTAATATTTTTCGAAATATTCACATTTTTGATAAAGTGAGTGCAGTTGAGCCATCAACCAACTATCACCAGTTATTAAATTTCGCTATTAAAATCACGAATACACTAGTTAAACAACAAAGTTGAAAAGTGAAAGTGAACCAGCAGATTCATTGTAACAACTACTGCACTGGTAAGTGTTAGTAAGTGTTAATTTATTGCAACAGTTCCGCTATACAAATTAGTTCTTTGACTGTTCGTAAGAACAAATATTGATAATTGAAAGAAACTCCGTTTTTATCAATGTTAATGATGGGAGTGGACTAACTGCACAAGCCAAGAAAAAGATAATCCAACAAGGCCAAAATGCTTGCATCCGGAAACGGATCCGGTCCAAGTCATATATACATACACAGCCAAATGTAGAGACAACAGTGCCAAGTCAACAGCCTCACTTCCAACAAACAAGCCAAATAGCTAACGCCAATATAGTACAACCCCAATACTATCAAACTTATCAAAACCAATTCCCACCTCTTCCGACCTATCTTTATTCTGTCAAACCTCCACCAACACACATTTACAACCAGAACCCAAATCCAACCCCTTACTACCCCCAACAAAACATGATTCAACATGATAAAGCCGATTCAACTCAAGAATATTCAGATACGCCATCGTCAGATGAGTCAATGGAAAGTGATCAAGATGACATTGATGACAAAGATAAACAAACTCCTTCGTGGCAGCAAGTCCCTAACCGAAAAAGAAAACGCGCAAAAATACAAAGAAATAATAATGAATAATCTACCAAAACATACAATAGTATTCAAGTCCTTACAGAGAAAGAGAGCAATCAAACATCTGCACAGAATAAACCAAGAAACAACGAAAACCCCCGACCCCCACCAATATTTGTCTACGGTGTTCAAAATTTCAAAGCTATGATAGAGAATTTCGCTGATGTCTTAGAAGATGAACTATATGTAACACAAACACAAACACAATCAAACAATACAGTTAAAATAAATACTCACACCATCGATGGATACAGAAAACTAATTAGACATCTAAAAGATGAAAACATTATACACCACACATATCAAATTAAACAAGAAAGATCATATAGAGTTGTACTTCGAGATCTTCACCATTCTATTCCGACCGAAGAAATCAAAACAGAACTTGAAAAAAAGGGACATGAAGTGAGAAACATCATAAATATAAGACACAGAGTTAGCAAGGAACCATTACCGATGTTCTTTGTCGATTTAGAGCCAAAGAAGAACAATAAGGAAATATACGACATAGGGAAACTGATCAATACCAACATCAGAGTGGAAGCGGCCAGAATTAAAAATAATATTGTCCAGTGTACACGATGTCAGGCTTATGGACACTCCAAATCATATTGTCATAAACCGTATAACTGTGTCAAATGTGGAAAACCGCACGACAGTAAGACGTGTGCTAAATCAAGAAACACTCCTGCAACGTGCGTCCTCTGTGGCGGTAACCATCCGGCCAACTATAAAGGATGTACAGTCTACAAAGACCTACGAGCAAAAAGCTACCCAAATCAAGAAACAAACAATAGATCATCTCGGAGAGAAAACATAATACATAGCACCACGCCGTCCCAACAAACCATACAAATACCCCCCCCCAGAATATATCCACTCGCTCGTATGCTACAGCAGTGAACAACACAAATAACGACTTAACCGATACGCTTACTAATTTCCTTGACGAGTTCAAAACAATGTTTTCACAGTTGATCAATCAAAATAGCATGATACTCAACATGCTTACCACCGTTATTAATAAATTAGCAAAATAATGGTGCCCCGGGATTCTTTAAGAATTGCTGCTTGGAACGCCAACGGGGTAAAGAACCACATAAACGAAATAAATCTTTTCTTAAATAAGAGAAAAATCGATATGCTACTCATATCAGAAAGCCATTGTACTACACATAGTACAATTAAAATACCACACTACAATATATACTACGCACATCACCCTGATGGTACAGCACACGCAGGCACAGCAGTAATAATAAGAATGACCATAGATCATCATGAACTACAACCATACACTACGAACAAAATTCAATCTAGTCTAATAAAAGTCAATACATTTCGATGGCCACTGACCATAGGAGCAATATACAGCCCACCAAGGCATACTATAACCGCAGACGAATACAGTGACTTTTTACGACCACTAGGATCCCACTTCATAGTTGCTGGCGACTGGAACGCCAAACACACTTCCTGAGGATCAAGATTAATTACTCCAAAAGGAAGAAACTTAATGCAAACCATACAGCTACTGAACCTGAAAACCTTATCAACTGGAGAGCCAACGTACTGGCCGACAGATCTAAACAAAATACCGGATCTAATAGATTTTGCAGTAACTAAGGGCATATCAGATATACACTTTCATATTGAAAGCGACTTGAGTTTAGATTCAGATCACACCGCTATTGTAATAACACTAAGTGCAAACGTTATCTGGAGAACACCGCTTCCAAAACTGTATAACAATAGAACAAACTGGGAACAATTTCAACATATAATAAACACCAACATAAACCTAAACCACAGAGTACAGGAACCACAAGAAGTCGACGAGGCTGTGGAATACTTGACAAATATCATACAAGAAGCAGCCTGGAAATCAACGCCATTAATTCAAAAGGAGACAAATGTAATACAGAATATCCCCCTCCACATAAGGCAACTAGTAAGTGAGAAAAGGAAAGCCAGAAGAAAGTGGCAAGCAACCAGGAACCCTAGGGATAAGACAATTCTGAATATATTAATCCACCGTATCAAGAGCGCCCTAAGTCAAAACAGAAACGATACTTTTAATTACTACATCTCCAACTTATCACCACAAGATAATACACTATGGAAAGTCACCAAAAAATTCAAAAGACCCACTGCATCAATCCCCCCATTAAGAAAACCTGATGGAAATTGGGCTCGCACAAATGATGAAAAAAGCAACACGTTTGCAGAACACTTAGCTAAAGTTTTCACCCCACTTCCATCAAATAATCCAATAATAGATGTCGAGGTAGAAACATACTTAGAATCTGCCAACCAACTATCACCTCCCCTAAGAGCAATTACCCCAGCAGAAGTGTACAGAGAAATCCAGTTGTTAAATCCACATAAAGCTCCAGGATATGATCTAATAACCGGGAAAGTATTAAAACATCTTCCAAGGAAAGCCATCGTACTAACCACCACAATATTCAATAGAATACCACAAATTAATCATTACCCAATACAATGGAAGTATGCACAGATAATCATGTTAGCGAAGCCAGGAAAACCTCACCATGAGCCCAGCTCATACAGACCAATTAGCCTACTACCACAACTATCTAAACTCTTTGAAAGAATCCTTCTACATAGAACTAGCGAAATGATACCTAAAGAAGAACTGATTCCAATACACCAATTTGGATTCAGAGAACAACATTCGACAATCCAACAGTGTCATAGATTAGTGAACAATATCAAGCAAGCAATAGAACAAAAACAATCATGTGCTTCAGCATTTTTAGACATCCAACAGGCTTTCGACAAAGTATGGCACCAAGGACTACTGTTTAAAATAAAACAAAAATTACCCCATCATATTTTCCTTTTACTCAAATCCTACCTAAGTGATAGATATATACAAGTCAAAGTCCAAACCTCTTTATCCAATTATCATCCCATAAAATCAGGTGTTCCGCAAGGAAGTGTCCTTGGCCCCTATCTATACCTTATGTATACTGCTGATATTCCAACTACCGACGATACTCTAATCGCTACCTTCGCAGATGATACTGCAATAATGTCTTCAGATGTAGAGCCCTACAAGAGCATCAGAAAAGCTACAATACCACCTGAATTTTCTACAAGAATGGCTAGATCAGTGGAGAATAAAAGTCAACAATGACAAATCCGCACAAATCACGTTCACCACAAAACGAAGTGTCTGTCCACAAGTGACCATTAACAATATGCCAATTCCAGTAAAAAGTGAAGTCAAATATCTCGGACTACACTTGGATCAAAAGTTGACATGGAAGAAACACATACAACGCAACTCAAGTTAAAACTTCAGAATATGAACTGGCTAATCGGCAGAAGTTCACAGTTAACAATAGAAAATAAGATTCTAATATACAAAATCATCCTAAAACCAATATGGACCTATGGCATAGAGCTATGGGGCTGCAGTAAGCCATCGAACACCAAGATATTGCAAACGTTCCAATCTAAAACTCTTCGTATAATAGCTAATGCTCCATGGTTTATAAGCAACCACACATTACATACTGATCTCGGTATTCCAACCATCAATGAAGTTATTCAGGCATCAGCAATGAGAAACAAAAACCGCAATGAAAACCATCAAAATCCACTAATATCCAACCTTTATACTGATCCAATGGAACAGAGAAGATTGAAAAGACGCTGGCCAGAAGACCTCATAGGGTTATCAACGGAGACCCATCAGTGGATGGTGCCCGCCTCAAGTCATTTAGCAAGAAACCACATCATCTACTTATTACTGGATACTTATTGAGTAGATTGTAGATTTGCAATTGAATAAAAAAAAATAAATAAATTTGATAAAGTCATCATAACGCGGAACCCTCTGTATTTAGGATCAAGGAACCATTATGAAACAGTATTTTTTCTATGACTGTTGAGAAATGGACCCTTTTTATGTAACATTTTTGTTGAGTAACTGGATGCATTACACAAAACAAGCCACGCCCCGTGTGTAATGATCCATTACACACGACTATCTGGCCAATCACCGTCAAAGAATGCCATTACACACGACTATGTTCGGTGTAATGTTTGAATCAGACTCGCTATGAAATGTCATAATTTGACTTTGACAGTACCTATACCTACCTACCGAAGGTGATTTAGAGCTGACTTTTTATTAGAATGGATACAGAAAGTGAAAACGAATTCAACTGCTCAAATTTCACCATCAATATTGTAAGCAATAAATGAATTTTCATTGTAGCTTCCAAAATGGAATTGTTTGACATAAAGCATTAAGTTTATTCAATAAAATATTCTCTAAATATCTCGTTCGTTTGAATTGATAGGTGAACACTCAGTCATAGAAAAAGTATAGTATTCTACTTTCGTGTAATGATTACGACGTTCGCCTGCGGCTCACGTCGCAAACTTCATTCTCATGAGTAATAGCCATCATTACACGCTCGTTGAATAATATACTATTATTTTCCAGGAGCAATCAGAAAATGCAATAAAATATAGGCTGTTCCATAAGAAAAATATAACTTTGATACGCCACACTTTATATTGTATATTTCATATTTTCAAATTCTAGTTTAAGTTGGAGTAAAATTTCGTGCGGAAAAATTCATTTTCCGCACTTGTAAGGTAAACAGCTATTATCTACAAATGACTTAAAACCGTTGCCGTCACCGTCATCGTCATCTTTTTGCGACAAATTTTGTTTTTAATATCAATATTTATAGTAATTGGTAATTTTTAGATAAATTTTTGGATATGTGTGTTGAAATAAAATAATTCTTGAGAAATGGGTTGATTTAATTTTTTGTATATACGGTCGTAGGAAAAATAATGTTCTCAACTCATGCGTGAAGTATCTTTCCCGCCGTTGACCGCTTGCCCGAACTCCGTTTCACGTCGTTTTGGTCAACTGCAGTCAGTCAAGGGAAAGTATCACTTTCCGCACGTTAGCAACTATTTTCGCATACCTTACCGGAACACCATATAAACACCAAAAAAAGGGCGCTACGATTTTTGAAGTTTTTGGCCATTTGTCACATGATTAATTTGACGTTTAACGTGAATTTCCCAATTTAACGTTGGTTCATGTCATTAAGTTTTTTGTTACCTATATTTTGCTTATTTGGGTTTATTGGGTAGGCGAAAAACAGTTGTGTGTCACTTTTGCAGGAAACGCTTCAACATGCCTTAATTATTAGCTGTTTTCGCTCCGCTATGCTAGCACCTGCATCTAATAGTCTTAGCTAAATCTAAAGCATTTGTGACACAATATACTGTTTTATTCCTATTTGATAATTTTTAAATAATAGCCACAATTTTCAAATATATGACATGTTATATTTTCACTCACCAGTTCTTATTTCTGGTCCTTTTATTTCTAATCCAATTGCTAAGGGATATACCCTTCCTATTTTTCTACTATAAATATCAACCATTGCTCTCACACGCGACAAAATTTCCTTAAGTTTATCAACTGTTGGTGCAACTAATCGAGCTATTCGCATACCACCGGCAAGTAGTTCTTCTATAGTAGCTGAAAAAAAAATAAATACAAATAATTAGAAATCCAGAAAAAAATGATTTACTGCCACCGAAAAATTTCAAATGAAATAGGTATAGTGAAAAATAAAATAGGTAGGATGGTGTTTCTGGAGAAGTATCATCTTCCATGTAATTTTTCTCTTCACAACCATTTTTCACATCTATTTTCGTTAACGAGTTCATTGAGTTCATTGTATTGGATTGTTTTTAATTAAAACTATCACATCATATTTGGAAAATTATAATTGAAAGGCAGTATCGCCGCAAAATATAAATCACTGCTATCATCTCCTTTTTATCAATTTTTAACTCTCGCCTATCAATTGAATTTGTATACTTTGTTGCTCCATGATAAGGTAGTAGCCAAGGAATGCATCTAAGTTAACTGTTTTAGTTTTCCGAAAGATTTTCAATGTTTATTAAAGCGTCGATTATCCAGCTTGGTTCTTGTGAATATAGACTTATTCTTCTTGCTTTTTACATTAAACTCGATGGTGATAACGAAATACCGTTGTGAAATGGCAACGAAAAACTTTGGATTGGCTCAAACCTGCATAAATACCGAAATCTGATCTAATCAAATTATTTTAAATCATTTTTTTCCACTTTGATGATAGTTACCAGTTAATAAATAGTTATTTTTGTATCTAGTGAGCGAAATGCTACTTTGGTGATCGAGAACTGATTAAAATAGTTGAGATCACCGAGGTATTTCGCGCATGAGATGCAAAATTTTTTTTTTTCTACAAACCTCAAAAGTATTGTTCTAAACGAGAGAAAACCTCTCCAAAATTCAAAGACTAGCTTGTATATGCATTACAGGAGCAATGAAAACATGCCCAACGGCAGCAATGGAAGTAATTCTCAACCTCACCCCTCTACATATGGTGGTGGAAAGTGTTGCAGAAAAAACAAGATACAGACTAAGTAGAGAGGGAATCATTAAAAGAAAAATCACCTCTTCACTTCTTAGAAATCAGACAACCTGGGACATGCCACAAGACGGTATGATGAGAAAGTACAACTTTTCGAAGAAATTCGTTACAGAATTCAGCAACAAGAAGGAATAGAATCCGGATACCATTACCAGAATTGGAAAGAATGCCATTCAATGGTACACAGATGGCTCAAAAGCAATAGGAGGAACTGGGATAGGAGTGTTCGGGCCAGGAACCAAACACTCCGAAAGCTTGGGAAAAACCCCAAGTATCTTCCAAGCGGAAATCCACGCCATAAGAAAGTGCGCCCAGTTCAAAATTGATAAAGGATACAGAGGACAAAGGATTATCATAATGACAGATAGTCAAGCAGCCATCAAAGCACTGAGCTCTTGCGTAATCAGTTCTAAAATGGTTTGGGAATGCCTAGACAAACTAAATGAATTAGGCGAGAACAATATAGTTACCCTACTATGGATTCCAGGACACACTGGAATAGAAGGAAATGAAATAGCAGATGAACTAGCGAAGAGGGGGTCTGAAATACCATTCTGGGGGCCTGAACCTTTTTGCGGAATCCGCTCCAAGGTAATATTGGAAGAAATAGGCGAAGCCGAAAGAAAGAGAAGATCTGACCATTGGAAAGATCTAGTAGGGCTTAGACAATCAAAGATTCTCCTGGGTGACTACAACCTACGGAGATCAAATGAATGCATAAGTCAAAGCAAGACTGCGCTAAGAGTTTTAACAGGGATCCTAACGGGACATTGTCGCCTGAATGGGCACCTGAAAAAGCTCAAATTAGCGGAGGAAGAAGAATGCGGATACTGTGGCATGGAAGAAGAGACCTCCATCCACATACTTTCCAACTGCACAGCACTCCATAATCCTAGAACACAGTACCTGGGAGATTACTGGATAGAAGAGGAACATTTACCTAAGTTGAAGCCTGCAGATATCCCAAAATTCCTCCGGGAAATAGGACTAAAGGAGCTACTAGTTTCAGAGACTCTCCTCAGAAACTAAGTAGAAGTATGGGGGCACAATAGATCTTCCAGGTCTCAGTGAATGTTACCCCAAATATACATACATACATACATACATTGTTCTAAAATAAGTAACATGCTTATCTTAATATGAAAAATAGTATTGAACTGGCTTAAACTGTTTTTCCAAATCAAGTAATTACTTAATTATTGTTATACATCAATAAATAAATGATTTCTTGGATTTTTGCTTGATTGAGGAACATAAATAGGTTTGATTTTAGACAGTGAACTCATGTGGAACAAACACGAAAAGGAGATTACCTAGAAGGCGAAAATGGCTTTATTGGTGTGTGGGAATCTGGTAGGAAGAAATTGGGGTTGCAGCCCAAAAATACTGAGCTGGATGTACACTGCCATAGTGAGACCAATAATCACTTATGGAGCCATTACTTGGAGTAGTAGAACTAGTAACTAGTCTATTGACGACGAGAGAAAACCTCTCCAAATTCAAAGACTATCCTGTATATGCATTACAGGAGCAATTAGAACATGCCCAACGGCAGCCATTGAGCTGATTTTCAACCTCACCCCTCTACATATGGTGGCCAGTGGAAAGTGTTTAGAAAGAACAAGATACAGACTAAGTAGAGAGGAAATCATTAGAAAAAAACTACTTCCCGACTTCTTACAAATCAGACAACCTGGGACATACCACAAGACGGTATGAAGAAAGAGTACAACTTTTAGAAGAAATTCGTTACGAAATTAAGCAACAGGAAGGAATGGGATCCAAATACCATTACCAGACTTGGAAAGAATGCCATTCAATGATACATAAAAGTAATAGGAGGAGCCTGGGGAAGGAGTGCTCGAGCCAAGAACAATACACTCCGAAAGCTTGGGAAAAACCCCAAGTATCTTTCAAGCGGAAATCCTCGTCATAAGAAAGTTCGCCCAGTTCAATATTGATAAAGGATACATAGATAAAGGATTATCATCATGACAGATAGTCAAGCAGCTCTTGAGTGATTCAGTTCCCAAAAAAGTGTGGAAATGCCTAGACAAACTCAATGAACTAGGCCTTACTATGGATTCCAGGACACACTGGAATAGAAGGAAATGAAATAACAGATGGACTAGCAGAGTGGGGCCTGCGATATCAGTGAAGCCGAGAGAAAGAGAAGATCTGACCATTGGAAAGATCTAGTAGGGCTCAGACAATCAAAGATTATTCTGAGTGACTACAACCTGTTGGGATCAAATGAATGCATAAATCAAAGTAAAACTGCGCTAAGAGTTTCAACAGGGATCCTAACGGGACATTGTCGCCTGAATGGGCACCTGAAAAAGCTTAAAATAGTGGACAAAGAAAAATGCAGATATTGTGCATGGAAGAAGAAACCTCCATCCACATACTTTCAAACTGCACAGCACTCCAGAATCCTAGAGCACAGTACCTGGGAGATTATTGGATAGAAGAGGAACATTTACCCAAGCTGAAGCCTGCAGATATCCTGAAATTACTCCGGGAAATACGACTGAAGGAGACTCTCCTCATAAACTAAGTAGAAGTGAGGGGGCACGATGAATCTTTCAAGTCTCAGTGAATGTTACCCCAAAAATGCATACATAAATACATACAAGATAATTTTTGGTCTCAACTGAAACTCGACGGACTTTGACAACCAGACATTAAATGATAATATCATGAAATTGTTTGTTAAATTGTTGTTCTTTTTGTAGTATTTATGTATTCGCTCTATTAAAAATGTGTTTTTGTTTTATTATGTACTTAACGAAGTAAAAAGAACTAGTGTAGGCACCTCAGCAACTACCAGTGTGCATATTTATTAGCAGCTTTCCTTTTTTCACAAAATTTCTGTCAAAATAATTGGTATGAAATTTAGAGAGAATTGCAAATGTTTTAAAATCGGTTTGCCATATAATTTGAGAAAATTGTAAATTGCACAAAAAGTATAGTTCCTAATACCATTTGAAAAAGATCATTTTTTTACAAATGGTGAATTATCAAAATACATAGTGTTCCATTTAAAATAAGCCCGATATTACACATTGAATGAACTAATGGAACTGAAAATTCTAAACACCTTGTAAAGAGATATTTAGTACGTGAAATACATTCAACGAATGTCCAGCTATTTAGATGCAAGAGAATATTTTCTGGAATTTGTTATATCAATGAGCTATCAGTTTTTTTCGAGATTTTCACATTTTTAAAAAAGTCAGCATAACTCTAAACCATCTGTATTTAGGTATGGGGAACCATTATGGGAGAGTTTTTTATTTTTCAGACGCAATCAGAAAATGCAATGAAATATAGGGTGTTTCATAAGAAAAAATATAACTTTGATACGCCACACTTCATTGGAACATCCTGTATATTTTAAAATGTAGCCCTTATAAATGTACAAACTGCTAAAATGAGATTTAAAAACTTTCACCGTTTCGCTATAAACCTCCATCCAGTTTGTCGTGATTCACTCTGTATACTTACATTACATTAGAAACCATTATGATAAACTAAACAATGGGACCACCATAGATGTGACACAAGATATTGAAATTTGTTAGCTTTTCCAAAGCACAAATATATTTGAACTGCCGCACTTATTTCAGGGCATAAATAAAGTTTACAGCGGTTACAGGGTTAATACCGGCGAGGTTAGATTCTGGTAAGTAGAATTTAAATCCTCATAATGTTATATAAATTGAAAAGAATTGAGAACCAAGTATTTTGATGCTAGTTCACAACTCTTTTCATTGCTATACCACATCTACGTAATTGGTGAAAAACTTTGAGAAAATCAGAACATTTCATACCCAGAGGAACATTCGATGTGATAGTACAAATGATTTGAGTGGATCTGAATCTTGCAGGTCTTGATTTAATGTTTAAATTTTTCATATAGTCTATTTTGCTATCTGTAAAAGCGGCTTCATACTGGTTATTAAGTACATCTTTCGTTTCGTTACTATTAAAGTCTATCATCCAGGGTAGTTTAGGACATTCTTGAAGGCAATCCATTATTACTACTAATAATTTTGAATTTCTAGATCTCGACACAAATATTAATTTTGACACTTCACTAAAGTCATACTGATGGGATATTTGACAATTCAGTCCACCGAAACTATTCCATTTGCTTTATCTTCTTCTAATGAATTATAATAGTTACCCATCCAATAGGAGAACCAGCCAGAGCTTAAATTCTATTTTATTTTTGTTCTTTTTGGAAAAAGTACGTCTGAGTACTAGCCCATTCAATTCAAATTGATCATTATTGGGAGGATTTGGGTTTAACCACGGACTAAGATTCTCCTCGTTCTTTGGTCAGAACATTTCACTTGAGTTTGCGCCAGGCTTTAGAAATTCCGATGTATATAGTTTTGTGTTTAAGCTCTTCAGATTCTATAAGCAAGAGTTTTCTGCAGCAGCATGTATCTAAATGCTAAGATTTTCTACCTCCAAATGATTGACTACTATTTCAGTTACTTTTGATGTGGGCTGTCAGCTTTATACCTCGTTCTCTTGTACTCTAGCAATGCAGCCCAGAATGATGTGATTCTTCCTCGCCCAACTCACAATTCGGATTGTCTTTTATCCAGATTTTGTGCTAGTGATTCTCCAGCTAATTGTTTGTACATATTTCCTTTTTGTGTACCCAGCTTTTTGTAGTTCTATCTCCAATTCAGTTATTCATTATTTTGAAGAATACTACATGATGTAGTTGATTTTTCATATAATCATAAACCCGTTTGTACCCGCTGTGGGTGTCGGGTGTTGATTTTTCGTGCCTTGTTTAATGTTTTCACTTCCAGCTGCTGCTTTATATGCTCTTTCGTTTCCTGTTATTCCATAGAGGATTGGTACTTACATTAGTCTTATGTCAATTCTTTCTCAATAAACTTTCCCTAATCTCAACTTTTGTGAACTTTTCATTGCTTGTATTGCACTTATTGAATCTTTTGTAATAGTTGCTGGAATTTCATCTTCTAGGGCCAGTTGGGGCTTGTTCAAGAAAAAAATTTTAATTTAAAAATAGAAACTAGAACTCATTTTAAACGGATTTCCAAAATTTTAGATTTTTCCGCGAACGTTTAAGCTCTCAAATTAATTAAAGAAATTGGATTGAACGAAAACGGGGCGTGGTTACCTGTGACGTCACAGTGCATGTGCCATACCTAACGTGTGAAACGCCGCGAGTCGAGAGCTATGTGGAAGTGTGCATTATACAATATTTTGTTTTGTAAGAAATAAAACGCTGAAATGTTGATTGAGCTGTTTCTTTTATTTTATTATATACCTAATGAGTGAGAAAGGAGTGGTTAATAAGTAACGCTTAGTTAACAGTCATGTCACAGTTTTCACAAACCAAAGCACAGTAATTTGTCATTGAGATCAGAAAATAGAACCCCTGGAGGAAGTCAAGTAGTGGAGGAAATCAATGGATATGACACGAATGGAATCTATAGGTATCTCAGAAAAAAAGGGTTCAGGCTTGCATTAAGGCTTATGTACGTTCCAAGGCGATTCAATGCGGAGGCGAAAAATGGCTAAAAAAGAAAAATGAAGAAATCGCGTTTGGGAAAATACGAAAACCCATCAACGAAGAGTTTTCAATATCCACTAGAGGTTCTTCTTTTACATTAACTTCGTCAGATTTAAGCTTGCCAGATCCGAATAACTTATTTTATTCAGACATTTAAAGGTCAGAATAAATACTACAAAAAAAATCCAAAGCTTCATCTAGGAGTTCCGAATAATTCATTATTTGTTGTGAAATTGTTAACTAAGAAATGGGAGCTGGACAAGCTTGATATCTTTTTAACATTGAAAAATATCAAACTGAATTCACCGTATGGGATATCAGCAGACGATTTTGGTATGCCACTTTCCAGAGTATGTAGCATTATACAAAAAAGTATACCGTTCTTAGCCATTCGTGCATTGGATGCTTCTCTCTGGAGTTGAGAACTTCATATTCCCTACAGAGGGAGATATGAAAATGTACAATGTATTATAATTTGTTATGAAATTCAATTCAAATTCAAAAACCAAGTGTTTTCATTAAAAGAGTCCATCACCATAAAGATATCGGGTTCAGGTAAATTTCCAAAATCTGCTTTAATAAATCCGGTATCTAAGTACTGAATACATCTTCAATAGCAAAAACCACTAACTATTTGAAATTTGAAGATATTGCAGCTGGAACCAACTTTCTCGTGTAAAACGCAGCGGTGTAATGCCGAATATCATACCCCGACATGCAATGTGACGTCACAGTCCGCTCTGCCGCTTTTCAAGGGAGCTCCATTTTCAACCTTTAATATCTAAGTAATGGAGACAGTTTAAGAGCTGAAAATTTTACCTGTTATTTTGATGACTCAGTTTTACAAAAAAACGTGAAAAAAACCGAGAAAATATTTCATTGATAATTATTGTATTGATTTTTATATTTGGAAGATGTTATTTTATAAATTTACATGTGTCCAAGCTACTTAGTCCTTTTTATGTTGCGGTTTTAAATTATTCCGATATTATTGAATTATTTTTAATTGCCATCCTAACCGACAACCATTGACAACTGCTTATTTGTGTGTGTGTTGAGTATTCGTATTTGGTTTTTATGCCCGATTGCACCACCTTGGCTTAACAGGTAAGCCTGGCTTAAAAAATTAAACTCGCTGCACCGTCATCAAAGCGAAGCTTATATGCACGAAATTTAAAGCCTAGCTTTGTCCATGGCTTATTTTTTAAGCGGTAGATATGCGATTGCGCGTTCATTCTATTCTGTCGTTTTGTGACGTTTCCAATTTGCTTGGACATTTCTAATGGTATAACCTAATTTTTGAGTTGCTTTGGTGTTTACAAACAACTGAGAATTTAGAAGAAAATCTTGATGAAGAACTAGAAACTTTAGATTTTCTTGAAATTGGTATTCCAATGCACATTTATGTTCGAAATGACCCGTTTCACAATTTAATTCCTTGAATTCCTTTTCAATTTCCCTCCATGTTACCGCGTCTGTCTTTTTGCATTCTTTTTATTTTTTTAACTAAGTTTAGGCAAAGCATTTTCTCTTCTGAAGTGAAATTTGCCGACTTAATTATTTTTTCACCTTCCATGGGAAAAATTATTTAGATTAATAAAATTTTTACAAAATTAGGAAGTTGTCAGATAAACTATTGGAATTGTCAACCAAAATTATGACAATCAAGTGGAAAATATTAATTCATTCAATTAAAGACATACGATATTGTACGTAAGCACAGATTATAAAAGAGAACAGATGCGAAAGCTTGACAGAGAACAGTAAAAAAGAGAGAGATGGGTGGACATACCCATTTAAAGGTCCATCGTCATATGTCGACTCCGTTCGGACCTCTTCGTGAAACTTTTCAACAGGGTTATCAATTTGCATAATATTTCCCTCAATTCACGATCATGCGTCGAATATTTTATAAGCATTATTTTTAGTGTGATAGTTATACAGATACAAATATTCGACAATTACTTGTTTTAAATCAATTTCATTAACATTAAAAGAATTCTACAATTTAAAAGATTATAATGTATAAAAATCATACCATAAATATATACTTTTTTTCACAAACCATCTTTTGGCAACCATGCACAATAACCGTGACGGTTTGGCTCAAAAATTAAAATACAAAACGTCAGTTTTGACACTTCAGTTTGAAGGTTGTCAATCCGCGATATTATTTGTGTTATTCGACTAATCGATTGTAGGTTGTGGTAATATTAACTGAAAATAGTTTACATTAGTATAAAATGAATAAACATCACGGGGGAGTGTATTGTTCATACAAAGACTGTCCAAATAATTATTCAGAAAGAAAAGTGAAGAACCGGCACTGGAAACTGTTATTGTTCCCAAGTCAACATTGCAATTTGGTAAGAAATTCTAAAAAAATTTTAAACTGGCGACATCGCGGCCATACCGAGTTAAAGGTCCAAGGTCATTGAAATCGGATTTGAAAATCCTTTGATGTTTTGCCGGCATTCGTATCTGTTCTCTTCTATAATCTGTGACGTAAGCGTGGCTTTACTAAGCGTAACATGGTGCAATGAGAGATTGGAATTATTATTAAGCTGCACTTTGTTAAGCCTTACATTTAAGCTAAACTGGTGCAATCGGGCATTATTGTTTATAGTGGTGCTTTTATTTTAAGAGACAGTGTCAAGAATATGTTTTGTGAAAGACTGTAATGTGAGGTGCACACGGTAAGCTTGATCTTCATTAAAAAACATGTTCCATTGAATAGAAAGTGACAGAAGTAGTTGTTATTCTTCCATACAACTTTGAACTTCCCAGCATCATTGTTGAATTACCAACATTTATTTTTCTTCAGTCTGTCATGTAAAAAAACGTTTCATTTATTGTATCTTTTTTTATTTAATAAAATATATGAACTTGATGATTATTGCTTTATTTTTCCCAATTCAGACATTATATGATCCATTTTTTGACATTTCATTTAATTTGATTTGACTTTTCATTGTTATTATTGTAATATCAATCCAATGTTGAGTAATTTTAAATGAAATATCAAAAAATGGACCGTAAATGTCATTTTGCAATAAAAGTGAAATTACAGTAATTTTGAATATACCGCAAAAAACTGTAAAATTACAGAAATCTTCTTTTTCGGCTGTTAGCGAAGTTCACAGCCTGATTTGTGCCAGAGGTACTGACGGGACTCTCAAGGTAGCGCCACCCGTATGAATACAGTGCGCCACGGTTCAGTTTCACATCTATAAGTATTTTTTTATCTATGGTTTAAAATAGGAATAGTTATTTGTTTCACTAGACATAAAAGCACATTAAATCAGCTTTTTTGCCCTGTGAAACATATAATTTTTTCTTCAAATTTGTTCCAATTCCACGCAAAATCGACTTTTTCATATTCAAATTATCATCAGCATCATTTTCTTAATGTCATTGTCAATTTTAATATCCAGTTTGATTTAAATTGTTACTTGGAAGGTTGCCTAGCAACGAACTTTTTCTGCCTAGGCAGTAAAAGTGGATTTTTTCTGCCTGCCAAGTGTCATTAAAAGGCCGCTTTTAATGTAATTTGGACAAAATAGTTATTTGTTTAACTAGGCAGTCAATCTACTTTGCTGCCAAGTTGAACATATAATTTTTTCTCCGATTGTTCATGAGGATATTGTATTTGCAAATTATTACAACTGCCACAATCTCTTTATTTTGGTTGGTTGCTATGGAAATGTATAATCACAGGCAGCAAAGTAATCACTTTCGTGCCTAGGCAGCAAAGTAACCACTTTGCTGCCTAGGCAGGAAAAGTATTGAAAAATTAATATTTGCTGCCAATCGGAGAAAAACTTTTTTTGTGTAATTAAATTTCAATAAAAATGTTCATCTACGTACTACTTTTTTTATATTTACATACACTTAGTCCATTGAAAAACAAAAAAGTTTCTAGAATTGGTAAAATACATTTTACATTATTTGAGGAATAATGCCCCTAACTGTCGGCAACACATTATACAATTCCTCAAAATATGTGTCGTATAGGTAGTAAGCTATAATAGACGAATTATAATCCCATTACGCATTACGTGAAATTTTTCACTTCGTGTCTAATGGGTTACTTTAAACTCTTGTTATGTAATATACCTACTATTGTTCGTTTATAATTAAAATTGAATTAAATTGGATTAAAATTTTAATTCACCACTTGATTTGAATACCGTACTTTTGCAACATTCTTGTATGTCTTGTATGTGAATTTGACAAGCGTTTCACTTATTGAATAAGATACAGGAGGCATTTATCAAACTACATCCTACATACAGTATGTAACAGCCGAATGTAATGGAATTTTTGTTGTAACAAATCGATTTGTATTTTCAAATGCGTATTATTTGTTAAAATTTTATATGGTGTGGCATGGGACAGCGGCCAATTCCAACTTTCTTAATTTATATGCAGCCCCCCTGTATATTATCCATTCTATTGAGTTCTTCAGAAAATTCCAGACACATTCCATCCATGTACAATGTCCTATACCTATCTTCAACTGGAGAAATATGATACGGATAAATATGATGATCATTGGTGTATGATTTGTGGAGATTTTAATTATTTCGTATCTACCGGTACCGGGTGTCCCAAATTATCGTATACATACAATATCTCGCTTATTTGACAAGATAATTTAAAAATTAAAAATTGTTTTGGATGGTATTAAAGTCCCTTCATTATGACTTATGAAAAAAACTTGATTGCATTTGACAGGCTTGTGCACCCACCTATCACTTTTAATTTTAAAATGGTACCCACTATCACATGAGTCAAAAAAAGGTCTTTACACACGAATTGCATACAATATTTTTTCTACAAGCGAATATTTAATCAAAATACAGAAGTTTACTAGTGATTTTCTTTACGCACTAGTGCGTAAAGTAAATTAAATTTCTCTTTAGAAGAATCTTTAACGCTATAATTAATTTTCAATAATATATATTATAAATAATTTGGAAATTATATAATTATATATAACAACAAACGAATTCAATTATTAATAATATTAATATTAAAAGTGAAATTTGTGCAGTTATTAAATTTTAATCCTTTAGCCTGCTCTAAGGAATTGTCGGTAGATTTATAAACTACAGCAGTATTGGTAATGTTCGTTATTCCATTGGCTTAAGAATTGCCGGTGGATGCCATACAAAGGGTGTTATCCTCCAATAAAACCCTATTACCATTATTTTGGGATGTAGAAGGGATATTTTCATCATTCATTAATATCAAATTCGAAATATTATTTTTTTTGCTTAATGTAGAGTCTACATAGCCCTCTGCAACTGTAGACGATTTCCAGCCTCTGTGTTTCTTTACGGTAAGGCAGTGTTGCCAGATGTAACATAATTATCGAATTGTAACATAATTTTGCCACAAAATTTTCACAAAAAATTTCTGTACCATAATCGATAATTGTAACATAATTTGGTTATCTCGCATAATTTAGGTTTTTAGAAAGTATGCAAAATATTCTCGTAATAATAAATCAATTATTTAGGTAGTTTCAACATAAAATTAAAAACTTCTATAATGAGACACCACTGCCCACGGCACTGAAATAGCCTTTTGTTGGCAATGTTCTGCTAAAAAGGTTTTCTTGGTAATTTTTTTACGTCAACGTAACTCTAATAGGTATACGTGTAAAAACTTATGACAAGAAGTGTCTCTTTTTTAAATATTTAATTTTTTTCTTAAGTCATTATGAAGGTACTTCAATGCCATTCAAACTAGTTTTTTAATTTTTAAATTATTCAAGTATAATTTTTCACTTGATTGTATTTTAAACAAATACCTTACATTGTTTCGTTTATGAAACTTATCGTTGACAAAGTGTCAAATTAATCAAAGCAAACTCCACGTCGCTCTGGTATTTGGTCCCTGTTGTTTATTTCAGAAAGTTATAGAGTAATAAAACTTCATTATGTATGCAAAGGGAGCACAGAATGACCCGACGAATATTCAAGCCACTTTCATATTTTGGCATTGATTTCATTGTGAAATTCTTTTTTTTTATCAAGTACCACTCGGGTTGGTGTCAATATATGGGTTTAGCCTATTGTTATTCACTCACAAACACTGAAAATAGTGTGCCAAAGGCGTTTCGATAAAAATTAGGCATTATGTACATAGTATTAGATAAAATTCTTCCTCATCTGAGGAACTGTCATCTCCTCGACGTTACAATTAACGGGTCGACAGTCCGATCGATCAAGTAGTCAAGATCCCACATTTTCTCCTTTTCTTTAATAGCATGCTGGACTGCTTTTCGCCAGTTCTCTGGTGTCAGCTCCTTAATGGCTTGATCAAACAGTAGCTCAACGTCTTCTATTTTAAATGTCGTGTTGTGTCTTGCTACAAATCCATCAACTTGCGCCCATCACACTTACATGTTTTTCTGTCATATCTTCCACGGCGTATTTCATGAAACGATGTTTGTGTAAATTTGCTAGAGTTTATAGTTCTTTTTCTATTAAAATTATCTTCAAATTCAATGTTTTTGGTGGCTAGCAAATCAATAATCTCTTGTTTTCTCCAAGATGAAGTTAAAGTCTCATCTATGCGTCGGGAATGATAACTTGCGTTACCCATTTCTACTACTACTACTAGGGAAAGTGGTCCACATTCGGCATATTAGCCTTTAAAAACCAAATCTGAGAAAAATTGTTAAATTATTCAAAAACCGGTAACGGTACAAGGAACTCTACTTTATTAGGGACTTATCTAGGTGATTAAAAAAAAATTAAAGCATATGTTAACAACTACTGATTTTTTTAATTTTTTTTTGACAAATGGCTGAAAGTGCCCTACTAGGGGGGTAGTTTCAGCTATAAGAAGGGGAACATTCGGCTACACAATAATATATCAACAATAAAAAAACTAAGTTAAACAAATATATTTTTATCTTATATTTAGGTTAGAAAAGTTAACGTTAAATTTAAAAACACTCGATGTTCGTGCAGTTCCATGACTGGAAGATGGAGGCAAAACAGCTACTACGTCTTTTTTCTGCACAATCGATATGTCTTCTACAGTAGGAAAGAGGAAACTATTTGTGCTACCTTAACGGCGCAGAAATTTGATTTCATATTCCTCTTCTTGGAGAGAAGTTATTTCACCCACATAAAAAATTTCTTTGCTGGAAACTAGAAATTTGACAAGAACAAAATTTCCCACATCAATATTCACCCTATCGGAGATGAGTCTTAAGTCCTCAAAATCTTCATCGTCATCAGATGAGCGATCTTGCAAAACAACTTCAGTGCTTGACTCGCTTGAAGTGAAAATGTTTCGCTTTTTACCAACAGTGACCAAATTTTTTTTGACTGATGCCTTCTTTTGTTTTAAACTTACTTTTCTTTTCCGTTCTGCTTCTAAACTTTGTCTTTTTTCATATTCCGGAGTGTCTGTATATATTGTTGACTGTGCTTTTCTCTTATTTGTTTTCTTCTTCTCTCCAAATTGTGCCTTTGGATATGGCCTGATTTGACACAATGAGGAAGTTGTTGTAGAAGGCATTGGAGGAGAGGCTGGAGGTGTTTTGTTTGCAATTTCTTCAAAGAATGATGTCGAAGGGATTGGTGAGATTGTTCCAGTCTCCAATTCTCTTTGTGTAGCACCATTACAACTATTTTTTTCTTCATTTTCCGTCAATGGTTGGTCAGTGCCAAATGTCGAATGGTAAGAGCTTTTGCAGGGTTTGAAAGCAGCCAGTCATGTTGAGCTGTAGCTAGATATAACTTAAACGGCCCAAATACCCCTACATCTAGAGGCTGAGTTTTATGGGTCGTATGAGGCGGAAAAGAAAGCAAAATGATCCCATTTTCTCGACACACTTTAATCGCCTCCACCGATATATGTGACTCGTGGTTATCCAAGAGAAGAAGTACCTTATTGTTTTCCACAGAAGATTTAACTGTGTTTGCAAAGTGTTGAAGTACTTTTGGGAATAGCTCAGATGTCATCCACCCTTTCTTATTTCCAAGGGCAATGGCAGATGTTGGGCATTCATCGCCTAAATATTCTTCAGGGTTTCTCACCCTAGGATATACAAATACAGGCGGTACTGTTCCTCCAGCTGCATTAACCATCCCAACAAACGTTACAAGTTCACCTCTCTCCTGTGAAGAGATATGAGCTACTTGTTTTTTGCCTTTGGGGGCAACAACTTTAGCAGGTGGCATAACTGTCGTTATTCCAGTCTCGTCCAAATTCCAGATCTTCTCTGGCTTGAACTTATATTTTTCCAGGACATAAGCATACTTAACGAAAAAGTCTTCAATAACTGGTTTATTAAAAGCCATAGACCTACTTATACTGGTATTTTCAGGTTTGCGGAGCGATAAATCGTTCCGATACCTTTTCATGAAGCCACGTAGCCACTCAAGACCTAAAAAATATTGTTGTTGAAATCTTAGAATTCTATATTAAAAAAATAAACAAACCTGCAGTTTTATTTAACTCCCAACTGTGCGGTATCTTAGAATCCGGTAGAGCTCTAATAAAATCATAAGCCAGTTTTATTATCTGCTTATAGTTTAGGCCATAGTTTAAGTTGGAGCACCTTTTTATATAAGTTACAAGCTGTAACTCCTGATTAGTATTGAAAACTTTACGAGCTGTATATTTGCTCGTATAAGAGGCCTCCTCTTTACTTTCATTGCCTGAATCGGCCCACTCTGCCAGAAGCTCTTCTTTAGATTTTTTCTTTAAAAGTACTTTGATTCTAGACTGTAGGTTTTGTCTTTTCACTTGATATTCTTGAGCAGCTTTGTTCTGGCTTAAAATTCCGCTCAATACAGCTTTAATAGCCAACTTCACGTTCTTTTCACTGATATCGCAGCGATTCGTCTTTTTAATATACTTTTTAGGCATCTAAAACAAATTATTTAACAATAATTAATACTTTCTTACAGATGAAAAAGTTTAATATATTTGTAGGGGAACATTCGGCTACCAGCCGAAACGCCACCGTAACAGTTAGCCGAAACTTCCCCAGGTGCTCAGAAAATAATATTAAATAAAATTCAAACACCCGGCACTGTTTGAAGGTTAATTTGCCGGGACACTAAAAAGTACATATTTTCTTATAATATTCATATTAAGTGGCATTAATTTACTTGAATATAGACTCGTAAATTAAACAAAGATTAAACTCAAAAAACTTACCTTTAGACACAATAAAAATCACGATATTAAAATAAATTATAACGTCTTTAAATCTCATTTACTAACACACTCACAAGGCAGGACACTGGTGTTAACTGACAGCGTGGTTTGGTTTAGGCGCCAAATTCAAATGTAATTCGGATTTATTGGATGTAGCCGAATGTTCCCTATGGCCGAATGTGGACGACTTTCCCTACTGAATCTGCTATTTTATCATTTCACCAAAAAACATTCGAATCCATGTCCTCTTGGTAATTTCCCGTATGGCATGACTGGAAGGTTAGCAAACCTTCTTAAAAAAATACCTCTTCGCATCCAATATGTACGATTATTAGTCTTTTCCCTTCACCTGAAGGCACCTTAATATCTTAAGGAATTCCATGGAAGGTTCGCGAGCGCTGGTTATATTTTTGTCTTGCCACATTTTTGGTACTGTATAACCTTCATTGATCCACGTCTCATCAAGATAAAAGATTTTCTTCTGCTCTGTTCTGTACTACTTTATACTTCTCAAGTATTTTTGTAGCCAGCAAACAATTTCATTGCTTCCCAGTGTGAGTGCTTCGCGGTTATGCTTTTCCCAGGCAAAATCCATATTTTTCAAAGTGATCCATGAAAGTTTTTCAGTTATGAACGGAATACTGTCATCCTGGCCAAGCTCCATTAAAACCTTATCTAGGGTGGGTGTTTCTTTTTTTAAATAAAAAGAGTGAACTTTCCTTCGAATTACACTTTTGGTGTCATCATCAAGGACTGGTCTGTCTGGACTTTTCTTGGGAGGCTCCACTTGGCCTGCTCTTTCTCCCCCGCAATTACTTAAAAACGTAACTGTTTAATCCACTACCTAAGTAATTCCTACATAATATTTCGATATTGCCACTTCAGGCCAAAAAACATACTTTTCCTGAATCTCTTACGCAATCACTTGAAATTTCAATATTTCAAACAATACTATTTCAAGACCTAGGAATATGGCCGACACCGAAATGGAGCGAACTGGACGGAAAGCGCAAGCACAGAAAGCACATCTAATGAAAAACATAAGCTAGAGACTCAGAAAAACAACAGTTTCTCACTGGCAATAGTGATGAGCAAATGCAAGACCAAGACCCGGTTAGTCTTGGTCTTGGTCTTGCAGTCAAATAAGCGGTCTTGGTCTTGCAGGGTCCAGTCTTGGTCTTGGTCTTGCGCCAAGACTCTTGCAAGTCTTGCACTTTTTTTGAAGATTTTTACAAAGAAATGAATAAGAAACCTTTGAGTTTTTTCTTTCTGACGCACCGCTTTCGAGTAAAAAAATAAAAACCATAAAATTGTGCTTCAAATATTCTTTACCTGAAATTTTTTGTTTTTGAAACACTCAATTTTCCTCTTGCAATATTAATAAAATAATTTAATACATTTTATTATCATTCTTAAGACAAATACTTTGTGTTTTTAATGCATTTTGACATATTTTTTACACCTGTTGGTACAAATTTTTGTTGTAAAATTTCAACACCCTGTATATTAGAAACGGCACACTTCCAGACATAGGTGTCCTATCTCAAACTACTTCTCCAGGTTTTATTAATATACCCTATAAATTTTGACCAGTTGAGCGGGAACACCCTGTATTTAGGTATATGAAAAAAATACTTCGTTAAAACAAGCAGTTGTGGCCAGTATATGTTGGGGAGGGAGAGGGTTTAAAATGATCTGCTCATCTCTATTTTTCAACCAAGACCAAGACCGCAAGACCAAGACCAGTCTCGCTCATCACTAACTGGCAAGGTGAAACAATCACCCAGCTACTCGTCAAAGGCATCTCTTAGACTATTAACCTGGGAGTGTGGCTGCTCCCCAGCAGTAACCGGTTACGATATACAAAAAAGACAATCATCACATCAAATTTTTATTTTTTGAAATATTCTATCACCAAAACATGATCGCCAGATCGCAAACGGCCTCTAAAGTTAACACTGAAAGATCCTCCTTTTCACTCATAGAGTTTATATTTCTTCCTAAGAAACCTCAATCTCAAAGCACTACTCACAAAATTCCTAAGAGATAGAAATTTCGGACAATAAATTCATGAAATTCAAAGTTCAAGAAAAAAATTACGCAAACGACACTCTCCAGTCTACCTCCTCAACCTGGAGCAATCTCCTGTACACAGGCAGGCAAGACTCCCCCTTGCCTCAATTCGAAGTGATGCTTCGAATCGATGAGGAGCTAACATAGCTCGCTCTCACGCTATCTCCAAATCCTCTGGGGTAGTACAGCACATATACCTCAATCCAAACCCTCAATATCAGGAAACTTCCAGCCAAATAATGCTTCCAGACGTGGCTTTAACAACTTCATTTTCACTTCCGAGTCAATCAGGAAGAATCACAATCGATTCAATGTTTTTAAATTCCAATTTTCTTTCTTCATTATGGATGCAGGTTTTCTGTAGTATTTTTCTTGCATCTTAACTTCTGCATTGTTTGGACTGCGATACATAAATATTAACTGAATGTTCATCTTTTGGGTGCACATCCACAGCTGTCACTACCTTGACCTTCAACTCCACTAGTTATTAAATTCAAAACAAACCCTAGAAAGTACTTAACCCTTAAATATAAAACATTTGTTGTAATTTTTTTAAACCGTTTTGACTTTTTTAATGTCGTTAATTACTTGGTTACTCGTTTTTTTATCTGTTAATGTAATGTAGTTAATTTTGCAGGATTTTGTTGCTATTGTTACTTTTATTACAATTACAATTACAATAAAGTTTTTTATGGTTAAACAAGGTAAAAGTCTATTTTTATAAATGTAGACTGTACCGATTTATTAATAATCTACTATAATACAGGATGTTTCCTGTAATCGTACATTCAAAATAAATGTGAATGCGCCAATAGGTGTGCAGCGCAACATAAAATTGCCCGTATCTCTTAAACCGTTAACTTTATCGAGATGTCACAAGAGATTTGATATATCTAAAAATGTTCTACTGAAAAAAATTACGCATCCACCATTTAACTCAGTCGGTACCTCAGTTGTAGTATGTTTATATCATGCCAAAAAGTGTGCAGTTATGGTGTTCATTAACGAATAGCATATTCGTTATTGTTGTGAAACTCAATTGTTAGATAAATTATATAAGCAAGTTTTCGAACGAAAAACCAAAGCTATATGAAACCCCGAAAACTTATTTCAGGCTGCATCAAGAATCACTCTGCATGAAGTAACTTCAAATTTTTGACCTTGTTTTCATTCAATATAAGAATTTCCTAGAATTCCAAAAATTGGTCCTTGTAAAATTGAGTCCCACCCTGTATATGTTGACTTTTTGATTTATTCATATGTAAGTTTACCATGAACTGGAACATATCAATAGTAATATCAATTAAAAATGCATATTTATTTGTTAATAATAAAATTACGTGGTTATGAAAAACGAGGATTTTTCAACTTTAATACCCAGTTTATCGGAAACTAGTAATAGAATTGAATTGGTACCACGGACACTTTTGATCAAAAAGTCGAGTACACCATCATATCCAAAATTTATAACATTTGACGGAACGCCACTTTATTATAAGAAAAGCGCGTGGTCCTTTCCATTTTTCAGTTGGAATTGAAAAAATTGAAAATGCATGTTAAAAAATCAATAATAATTGATCTATCTCAGATAAAAAGTGATTTTCTTGATAATATGGGATAATGGATGATTTACAGAAATCAAACTGAAACCCAAACACATTTGTCATTTCAAGTTTTGTGACAAAGAGACAGAACTCACCCCTGTATCCTTGTTACCCTTGAAAATGGGGTGAATTTCGGGTCTAGCCGTGGCACCGCACTCTCGGAGCTTTTGGCCAGCAGGGTGGTTGCTCAGTGGGAACGTTGTGGGCTACCCTGAGGCGATGGATGCCACGCGCCCCTTTTCGTATCATCAGGGACGGACTTACTTTGCATCACAAAAAAATTCATTGACAGTACATAGTATTTTTTCTGTGAAGGTATGAAATATGTAATGTTAATAGTTATTTATGCAACAAGTGCAAAAAGTTTTGCAACAGTTGCATACAATATTTTTTCTAAATTCATGCAAAAACTGGAAAATTAGAACATAAATATGTCAAGAAGCTAATCTAACCTAATAAAACTCAACTCGTTCTTCTTTTTTGTATCTTTATGGCCTCCACCTTGTCAGTACTCAATCATAGCGGGTTTTCGCCTTGACCATTTAAATTTCAAATAATTAAAGATTTTTGAAATAATTGTAACTCGTTGAGACTAAGTAGTAAGATATACATATATTATTGTTGTATTAGAGCAGGATGAGGTACTTGCTATGGATTTTTATTTAATTTAAATGTTTATGTTTGTCATTAATCATCACAAAACTGTCACAAGAATGACAGATGAGTGCAATAAAATATTTTTTCTACTCCTGTTTTATAATATACTTATTAAAAGACTAAAATCTGTATCATAATGAAATTCATTATGATACAGATTTTCATTATGATACAGATTTTTAAGCCAATAGGAATGCGACATTCGCACAATATTTAGTATATAGCCATGGATACCTGGTTGACATTTCTGAAATTAATTATATTAGGTCTGTTCCCTGCAATAAAAGTGTAGCACTGATCTATACGATTTTATTTATTTTAATTATGTTTTAATGCTTCTTGCAGTTTACAAATGCAATATACATAGATATTCCCAAATTTAGTAGTTTTATACGAATTTTTTCACAGATAGACCTGAATTCTTCAAAATTATATAGCTCAGTGCTACACTTTTATTGCAGGCGAACAGACATATTAAGTGACACTTAATTTGATAGCTGTCAAATAATTTTGATTTTCAAAAGTAACTATATTTAAAATTGATTTAACCAATGATTATTGATTAAATAATTTTTATTAACCGGAGTAGAAAAAATATTGTATGCCACTTTCATGTAATGGCCATTAATACATGTTCGTTGCATAAAATACTATTATTGCACTAGTGCAATAAAGTACCACTTTTTCCATTAAATGTGGTGCACAAAAGTGTTGTTTTTTGCATGAATGTAGAAAAAATAATTTATAGTTATATGGCCATCGTTATGTGGGAAGAAAAGTTTATATTTTGATGGTATTAAATAATTGTAGTTGGTAAATTTGATTTCGATATTTTTGCATCATTTGAACAAGTATAGTCTCAACAAATATTCTAAACACAAATAATGGAAACAAGGAAGTTTCAAAACGAATATTACATTTCAGTGGGGTTACATTTTGAATCACACTTCATGCTACAAGAAATATTGGAGATTATGTTCAAAAAATAGTTATTACTTGCACTACGGTTTTAATAACCTTTGTAGAAGAAAATCTTCAAAAATAACAAAAAGGAAAAAAGCTGGAGGAGGAAAAGAGTAGTTTTAAATTGCAACACGTGTTTAGGACTGTTGGACTTGGAACAATAGTGACTCACGGTATTGAGCGTTAATAAAAAATTTAAAATTGAATTTGTGTGGGTTATTGCCAAACTGAATTTGAATTTAACAAAGTCAGCTCTCAGGACTTTGTTATTTTATGGAAGTTAGTTAAAAAAATCGCATATTGGGAAAAGAAAGTGATTTTATTCATTGAAATAGTTGGAAAAAATTGAAATCTAGAAATCAACTGAGTTATAACTGTTGTTTTCTGCCGTTAAAAATTACTGAGATACATTGAAGATGAGAGATTATAGCATGGAAGAAGAAGCCTCCATCAACGTTCTTTCCAACTGCACAGCACTCCAGAATCCTAAAGGACAGTACCTGGGAGATGCTGAACCCTGGATGATATCCTGAAATTCCTGTTAAATTATCAACAAAAATATTTCCAAATTAAATCCCGTCGAACAGCAACATTCAAAAAAATACACATTCTCAATTTTCAATTTGTTACTCTTACAAGAATAATAATTTTTTCCTACGATCACATAGGAAAGTGACATATATCGCACTGTCTAGTTCTGTGGAAAGTGGCCTTTATTCATACGCGTGCGATAATAGTTATTTACGTAATTAGTGGGATATGGACATTATTAACGCACGTATGTGAAGTTTGCAAGACGAGGCCGTAGAGGCCGAGTCGTGTAATCACATAAGTGCGTTAATAATTCCTATCACACGTGTTACGTACAAAATTTTATCTAATTTCCAAATTTGAATGAACAAAAATCTCCTTTCGGAAATTGAAAATGCAGCTTCCAGTGTTATTTTAAATATTTAATTCTGGTATTAATATGTTTCTAGATTCTCATTACCGCACTAGTGCGGTAATGTAATCAAAAACACAATAGTGTGGTAATATGCGTCATTATGACAATAGAAATAGTCCCAAATCGTACTCGTTACATGACAGTTGTAGATAATAGTTATTTATGATATAAGTGTTAAAAGTACATTTTTAAGGCACGCATGTGAAGGTTTGCAGAATTCTGCAATTCACATGAGTGCCTTAAAAGGTACTTTTAACACGCATATCATACAATATTTTTTCTATAAACGTTCAAAAAATGCAATAATACAGTTTGAATTAAATTTTAAAAACCTTTATTAATACATCCAAAGGAGATAATTTTAAATTGCATCGTATATTACGTACCTTAGCAACCATTGTTGATTTAATTGCTTACGAATGTTTTGATGCATCTGTCAGCCGTTTGTTAGTTTTATTTAAAACGTAGTTTTATCCACGGAAAATGGTATAACAGCAGTGCAGGAAATTATTTTGTCAAATTGAACAAATTGTACTATTAATATTAATGTTAATAAGTAAAATCTAAATATTTTGACGTTTGGTTTCAAAATTTGACAATTGCCATAAACATTTTTTCTACTAGCGTGCGGAAAGATTCAGTTTTCCGCACTAGTGCGGAAAGTAAATTTATAGAATTTTTGGGGAGTATACTGACATTTGAATATTTGAAACATGTATTTGTATGGTTGTAGTTTACCAAATGACTGAAAAAATAAGAATTTTCTTAGAATTCTGCAATAATTTTTTGATGAAAAAAAATCTTTTTTTTCAAAAATTTTTCATGTCCCTGGTAAAAGCCTTATCAAAAGGGTGCCAAATAATAATAATTAAGTTGCTGATATGTATTTAATAATAAATGTTTCTTTATGCTAACTTTTGGGTTTCTTTTCGGATGCTAGTAGAAAAAATAGTGTACCTAACACGTGCGTAAAGTGACTTTTCCGCACGCGATTCCTGGCCATCTGCAATAGCGTGCGGAGAAGTATCACTTTCCGCACTAGTTAGGTAAACTACTATTAAGGCACTCAGTGTCTTAAAGTGACATTTTTAAGGCTTCTATGGAGTGCTAAGAATGGCATTTTTAACACGTTTGTAGAAAAAAAAATTTTTCCTTTGGATGTATTAATAAAGGTTTTTAAAATTATCTGTACGTGTACGGATAAAAAAGCTGTCAAATTGAATGTTGCTAAAATGCTAGTCTATTCACCCCGCAAATTCATGTACATGTCAAATGCGTATTTCCTAAGTAGATTTGTCTATATAATATAATCTATTAGTTTCAATTTTCACAGTGATTCAAAAAAATAATTAATTCTGAATCGCGATATTTACGTAACAAAAACAGTATTATTTCTGATGCTCTGTACCCAATTGTTGTTAGTTGTTAAAATAAATGTTCGTAAAATTTTGTGTACCAATATTTATTCTAACTTTTTTATGAAGGCACTCCTTTTCATCGCATAAAATTCACAATTTTCTGGGCCACTTTCAAGGGTAAGTAATCAAAACTATATAAAGAAATTACAAATAGACATATGTAAAATCTTTCACATCTACATAAAAACGTACATGCCTGATTAGGTGAAAGTATATCGCGTAGTCGTAGGAAAAATAGTGTACATAACTTGTGCGAATTGATTTTTCACACTCGTGGGATTGTCTCACTCGGCTTGCGCTCGTGAGACAATACTTCCCACCCGTGTGAAAAATACCACTTTCCGCACTCGTTACGTAATATACTATATTTTTTCTCTACTCTAACCAGATTAACGCATCAGCACCTGATCGAGAAAACGGAATTACCTAAATGTAACTGTCCTAGAGTCGCAAATCTGCAAATCACGAGTGCGAAAAAGTACTTACAAAACTTTATCTACGACCACATGAAGAAAAAATAAAAAAATGTGTTCTGATGGGGTTAAGAAACAAACACAAACAACAGGTTTTTCCATTTAAAATAAATGTAATTGAAATTTTGAATATACCTAACAGAAAATATTTTCCACTATGGCTGAGACTTCTGTCAAATTTACTGACAGCACAAAAGTTTATACAACAAGCGACTAAATTCAAGGCAACTAGATAAATACAATCGTAGTTAAAAAAAGGGTTAAGCCCAATTTAAAAAGCATTGGTCATTTACTCATGTTTTTGGGTGTTATAATGAAAGTCCCATAAGAAAAGCGTTGTTCATTATCGCACGCTTTTTAACGTATGTATAATGCATGATTTCACACATTTTTTATTGTTTCGTAAATGCCTAATTCCAAAGGTGGTCGTAGATGAAAAATTTCTTGCAACTATAACGATTGATTAATCAAAATAAATATGACTGTTTTAAATTAAGTTGAATTAATTGATTCGAAATTTCATTCTTGAAAAATAAACAATAAAATTGAATTACTCATGCAGCGGAAAGTTGAATGGAATTCAATGTATTTTTCTTAAGTTACTGTTTAGCGGTCTATAAAAGGTTTTTTTTGGAAAAAAATTGATAACGAAAATCTACTTGAACAAAAATATTGCATGTGTTTTTTAAATGGGAATATTTTTTTATAAGCTAAGCCGCTATTGGAGTTAAACCCTTCAGCACAGGAATAATTTTCAATTTTCTATAAGCAACCAAATTTTCTGGTTTAGCAGTGAAATAGTCAAAAGTGAAAAAGCGGGTTCTAAGGTCACTAACCATGTGTATCAAATCAAAACACAGAGGTTACCAAAAGGTGAGATTACACTGGATGACAAATTGCCACTTTTTCTTCCATTCTCGAAATAATCTGTCAGATGGAGTACCATTTTTTTGCTTGAGGATGCAAAAAACCGAAGAAATTGCTTCTTATATGTTGCCATATTGTCACTTTGAATTGTCGAAGTCACAAAACTGACATATTTAAATTAAAACCTGGAGACTTGGTGAAAAGATTTATTAGAATCGCTGAAAACTAAATACATATTATTATTCTTGTTTTTCCCGTTAAAATTGCATAAGTCTTTCTTATTCATCTTACGGATTTTATTTGGAAAGTATAATCTTTGTTGAATCGTACGATCTGCATGATAAGACTGCATCTGACTATACTAATATAATTAAAAGAGAGTTGGAATTCACAAGAATCAGTGAATTGTTATCGAGCCAGAGAATATATAAAAAACTACAAATTTATACAAATAGGTGAAGCCTTACAAATTTTATTAATTACTTCCCTGTGCTTGAATACAGCAGCCAGTACAATGCTAGCAGCGGTATGTCTGGTCTGTCTTCTCAGGAACGGTCTGTATGAAAAATGGTACAACCCAAGAGCTTGGTTATCTGTATTTAGAATGTATTTAGAACCTGGTCTGGCATAGGAACGGTATATGCAAGATACTTGTCTTTCTAAGGTTTCGTTGACTCAGGAACTCTAATACTCCAGGAAATATTCTAAAATATTCATTTAGTTTCACAAAAATTAAAGAAAACTACAAAAAAACTATAAAAGGAAAGTATGAATTGAAATAATTTGAATATAAAAAAATGTGGCATCCTACAAATTAGTAGCCATTTTGTATAACTGGATAATATTTCATATCAAATCTTCCAAACATTTACGCATCCAGAGGTTGTTAACTTCTCCATAATTTTCTTCAGACAGTTGGCAACAAACGTGTCAAAGATAGATTTTCATATATTTTGTATTAAAGGTGAATTAATTAGAAACTTTTAATGTCAGTAGAAAAAGTAATTAGAAGAGTAGAGGAGATACAGCTAATCAGATATGCAATAAAAATCTAATCGAAAATGGACATCACAATTAAACGAATATCAACAAAAATAAATATAACTGACATTTGACAGAACTAGTGACTGAATAACAGAAATGAAATGGTGACATTCAAAGAGTTCCTAGACTTATTGGCCACCGATAGGTTGAGTATTCAGCTAAAAAGTCATTTTAAATTTCAAAATTTACGCTTCGAGGTATTTATTTTTTTATTATTTTTTCTACATTCATGCAAAAAACAACAAAAGTGGTACTTTATTGCATTCATCTGTCATTATTGTGTCAGTTTTGTGATGATTAATGACAAACATAAACATTTAAATTAAATAAAAATCCATAGCAAGTACCTGATCCTGCTTTAATACAACAATAATATATGTATATCTTACTACTTAGTCTCAACGAGTTACAATTATTGCAAAAATCTTTAATTATTCAAAATTTGAATGGTCAAGGCGAGAACCAGCTATGATTGAGTACTGACAAGGTGGAGGCCATAAAGATACAAAAAAAGAAGAACGGGTTGAGTTTGATTAGGTTAGGTTCGGTTCTTAACATATTTATATTCTAATTTTCCAGTTTTTGCATGAATTTAGAAAAAATATTGTATGCAACTCTTGCGAAACGTGTTTTTTGCACTTGTTGCATAAATAACTATTAATAAAGCAGCATTGGTGTTCACAATGATAAAAAAAACATGCAAAATGTTATGTTTTGGACGGTAGGCCTTAACTGTCATTCTTGTCAGAAAAAAACTACTTTTTGTTGGCACTGACCTTGGACTGGAATCCTCTATTCCATTTGAAATAGTATAACCGGAAAGTTTGATCATTTATAGGAGATGTTTCATAAACTTATTCAAAACGACAAAAATCACTCACTCAATTCTCTCCTCAACTTCATATCAAGAAACTATTGACTTACTTCCACTTTATTTTTGAGAGAACTAGAAGTTGAGGTGTAACTCTCAACACTGTTGAACTCAGAAATCTCTTGGCTTTGGAAATGTATTTTAAGAAAAATGTTTATTGTCAACTTTCCCTTGTTTTTTTCCACCCAAGATCATTCATACCGTTTAAAAACGGGGTCTTTATTGAGTGAGAATTTCAAAACTATTATTTAAAGGAAATGCATGTTGTCAAAATAGACGTACTGAAATAGAGGGTGATGTGGAGTGGAATGAAATATGTATTTGTCACTATTAGATAAATATATTCTCAATATTTGACATATTAATACGCTGCAGTTGAAGTTGATTTGAAAATGGTCCTAACAATGGAAGAAAAAGTGTTTTTGGTTGAGCATTATCTCCGCTCGGAAATGGTCGGAATAATGGTCCAAGCTTGTAGCAGGTATCAATGAAATATGAACAAATATTTATTAAAGCAGCCCCCAGTAAAAGTGTTCTCGTTGAACTGGAAGTATCTTATGCCAACGTAAAGGTTCTTGAGGTCGTATAAAAACTGTCTATACTAACGAAAATGACGTGTTCTTGACCAGGCTGCGCATTCACCTCAAAGAAGTATTATAAGAACTGAAAGAAAATTCAACATAAGTGAAATGTCCACACGTCGCATGTTCAAATCAATTGGTGGTTATCCATACCACATCTAAGTTGGACAACGACGGAAAAGCCGTTCAAGAGAAATTTACTGTAGTCGATGCTGAACATAATTTACGAGGATCCAGAATTCTTGAAAATCATGGTTGTACCATTTTTAAAGGATGTGAAGAGCTTTTGCCGTTTATGAAATCTACAGGTGCGCACACAATGGTTTCAATAAGATGGAACAACTAGCCATACAGCAGTTCGCAGCTTAAAATTATTACTTATAGAATAATTTCTCGAGGAACAAACTTCGAATATCCTTCTCATTCACCCGATCAGACGCCATTTGATGCTTACATTTGGGGCGTGATGGAACAAAAAATATTTCACTTGGAAAAGCCACCTGAAATTATTTCAGAACTAAGAAAAAAATTAAAAATGTTTTCCATAAATTACAGCAACCACTTTTCATAAATATGTTTAGTGATTTACAAAATCGAAATGGAGCTTGTTTGCGTCGAAATGGGGAACGATTTGAGCACTTAAATTATAGAGATTAAAAAATATTTTCTAACATTTTGATTTATTATCTTATATAAATAAATTTCAACCTCAATTATTCTGCCTTTTCCTCCATAATTTACGTTTGAACTAATATGAGGGCTATTCCGTTGTTGTCAGATTGAAACGTTTTATCATTTGAGTGAATTTATAATAATTTCGCTCTACTATAATTCAAAAGTAGCTGTACTATTGGGTATAACTGAACTATTTTTTTGTACATTGTGTATATCCTCAAATATTTTTTACTTACATTTCCATTGTTTGATTGTAATTTAGACGTTGCCTCTGGCAATTTTTCGTTTTTTTTTATTATATTCGTTGTTTTATTAGTATTGTTAATGTAGTATAAGTAGTCTGTTCTGTCAATATGACAGTTGTTGTTATATCTGTTTCTAAAAGTTGTCAATAAAGTTTATACAGTTTCAAGTTGAATTATACTTTATCCTCTTAAATACATAACAGTTAATTGTATCCATTATTGAAATTTTATGTCAAGGTTATAAAAAGAATTAGCTCCTTTTCTCTCAACAATTAGAGTATCGCTTATTTTGAATTCTCAATTTCGATGACGAATTTGAAATCAAATTATTCCACTTGTGAATTCAATTTCACTGATATTCGTACCTCAAAGACCATGGTAGTAAATATTAACGAGATACTATAAGTTTAATAAGCACGCAAAGCCAAAGAGGTACAGACTCATCCACGCGCAGATTCTATCAAATAGAGGAGGAAAGTGCTAGAGCAAGATGACAAATTTTGGATCTGTGTATCCACAAAATGCCAATATATTTTTTGAACCGACAAAGTCCATTTCTGATAATATTCGAAATTCTTGAATATGTGATTATAATATTTCTTGTCAATTATTTTATAAAAAATTAGAAGAATAAAGCCTCATTCAAATGCTTATTTGGGTCTTAAGTTGAAAAAAACCAATAAAAAAAAATATGGATAATCTAAAAAAAATAATGGACGGGGGTTGTTAAAATAAATAGAGACGGATCTATTTGAAAAATATAGAAAGGAAAGTAAAATTATTTGGATATACAAAAAAATATATAAATTGAAGAAGCAAAATTAAATGTGGAAATATTAATGGAAATAAAAAATACATTGGATGAATTAAAATATTAAAAGCTAGTCACAAAATTTAAAAGAAAAATTAGGATAGGTATTAGACAAAAAGTCGTATAATATGGAGAATTAAATTTATGCATGGAGGAATAAAATAAGGAAGTAAATTTCAATTAATTCTGGGACAAGATTATGAAAATAACATCCTAAAAAGAAAAATCAATACAATATATTAGATTATTCAGTATTGTCTCTAGGGAGTACTGAAAATTATTGAATAGTAAATTGAAAACAATAATAGAATGTAAGATAGAATACTCACAAAACGGATTAAGAAGCAGAAAAGAAGTACAAGATCATATGTTCACCTTGGAACAAATTATTGAAAAGTATCATAATAGTAATATGTATGTATAGCATTCATAAATTTAGAAGAAGGGTATTTCGAGGAAGACAGTTAAATATATAAAGGAGTCAATGAATAACTAAGGACTAGCATAGCCAGCTTATACCAATGCAACAGACACTATATTAGACCAAAATTATGTAAGGCGGAACAGTTTGTAACTAGGAAAGGTTTAAGACAAGTAGGAGTACTGAGCACTACTTTATTCAACGTAATACTGGTCGATGCAATGAAAGAAGTTGAAACAAATGTCAAGAATTTGCTGTTGTGCAAGTCGAGCAAATATGAAGGAATCGTCAAGCTTGGGAAATAGGCCTTGGTATTTCAAGCAGAGGTCTGTGCTATACTTGCAGGTGCAAGGGCAAATAACATGAGAGCCTACAACATCAGGCAGATTAGGATCTACAGTGAAAGTCAAGCTGCCCTTTAGGCACATTGAAGCCATAAGGTAACATCTCGGTTGGTATGGGAATGCGGCGAAGAACTGGTGATTCGGAACAGTGTAACTTTGAAGTTGGTCCCAGGTCACAAAGGAATCGCTGGAAATGAAAAAGCTGACAAAGGATTGTCAACCCCGATGAACAGATCGGAACCAGCTGTGTGCATTTCCAGATACTCAACTAGGTCATGGTTAAAAGAACAACACAATAAACACTGGAAGAATACGCCCAGGTAAACACATGGGAAGAAATTCATAGAAGAACCATCAGAAAAAGTAGCGAAAGAGCTGCTCTCAATGAGATGGAGACCTCACATGCAGAAGATGCTGGAAGGATACCGAAACAGCTCTGCATATATGTATTATGCAACTGTGAGACGCTGGACCACAGGATGCAGAAACTGTATGGGAGACCCCAAATGACTCCAGAAGACTTCTACAACTATCCAGCTAAGAACCTGTATGAGCTAATAAAGGAAACGGATTGGCTAAATAGGCTGTAGGCAGAAGGGACGGCTCCTTTGATAAAAAACAAGCTGCTGGTGTGCTACAAAAATCTAGAACCAACCCACTTTCGCAGATTATACCATCAATGATAATAACAACTAAACATATGTTCTTAAATTCTTGTTAAAAGTGTTATATAATAATTTCTAATAAATGTTTACGTCAAATGTTTTATTCCACTTGAGTATAATCACAGGCAGCAAAGTAATCACTTTGCTGCCTAGGCAGGAAAAGTAATACTTTGCTGATTGATATCAGTCAGCAATAGGAGTTTGTACAACTAGTGCGCAAAGCGTCACTTTTCCCACGAGCGCAGAAGTTTGTTTTTGTTGCAAATTTAGCGAGTGGGTAAAGTGATTTGCGTACAAGTTGTACTCAATATTTTCTCTACAACCACATTAATTAATGAAAGAAATACATTAACTAGAGTATTTTCAATGTCCGAATTGGACAACTCAAAAGATAAATTATTTTCATTTTGGTTCATGATTCCTAAAATAATGTTTAATAGGTTAATGTTTTAATAATTAATAAATTAAAATAAATAATGAAATGGATAATTTACTCACTTTTAGTTTAAATTTAAAAATTGTCACCAATAAGAAATTCAATTAAGTTGAATTGTCAAAAAAGTTGACAGGTCATAGGTAGCTTTGTTTGACATTTCGGTGCGGAAAAGTGCTATAGCGTGTACTTTTCGCATTACTTTTACAACGGTTATCAAAAAAATTGAGAAAAGGCCTGCTTTGCGTATAAAAATGTGTGTAGAAAAGCGTGTTTTGCATAGTGGTTGTAGGAAAAATTAATATTTGCTGGCCAATCGTAGAAAAGAGTATTTACCAAGTTTTGATCCAGTGCTGTACATTTAGATGAGTATGTTACCTTTTCGTTCCCACTCTTCATGCCACTGACTTTTGGAGCAATTTTTATTCAATTTTGTATTTCTCAATGGTTTTTCACGTGAAAAATTAATAACCTTTACATATCAGAAGATTTATAGTTTTCAAGATATTTAATGATTTCATGGAGACTGATAGATCACTTTTTGATAATTTTCTTATTGTATTTTTTCCAATAACTACCAAGTACTTATGGTTGGAATATGTAATAGGAACTAATTTATGAAACAGCAATGCATCTCAAACATTCGGAGAAGATTGTTGAAAATATTTGTAAAAACTTGAGAGGGAAAATACCAAATTGTTGAGCTCATTCGTCAGAGAACCTTCCAGCTATAATATACCAAGAACATTGATAACTTGCAATAATTCTGTCATAGAAACCGAAAGCAAAATGCTTGAAGAAAGTTATGGCAAAACTTTTGAAATTTATCAATGTTCGAGGTTTATTCGGTAAGATAATTATTTATTCAAATGGATACTATGAAGTATTATTCTCTATTAATTGGTCAATTGAATTATAATTTTTTATTCCAAATCTTGAAACCGACATTCTTTATAACTGTCAAATTGACATAGTAGTTTACCTAACTAGTGCGGAAAGTGATACTTTTCCGCACGCTATTGCAGATGGCCGAACGACGCTTTAGCGAAGTTACTTTACGCACGTGTTAGGTACCTACACTATTTTTTCTACTAGCATTCAGAAAAAAACCCAAAAGTCAACATAAAGATACATTTATGATTAAATACACATCAACAACTTAATTATTAATATTTGACATCCATTTGATTAGGCTCATACCAGGGCCATTGAGAAATTATTAAAAAAATATGTTTCTTTTTATGAAAAATTATTCTAATAATTCTAATGAATTTCTAAATTTCAGTTATTTGGTAAACTGCAATCATACAAATACATATTTTGACTATTCAAATGTCAGTTTAATCCCCAAAAACTCAACAAACTTACTTTCCGCATTAATGCGGAAAAGTAACTCTTTCCGCACTAAAAAGAATGCGGAAAGTAACTTGTAGTAAGTCACTTTTCTGCACTAGTGCGGGAAGTAAACTTGTTTTTGGGGAGTATACTGAAATTAGAATTAATAGAATAATTTTTCATAAAAAGAAACATATTTTTCAATAATTTCTTAATGGCCCATTTAATAATAGATGTTTCTTTTAATGTTAGCATTTGAGCCTTTTCCGCAAGCCAGTAGAAAAAATAGTGTACCTAAAACGTGCGGAAAAGTGTCACTTTCCGCACTAGTTAGGTAAACTACTATATTCACAGAAAATATTTTTGAATCCTCTCAGAAACGCTAGGACATAAATGATAATTACCCATGGAGTTCTTATCAGTGAATATAATTTCTAATTGGACACAGTTTTAACATGTTTAAATGCCAAAAAAAATTATGAACCAAATATCACACAGTTTTACTTTGATTTTTTCATCAAAATTCAATGAATTCTGTTATAAGAAAAATAATGATGACTAACGTGAATTATTTAAAAATGTTGTAGGTATATACTTTTACAATTATTTTTTGATAACTGGGTCTAAATGGTTGATATGAATCAGTCCGGTCCTACCGTTTGTAATTCGAAGTTGGCTGAACCTACTAGTTAGCTCTCACAGGATGAGTCATGTGTGAAAGACCTCATGAATGAAGGATGTGTGCATTCACAAAAGGCGACCAACCCCCTTCAACATGTGAACACAGGGGTTGTACATCGAGAATTGTCAAAAAAGAATAGAGATGGACGAAAACTATACTACGAATTATCTGGGAGCATAAGTGTATTTATTTCATTTGTAATTTAACTCATAGAAATTTGTTAATTTCTTCAAGTCCTCTATTGGATAGTTTTATGAAAATCACTAGTTAGTCGCAGTAGTTCAATTAATCACTCTTCTTCACAAACTTAAAATATACATTTTGAACTGAATCAGTTAATAAAATTTCAAAAGTACAGTTTTTAGATACATAGAAAGGTACTTTTCTACGTTCCCTGGTAGTAATGTGACTCTAGAATACCCAAAAGAGACGTTTCAAATCCGGTACAAGTTTCAGCCCACCCATTACACTTAATAGTTCTCTGCAAAAATGGTCATCACTCCTATTCGTTTCTTATTATTTTTCAGTTCATGGTGAAATTTCTAATTCCCCCAAAACAGCATTTCATTCAGTATACTTTTTGGCTTCAGTATGACAATTAATTACACTTCCGCTTCTTCATTTCATACAAGGTACTCATATAATAATTGTCAAAGTAATATTTATTGCAAAGTTTACCAAAATTTAGCTATGATGCAGTTTTTGTATTAATGACTGAAAAGTCTAAGAATGTATAGGAAAAAAATTATGAAATTTGGTGACACTAAAAACATGTTGAAAATCTTACGCACAAAAGGTACTTTTAGCATATTTCCAAGAACATGTACAATACAATATTACCTTTCCATCTCTATTTGAAAAGGGGGTGACTCGGTTAAAAAAGTGATTTGATCGTCGGAGCCGGAGATTGGGAATGATGTGGTATTGTTCGTGTATTACTCGGGATAGTTTGATTTTTTGTTATGGGAGATTTGAATGCCTCCAAAACGAGGGTCCATCTCAAATACAGAAAACATTGACACAAGGGTGGCAGTTGATCCTCGAATATTTATTTATCATCCCTGTGCTGCTACAAGATATGTTTGGAAATAAACTCGATTTATTTCCATTCTATCCATGGTTTTTGTGAGTTTTATTGATTTTATACAGAAACAATACAAATAAAAAGGGAAGGTGAAAATTTCTATGATCCTATCTTATACAAAATAGTATATTATGCAACGATCATGTAATGATTACATGAGAGTTGCATACACTGATTTTTCTACGGACAATAAATTTTATTCGAATTTAAGAACTTTGCTTTTATCTTACCTTTGGTTTGGTTGTTTTTTAGTTTCTCCTAAGGTTGGTGGGGAAGAATTGGTCAATAGACCTATCACCTAACCCTTTGTTTGCCATCTTTTTTACCGATAAAGTGTATTACTGAATAGTTTTTTTGTTATATGGTGAACAATAAAGAATTTATTAATTATTAATTATTAAAAATCTCTATTTATCATACAAACAATAGAAAATGAAGTATAAAAGCAAAATAAGTTCTCCAACGTCATTTTCATTGCTAAAAAATAACCATCATAATAACTATGAACTTTATTGAACTATCAACAATAAACATAAACAAATTCATATGCAACATTAACAACAAGATAAATTATGATGGACATTTTAATCAATTTTGCTTGAATAAAAATTTCGAATACGACAATTACTAAAAAGTACTTTTTAATTTTGCACGTAATAAACTATTGGATACATTTTTCGAATTTTTAGCGATTTCAGGTGGTGTGAATGAAAATTTCGTCGCTCGACATTTCTTTTAAAAAGTGGACATTTGACTGACGAATCTCTCACAAATGGTCAAACGTTCTACAGAAGATATTGGGTTTGTCAAAGTGGTTATTTAAAAATCTCGATCTCTATTGGTCAATTTTCCAGACTCATAATGAAAACCAGTGTAATAATGGGTACCATACCGAAATGCAAAACTGATAATTGGCATTTAATTGACAACTTATAGTAAAAGAAGTAAGAAAATAACTATTTATACTTACTGTAAGGGATGTAAGCTACATTTACCAGTCGAGAATGATTTTGCGTCCGAGTTACTGGCTGTAAAGATTGTATCCTGTGAAGTAATGATATTTTTTCTCCTCCCCTTAAAATTTATTATATTTTCATTAATTCACGATACTTCTCCTTCTCGCATGAACTTATGAACAACTTCGATTTTTGATCTATGGGATACACATTTGTCATTTGTCAACCTCCCCCCTTCCACTACAGCCACCATTATCGTCCACGATTTTTGTTCGTCATTTAAACCATATACTGTTGCGATGGAAGTGATCATTGGTCTTCGGCCTCTTCACCATGTGATCGAGGCTGAGGCGGGGAGGGCTTTTCTGTGCTTAAAACGGCTGGGATACGTGCGAAGAGGGGAAGAGTGCAGGCACGTCAAGAAGCTCCGGATTCTGGAAGATATTCCAGTTCTGGCTCGAGCAGCTGACGAATGCCTGCGTAAGTACTACTTCGCAACCCCGTACAGGGCCATGATCCGGGATAGAGAATCCTGGGAAAAAGAGAGGAATACACAGCCTAATGGGACCGTCTGGTACACAGATGGCTCAGGCTCCGGTGATAGAGCAGGGGCTGGAATTCACTCCAGGAACCCAAGAACACAAATTTGTGTACCATTGGGTGATGGTGTATCTGCATATCAGGCCGAGATATATGCCATCTTGGAATGTGCGCAGATAAACCTAGACAGAGGTTATGTGGATCGACGCATAACCATATACTCCGACAGTCAGGCAGCAATTAAAGCCCTGAGTGGGTATACCAGCAATTCAGGACTTGCTAATGAATGTCGAGAACGACTTGCTAATCCTGCAAGGCGCAACGTGGTGCGGCTAGATTAGTTAGTTTTTGAATACTTTCTTTCAAAATGGTAAATTCTATCGCAGAACGTTGAGTTGAAGTTATTTCCATATTATGTATCTGTAGAGTAGGCCACATGTGACCCATTGTACAATCGTACATCCTCCCGAGGAGTTGTCCTCCTAGGTCATCGTCCATCCTGTCCTTCTCAGGAAGGTGGACAGGTCACTAGGAGACATCTCCTTTATGTCGGCAGGTGTAGGCCAGGACTTACCGAACACACACTCTCTTATTGACGATAACTCCGGACACTCGCATAAGACATGCCTGACAGTTTCATCTTCCTGTTCACACATCCTGCATAGAGGTGTGCATTGTCTCTTCAAAACACACTAACAGTATAAATTATGTCAATTTCTAATAAGCCAGTGGCGTGGTACGAGGCTCTCGTAAACTTTTATTGTACCATATTTTAGAAACACCTTTTATTTATACCTAAATACTTTTGTATGCAATTCTTTATCTTACATAAACGGTAGGTACTCACAAACTAAGAAGGTTTACAAAAAAGTTGCATTCGGATATTTTGAATACTTCTTGAAGATGTATCATGCCTCCAATTGACGTTCCTTATTTACGGTAGTTAATAGGCTATGGGTGTTCGGGTCCATGGTGGGGTCGCTAGTATGGGAATCTCCATAAGAAAATCACCAAAAAGGTTAATGTCTAAAAACGTCAAAATTGACGCTAAAAGTGATGGGGGTAAAGCATGTGCGCCTGCGAGGAGTGGAAAAAACGTCACGTTGTCATGCCAGACTCTCACACGGTTTTTTAAGATAGTGGGGGAGAGGAATATCAGTTTTAATGAACCGTTAGCACGTTAAATCAATTTATTGATCAGTTTTTCTGAATCTATAATAACATCTCAATTTTTAACATGATTAACCATGGCCAACTCTTTATTATTAATTTGTATATTCATCAAGTCTTCCATGTATCCATGTATCTATCCAGTTCCTTGGAAAAGCACAGGAACTGTTTCTGTCATTACAAGCTTCATTTCGCCGTATATTTTATGCACTACATAGTCGTTAACTATTTAGAGTAATGGGTGTTCATTTAGTTTTTATAAGTGATAATATAACAAGAGAATTGCCAGGCAACAAGTTTGAACAAAATCTGTCAAATTATTTTCTAATTTATGGAACTTTATGAAGTTATATTTAACTAGATTATTTTTCTATTCACAAATTCTTTGGTGAAGGTCTTAAATTGTCTCCATATAGACTGATTACTTATTAGAGTATTATTTGAAATAGTTTCTAAAATCCTTTCCGTTATTTCTGCATCAGAAAAGTTCCACCCATTTTATATATTATGGCGTCGACACAATTAGGTGATTATTTTGACAACTATCTGACACTTGCTAGGAAAATTAAAGCCACAGTGATTATTAACGAGAATAATCACAATAGATTTATTCCCACTATAATAATGACATAATTGGTTGAAACTTACCCTTGTGACAAATAAAGAAGCATTTCATTGGTTTTAAGAAACGTCAAAAAATAATCTCACTCTCAGAAAGACTCTGTTTAATTCGGCATCATTAAAAGTTCCAATTATTTTGTCCTCTATACAGTTTCTGGTGATATCTCGGAAAAGCGTTGAATTTCCGGTTAAACATACATCTTAGAATCTCTTGAGAATTTGACATAAATTTTATGTTTGGAGGAGATTTAGTAACGGGTTCTCATTAGACTCTAAATCAAATATTTTTCTCAGTGTAGATTATTTGATGTTCGTTTAGAAAAATTACAAAATTACATGATTTATTTTTTGGAATTGTTCTTTGATATTTGTAATGATTTGGAATCGCTTGGGGTAAATTTTCTGTTTTGGATGAGATATTAAAAGTGGTTCTCATTAGACCCTTAACCATTTTCTACTCCTATTCAAAAATTTTATTCAGGAAATTTACATATTAGTTGTGAGTCATCACGGGATCACATTATTTATAATGATTTCGCAAATTGAAATGAATTCCTTAATATTCACATTTACATCTCACTGCCATAATGTTAGTCCTGTGCTCAATTTGGATAACTTAAACTCTGTGTTCACTTATACTGTCACTTGTCATAGTTCAATTTGAGTTTCTTGGTAAATTCAAATTAATAATGAATGCAGTGTCACTTCAATTCCCGTTGTACAAACACGTGTACCTAGTTTGAAACTATGATATATAAAAATGCACAGTACCCCAAATGTGGGAAATTTTTTGCAGAAAATTGCAAGCATGAAATTCACCCAATTATTATCAGAACTAAAACTGCGATATTAACAAGAAATCGCTGACAGTCCTAGCACCAGTGTTCTCGCCTACATTCAGTGAATATAATAATTATGCGACCCTTCAACATCACAGTACAGCTAATGGGTATACAATTGAATTAAACCCCCAGTTAGATCAAAGTAACAGCAGTTCCTCCACAATTGTTAATTATTTAACGCATTTTACTCCCAATAGTTTGGTGTGAGTAAATTATTGAAATTATAAAGTATGTAAATACTACGTTATTTTATTACAGTCATTTCTTACCTTGAAGTAATGGAACACTACTCCGGAGTTATGACTTCACGGTAGATAGTATCTTTTTTTCGTATATCTTGCTTAATGAAATTCAATAATTTGTCAAAACAATTAGGAATCATTCTGGAATGGATGAAGAATCGCTTTTCATCTACCTTTTCCACTTCTACTTAGTTCTTGATCTTTCCGATGGTTAAATCTTTTTCTAGCTTTGCCTATATTTCCCAATATTATTGTTACGCGAGTGGACAGTAGTACATATAAATCTATAAATATTAATTAAGTAATTGTAAATATAAATTAAGTAATTGTAAATATAAATTAAAATAAACGTTACGTTATACATGAGTTGACACCGCAAAAGGGTTGCGACCCCCAAAAGGGGGTTTCAGTTCTCTCTTTGCTATTTCATCTGCTATTTCATTGTATCCTGGAATCCACAGTATGGTGACTATATTGTACTCACCTAGTTCATTGAGTTTGTCTGGGGAACATGAGAAGCACGCCAAAGGCAGCACTAGAAGTCTTATTTAGCCTTCCTCCATTACACCTCGTGATAATGCGGGAAGCAAAGATGGGACTACTTAGGCTGCAAAATAACCTGAGCAACAAAATAGTTAGATCAGGACACATATCCATTAAGGACATCCTAAGTGGAGTCATTTTGGATATGACAACAGACTACTTAATCACTAAACTTCTCCCCAGTCTTAAATATAAGGTAGGAATACCTCACAGAAAGGACTGGCATGAACCAAGCAGACTGAAGTTTCCTCGAGTACATAGACAGGTCTGGGGAAGGGTCAGGAGCAAGCCTTTATAGTGTACTGTATTTCATGCGGAGATTTATGCTATCCTAGAATGTGTCACAATTAACAAACATAGAGCTGACACTGACATAGCGATATTTCTGTAAATGAACAAGCTGATGAACTCACGTGAAGAGGTTAGGCAACAGCATATATGTTGGACCAGAACCAGCTCTTGGGACCTATATCGTCTTCTCTTAGGTACAGGGATAACTGGATGGGAGGACTAAATGTGGGAGTAGATTACAATGAGCCAATAGGTTGCAGTCAATCATAAATTAAATTTCGAGCTCAGTTACTATAATATACATCATTTTATTAACTTTCATGAGCTAAATAATTCAATAAAAATAACAAAAATTTTTCAGATCGTTGTTTTGTCTCTTAAAAGATTTAATTTGAAGGATTTAGGTTCTATATGCAACATTTCAAAATTTGAATCAAAAGAGTGTTAATTCTAATAAATTATTTAAATAGTTGGATATGTTTTAAAATTCCTAAAAGTTCTACCTATATAAATTTTATCATAGTTGTCATTACCACATTTTAATTTATAAACTTCTTGACTGCCGTTTGCACCGGTTGCTGTTATCTTTTGGATTAAGTAACTCATGATTAACTTTAACCATTGATTAAAAGTGAAGTGCTTTGCACCATTTGTGGTTAAAGTTCTAGTTGGTAAATTATGAGTTAGGTATGAGTTGGTATCTTGACATTTAGGAATAATTTGAAAATTAGCAATTTTGTTGGTAATAGTAGTGTCAAATATGACAACTATTAGATATTTAGAGTTTTCTATATTAGCGAAAAAAAGGAAGAGATCGACAAATTTCTCTCAAAATGAGAAAATAATGTGCTTGAATTTGATAAGAAAATACAAGCACCTAATAGAATGCAAGGAAACAGGTGCGTTAAGCTGGAAGGATAAGGAACAGGCCTGGAAAAAGATTGAGAGGGAGTTTAATGCTCAATCAGATAGCTACAGATGTAGATGTTTTGAAACGATTCTACACAAATAAAAAGAAAGAAACTCGCAGGTCTGCACCAAATGATAGGAAGGAATATTTTGCTACTGGGGGGGAATACCACCTTCTGTTGTTAAAGATCCAACATATGAATTAACCTTGGAGATTTTGAACAATAAAACTGTTAAAGGGCTGGAAAATAAATTTGATTTCGCACTACTTCTTTGGATGAACGAAATCTTTTTCTAAAAGTTGTTGCATCCATCCCTTCAAAGTGATTTTCCCTCTGATATATTCTTCTTGGAATCCCAAAATGTATGATGTCCAAGATTTCCAAGTCGTCTTCATCTTCTTCAAAGCCCATCAAATCCATATTATGTTGAAATAGGAATTTATCTAGCAAATTCGCCAAGCACTTCAGTTGATTGTCATTTTGACATGACTCTAATTATTAATTATATATCTTAAACCCTACCTTATCCGTGGATAAGATTTAACTATCAATTATAGCGTTAACTCAAGAATAAATGTCATGGTGCAAGGAACATTTTAATTTAACTAGTAATTAAAACTTAACAACAACTTAACTAAGACCGGTGCAAATGGCTGTGATTTATTTAGTTTTGAAGATTTGGATTTTTTTGTCTCGCATCAACCAAGTTGGTTATTAGCGATGGCTTTAATAGTATTATGACAGCTTATGGAGCAGAAAGGTATTCACAAGATATTTATAAACATTATCCACATCGCAATCCTTTCCTAGCAAGGTATTCATGTTATTTGGATCCGATTATTTGTTTTTATTTGTTTCAAGGGCTTCTAAAAAATTTAATTTGAAGGACTTAGGTTCTATATGCAAAATCTCAAAATTTGAATCGAAAGAGTGTTGTTATTACCACATTTTAATTTAAAAACTCCTGATTAATTTAGATTTCAAGATGTGGATTTGTTGTTTTCGATAAATTTGGATAAATTGTTGTCGGTTTTGAAGCAAATATTCAAGTCTAAAGTTTCTAAAAATGTTTTGATTTTTGAGGATGGTATTCCAAAGTATGTTCAGCTTCTAAATTGGTTATTTTTGTTTTTATCAGAAGGAAATACTTGTTCTGGAGTATGTTTTCGTATCTTTTTATTTATGATATTGCCAATTAAATTTGGATCGTAATTATTATAAACAGTTATTTGTGTTATTACATTTAGTTCATTGTAATTGTCAATATTTGAATATTATGTAGATTTTAACAAATTAAATTGTTTTATTTTATCATTCAGTATGGATCTACATCTATTCAACTTATAAAGTGCCAATTATTTGCAGTCGTATGAATATCTTGCGAATGTTAACTGAAACTACTACTTAAAACAAAAACATCTCCATAATTACTGGCAATTTGAACTAGATTGCTTATCTTTTTTAGATTATCTGCTAAAAATTATGTTTAAAATTCTGCTTCACAATCTGTATCGTTTTAAATAGATGGTAGGAAGCTAAAATTATTCCGGTTTTTGTTGCAAATGATGAATTTCTTGGATAGTACCCACATGAACATTTAGGTTAGGTTAGGTACAAAAAATGAGAATATATTTATAGATCATGGACTTGGGTTACTAATAAATCTAAATTGTTTATCACATTCAATATAATAGTTAATTTATGCGTAACTTTATTGACGCACTGTATAATTAGATAGGATGAGGTAGATTAAAATTATTTGTATAATCAATTTGTAAATTGAAATTAGTTTACATCCAATTCATACATTTTATATGTATATAACAGAGAAAGAAAAAAGGAATTGAGGTATTTAAATTCCTCATAAAGAATGTAAATTCAATCTATTGCCGTTCCCAGTCACATCCTGTAGAATTTGAGCAGAGAAAATGTAAAGTTATTTTTACAACTTTCTAAAGTAATTTCACCCAAACAGACACACATAATATCTCTTAATAAAAAAGGAGCAGTTAAAATATCTACTAATCCATAAAGTACACACCACATTGGCCAAATCACTACGGACTTGAAAACCGAAAGGAAAAGAAAAAAAATAACAAAGCAACCATTTATAAGAGTGTAATATATCAAATCATCTCTGGAAAAAGGACAATTGAGTGTGGCTGAAGAAAAAAAAACAGGCAAGGTCTTTTCTGCAAATATTTAGAATGTGTGGACAGGCATTCAACTGTTCATGTTACTGATGATTAATCTTTAGAGTTTAATGTCTTCTTTTAAATGCAGTGCCTTTATAAACCTTCGGTTTTATACAAATCGACAATGAAATATTTTGACTTTTGTACGGGTTCATAAAGTAAGGGGCCCTCTTTTTTATTGTTGAATATTCCATTCTTTTTTTTCTTCATATTCAATCGAAGCTTTCAAGCATTTTTGTAATGGTTTGCTGGAAATTGGTTTGAAAATATTGTTCGCTGGAAAACAATAAAATATTATCGCCAGCTTTTCAATATTGAAAGAAATTAAAAAAAAACTTTGATTAATTTTTCTGTTGTGATCAGAATTTATACAGTGAGGTTCTAAAGTAACAGGTGTGATTCTGAATCGATAGTGGAAACAGCATAAATTATGCAATTTTTAGGTATCGATTAGTATGACATCAGTTAAAAATTTTGTTGCGATCTCTAAAATGACTTATTTTTTTTAAAGTGGATTCCGGTAGTGTTGAACATGGAAATTTTCGTAGGCATAATGAAAATTTATAAAAATACATATTTTCACAATGTTTTTTTTTGAATTTCAATCAGAAGCCCAATGTTTGAAATAGTCAATACAAAGGCCTTGATGAAGTATTCAAAAAAGGATTTGGCTATTTTTTCCATATTTTCATAAATAGAGAGTTGCATTTATATTTCCGATAATTCTATTGGCAGCAATGATAGGTACAAGTCATTATATATTCCAAAATCCGTTCAACCCAATCTATTTGGAACCACCATTGTATTATCCTTTACATTTCTATAGAAATGATTAGCGCTTCATCTTCGAGCTCTTGGATTCCTTTATTGCGATGAATCACTCTGCCTTGTTATCTGAGATCTTTTTTCTCCATAGTTTTTTGTGTTTTTTTGCCTTGACTACAATTTCTGTCATGGCACACTTTATTCCAGTTTCTAACTTAAAGAGTAGTAGTGTCTTCGATTATTTGATTTCTCCATTTCCTTTTGACCTTCCCCTTGGTCTTGTTGTTTGTAGTGTCCATGCAGTGATTTTTCTTATCAGCTCTTCTGGATGTATGGGGTGAATGTGTCCCCATCACCATAGTCTTTGAGCTTTAACTACATTACCGATATCTTCTTCTAGAATATCTTCAATCTCATTATTGTATAGGGATAGGCTCCTGTATGAAACCACCATTAAACGCTCTAAGAAAAGTTGTTAAAATATATTACCCTAACGACGCAAATGATCTTTTCTATGGTAAATATTATCATGTTCGGCTCTCTATACAGCCATATTTTTAATATTTCGATACTACGTCCCTTTCAGGATCAAAAACCCAGCTCAAGCTGCCTGTTATCTATATGCACCGGTTCGGAAGGGTAAAATTTGACCCAATGAAAGTTTTATTCCAAATTGATGAAATTTGATATGGAGGGGCTCTGTATCTGTAGAGTAGAGGAGAGGTTGTAGTCCACACATGTGACCCATTGTACATCATCCCGAGGATTTGTCCTCCTAGGTGATCGTTCATCCTGTCCTTCCCAGGAAGGTGGACAAGTCACTAGGAGTCCTTTATATCGGCAGGTGTAGGCCAAGGCTTGCCGAGCACACACTCTCTTATTGATGATAACTCCGGACACTCGCATAATATGGAGGGGTTATGACGCCTTCGAATTATACGATGGTAACAATTTCCGTTCTTCAAAATAATTTTCAGAATTTTTGAGAAAACTTTTGGCATTTTAAGCGTTCAATTCGGACCATTTAATCCCAAGTTATTGAATCCCAAACTTGATCAACGATTCTAGGCAAACAAACATCAATCTAACGAAAAAAAAATACTGTACTTTGTTCTGAGGCATTAACACGATAAGCTAAATACAATTTTGAGTAAAATCCGAAAAAATGTCGGAAAATAGGTCCATTTTTGGTTGTTTTGGTTATAAACTGTTATTGTTCAATCAGCACAGCCTAAAAACCGGTTTAGGCAACGAATTATCATTAATCATGATATTGTTGAGGAAAACCATCAAAAAACTTGCCTACCGCTCTCACATCCATGTTTTGACAGTTTTTGGGCTAACTCAGGGTAGGGGATCTCTGAAGGCGCGTGGGTGCTGCCACATAGAGAGTCCCGTCAGTACTAAAATTTATTATTTAATGAAAACTGTAACAGTGGTAGTTGCAGATTCTTCCACATATATATTAGCACTGACATCCTAACCTGACAAACACTGACAACTGCTTATTTGTGTGTGTGTTGAGTATTCGTATTTGGTTTTTCTTGTTTATAGTGAGACTTTTACTTTAAGAGACAATGTCAAGAATATGTTTTGTGAGAGACTGTAATGTGAGGTGCACACGGTAAGCTTGATCTTCATTAAAAAACATGTTCCATTAAATAGAAAGTGATAGAAGTAGTAGTTATTCTTCCATAAAACTTTGAACTTCCCAGCATTGTTGTTGAATTACCAACATTTATTTTTCTTCATGTTTGTCATTGAAATATGTAAAGAAACCTTTCATTTATTGAATACTTTTTTCATTCAATAAAATATACCTAAACTTGTTGATTATTGCTTTATTTTTCCCAAATCAGGCATTATATGATCCATTTTTTGACATTTAATTTAATTTTACTCGACTTTTCATTGTTATTATTATAATATCAATCTAATGTTCAGGAATTATGAATGAAACATCAAAAAATGGATCATGAATGTCATTTTGCAATAAAAGTAAAATTACAGTAATTTTGAATATGCCGCCAAAAACTGTAAAATTACAGGAATCTTCTTTTTCGGCTGTTAGCGAAGTTCACAACCAGAGCCAGAGGTACTGATGGGACTCTCAAGGTACCGCCACCCGTATGAATAGAGGGCGCCACGGGTCAGTTTCCTATCTATAAGTTTTTTTTTATCTATGGGCTAACCCAACAGGGCTACTACTATTCTAGTTAATGCACGGTGGCTTAATAATCAATAAGAACAATTTTAATATTAACAGTGATTTTTTTTTAGTTTATTTCTCTGTAGTTTAATTTTTTAACAATTATTTTGTAAACAATACATCCACAGGAACCAACCATGAACCTGGGGTTATCACACATTCAATTAACAAACAGTTAAAGGTATCAGTTAAAATAGTAGTTTGTACAATTAGTGCGCAAAGCGTCACTTTTTCCACGGGCGCATGAGTTTGTGCAAATCTAGCGAGTGATTTGCTTACAAGTTGTACACAAAATTTTTTAACAACTACATTTATTAATGAGAGGAATACAGTAATTTATGTAGTTATTTAATTTAAACTTTTGAAAAGAAAGAGCTTACAATATGAAAATAAATAGAAAAATCAGTTGAATGTATAATTAATTTGAACAATTTTGCTTAATGCTTAAAATCTTTCAGTGCCAACACCCTGTCTCACAGACAAACGTAGCTATGTCAATACAATAATTAACGACGGTCGCTCAGTTGCTTCATATTTTACCTAAACCATGTTAGTGTTGAAAGTTCAATAAAATCAAATAGACAGCTCTTAGGTTATAAGAAGTTTCGTGTCTGAGAGACGGACGTTATCTTTTGTGGTTGTACCTACCAACGGTAAGATCCTCTAGTTAGAAATATTGATTGTTTCTCCTAGCAATAGAAATGAACTACGAGGATGAGCAAAAATATTTGCAGATAATTCTAGATGAAGTAGTCAGTGATTATGAATCAGAAAGCAACGAATAATATGCGGATGAGGGTATATGTGTGAAATGTTCAGAATACGAATGACTTTTTAATTCAAAAGTTACCCTATATTATTCAACTTTGTTTTAAATTAGTTATTTTTAGTGAATAGTTTTATGTTTACTCAACAGGATTCATCAACCTGATCTCTGGTTTGCGGTATTTTTGGTTTTTTTGTCGATTCTTAGGATATCTGCTTGTTTTTGAGATTTTTTTTATATTTACATAAAAAATGTATGCAAATGTAGTTTTTTATTATGAACATCTTTGAATATAATTTAACTAACTTATAATTCAAGTTATTATAAAAAGCAAGTTCTTTCAATGATACGAGGAAGCAGTTTTTTATTCTTAAAATGAATTGCGAAACGTTGAAGGACGGCAATATGCAAAAGCAATGTACGGAGGGCACGGCTCTGTTTTCCATAAAAAGATTCAATTTTATATTTGGCCCCCTCCTAATAAAAAAGTGTACACCAATAAGAAATTCAGTATTTGGTTAAATTGTCAAAAAAAGTTGACAGATCATAGGTAGCTTTGTTTTACATTTCGGTTCAGAAAAGTGCCATAGCATGTACTTATCGTAATACTTTTCCAACTGTTATCAAAAGAATTAAAAAAGGCCTTTTTTGCGTATGAAAATGTGTGTAGAAAAGCGTTTCTTGCATAGTGGTTGTGGGAAATAGTAGCTTGTACAACTAGTGCGAAAAGTGATTTGCGTACAAATTGGACACAATATTTTTTCTACAACCACATTTATTAATGAAAGAAATACATTAACTAGAGTATTTTCAATATCAATGTCAATAGTTTAATGTTTTAATAATTAATAAATTAAAATAAATAATGAAATAGATAGTTTACTTACTTTTAGTTTCAATTTAAAAATTGTATATTAAACAGAAATTCAATTAAGTTGAATTGTCAAAAAAGTTGACAGGTCATAGGTTTGACACTTCGGTGCGGAAAAGTACCATAGCGTGTACTTTTCGCATTACTTTTACAACGGTTATCAAAAGTATTGAGAAAAGGCCTGCTTTGCGTATAAAAATTTGTGTAGAAAAGCGTGTTTTGCATAGTGGTTGTAGGAAAAATATATTTCGCTTACATTCTCTTGATGAAGGGAAACCTGGTAGAGTAATAAATTGCATATTACTATTGTGAGATTTGTTAGACATTTATTCGGTAATCTTCAAACTTTCTCCTTTTATTAACCTATTCAAAATATTTGTTTCATGCAGTAAGTTTTTCAAAGCAAATTTCATCCACGCTCCATTTACAGCTTCAAAGATTAGATTAGATGTGCTTTAAGTAAACTTGTTAGTAACAAAATAAAATTGAATACAGTGTTCGGTAAGGGCACTTTGTATGTCGGATTAGACTATTCTGAATCTTTAAACCATACTGTTTATTTACAGCATCCATTGTGTAATGGGAAAGGCCGGCAGCTCTCTTTTAAACTCAATTTTGGAAATACATTAACACTGGTGATTTTACCTGAAACTTCCTGTCATGGGTTTGGAATTGGAGTATGATAATTTGTTTAAATTCCTTATCTCGATACTGTGGAATAAAAACAACTTTTTACTTTAGAAATAATTATGTAAAGGTGAAAGTTTTTTGGTATGGTATAGGTACATGTGTTGCGAATGAGAATTTTCGGATATGAAAGAATACAATTTTCTAATGGGGTTTATTTGTTAAAATGTTCATTTACCATGGACGTAAGATAATGTGTGAGGAAATCGTAAATTTATGAAAATTTTCAGGGGGGTCAAATTTTTTCGACAAATTTCCTCCCATCATAGGCATTTACTGAAATTTTTTGGAAAGGGGTTCATTTTTGTGTGGAAATTTCCATTCACCGTGAAAGTACCATACTATTTTGAAAAGGAAACATTTATTTGCAAAAATTTTCATCTACCATGCACGTAAGGTGAAATTTATATAAGGGAATCATTGATCGTGGAAATTCTCATTTCCTATTGGCGTGCGATAAAAATTTTTAGGAGGCTTTATTTATTCTGACAATATAATTTATAAAAAATTCTTAATAATAAATTTAATAAGGGGTTTATTTTTGTATGAAAGTCTTCATCAACCATGGAAGTACCTAAAATTTTCAGAAGGGAAACGTTTACTTACAAAAATGCAGAAATTTCCATCTACCATAGGCGTAGAATAAAAATGTTTCACACGTGATAAGTAAAGGGGGAAGGAAGTCTTTATCACTTATCATAGCCGTGGAGCGATATTTTTTTAGATTGACCCATCATAGATATACGACAAAAATTTCAAATGGGGTAGATTCATTTGAGAAAATTTACAGCATTCAGGTGGAAAGCGTTATTTTGTTGATAAAGCAAACGTTTTATTTCCGTCAATTTAAACACGATAAATTTGAAGATGTTTGTGAAATAGTTGACTATTCCTTTATTAATTAGTTCGACACCACCAGTCTGAGGCTTCAAGTCCTTTGCTCAACCTTTTTTGTGCTTATAGATTCACCGTTAATCTGAAAATACCAGTGGCTCTTAGGAGCCATTGATAAATGGCTCTTGTCACAGGTTGTCATATTCTTAGATCCCCCTCATTCCTGATATCATGTCACACATTTTTCAATTACATACTTTTAATTTTTAACATGTGATGTCACAAAACCTTCAAGCCAACCTGTATATTTACACACAAGGTCACATTCCAGTGATACCCTTCCCCCCTTTAACATGTGACGTAATTTATAGCTTATCAAACTCAACAGTCTTTTCACTAGAACTTCTTGGACAAATCCTCCCTTGTATACTCTATATCTCCAACGGGATAGTCCTTCGCATAATTGAAGATAATGTGTTAGACTGTTTCGTCCTCTTCCATGCTCGTAACTATCCTCTGGCATGCAGTTTTCAAATTCTAAAGGCTTGTTCAGGATAAATGGATGCCGTTTCATTGTCTACAATTCCCTTATGTCCCAAAACCCTCTTAAGAGTTAATCTATTATTGTTCGCCAAGGTTAATAGTTTTTGTAGGCAGTTCAAGACCAGTGTAGATTTTATTTTGGATAGGCTAAAGATTTCAGTACCACCTAATTATCTGAGAGTATGGAAATATTTTAGCATCTATACCCCCCATTTGCAAACACATTTATGTCCAGAATAGTGCGTGGACATTGCACTTGTATCTAGCTCCTGTTCCTATATAATTTTTGGATCCGTCTGTGTACCACACCAACGTTCTTTCTTGACTGCATACCATCTCAGTTTAGCTGGATGGAATGGTTGGTTGTCGTTGATTGTGACCAGCATGATACCACTCACTTCAAAAAGCGAATTGTGATTCTGAAATGAATTTTTTATGAGAAAAACAAAAAAGAGTGGAATTTTGAAGAAATCATCTCATTACGTAATTCTCTACATTTTAACATGGAAGAATTCTGTTCTTTTGCTGAAGGTAGAACAAAAATGATTTTGAAGGACCAGAAAACTGAAAAAATAAGGCAAGAAACATTTTTTTTTCATACATTCACCGTATCAACCGCTAGGGTTATTAGCGAGAGTCTAATCTAAAAATATTGAATACAAACATAAATTTTGAATTTTGTTAAGTAAGTTTCTCAGGAAGATTAACATTATGGTCAATTTTCAGCACAAGAGAATTTTAAATTTGTTCAGGTAATTGTGCAATCGTTCTTGCTTGATGTTACTGTGGACAGCTTGTTAGGAGATGGCTAGAGGAAAGCTGTATGTTACAATTGTATCTTGGTGGTTCTATTTTTGTGATGATGTGTAGATGCGTCAATGCTGTATGACCAGTACGGAGGCGGTTTGTTCCCCGTGGAAGAGGTAGCTTAGATCTCACTAGAGGTTTGATTTCTTCAAGCTTTGAGTCGTTCGCGTTCCACAATAATTGCTACCTGGTGTTATAAATATGGTCCTTGATGTTGATTTTAATGTCTGTTGGAGGAATTAATGAAGAATTATTAATAATGGGATTGGTAATTGAATTGTTGGCTATTTGGTCCAGTTTCTCATTGCCTTCGATTCCTGCATGTGATGGAACCCAGATAATTTTTATTTCATTGTTTTTTCTGTGAATCTTCCTTAATTTCGGATAGGAATGTATGATTGGGATATATTTGTGCCAATACCTGTAGAGCGCTTGATGTAACTTGATATAACAATGAGTACATTAGAATCGATATATCTACAAAGTATTAGTGCTTCCTCAATAGCGTACAGCTCTTTGCAGTGAATATACTGCATTCTTTCCGAAGCTACGGAGTGTTTGTCATGCAGACAGTTGCAGGTACTCCATCCTTATTCTTGGATCCATCGGTGAAAATTGTTCATGCAGGTTGCATGGTTTGTTTTAAAAAGTGAATACAATAAATGTACAATTAGCAGCTTGCACTGATTTCATGTGAAATATTTATTTCCTCGTCACTTTCGTTGTCCAGTTCTATTTCTGGATAGGAAAATTGAAAGCACAGTGGAAACAACAAATTTATTTTGACAAGTGATGTCATCATATAATTTCCATTAAATTTCATTGCTAAGGTACCCTACATTTTGAAAATCATCCCGAAAGTAAAACAAAACATTACGAAAATAGCTACTTCCGATACGATTTGTGTGAAGCTTCATTTTCAATTTAATAAATTATACGGAAAGTTCTATTTTCAGGAGGGCTACATAAGAAATAATAATAGCTGTTTTTGCGGAGCACATCCTAAACGTATTCGGAGGGACTACGCATGCGCAATTGAAATTTGTGTTCGTAGAGTGCTTCAGAATGTGTTCAAGATAAAAAATCCCGTGTTCGAGGAAGACGATTCAATTTCGAGCAAGCTCGGAGCGTGCTCGATGAATCCTAGGATGATAGCTGGGATTTTTTGTTCCGAACAGATTATAACCTCAAAATTTTGGTTGTATGCGGTTGTATGACTTTATAGTGGTTTGATTACTTTTCAATTTGCGTTTGAAACTTCAAGAAACTTTTGGATTATATATATTTTAATGATAAACAGTGTTTGTTGAGTTGTTTGGTTTTTTTTTTATTTTTACTTTATTATAGACTTCGTTTTTAAGTTTTATTTTATAAACAAATTTGCTAAAAGGTGAGGTTTTTATTCATAATTAGCCTCCAATAAAAGGTTATTCTTCTTTTTTGCACATTTTGTGTTAACTCAACTTCATGTCACTTCAAATTCGCGTTCGCGCTACCTTTAAAATTCGGAATGAGTCTGTAGGCACGCTTGCGCATTAAAGAAATCCAGTATGTACTCGGTTTGTGCTCTGGATGTGTTTAGGATTTGCTCCGCGAAAATAGCTATTAGAATATTAGAAAAAAATTATCGATTTATTTTTTGTAGAGAATTTTGTGATCTACAATTTTCTACTGAGGTAATTTTACGAAAAAACTCACCGTTTCGCTAAAAATTGCAAGAAACTCATTTTTTTGACCTTTGACTCCGTGCCAAATTTTTAGCACACCTCGGAACGATGAGGACTTTTGAGGTTTTCTTTATAATGATATTTAGTACAATTATGCCAATTTTCAGCTGGTTGGGAATTTATGTAACCTTCCTCCTTATTTTAGGCTTAAATTGACCGGATTAAATAGCTAATAACGACTTAGTAATATACAAAAATATAGTAGTTCAGTCCCTGAGTACTTTGGTCTTTTCGGATTTTAAATTTTCAAATGGCGGCCACGCAATAATCCATTACGTATTTTTTTTTCAACCTCGCCTTATTTAATGAACATTAATGCTATCAATACGCGGTTTGTTGCAGTCGATAGATAATAAATTAATATGAACAACAATTGAAAAAAAAAGCTTCATATAGTTTTGCTATAGGACTTATTAAAAAATTTCTTCTCCTGTTTTTTTTTTAATTTAACTTTGAAAAATATACTTGATGGATTCATCAATATTTTAAAAATGATCGCAAATAATAATAATAAGAACTTAATCCTGAAATACAGTTGCTTAGACGTATCTAATATCGATAAAGATTTGAAATTATCCAACAAATTTCAAGCCATTACCATAAATCTTATGATACTGCCCTTATATTTTGAATAGCTGTAGCAGATGTTTTAGTTTACTGTTAAAAATGTTTATATCAAATGACCACTCAAGATCGATACTTGGTAATCAATTGTTAAATGTTTTGAGATTCAAAGTTGCGTGAAAATAATTCAACCAGAAATTATTTGTCCGTCCTCCGAATGGCTACTCAACGGCTTACCGAATATAACTACTGAAATTTGGAAATATCGGTCGTAAATATTTTACAGTCACAACTAACAGTTCGTGCTGTCAACTTAAATGAAATTTTACCTGGAATGAAATAAAATTGATTTGCATTTTTATGAAATTATTTTGGATTCAACTAAAAATAATTTAAATATTTTACGAGTATTAAGTGAATAATTTTTCAACTGTCCTCCACTCCAAAACCTGAATATCACTGGTCAGATCAGATCAAACTATAATGAAGTACTTTACGCCAGGTAATTTGTAATGCTGGGTTATTATTTAGTGATCAGAAATAAAAAATTTCTTCCCAAAAAAAAAGAAATAAATACAATTAAAAAGGATGAATTTGTCGAATCACGGCTGTTTTACCACTCGTATGTCATATTTCAAGTAATATTAATGAAGCGAATGGCCTTGGACCCCTCAAAGAAGTGATTAAATTAAATAATGGAAGTGACAATCAATAATTAGATTTACCCTTCCTCTTTTTGAAAAATATCCAATACTCTGAAACGCACAAGGGTCAGCGTGAATCCAATTGTCATTTCTAGTATTTAATATCATCACTTTTTTAAGAGGAGCAATGTCATTAACTTCATTAATATTACTTGTGTTACTATATACAAATGGTAAAGAACGATGGAAAAAAAATTTGGAGATGTTTTGACGTGTCATAAAAAAAGGAATTATACTGATTTAATAACAATTAAAATTATTGATTATTTTGCGAATAAGGAAAAAGCTATGACAAAAATGGAGCAAGCAACTGGTGCGAATTAAATTTTGAAAAAGATAATTTGAACAGTTAAACTGTTAAACAGGCGATTGCATCGACTTTCTCAAGAATTCTTTGAAGTTGAAGATACCAAAGGAGGATTGAGGTGACATCATAAATCAACCCATTAGCGCCGAGATTAGAATTTTTTTCATTTCAATATTTTCTTTGTTCAAAATATGACCTACTGGCTAAAAGGAACTAAAAATTATTGGAACTTTTTTTTTACAAATTGATAGGTGATGAGGTATTAGCTGTTACCATATGGCAACGCTAGGCCTTTACACTGCCTAAAATTGAAACACATCTTTTTCATTAGAACACATTTAAATTTTATTATAAAACAATATAATGATGTAATCTAAAGTAAAAAACAAGTTTGGAAAGTTAACGGGAATGATAAGGTGCAAAGCATGTAATACATAGGGCTACGTTACATTTTGAACACATGGTTCTCACTGTGGAGTTGCATGTTTTGAGTGCACATCTTCTTCGTTTGTTTTGTGTTGTTTGTTGTCTGGAATAATCTGGTGGCGGGAAATACTTTTGCGGTACAACTGCATAGTCTGCTCCTTTTTCCCACTGAGGAACAAATGACTTAGACTGGGTTCGTCTGTCTTCGAACCAAGCTGCGTGTTCTGGCACAAGAACAGGAGCAGGCACAAGATTTGTTTCCTGATCTGCTATATTTGCATTTTCTACAGCATCATATTGGGAACCCAGTCTCTCGTTATTGTATAATCTGATCTTGGCAGGAGCTCGCAACTGTCGAGATGTCAAATTGTCAACTAGCCTACGGAAAAAAAAGTTGATTAGAATATACCAGATTATAATAAAAACTTGGTTTATTACCCACCATCGTCCTCGTCAGCTGAGTCCTCGTCTGTGTCTACATTGGGTTCTGGTGGCTCAATGTAAATATCGCCATCAAGCTCATCATTATACACCATATCAAGCGTTTCCGCAAGTGAAAAACCATGTCTGTAATTATTTGAAATCACTTAGTGCAAACGCCTAGTGTTGCCATATGGTAACATACAAGTTTACACCCTTATAACTCACTAACTTGTCAATGGATTTCATTCAAAATTTTGCCAAGGATAACCCTTAGTATTCTTAACATGACAGTATGATAAAATAACCGCTACTTTCAAACATAAAAAATACATGATACTTACTCGAATCGTATATCCATATTTTCACGATGTTTCAAAAATGATAAAGTTCTACTGATCTAATTACTCACAATTTGGCGTTCTTACTGAAAATAGGTGAACACGTGGCTTTTACACTTTATTAGTAGTAATATGACACGCCCACAACAAATTTACTAGCGCATGCCCAATACTGACACACTTTGAGTAGTCACATGTTTGCTGTAGCCATATGGCCACCCTAGGCGTTAATGGGTTAAGATATTGTAATATGTAATACTTTTAGCTGTACCTTATTTTTTTGTATAACAGAAAACGTTACGTCTTCATTGAAGTCAAATAAGATTTGTAATATTCTTCTTGGATTTGAAACAGTTTTTAAGTCTTGATCTTGAATATCTTTAGAATGTAAGAACCCAAATTCTGCCACCAAAAAAGTAATTGTAATCCGAAATTGATTGTAGTTATGACAAGTGATTGTATTTGGATAATTTGAATAATATAATTTAAGAGTGGAAATGTAAAAGGGGATAAGTAAGTTGCGTCCAGAAGACGTTACGGGCCAAGACTAATGTAGGTTAAAAACATCATATTCCAATAACATATTCAGACGCTAGAACATCATAACCTATAGATGGCAGTAGGTGCAAATGCAGAAGCAATTTCCGTTAGAAAGGGTTATGTTCGTATACAGAATGTGCAAATTTATAACATTAACTTCAAAAATCGCAGATCTATAACAGAAATGGGTATAGCTGTAACAATAAAATTGCAATGGCAAGAAAATAGCTGCAAAGTCCAACCACCAAAAAGGGTAATTTTAAGATATCATAAAATATCATTTTAAGTAACACGTTGCAAAAACATATCATAATAGACAAAATTAGAATTATTTGAAAGTTACTACATTATGAATTTGTTTAAAAAGTTGAAAACTTTAGCTTCTTCAAGCTGTTGAAGTGTATTTGAAGATATGAACTAGTTAAGGTCATATATATATTTCATAAAAATGAATTGGATCATTCTTCTCATTCGTTTGGCTTCAACCACTCGATGTACTCCATCCAAAAAAAAAATTGCACACGAAAGAGGTGCCATACGTTTATCACATTTACGTCTGAAATTTTACACTTTCCTTACACGAAACGTATTCGCAAGGTTTGAAAAATCATATCCCTTGTTTGCTTATATTGTTCAGTAATTGTAACTCAAATATATAAAGCATTTCAATAAAAACTATCCACCCTACATAATTCCGAAGGCGTCACTTTTTTGAAAAAAATATAGAAAAGCTTGTCAAAAGTCATTTAAAGGAAAACGTCTTTTTGATCATATGCAGACGTTATAACTTCAACTCCCCATACCCTACGATAACCTCTCCCAATTTCTTTATTAAGTACAAGAAACACTCTCTACATTATTGCATTGTTGGATTCTCATCTACAAGAGGATTGCAAAAATGTATAATACATGAGTGCAGCGTACGAAGATCAGTTGTGAGTTGAATAATTCCAATGTACCACTTAAAAGATACTTGGGGTTTTTCACAAGCTTTCAGAGTGTTTGGTTCCTGGCCCGAACACTCCTATCCCGGTTCTTCCTATTGCTTTTGAGCCGTATGTGTACCACTGAACGATATTTTTTCCAAGACTGGTAATTGTATTTGAATCCCAATCCTTCTTATAGCACATAATAATGTAGCTGAATTGTAGCAAAAATTTTTGAAACAGGATCGGTTGCCAATAAAAAACACCAGTCACGACGAGTAATCAACAATGAGGCTATGGAATATGGAATTTGCCGTTTTGGTACACCTTAGGTTGAAAAAATAACAGTAAATATCACAGAGTTCCACTCACTAACCATGCTAACAAAATTAAATAAATCCAAGACCTACCTGAAGACGATTTCGACCGGCCACAGTCTTGTGAATTGATAAGTGAATGCACGATATTCCAGCTTTATTGGTGAACTCAACAGATTGGCTAAACTATGGAGAACAGAAGAGAATATCACTAACAAATATTCAGATAATCTTCTTAACGACCAACTTGATAAACAATTCTCCCTTATTAAACCTTTTTACCTAGAAAGGTTCCTGTAGGATTGTTGTGAATGAGTTTCCAGGTAAACTTATTCAATACTTCAGTTAATCCCATATTTAGACACATTTTTTCCTTTTTATTTTATTTCCATGTAAATAGATCATAATTTTATTGTGAATATCCGTATAATTTAGTATCAAGTTTAAGTATGTAGATTTTAACAAATTAATAGTTATTTGTTTAACTAGGCAGTCAATCTACTTTGCTGCCAAGTTGAACATATAATTTTTTCTTCCGATTGTTCATGAGGATATTGTATTTGCAAATTATTACAATTCCCACAATCTCTTTATTTTAGTTGGTTGCTATGGAAATATAGCAAAGTAATCACTTTCGTGCCTAGGCAGGAAAAGTAATACTTTGCTGATTGATATCAGTCAGCAAAATTAATATTTGCTGCCAATCGGAGAAAAAATTGTTTTATTTCATAATCCATTCATAACTTTAATATGAGTAGATTGCACAAAGTAAGGGTCCAAACAGTAAAGTCGACTAAATATTTCCAACAATTCTATTTCCATTCATTTTCCAATGCTATAGCTCGATCCTGCAAAATTTTATTATATTTCAAGGGCTAAATACAGAAATTTCATAAAATGAAATGTTTATGAAATACAAATAAAATTCTTATAGTGAGTTCTGATTTTTATTTACCGTCACGCCACTGCAACTGTTGGTTGTGTATATGGTTTAAAATTCGTAATAGAAAGGTTACTGTTACATGCGACCTTTGTAAGTGCCCCAATGTGTGAAAAATGAAAAGCGTTAAATTTGAAGGGATCCAGATAGAAGGGGAGATATTTTGTGTGATACTTGTTTTGGTTCTTGACTTAGTTACAAATTCACCTTTTATTTGCAGCACGAAATATTATTCAAGACTTCTAAAGAAGCATGAAATAATTAAATCAAAAAGTTGAATACAGAAACAATTCACGTGATATTTAAAATTTACTTTTAGGAATGTACATATTTGAAAAAAGCATTTTATTGGATAGATTGTGGACTATAGCATCTTATATCTGGAAAATGTTGGTTGAAAAAAATGGAGACCGGTCAGTTGTACCTTCATTAATCTTTTTTTTTAAGATCAAGTTGTACCTACCCTTCAGTTCAACCGGGATAAAATTTTATTTTCTAATCGATGATTTAATGGAATTCTTCGAAGATAATTACAATATCATAAGGGTAGTAATAGTGTGTAGTTTTCGACACTTGCAAATTTCTATCAAATTTTAAAATATTAGTTTAAATCCAGCAACGTTCTAGTAAGAATTATTTTATTTCATAAGTAAATATCTAGTCAATTTAGTTTGTTTTTCTACATTCATGCAAAAAACAACACTTTTGTGAACCACATTTAATGGAAAAAGTGGTACTTTATTGCACTAGTGCAATAACATTTTTATTGCACTCATCTGTCATTCTTGTGTCATTTTTGTGATGATTAATGACAAACATAAACATTTAAATTAAATAAAAATCCATAGCAAGTATCTGATCCTGCTTTAATACAACAATAATATATGTATATCTTACTACTTAGTCTCAACGAGTTACAATCATTGCAAAACTCTTTAATTATTTAAAATTTAAATGGTCAAGGCGAAAACCAGCTATGATTGAGTACTGACAAGGTGGAGGCCATAAAGATACAAAAAAAGAAGAATGGGTTGAGTTTGATTAGGTTAGGTTCGGTTCTTAACATATTTATATTCTAATTTTCCAGTTTTTGCATGAATTTAGAAAAAATATTGTATGCAACTCTTGCAAAACGTGTTTTTTGCACTTGTTGCATAAATAACTATTAAGATGTGTAACTGCACCAAAAATAGATCTAAAGAGTATGAAGAAGAAGAAGAAGAAGAAGGGAATATAATCATTGGAACTACCCTTCCCCTTCTTGATTAACTTGAAATGCGTGTTACAAAGTATTGAATGCATTCACGCTTCTCATTTTTGTAAGATATCCAATACCTTGTTACACGAATATCAAATGATTCATATTAATCTTCCAATTAATCAACTTTTACTAAATCACATCAGTCATAGTTAACTCATCCTAGAAAAAGAGTGTTTATTCATTTCAAATCAACTTTTACTGATGTGCTTAGTAAGAGTTGACTGCCAAGGAAGAGTCAACTCTTATCAACAATCGACTTTCCCTGTAACATATACAGGGTGGTCGTTAAGTAATTGTACATAGAATTATAGTACAATATTCACTTCAAAATACTGCGATTTAAGCCAACTAGCCTTGATAGAATGTTGATATTAAAAGAGATACAGGGTGCTGAACATGAAATTTTAATTTTCGTTCTTTCAATAACTTTAACGCTTTTGACGTATGTGGACAAACATTTGAGGTTGGGGGTTTTTGAATATGAGAAATCATAATTTTGTACCTTCATTCAATGTATTTTGTGGAGGGTGCCACATAAGCCACGTATGCTGCATAAATGTACCCAAAATTTTTGCCTTTTATACTAGCGCTACTTTTGTAAAAAATTATTATAGCCACATTACAATAAAAAAAAAGGATATTTATCAATATTCCCAAATCTCAACGGTTTTAGAGATAATCACATTTTATTGATTAATTATTATTTAATGAAATTACTTTCGGAAAATGTAGTTGTGTGTACGATAATTATTTTTTTTTAGTATTAAGTACATAGTATAGTAGCTGTTAACATTAAAAATATGTAAGGTACTCTCAATATTTAAAAATTTGTATTTTGGTATGCTCTTAATTTTTTATTAACAGTGCCTGTACCTTAAACATTTGGCAGCGTGGAAATTGTTGTTATTGTTGATGTTACGACAAAAGTTGATACCTTTGAAAAGCTCAGCTTGGTCCATATCGTTTAATGCAAATATGAAGTGTCAAAATTTTTTTATTCGTATTATTTTTTTGTTGTTGATACGAAGTCATTAGCCTTCTATTATTTTTAAATGGGTACATGATAACTTTTTTAATAATGTTTCATTTCTCAGACAAAGTCTAATATATCATATGTTGTCGTTGATTAAGATATTATGGACAGTTTAACAGTATATGATCAATTGTCAGGGGGTTTTTGTCTTCTTAGCAAAAAGAAAGATGTAAGATGTGTGTGTCCAATCCTAATTCTTGTTTACGTGACCTATTCTCTTCTGTTCAAATGTAATTTCGCTATCCATTGCTTAACAGAGGTTTTTAGCCTATGTAACTTGGACGCATGTTGACTTCATTTATTCTGCCATGTTATTATTATTATTTGCTTGATGTATTATGTATCACAAAAAATATGAAATTTGGTGAAAGAGTAAAGTATCTTCATTTGTGACAATATCGAAAACGAGATCGAAAACTATAAAAAGTTGTTCGAAATAGAAATTTCATTTTCCTTTTTTTATTCTTATACATTGTTCTCCAAATAAATATGTTATTTTAAGGGTTGCAATTAAAAATCAGCTATGATTAATTATGAAATCAGGAAATGAAGGATGTAATTTAATCTACACGTGTAGAAAAATAATTTTTAAGCCGGTTTTGATTGCTTTATCAATATAAAAACTAAAACCATACTTTGTTTCATTTTATTGTAATAATCCATTTGTAACATTACCGCACACTACAGCAGTGCGGTAAGAATATTACCGCACTGTTATTTTCTAATTGCTTAGCAACTGCCCACTATTCTGGAATGTTGAGATTTGCGTATAGAAAACAGGTCAAAATATTGTAACTTTCACGAGATCGGAAAAAATCATATTCTCAAACTCCTGTGTGTGTAATTATGACAGTAATCTGGGAATATTAAGGTTTTTAATATTAAACTGAATCAACCAATAAGGGATATTAGCAGTGGGACAATACAATTAACATAGCTTTTTTTTTCCTTCGGAGCCGTCCCCACCACAGCCTCCTGGGCTTATTGTGGATACTCCTAGTGTTCTGACTACAACCTATTCAGCCAATTCGTTCCCTGTATTAGCTCATACAGGTTCTTTGCTGGTTGGTTGTAGAAGTCTTCTAGAGTCATTTGGGTTCTGCCATACAGTTTCTGCCTTCTGTGGTCCAGCGACTCACAGTTGCATAGTATATGCAGAGCTGTTTCGGTATCCTTTTTGCATCTTCTGCATGTAAGGTCTCCGTTGTACAGCCCTATTTTGTTTAGGTGCTCCTTTGTGGGAAAGTGTCCGTGGTGCGTAGTTTGTTCCTGCTCATTAAGAGCATCTCTTTCGCTACTTTTTCTGATGGTTCTTTTATGAATTTCTTCCCATGTATTTGCCCAGTCGTATTCTTCCAGTGTTTCTTGTGTTGTTCTTTCAACCACCCTTTTAACCATGACCTCGTTAAGCATCTGGGGATGCCCACAGCAGGTTCGGGTCCTTTCATCAGAGTTGACGATCCTAATCTTGCGAGTTCGTCAGCTTTTTCATTGCCTGCGATTCCTTTATGACCTGGTACCCACTCCAGTGTTACACTGTTCCGAGTCGCCAGTCTTCCAAGTTCTTCGCCGCATTCCCATACTAGCCGAAATGTCACCCTATAGCTCTGAAGTGCTTTAAGGGCGGCTTGGCTGTCGCTACCTTTAGTTAACAATAAAATACACAGAGTTATGTTGTAGGTAGCTTAAATTTTAGGACAGAATTGGTTGAGCAGCCCTAATATATTTTCTATGTTGCAGTTTTCATTTAGTATGTTCTTTAACAAACTTTGAATACCGTGTTTTGCAAAATAAACGAATGGACAATATTAGAGACTGAACCACAATCCTACCTTCTCCTCTACTGATAATTTTGTTCTAGTATTATAGTTCAGAATTTGGAATATTATCATTTATTTAATTGGTCCCAACGATTTGAAGTAGCTGTTCATTTTTTCATCGAAAAACACTGTTTTTGTCAAATTTGTTACAATTTCTTCAACACTTTTCCCAAAGAAATTACTCCTATACATGCATATTTCTAACATCGTTTCGGTTTTTATTTCTTATTTTCCAGGTCATATCCATTATACAGCGCGTCCATAAATTCATTATTAGCTAACTGAACAGTAGTATCAAAAACATTCCAAAACATTTCAGTTTCCTATCCTTTAAAATATATACTTACTACAGGGTGTATCAAAAAGGCAGGTGTCAAAATTAGCGTGTTAAAAAAACGTCAAAAAGTGGATTATTATACAGTATTCTCTTGTCACTACAGCATAGAAGGCCTAAAAGTGAAGACATGTTCTAGAACATTGCTTAAAATGGCGGTTTTAAAAGACAATAATATTTTAGATCAAAAACGTATAAGGCTATCTATTGGTAATTCGCTTTATTAAATAGGACAAAATTACAGTTTACTTTATTAATACTCCATATTTTAGATCCATCAACTTATTAGTTAATTAATTTATTTTTCATTTCTAATAATGCGCAGACATACTTGCATACTTCCAACTTTCGTGCTCAGACTTTTTTATCATACTCACTTTTGCTTGCACTGATTTGTTCGTGTGAAATTTGTATCGTGTAGACCTACCATAACAAAATAAATATTTTATAAGATATTTCACTTAAACGTGTCCCGATTATTTTTTGTTACAAACGGGAGCCGCGCTCATAAATTATATTTACGGTCGCTTTTATTAAGAGAAATGCTACCGGTAGTTTCGGTATACCGGAGTATTTAGAAAGGATCATTTTATTATCTGCTATAAAGAGAGATTTTTGAGAACTATATTTTCACCATTATGCTGAGTTATAAAAACTTATAAACGCAGAATTTCTCATAATAAGTTTTTCTTATTTTTTTTTAAATTTTTTTCCACTGTATTGGTTATTAGCGGTAGAACGAATGATGCTGTACACTGTACAGTACATAATTATATTTGATACCTACAATAATAAGAATTTTGTGAAGCTTGGACATTGCACTCTTTGAATACTTCATTAAAACTAAGTATTTGGTAGGCGATGCTGTAACCTTGCAACTCTTAATCAATGTATGTTTTAGTGTGGATTTATGCAGACACAATTAACAATTATCAATTAGCATTTAACAATCAACAATTATCAATTATAAGTTGAACTACTTATTTCACTATGACTCCATTTATGCACACAATTAACAATTATCATTTATCAATCAACAATTGCGAAGTTGACCAAATTTTAACTTCTTAAACTAATTGTACCGAATTTTCATCTAGTGCGCAACTAGTACGCAGATCCTGAAATTTATCTCACTTTTTTCATAAAAAAGTGGTTGATTTAGGGTTATGTGTGTCAGCATCATTATTAAAAGCAAAAAAGTCTCAGCATTTTCAATTCTACTATACATCTTCAAAATTGTTCCAATAGACATGAAAATTTAGGGTTATTGTAAATGTAAATAACCAGAATCTGGGGCTTGTGCGCGTGCGCGTGCTTACTATTTTCTCCTAATTTATAATTGTGCCTGACACTATGGCAGTTTTACCCATTGTTAAATGATAATTGTTAATTGCTAATTGTTAATTGTGTCTGCATAAATCCAAACTTATTGTGATGGGCAGATCACGCACTTCACAATATCACCGAATAGTTAATTATTATTAAGTGAAAATAAAGTTGACGCTCCTTTGGGGCATGATTTTGTCCTGGATCAAACAAAGATTTGATCCCTCGACGATGAGACTCCTTTAGTTTGTCCCTCTTCAAATTTTTTTCTGGGTAGATTTTTCTTAGAGCTATACCGAAAGTACTTGTAAAAGAACCCATAAGAGCACAGTATTTTTTTTTCTCCAATTAGTTCAATAAGTCTGAACACGACCTTTTCGGAACACTCTCCCAATCTAGTAACTTCTATGTGGTGTGTTTACCATTATACTAGGATGCTAGCATCCCACTTCGAGTCGAATTTGTGTTGGGATGCTAGCCTCCCGGACTGCTATTTTATTTTAATTTTTGGTCAGTCGTCAATATGGCCCCAAACGAATGAAGAGATGTTGTTGCTGATGTTACTAATTAAGAAAAGAAGGCGTCGTGCAAAAAGAAAGTTTAGTGTGGACCCCTTTTTAGCTGTCCGTTCTATTAAAAGCCTGTATTTTACAAAACTATATTGGATCAATATTTATACAATACAATCGGAAACAATATTGAATGTTCTATTTAGAAACAACATTGATAAAAAATTGTTTTTTTATCATTTACCTATATTGCCCGACCAACAACTATCCAATATTAAAAATACAGGTTAATCTTGATAATAATAAAGTGCGGTTGGGTCAACATTATTAGATGTCGATTATACAATATAGTCAGCAATGTCTCGACGATATTGTATTAAATATATTGCATCGATATAATGAACAAACTATATATTGGATCAATATTTATATACATTTAGAAACAATAATTTAATGTTCAATTTTGAAACAACATTAATGAAAAAATTCATATTCTTATCAATACCTACATATTGTTCAATCACCAACTATCCAATATTAAGAATACTGGTTAGGTTAGGTGGCCAATATCACTTATAAATATTGTATGCATATTGAAAACAATGTTGAATCCACATCGCAAAATGTTCACATTTCAAATTGGTCCAATGTAGTATAATTCATATTGTTCCAATTTTTTTACCACATTTTACCAATATTCGGCCAATATTTATGTGCTACTTGGGGTATTAAGATTGATTTGGAAATTTTTAAACCTTAATTAATGTCGTATTTTCTAATATTTCAACTGAATTTTTAATATTTGTATTTTCATATGTTATACCACATACAAGTAACCTGTTTCTCTTCGTGGTTTGCTAGGGTTTATTTGTACATTTGTGAAAAAAAATGTCTTGTATTTACATTATAACATTGCTATTAAATCCTACATGAAGAATTTCAATCCTCGGAAAGTGTTTAAGCCGGTTTAAGTCGGGAAAACTCTATTTCATCAATTCCAAGTGAAACTGCTAAATTTTTGAACCTTTATAACGTAAACTGGACACTTCTTCAGAATAACTTCCGCCATTTATTAGCGAATAAGCGAGTTGATGTCTTAGCTCCCAAAATAAATGACGGATGAAAATCTGGGACGACTGCGTGAAATTATGTATAGGGAAAAGCGTTAACAATAAAAAGGAAGTGGCAAATAAAATTTTATACAACTCAATATATAATACGTCCTCCAAATCTATGTCAAAATGAGTTGTTTACAATACAGGGAGGAGAAAAAATTATAGTTTTTCAAAAAAATTTCCTTCTCTCATCTTTCTTTAACGATCTGCAGAGCTTTGAAGTTGGGAATTCAAAATTTCCTTCTATTTATAATTTTTTTTAGACAGTTTGATATTATCAAATCAAATTGAATAAACGACAAACTAATAGGTTCCTATCTGTTGCCCTCAACATGTAGTGTTCACACTGGTGAGTTGTATAGCATCTTCCAAGCTAATCTCTTCCCCTGTCAAGCGCGTTGCCATTTGTACCGATTCACTTTTCAATTAATTCACTTGATAATATCTTTACTGACCATCCAATAGTTAAAAATATCCATGACATCTATCAAACTCTCTCAGCTCATGAGGAAACAGTCTGTCTTATCTGAGAATAAGACCACCATGCCAAAGAAGCCTTCTCTTCCATCATCACAACAATGTTCCAGCTCCAAAATGACATAAAACTACTATTCAAAAAGTCCATCAACATTTATCAAGTTATTGACGACCTATGCTAGTCCTCTTATGGAATACTGCGGACCTGTATGGTGTCCTGTTTTAACATCTGATCATAATAGACTTGAAAATGTGCGAAGGTTAGCGATAAGCCTTTCTTATGGCCGAATACGACCTTATTATGTATGAGCAGCGTCTTGATTCAGCCGAGCTAACATATTTTAGTGAACGCAGAAAACGTGGCGAGTTTTATTTAGAGCTATATTTAACATGTTTGGTGCTAATATGTCACCCATTTTTACTTTAAATCCTGATATTCGATTAAGGGGGCATCCATATAAGTTGAAGAAAAAAGTGTTTTAAACTAGAAATAGACAGAATTTTCTCTCCAAAAGAACATTTTCACACTGGAATAATTTAGCTAGCAGTATGGTCTGTGCACCGTCTGTTAATGCTTTTAAAAACAAGTTAGGCCAATTTGTTCATTATTCTTCGTAATTTAGAACATGTATCTTAATTTTTTGTTGTGTGCTACTGATAGTATAGATTTTTCGTCTCTTTTTTTTTACTCATTTCTGTTATATGAGCTTTATAGAACCTTGGTTCTCAGCTCACATTGTATTGTAATAATAATAATAATAATCCACAGTGATTTTAGGATTAAGTAGAATAGCAGGTACTTGCAAGAAATGAACTCCGCCCTTAATTTCTCTATTATTTGTATGTATATACTACATTATTATTACCATTGTTTTTATTTTGAGAAATAATATAGACATTAATATCATTGTTATTATTTGCGTACACTTACCTACCTCGCAATTGGCCGTTTTTTTTTAATCTGTCCATGTACATGAAATTTGGATATCCTTTTCCAGGATTTGTTGTTATTTTTACTTTTGATAAACTAATGCTCATATTGATTGAACCTTTTTATGAATAAACATCGTACAAAGTTATTTTCATAGAAGTATAGTAGAGTACAGTATTAGTAGCCACTTACTTCGAATATGAATAAAGCTGATATAGTTAAAAAAGTTAAATTGACATACATATAATCAAAAATACCCCATATATCCGAAGATATTCTTATTAATCAGGGCTATACACTCCAGTTGTAGTTGTAGCCGCTCAAATTGAGCTCTTTTGCCCTGTATCTTGTGGGAAGTCAGCCCACTATTTCTTGCTGCACATCCACAATTTACTAGAGATTTTTGTAAATTCACCCCATTATATACAGGTCGTTCCATTATTTACTCTCAAGTATAATATGAAATTATAATATTGGTTTGTCTTAATCATTACGTACGAATGTAAGATTGCCGAAAATTACAGGGTATTCAATTAAGAATTTTTTAACTCACAATTCTTTAAGTACTTGTAGCTTTGAATTAACCACTTTAGACCCCAAGTATGCTAGTTGGTTGGAATTGTTTTATCGGTAGGAACACAGAAAAGCATAAATATACAGGTTGTCCCATTAATAATTTTGAATGCGACGTCATGTTACCAAAAACAAATACCTCATTGGATAACACAATAACAAGAAAAGATGCAACATTTGCTCTAATTTACACCCCCAAAATTATAATTATCTACTACTGCCCAATTCTGATATATTACTTGTCTTAATCGTCGTGGGAGACCCTGTATATAGCTTTAGGTCTTCCTGGTAATCTCTTCTCAGTAGGTCTCCATTCCGTGATTCTCCATAACCTCCTGTCCTTTCTCCATTTTCTTAATATGTCCGTACCAACGTTTCCTTTTTGATTTAAAAGAGTTCACTATATCCTTATTTTTCAATACATTCCTTGTTGTTCTCCGTCCTCATTTGTCAGTCTCATAATTTCTACCGCATAATAACTACCGGTTTTATCGTCCTATGGACTCTCAATTTTGTTGCTCGGATTATTTTCTGACTCTGTATGATATTTTTAAATTTCTCATATGCTCTATACTATGATTGAATTATTTCCAGCTTTTTGTGTCATTATTGTTACTAATTATTGTTCCCAGATATACTTAAGGGTGTTAACCACTTCAAAACAGAAAATTTATTCAACTTTACTTGGTTGAGCTTTTGGTTGGTAGACTTCCTTTTCTCTTTTTGGTTCAATATATTGTTATTTATTCTTAGACCTCTTTTTCTAGCGTCAATTTTCTTCAAGACTTCTTCGGTCTCGATCATACTTTAAAAAAAAAACCAAATCATTAATTGCCAGTTGACTTTTTTCAAGTTTTTTTCTGGAAATAAAAACATCATGTTTAAGAAAATTTAAAAACTTAAAAAAGAATTCATCGAACGATAATTATCTCAAACCAGATTACACATTTTGTGTGTTACACTAACTTTAGATACACTCTGTATACGATATTAAATTTGATAAAATGTAACAAAATTATATGATCCAATAGTATATTGTACTTTCTTTTCTATTTTCGAGAAGAACTATTCTTCCCAACAAATATTATTGCAAATCCCTGGTTTTATTGGGTACCTAATAAGGTTAGTAGCTTCGGGTAATAAAAAACAATTGTACTCTTCGCCGCTGTGGTTTATTGGTAGGTACTTTTTATTTCACTGTCGGCAAATACCTCAAAGGCTGCGGGGATAAATTGATTGGAACCAAATTCAACCAGCACTCGGAATATATAGTGGCCTATGGCATAATTTTTATTACTAGGGCCTGTTAAATCCTTCGACAGAAGGCAAAATCTACAGAGACACTTATAGTCCAGGGTCGATAATTTTTAAAACCAAAAAAAATCATAATAGGATGAAACCCATTAGAAAAGGAGGGGAATATGATAAAAATGAAAGGAAAAATAATTTACGGGCGATCTGAGGTTGGAAAGGGGATGGGAGTGAGTTTTTAAGGGTAAAAAACGGTTTTGCTCGATTTCCAGCAAAACTAAAAGTCCTATCGAAAAAAGTCAAATGGAAAAGTTGTAGATAATAAAAAGATCTAAAACTTTTGTATTCACACTTTTTTCACATAACCTCAAAATTTATGTGAAAAATTCAAAAAACCAAGTTTTTGGTTTTTTATTTTTATCTTTTACAAAAAATTTTTTTTTTAACGAAATTTTGTGAAAACTTACCTTTTTATGTCCCAAATACGATGTAATTTATTAAATTAAAAATATTTATTTTTTCACCTTATTTTGAATTAATATCGAAAAAACACCCTAATTTTCAATCGAAAATTCACCCGTCAAAATATCAGCTTTTTTCAAAAAGTTGGTGTGGTTTCTGTTCGTTGAAATCTCTACTTTCCGATGGTGAAAAAAAAAATATATGTTACTATGGTAAATCTTCTCAGAAAACGCAAAAATTAAAAAAACTCGAATCCGTTTTTTGAATCATTATGTAAAATTTTGAGCAATTTATTAAAATTTACACTTTAATTACTAGAAAAACGTAAGATTATAACATGAAATCTTACATTTTCCTAGATTATAACATGAAATCTTACATTTTCCTAGTAATTAAAGTGTAAATTTTAATAAATTGCTCAAAATTTTACATAATGATTCAAAAAACGGATTCGAGTTTTTTTAATTTTTGCGTTTTCTGAGAAGATTTACCATAGTAACATATATTTTTTTTTTCACCATCGGAAAGTAGAGATTTCAACGAACAGAAGCCACACCAACTTTTTGGAAAAAGCTGATATTTTGACGGGTGAATTTTCGATTGAAAATTAGGGTGTTTTTTCGATATTAATTCAAAATAAGGTGAAAAAATAAATATTTTCAATTAAATAAATTACAGCGTATTTGGGACATAAAAAGGTAAGTTTTCACAAAATTTCGTTAAAAAAAAAAAATTTTTGTAAAAGATAAAAATAAAAAACCAAAAACTTGGTTTTTTGAATTTTTCACATAAATTTTGAGGTTATGTGAAAAAAGTGTAAATACAAAAGTTTTAGATCTTTTTATTATCTACAACTTTTCCATTTGACTTTTTTCGATAGGACTTTTAGTTTTGCTGGAAATCGAGAAAAACCGTTTTTTACCCTTAAAAACTCACCCCCATCCCCTTCCCAACCTCAGATCGCCCGTAAATTATTTTTCCTTTCATTTTTATCATATTTCCCTCCTTTTCTAATGGGTTTCATTCTATTATAATTTTTTTTCACTTTTCATTATTTTTAAAGGCTTCTACCCTGGACTATTACATAGGTACCTTTTAATTTATTTCAATCTATAATATATTTTTATTATTTATACAGGGTATTTTTGCCAAAAAGTTCAGGTTTACCCCTTATTATGGGTATTTCCTATGATAAAATTTCCAGATACTATCCCTCAAAGGTGCTGGGTAAAATCAAATTATTTTTTGCTAATATTTTGTAATTTCTGTAATTTTTAAAAACTTTAAAATTATATGAAGATGGTTTTATCAACCCTTACTTCATTAAATATCCATTATTTTTTCAGTGATTTGTAAAATAAAGTAACTTAGAATCTTTGATGTCTTGATAAACCTGAATTTTTTTCCTTGGATCAGTAGATTCAGAGGAAAAGAACAATATCATCATATAGATCATTGAACACGATCAAATATTGGGGTGTATTTTTTATAGTATATGACACGCTATTCGAATACGATTCTTCAAATCGATTATATCAAGTATTGGTCTACTGTAAATTAACGCATTGCTGCTCGAGGTTCATATATCATCGTACAGCTCGATTTAGGGATTATTCTAATTATAATTATAAATTAACAATTTCCCCTGCAATAACCATCCTTTGATCTTGATGTATAGAATTTCTGATTGATGAGAGATTTATGTAAATTTCATTCAATTGAAATTTTCTTTCATATTTCTTAACTCCTTGTATAATTTTAATTTTCCATGTCTTGTTTATTATCCTATTTTCATTAAATTTAGTGGATTCTTATATTATTTTTATTTAAATGAAGCTATTTTTCATCCTTATTTATTAAACCATACTTCTATGTTTAATTTTGATTTCTTCAATTCATTTATTTCTCTGTTTATAAAAAAATTACTTTTCCTTTAAAAATTCCCAAAAATTCTCTCCTTTTTTATTTTGGCAACGCTACTCCATTATTTTTCTCAGATAACCTCTTTTTTCAATTTAAATTTTTTTTATGGTTTAATTCAACTTCAAACCCAAATTATCATTCGAATAAGGATTTATTCTTCAATTTTTTTAAACATAATTTACAAGAAACTTTCTAATCCGTCACATTTGATAGTTCTATTTATTGAGAAATATTAAAACTACATCATTTTTGCGACAAAAAGGTATACGTATCATTAGTCTCAGAAATTACGAGTTATTGAGATATTCTTATTTTTAAGCTCCTCTACATAATTTTTATTTCATTTATTAGCACAAAAATAATACAATTACATCAACAAAATAGCTTTTGTGGCGCCCTCTAAAAAATACTTTGATATGGATAACATATTATGATTTCCCAGGCCCTAAAACCCTCATCTTGAAATTCTGTATATCCAAAATCTCCCAATTTCTGAGAAAGGAAATTTTTGACCATTCAACTTTAACACCCTGTATATTTGTCATCATCAACATTTTATTAAAGGAAGTTCCGACAGATTGTCACTTTGGTCCATTACTTACGGACCACCCTGTATAATAGAAATACATAGTATTTGAGAAAGCTCTTGAATATATAGATTTATTTAGGTCTAATCGATAATACCTACAGATTTTTCATCATTACCTCACCGTGTTGACCTAGCAGCTCTACCCCGCGTCTTTAAAAAGTAAGAAGCCCTCATCAAAATTTGATTTTTTAATGAAAACTTGCTACCTGGCGCCTAGAGCGACTTCCCTTAGCAACGAACCAAAATAAGGTGACAATTTCTTTGTTTTTTACCATCACTGTGATAGACATGTATCTAGGGAGATTCTCAATATTGATTGGTGGAAAACATGTCGCGTGACATATGAATTATACTCTCATTTAAATATGTTTTGTCACTTTGACAATCCAAAGTGACAATATGAATAATAAGTAGCAGTTTTTCGTTTTTTTTTTTTGTATCCTTAAGCAAAAAATGGTACTTAGTTCGATGGATTATTTCGAGAATGAAAGAAGAAGTGGAAATTCGTCAATCAGTGTAATCTCACATTTTGGTAACCTCTGTGTTTTCTGATTTGATACATATGGTTAGTGACCTTTGAACCCGCACATTAAGAGTGCCTTTGACTTTACATAATAATGGCTTTGAGGAAATTCAAGGAATAATCGTTGATTTGGTCTTTGAGAGCTAATTGTTAGGAGTTGGGGATCCTATACTGTTGAATAGATGAGGCTTTTACTTCATGTACAAGTACATCCATACTAAATTTTGAAATCAAACAAATTTAATTTGTTAAATCTACATTATATTCAACAAATAAAAATTGTTTGATTTCATAATCCTATACTGTCTTCGTTGGCTTGCAAACTTGGGACATTCTAGGGAAATATTTTTAAAGGACATATTTTCATTACATTGGTTTTCTCTCACATTTGTCACTACTCCATACATTTTATTATGGTTCTGAAAGTTCCATTTATCTGCCACTTATCTACAACAAAACTCCTGACAGTTGCTTTGTGGTCTTGGCGAGGTATCAGCTCCAATTTCGGGGTATGAGAGTTGTTGACTGATTCTTGAGCTGCGATATCGGCGTCTTCGTTACCCTTTACCTACGTATAACAGTGGGATTCCTGACTGGCCACTGTCAACTAAGGAAACACCTCCATACTATGGGGCTAGTGGACACACCTCTATGCAGGATGTGTGAACAGGAAGATGAGACTGTCAGGCATGTCCTATGCGAGTGTCCGGAGTTATCGTCGATAAGAGAGTGTGTGTTCGGTGAGTCTTGGCCTACACCTGCCGATATAAAGGAGATGTCTCCTGGTGACCTGTTCACCTTCCTGAGAAGGACAGGATGGACGATGACCTAGGAGGACAACTCCTCGGGAGGATGTACAATGGGTCATATGTGGCCTAAGTGCTGTGAACCTACACTCACCCTCCCTACTCTACAGATACAGATACCCTTTATATCAGTATATGATGGTACCCATAAGAAAGATATATTTCTATTATCGGACTGGAGTTTGAAAAGTTACTTGATCCTTAGATTGACTTCGTGGTTTGATTAGACGGATTTTAAGCTTGAAGAGTCAGTAATAATCAAAATGTTTTTATTGTTGGGCACAGGCAAATTTAAGGAATGTGATATAGCTGTGAGTTCTCCAGTGGATATGCTGCTGGTATCTGGTAGCCGTGGGTTATATTTTAAGAACCGAAAATAACTGCTGCTCCCACGCCTTTTGTGGATTTGGATGCATCTGTGTACATTATGTGGTGTTCTTGATAATCATTCAGTATTCTTAAGAAATGGGATTGGATCGTTGAAGGGTTGGTACAGTCTTTAGGAAATATTTGTAAGGAAGTGTTCATGGAAGGGATATTAATGATCCATGGTGAGTGCTTATAAGGAAGGAAGGAAGATAAAACTGGCAGTCACGTAGGGAGTGTTTTGTGAAATTGTTAGAGGTCAAAGCCGGTATCTTCGAGCTTTTTGTGGAGTGGAAGATATTGTTTATTTGCGTAAATGGTTGGTGGGTGCACAAGTTTTTGTTGAACTACTATCCCTGAATTCTCCAATTATTTGAATTTGTCCATTATTGGCCTAGGTTAATAATAGACAAAATTATTAACCACTAGTGGAAATTTACAACTACTTAGTAGTCCTAGATTTAAAATTATACTACTCAATAATCTACGTATTCATGTTTTAACGTACTTACCTGGATATATTTCGGAGGGAATAATGAAAAATATCCGAATGTCCATTGATTGGACGTCACTGTGGCTCCATCAGAGCAGCATAAACAACAAACTAAATGGGAGTAAAAAGGTATAAAAATCGATTCATTACATGAGTGCGAAGCCGCCAATATTTGCAGGGGTTGATTGACCAGGTAGGCTAAGTTGATTAGCGATTAAGCAGATTGTGATGCTGCTGAGGATCCCAAAAGCCTAATTACTATCAATCCGGTAACATCCAGAGGCGTGGTGGATTATATTCCAAAATATGTTCATTCGTTTTTTATTTTGTGCAATCAATTTTCTTCACATAACAGGTGAAGGTCGATTAGTAATAAATTCAAATTATATGCTATACATATTTCTGTGACGTACAGGGTGATCAGTTAAGGGTAGCGAGCGGCCATATCTCATAAGATAGATAGATTTAGAAAAAAAAATTCATGATAAAAGTCGCCAAGAGAAATAGCTGGAAATTATTTTCGAGTTTGTCAAAGGTCCGCTAGAGGGCGTAGAAACCAACAATGAATAGAAAAATCATAAAATGGGATTTTTATAGCATTTTGCCCAATGAAAGTATATCGATGAAATCATTTTCATATTCACTCACACTTTTTGAGTGAAATGTTTTGTTCTATCTATGAACATAAAGTGGTGGAAGAAGTTCAATTGCTTTTTTAAACAAACCAAGATTTCTCCCGTTTCGCTCGACCTATTTTAACAAATTTGGGATCATATGAAAGAGCTTAATTTACACTACAAAACTCTAGCTTGGTTTCGACTTTTTGACTTTGAAGTTACACCTGATGTGTCGCCTTAGAAGAAAAAAATAAACGTGATGTGACTTCACGCACTTTAAAGACTAGTGTTTAAAGTGACGTTTTGCGAATGTCAAACCCGTGTTCCAGATGCGGTTTTAGTGACGGAAGTAGGAAAATTAATTTAATCTACTACTGTCATGTAACGGGTACAATTTGACACTATTTTCTGTATTATAATGACGTGTATTACCACACTAGTGCGTTTTTGAATACATTACCACACTAGTGCGATAATAATAATCTAGAAAAATATGATTACCAGAATTAAATATTTAAAATAACACTGGAAGCTGCGTTTCCAATTTACGAAAGTAGATTGTATTTGCTTGAACTTATTTTTATAGATTTTTGTACATTCGGCTTTGCCAATTTATTGACATAATTTAATTCAGAGGCTGAGGTGGTGCCGGCCAAGGGACGGCTCCTTTAATAGTTATTTACGTAATAAGTGGGATATGGACATTATTAACGCACGCATGTGAAGTTTGCACGACGAGGCCGTAGGCCGAGTCGTGTATTCACATAAGTGCGTTAATAATTCCTATCACACGTGTTACGTACAAAGTTTTATCTACAACTGTTTATTAGTATTATCAACAGTACCTATATTATAAAATTTAGAAAAGGTCCAATCCAACGTATTGTTAATAATATTGACTGCAAACATAAGGTACTGTGCATCATATTTTGTGACCATATCATCAAAGACAAACAATAAGGATGTGGAAATAAAATAAATTAGTTATGTCATCAAATTTTCAAATTTGAATGAACAAAAATCTATAAAAATGAGTTCAAGCGAAGACAATCTCCTTTCGGAAATTGAAAATGCAGCTTCCAGTGTTATTTTGAATATTTAATTCTGGCTTTAATATGTTTCTAGATTCTCATTACCGCACTAGTGTGGTAATGTAATCAAAAACGCACTAGTGCGGTAATATACGTCATTATGACACTAAAAATAGTGTCAAATCGTACTGGTTACATGACAGTTGTAGATAAAAAAAATTATATAATCTCCATAGCTTCGTTTGTCTTTGTTGCTATGGTCACAAAGTATGATGCACAGTCAATATTATTTGAAATATATACGTTGGATTAATTTTTTTTTATTTTTTATTACATATGTACTACTAAAAATACTAATAAACAATTGTAGATAAAATCTTGTATGTAATTAGTGGGATATGGACATTATTAACGCACGCATGTGAAATTTGCACTCTTATAAGTGCGTTAATAATGTCCATTTCTCACTAATTACGTAAATAACTATTATTATACCTTCACCACACGTTTATGGACGTTTCTCCAATATATAATTCTATCGTCCATTGCTTTGGTCATGTCTCCACTATATTAATTTTATATTCTATATTAATTTTAGGAGAATTTACTGTTTTCTCTGCTTTTTCCAGTCAGAAAATCCACTAACAAACACTTTTGTACTTTCGCTTTGGAAAAGAATACAGACAAAACAATAATCGGATTCCATGGAACCCAAATATAATAATCATTTTCTGACAAACAAATTGGGAGATTCTGTTATAATAATTTACAAATTTTAGTCAGTATTTAGATGTAATAATCTGAATGAATCTTCTTTTATGTAAGCCTCTCAGAAAAAAACTATAAGCAATTACATACAAGAACATTGGTGAATTGAAAAGATGATTTTCAAATAAAATTCCAAAATTTTTGGAATCTCCTAATCTCCTGTTCAAAATGAATAGATCATTTATAAGGGTTGAGCCGTTAGTTAGTAATAAGGTATTAGGAATTATGGTTTTTCTGAATATTTAAACATTATTTCACTCACAAATTCCCTTCAAAATAAATACCTTAAGCTGGGGTTGTTTGGTTACACCCTATTGTTATTACCAGGAATTTATACAAATCGATAAGCCGAGTTTTACCCTATCTACCCTTAATTATTGTACTGGATTATTTTTAAATAATAAGTAGGTAGGTATACAGGATGTTTTCAGATAACACTTACAACGTTTGCATGTAGATACCTGTTGTAAAATTGGACAAAATAAGTATTGAGGGGTCCAGCTCATTTACTTTTCGAAATACAGGGTGTTGAGGTATTGAAAAATTGAATGTTTTTATTCGATAACTTTGAAATGGATGATTAAATTGATTTGACATTTGACAGATTGTTTTTAAATCTAAAAAGGCATATTTTGGTAAAAAGACATTTGTTAATTCTTTATCCAGTGGTGTTCATTTGGAAAAAAATGTCACTTTTCTCATCCCATTTTCACACCACTGACATTTGTAGCTATTTTTAATTAATTTTGTATCCCTCAATGTTTTTCGCGTGAAAAACACAAAACCTTAACATATCAAAAAATGTGTATTTTTCAAGATATTTAAAGTAACCTTCAAACTACTAATGGTTAAAATATGTATCAGAAACTAATTTGTGAAGCAGCAATGCATCTTAAACATTTTGAGAAGACTTTTAAAAATATTTGTCCAAACTTTTGCTTTTATTATTGAAAATGGTGTTGCAAACTTCATGAAAACATTAAAAATATTGAAAACTCCAATTTTCTTGTTATGTAAAGGTTATGTGCTTTTCACGTGAAATACCTTAAGCAATACAAAATTTATCGAAAATAGCCACAAATGCCAGTGGCGTGGAAAATGAAAGGAGAAAAATGACATATTTTTCATAATGTACACCACTGGATCAAGAATCGACGAATGTTTTTCCATCAAAATATGCCTTTTTACATTTAAATACAACCTGCCAAATGTCAAATCAATTTATTCATCCATTTTAAAGTTATTAAATGAAAACATTTAAAATTTTATGACTTCAACCCGTATTTCGAAAAATAAATGGGATATTCATTTTGTCCAATTTTACGAGAGGTATCTTCATGCAAACGGTGTAAGTGTCATTTGAAAACACCCTATATATAATTTTCTGTATGACAAACAAAAAGAAGGGTTCATATTGCTGATATTCTTATCTTAATAAAATATAGTTTTGTTTGTTTTAATTGGAAAATAATAAATTCTCCTTTAACAAAACAAAAATTGTCTTTCCCTTATCTAAATGGCGATAAGAAAGTTTTCACGTCAAAAAATAAAAAAATTATTGAGAGCTCTTTTGAAAAAATATTTAAAACATATAACATTCTTGAAATATAGTATATTAAGTACCAAGTACTAAGTGTCAGAAACGTTACAGGAGTAGACTATCAGCCCATGGGGAAAAAAGTGTTGCGATTTGAAACAGCAGCCAACCAACCCATTCAGAACGATAGTTTATCATGCCATCATCGGTTCAAGCACTCTGTCATTTATTTTTTTTTGTGCAGAAAAGCGCAATGGAAAACTGAACATTTTATTTTTCACCCCCTAAAAATGTGATATGAAACTGTAAGCCGTTTGTTACATTTGATAATAGAACCACGTTCAAAAATAAACGTTTGGAAACTCTTAGAAAATTTCTGAAAACTCTTATTTTCTACACTTTATGAAGGTGATTTGAAACTGTACGGCATTTGTTACTGCAGATTATATAACATATGATTAAATATTTGACAGTATGTACCGTACAAAAAAAGTTGTGTGAAAAGCCGTGGGGAATGTTTCAAATTCCGAGATTTTCTAAACTCAACAAAGGTCATCATTCAGTAAATCCTAAAGTAGTATGTTTAGAAGTTTTTATTTTACCTCTAAATTATATCTTGGTATAAAGATTCAGCTTTAACTTAAGTCGAGGATTTTCAATGTTATCTGTTTTGCCACCAGTTAGCCAAAGAGAAAAAAATTCAACTTTAACTACACTACCTCAGGATTTACTAGATGCCATACAGTTCCATTCCTTAGTTAAAACAGTACACTATTTAATAAGTAACTTAAATTTATTTATAGTCATAATATTAAGAAATCAATTCATATGAAAATCATTGCAGAAACAGTTATAACAATCAACAAGGCAGGTAGGTACACAAAAAGGGGCAATTGTTGCCAACATTTTTCAGATAAGACAATTTTATTACCGATTGGAACCAAAACAATGAAGAACGTTTAAAAATATCTGTTTATTTTTGTCGCCCTAAAAATAAAAGGTGGAAACATGAACAAAATTCTGACTTGCGTTTTATATCGTATCTGTATACAAAGTGGCTCAAAAGACTGGGAACGGCCAATTATCTCGTAAACTGCTAGCTCTAATTGTATAAAATTTGGGGTATACCTATTTTGGGATATTTAATATCAGCAATGTTGCCAGATTTGCTGTTTTTTTTTCAATATTTACGATTTTATTCAGAATAAGAGGTCTTGAATACATAAAACAGTGCAAAATATGTAAATTTGGAGAAATTTGAATGTAGAATGTTTTGATTTTGCAGGGCCATTCTTTATCGGAGGAAATTTAACGTCAGATAAATATGAACTACTTAAAAATAATACTGTACTTAAACTAAGAAACTTGCCTAGAGCCAATTTTAATCAGAAATAATTTCAACAAGCGGAGCTCCAGCTCATTTTGGTGAATTGTTCGACGTTATTTAGGTAGATGAGATATTTCCCGGACAATTAATTGGTGGATGAGGTAGAATTGAATGGCCTCCACGTTCACCTGATTTCAATGCTTATAATTAATTTTTACTGGAAAATTCAGTTCACAAATAGGAGTTGCCAGAGTTATGTTTTATATATTTTAGACCTCTCAGGCTACATAGAATCATAAGTGTTACATATGGTTGAACTCGTATAAGATAGGAGGTGACAATAATAAGTGAATATACAGGGTGATGAATTTGAAAAACCAAACCTATTAATAGCTAATATCTGACAACATTGCAAATAACAAATCTAGAATCCATGTATTCCAAAATTTTTAAAGGTAAAACTTTTAGGTATTTTGAAACTTGAACTATTTTAGAACACAAACGTAGCTATGAGAACCAAAAATCAGATTCCAACTACTCAAATCATTTATTAGCAAACCAACACTCTTTCGATTCAAATTTTGAAATTTTGCATATAGAGCCTAAATCCTTCAAATTAAATCTTTCATAAGCTCTTGAGATAAATAAAAACTTGTTAATTACTTCAATTTATACCATATTAGGTCACATTCTTTTCCCTTTTTTATTTCATTCACCTCGTGATAATGGGGGAAGCAAGGATGAGACTATTTAGGCAACAAAATAGTTAGATCAGGATACATATCCGTTAAAGACAACACAAATTGAGCCATTTTAGATATAAAAACAGACTATATGGACACTAAACTTCTCCCAAGTCCTAAATATAAGGTAGAAATACCTCACAGAAAGGATTGACAAGACCCAAGCAGACTAAAGTTTCCCCTAGGGACCTGGTACACAGACTGGGGAATGGACAGGAGCAGGGGTGTATAGTAAAAAAAATTAGAAACACAATATGCACCTTCTCACTAGGAAAACATACCTCTATTTCAGGCAGAGATTTATGCCATCCTAAAATGTGTGAGAATTAACTAACATAGGACTGACACTCAAAGGATAAACATACTAACTGACAGCCAGGCAGCCCTTGCAGCTTTAAATAGCCGCAAGGTAACATCCAAGGGTTGGTAGAAGGATGCCAGAAAGAATGAACTAGCAGGCTACATTGAAGTAAGATTAGTGTGGGTGCCGGGACATAACGGTATTTCTGGAGGTTCAGCAACAGTATATGTTGGACCAGAACCAGCTCTTGCGACCACAAAGAAGGTAATCTGAGTGCAAATACAAAAATGGGTACAAAGCCAACATATTTAGTGGAAGAATACTCCAAAGCAGGTACACAGTAAGAAGTTCATAGGTGATACATGTGTAAAAAGGATCAAAAAACTACTTAGTATTAGTAGGAATAAGCTAAGAATTATTGCAGGTTATCTAACGGGTAATGCCCTGGTAGAACATCACTTGCATAAAATAGGGTTATATAACGGGGACCTCAGCTGCAGACTTTGTGGCATGGAGACCAAGACCGTAACCCATATCTTATCTGACTGTGTGGCAGTGGACTGGAGAAGACAAACAATCTTCGGAGAAGCCAATGTACCTGAAGTATATGGCACACATCCAATGGACCTATACATACCGACTACTCGAAGGTATGGGGATAACTGGATGGGTGGACTAAATGTGGGAGTAGAGTACAATATACCAGTAGGCTGCAAGTTTCCCGGTATCAGAAAGGCTTCCAAAACACAAAAAAAACCTCTCAATAGCGTACAGCTCGGCAGTGGCAGTGAATATGCTGAATAGCTTTGAAGTTTTATAGTTTCAAAATTATTTTTAACGTTTACAATATAGGCAATTTTTACAATTATAAATTGTAGATATTGAAATACAATATAGTGATTATTTGACGTGAAACTAAAAAGTTCTCCAGTTTATTAAATTGAATTATAAGAATAGGCAGGCACAAAGGTAACTTTGCCGATACCTACATAACGCCAAAAGTGTCAAATTATGACAAGTAGCGGAAAGCGTCGACCTTCCAGAGTGCGTTCATAAACGTTACAGAGTACACATTTCTCGCACTTTTTTGACAACCATCGTTCATAAATGAAATTTTTGTTACTCTGCAACTACTTTCCTGGCGTTCATAAATATAATTTGACATTTCCAATGTACACATTTCTAGACCGCGGTATGGAGCGTGGTAATATTTTATCCGAGTTTGCACTCTTCAAAAATGTCAAATAAGTCGTAGTTTTTGTAACCAGTGAGAAATACGAAGTTTTTAAAGGAGCTCAAGAATAATCAATATGGATCAGTGCATTTTTTTTACTATATTCTCAGGATAATTCTTTATTGATATATCTTAAAGAAGAAGCAGCAAAAAGAGAAGAGGCAAGAAAGAAGAGACACGAAGAAATTATAGATGTAAGGAACAGATCCATTGGGGTATTTTCTGAAAAAATGGATAAAATAGAAAAATTCTAACATTTATTAGTTCAATATGTTCTACATTGTTTAAAGTAATATAGGAATTATAACAAGAAATAGTATAAAAATTTTGTTTTGTACATTTAAGATACTTTAACAGTTTCTGTTCTTACTTGGTTGAAATATAATATAATTTCAAGAGAATTTAACAAATTTATATAAAATTACCCAAGTTCTCACAATTTATTTTATTTAGTACTATATATTTTTTCAAGAGAAACTATTAACATTTCTTCTTCGTCGTCACTATCGCTCTCATCGTCAATATCATCAAATAAAAGATATTTGCACCGAGTGTAGCTGCCAATGTTACAATTTTACTTTGGTTTTGGTTCATCATCAAATTTTAAAACTCGACGACAGTTAAAATTGGACAGTAAATGTTACCATAATGCGTTCATAAATCACGGGTTACAATGTGCTCCATTTCAAATGTCAACCAATTCCATTACAGAGTAAAGTGTTACTTTGTACATTCGTTTATGAACGCACCCCAGTTGGATTTAAATGTGCAAAAGCCTACTTTTCTGACGCAGTATTATCTCAATGGTTTTTCCCACTACTAGCTGTGATGTTGACAGTTATTGCTTCTTCCAGCCAACTGAAAAGCTGAATTTATCTATCGGTGGTTATTTTTTTTCCTATTAATTTAGTTCAATAATGAACAAATTCAAATATTTTGAGAATTCAGAGATAGAAGTTCAACCAAAAGTTGTGCAGCATAACTTTGTAACAACAGGAGATTGTCTTTAACGTATCGGCTGCTTAAAATTATCTATCAAGATAAAGTCATTTGAATTTGAATGGCATTAGTTTAAAATTCGCGCTCAACCAAAAATGACTGATGGGTACCTCCATAATATATCGAAAGCTGACAGTGTACTTGTCAGTAAGACGACGGGGTAAAAGTTTTTAGTGGTCCGTTTGTGAATTTTTGTCGTAAATTTGGCTAGTAATGGAAAAAATTGTATATACACCATGGTGGTAAAAACATTTATAAACCTTGCTCCTTTTTGGTGGTCAGTAAATAATAATAGTCTCCACTACCTTGGTGTATGATATATTATTGAATTTTGTAACCTATATTCGTGTGATCATTATTTTTCTCCTTCACATTATCAATATTTATGAAACATTTTATATTATCTTGTATTGTTTATTAACAAACGGTTCGTTCTTCTACTTCGTTTCAACTGAAATTGTCAATAATGGTAACTGTATTATGTCAAATCGATTTCACAGTTAACGATACTGAAAGTAAAACTGTACAAATTCACTTCTAATTTCAAGGAAGGCATCCACCGTGCACAAAATAAGACCATAAAGTTAAACATTTAACCTACTTTCTAATTCTAACCCACTTTACAACCGAATATATTGAAAACGTTGGTTTATGGTTGACCCAATGAAGAAGATATTTTAGAAATACTGACTTCGAAGCGTGCAAAGCCGTAAATCTTATGGAATTTAGAAAAGGCCTGTTTGTGTGTAAATTAGGGTCTTGTATAAAGATTCTTAAAAGTAATTTTATAGTATTTTACGATTTAATTGCCGCGCCCTTTGCTACCGCTTCTAAGAATACCTTGAAGCCTGGTCAAGACTAAACCGAAAACAGTTTACTGTCAAAGTGTATTGTTTAGTTTCTGGAAACCACGAGTCGCTTTTCATTTTTGTTACAATGAATAGTTCAATACTACCTTCAACAGTTAGATATTATTTAAAAGTAAATATTTTATATCCATACCATATATTATTTATATATAACTTTACGCTTTAATTTAGTTCACGTGCTATTGCTTCTTTTTATACTTAATATTGGACAATTTATGAGTTGTATATTTTCTTTTTAAGAGAACTAGTAAATAGTGGAGACTGCAGCAAAGTAAAGCAAGGATTTTCATAGTTTTTGGAAATTTGTATTTCTATCAACAGGGAACTCTTGTTGGGTTGAAAATTATTAACTTATTTCTAATCTGTGTATCAAATCGAAATTGTTCAAGTTAATAATATTCGATTTTTTGTTTTTGGACTCGCTTACTAGCTTACTTTGAAGCAAAAAAAAAATTGTTCACAGGGTGGGAATAGTTGGAAATGGCAGGAATATAATAAACGTAAAAAAATAAATGTGTGAGCAGGGGTGTTTCCAGATATATTTGGGAGGTGAAAAGGGTTGGAATTTTGAATTATTGCGATTTCCGGCGAAAGTTGATGTTGGAAAGAAAAGTGTACCACAAAAAAGTTGTAGATCATAAAAAGCTCTACAACGTTTGTAAAAATGTTTTCACTGTTATCGTTTTTTATTTGTCATTCACACAATAATTCAATTTTGACAATTCAACTTGTGTATAAAAAATCGCATATGCCACAGTGCAATTGTCACTTTGACAGCGGCAAAAGTTAGCTGAAACTTTTACAGCGATAAATGCAGTTGTGGTTTTTTCACGTAGGCATTTGTTTATCGCAGTGCTGGTTATCATAATAAATAATTTGATATGTTTGTCAACAACTTATTGAATTTCTAAACACTAACAATGAGCCGATTCATTGAATTGTCCTGCCGAATTACACTCGATGTTTGTATTGATATCGGGTATATTTGTGTTGTTCAACTTCTAAACTGTTTCCTTTCGCAATTTGACTCAAAAAACTGTCAACCTAAAAATAGTTGACAGTTTTTCTCGTCTAATTGCTAGGCAACAGTTTCTCGTTAAACAATCCAAATTTACCCGACTATTTCACTAGATTAAATTGATAACTGACAAAATTTGAAGGTTTTGAACTGACAATTTTTCGTCTTGTCGCGGTAATTTTCTGACGTTCAATATGTCAAATCTATGTGTATAAAATATATGATTTTTTAGTTTTTCTTCCGTGAAATATTCATGTCGAATACCACTCAATTGAAAATTTTGTAAGGTAAAATTTTTCTCTTGTATTCAAGTTTGTTGCTTTTAGGTAATTTTTTGCCGACAAAATTTTCACTCTCGTGGTATTATACAGGGTGTTTCAAAAAAAGGTAACACCGTCTCTAGGATAGGTAAAAAACTGAAAAATAATTGGGGTTTGCTTAGTAAAATTTTTTTCTAACGCCATCCGTTTTCAAGATAAAGGGCGTTGAAGAAAATAAAAAATTACACATTTCTTACGATTTTGCCGAAACTACTGGCACCATTGTAATGAAATTTTATACGAATATGTTTTGGAAGCTGATATATCCCATGAATTTGTTTTTATATCTAACTCTCATAGAGGGCGCTAGTTACACGATTCATACAACGTATTATTCAACATAACTTTTTTAAGGGTAGAATTATTAGTCAAAACTCCAAGTGAACATAAACATCGTTCAATTTTACACCAAAAAGGTACTCTTGGTAAAACTCGATATTATGTACCGTTTTCGGAATATTTTGATTTGAAAATTATGAAGTAATAACCGCTCCTGGTATAAACTAATGATAAAGTTCGCTTTTCTCTAAGTTTGCCATGTAAAATTGACATTTATTGATTGATGTCCGAAAAGTCCACAAATTTTCCCAGATTACAATATTAAGAGACTTTCGAGATAATCACGTTTTCCGGACCAAAAAATATTCTTCAAATTGAAATTCTCCTTTGGATAATTGTTGTTGAGACTAAATTCAAGTCCCCATTTTTCCGTCTTGGGTTATACTTTCCTATGAAATCTGAAACAGATTACAACCAAATATTTTTCTGTAGTAAGGAGATGAATTCTACTCACATCCATCATATTTCGATATAAATTAATGAATGACTATTTTTAGGAAATTAGTATAAAGTTTTTCATGGTAAAACGAAGTTAAAGTTCGTTTTTATAAATGTAGACTGTACCGATTTATTAATAATACAGGATACTTCCATTTTTCATTCCCAACTTTGGAGTTCGTTTACGAAAGGCGTGAAGAAAAAAATTTATATAAAATACCATCATTATTTTTAGTCTTTCTATCATCTCCCAAATTTTTGGTACGAACTCCTGGGACACCCTGTATATCGTTATCAAGATACAGAAATAGTAGTTGTAATATAAAAGCTCGACTTCATACATTTTTATTAGTTACAGTTTCCCACATCTCCTTAACTTAACAGTCTTAACACCTATTCTTTAACATTTCATGAAATTTCACAAATTTCTATTCACTCAGAAACTGCAAAGATTTGGAGATATTAACAAATATACCTTTTATGTTGTTGAAATGATGTGGTTTTGATATTTCTCACAAAATTACCGCTAATTCAAACAGCATAACAGTTTAGTCTAATTTTTGGGAATACACGTCAAAAAGCGCTAAAATCATTGTAAAAATACAAAAAATTTCATGTTTAGTTATGTATCGATCACAATATCAAAATTTTCTTAAAGCTAATTAGATTATATCACAATATATCAAAATGAAGATTGTACCTACTGTACTTCTATAGGTTCAATTAATGAAGAAAATAAATTTTTTAACCCTTTTTTTATTGAGTTAACTGTATAGATAAACCCTCACTTCGTGGAATCTACTCATCATATGGTTTTAAATGAAACTAACTGTTTCTAAATGACTCCACAATATATTTGAAAAAATGTGTAAATTGCAAGTAAATTATTGACAATTGTTTCGATAAATATATCATCGTCAGAATGACAGAAGTTACTTTTGACATGATGTATACTTGATATATATTTGGCTAGTCCAAATAGTGCCTATCTAGTGATTGACTTAATATATATGAATAGAAAAAAGAAAAGAAGAATTTTCAAATAGTAGCTTTGATATTATTAGCCCTATGGGGATATTCTGGATATCTTTGTCCCATTTAAGATCAGTATAACTGTGCAATGATATAGGAAACCAGGAAAACTATATCTGCTGATCTTTACAATTATTACTTAAGAAGACAGTTTAATAATGGAGAACTTCCTAGATTCAGCTGTTCATTGAGGACTTCGTATTGTGGGTCTGTTAAGTGTCTTCTAATTTCTAATTCTTCAAGGAAGTCCAGTTCTTGCTTCCTATCACAAACATGTAGTATTTCTGGTTCTGTGTTAGGTGTTACTGAATGTTTAGTGTCAAGTAGGTGTTTTGCATAATGTGATTTATCTGGTTGTTTTAATCTGTATGGTCGTAAGTGTTCACTGTACCTAATTTCAAAATTACGACTGGTTTGACCAAGATAGACAGCATTACAATCCGGACATTTAAGTTTGTATATCCCAGATTTTCTTAATGGGGTTATTTTTGTTTTTACATTTAGCAAATTTCTACCTACATTGTTTTCTGTTTTAAAAGAAATTGTTGTATTTGTTGCTGAAGATATTATCTTTGAAATATTATTGGAAATATTACCAGCATAAGTGATGGTTTTGTAATTTGTTACTTCTTTAGTTTGTTTAGGAAATATTAGTTGTAACGCCATCTTTTTCTCTTTTTTATTAAGTAATTTATTTATTAAATGTAAAGGATAACCATTGGATGTGGCTATTTGTTTAATTATATTAATTTCTCTATCAAAATTAAATTTGTTCATAGGAACCGAAAATGCTCTATGAATCATCGAATTGTATGCTGCTAGTTTATGTGAAATGGGGTGGTTGGAATCATATGGTATAGTCACATCAGTATGTGTTGGTTTTCTGTAAATTGAAAAGTCCAGTACATTATTGACTTTTTGAATTTTTAAATCAAGAAAATTATTTTCTGGTATCACCATTCTTACTTCCAAAATTACCTTTGCACAATCCCAGTATGTCGTCTCGTAACTAGTCTATTTAAACCGACGAGACATAAGGAAAAGGGTCCTATTAAGAACCTAGACTTTTACCGTTCTTCTTGTTATGATTAATATGACCCTGTCAACCGGTGTGTTTATACCATCCGCATTCAGCCCTTTCTACTCAATTACGCTTCAGTGCACACGTATCAAAACTCTGTCGACGGGGTACAAGGAGCACGGAACATGAGGTGCTAAATCAAACTCAAAAGTACCCTTTTGGACCCTTAACGGCTCTTCGACAATCGCTCGCTGTGTCGCCGCCTGTGCTGGAGAGTGAAGAGTTGGTGGAGAGGAGAAAAATTTAGGGTAATTAGGGCAGGCATTATGAATATATATTTCGATAAAAGATTCAATGACAGCGACAGTGGTTTATTTACGTATTGAAAAAAATAGTAGGTATATTGTGAGTTACGGAAGAATTTTTTTTAACGAGAGGACAGTTTGTCGCAGAGATGAACACTATACTTTTTCTATAACTCCGTTTATATTATAATAAAATGCCCAAGAATATGATTCATTACTATCATTATTTTCTTAATTTTCATGAAACTAAAAAAATTAAAAAGTTTTCGCGTACGTCAGTTGTCAGGAAGTTCAAAAAATATTTTTTTCTACATTTATGCAAAAAACAACACTTTTGTGAAATACACTGGAAAAAGTGATTCTTTTTTGCATCAGTGCAACAAAATTATTGTTGTACTCATCTGTCATTCTTGTGTCAGTTTTGTGATGATTTATGACAAACATAAACATATAAATAAAATGAAAATCCAGAGCAAGTTTCTGATCCTGCTTTAATACAACAATAATATATGTATACAGGGTGATTCATTAAGAATGTCCAATCTCTGAACTGTAGATTCTAGACCTCAAAATATGATGATTCTGCTCAACATGCCTTATGCAAATATTGCTAGTTTCCGAGATACGGGGTGTTCTGATAATTTGATATTAAGAGATCTTTACGAAAGCGGATCATAAAGTGTATTGAAGTAAATGGTTTGCATTTTGAGCATTTGTTTTGAAGTTTTTCATTTTTGTTTACAAATTTGTTATTGTTACATATTTAAGGAATAATAAAATTTTGAAAAAAATTAAAATTTATTGAACTTTCTAGAAGCAAATAACTCGATAACCGATTGAGTTACACGAATCAAAGAAGAGTAACTCTTTTTTGTAGCATTTAGCGCTTTTTAATATTTTTTTATTATTTTAGTTGTAAGCTTAGCCCAAAAGAAGTTTACTTTGATTTAATTAACACAAACAAGTGTAACTAGCGCCCTCTATTAGCAATGTTAAATAAGAGTGCAAATTATGATTCCTCATGCCAAAAAACGTAAAATTGCCAATTTTCAAAGGGAAATTGTGAAAACATAAAAAATTATTGCGAAAATCAAAATTTTAATTTAAACTTTGAACACCTCGTATCTCGGAAACTAGCAATATTTGCATAAGGCATGTTGAGCAGAATCATCATATTTTGAGGTCTAGAATCTACAGTTCAGAGATTGGACATTCTTATATAATGGATCACCCTGTATATCTTACTACTTAGTCTCAACGAGTTACAATTATTGCAAAAATCTTTGATTATTTAAAATTTGAATGGTCAAAGCGAAAACCAGCTATGATTGAGTACTGACAAGGTGGAGGCCATAAAGATACCAAAAAAAAAGAAGAACGGTGTGAGTTTGAGTTCCTATCATATTATATTCAAATTTTCAAGTTTTTGCATTAATGTAGAAAAAATATTGTATGCAACTCGTTGTTTGCACTTGCTGCATAAATAACTATTTCTACAACCCAATACAAAAAGTCATTTCGTAATAGAAACCGTGATTTCCCTCACCATAGTGAGAGAAAGTGTTATAACGTTAACTTTCGTCTTTAGTGACGAAAAGTTGAATTTATATTTTCAATTATTTGCCGCCCTCATATATGATGTTTTGACGACTTTTTCCTATTAATAAACAAAGATAGAAATGATTTGTTTAATAAGAATGCCTTTTTTTGCTTTTGGTTAATTAAAAAGCAAAATAGAATTAGTAAAAATACCGTGTGATTTAAAAACAATTTATATATAGTTGCTAGGTTTCGTAGGTTTGACATTTCTCTTTAATTGTTTACACTGAATGCATTGTTAGTTTTTTGAGTGAGTTATTATGATTTCCGAATAGGAAAGTGATTTAGATTTTCCAAATACACCACCAGAATTAGCAAATCAATCTGAGCAGACCTCTTTGGATTTATTACCATTAAAATCCAAAAAGTTAACTATATGAAGAAATATATAGAAAATTCATGGATTGGAGAGTTAACAATCAGGTTAATTTATTTTTGGAAAATGTGCTGCTTGCAGAAAAAGTATAGTGTTTCACTCGTCGAAAACAACATTTTTTGAAGCACGAGAAAATTACAAGTAAACTGTTTTACTCGCTTCAAAAAATGTTACTTTCGTCAATAGTGAAACAATATACTATTGCCAAACGCATTCTACAGATATAGGTAATCGGGCCGCTCTTAGTTTACCACTTTCCCATTGGAAAGAAGGTCGCCAGTTCCTCGGAAATCATCAGTACTCAAACGTTCTTTTTACCTGACTTGCAGCAGAATTCACCTTAAATTATGTCGTTTTTTATGACTGTGTACCAGATGAGACCCAACCAGATCGATTAGATATTTCATTCTATCGATAAGAAAAATTACGACCTTTTTTAGGATCATAACCTTTCTCACAAATTTCGAATATTCCGTTCTTTCCTATATTCAGTTCCATATTATGTCAAAAACTATCTACATTATAAAGACAAAAGTTTTACAAATGCCTCACAGTAGTCACAGTCAATATGGGTTACGGTCTTCATGATCATTCTTAAGCTTATTCCTACTAATATTCAGAAGTTTTTCAGCCCGTTTAACACATATGTCACCTATGAAGGTCTTACTGTGTACTTGCTTTGGAGTGTTCCACCACTGTAGTCTATGTTGGCTTTTTATCAATTTTTGGACCCTCATAACTGGTTCTGTTCCAACATATTATGTCGTTCCTGAATCTTTTCACGCGAGTTTATCAGCTTGTTCATTTCCAAAATAGTTATTTTAAACCAACCAAAAAAAATACAATAATGAACTAGTATGACATAATAGTTATTTATGCAACAAGTGCAAAAAGTGAGTGTTTTTTGCACGCGACGTGAAATTGTCCAACGAGGTCTTTAGGCCGAGTTGGACAACACGTGTTAATTGTTAATTAACTCGGCCTAAAGACCTCGTTGGACAATTTCACGTCGAGTGCAAAAAACACGTTTTGCAAGAGTTGCATACATTATTTTTTCTAAATTTATGCAAAAACTGGAAAATTAGAATATAATATGTCAAGAACCTAACCTAACCTAACCTAATTAAACTCAACCCGTTCTTCTTTATTTGTATCTTCATGGCCTCCACCTTGTCAGTACTCGATCATAGCTGGTTCTCGCCTTGACCATATAAATTTTAAATAATTAAAGATTTTTGCAATAATTGTAACTCGTTGAGACTAAGTAGTAAGATACACATATATTATTGTTGTATTGAAGCAGGATCAGATACTTGCTATGGATTTTTATTCAATTTAAATGTTTATGATTGTCATTAATCATCACAAAACCGACACAAGAATGACAGATGAGTGCAATAAAGTACCACTTTTTCCATTAAATGTGGTTCACAAAAGTGTTGTTTTTTGCATGAATGTAGAAAAATATCATTATGTCCCGGTACCCACACTAATCTTACTTTAATGTAGTCTGCCAGTAGCATTAGTTCTTCCTGGCAATCTTTTACCAGTCTTAATGTTACCTTGCGGCTATTTAAAGATGCAAGGGCTGCCACTAATTGATAAATTCAACGTGTCAGTTAAATAGAATAAGCAATAATTGTCAACACCACAGCTTGAAGTGGAAAATAGTTTATTGTTTTACGAGTGACGAAAGTAACATTTTTTGAAGCGAGTAGAACAGTTTACCTGCCGAGGCATAGCCTAACAGTTTGTTCACGAGCTCCAAAAAATGTTTTCGACGAGTGGAACACTATACTTTCTCTGCAACCCTGTTTATATCATAATAATATACTAAAAATAGGCAAGAAGCACATTTTCCGGAAATGCATTAACATGATTGTTAACTCTCCAATCCATAAATTTTTCATATATTTCTTCATATATCTTTTTGATTTTAACGGTAATAAATCCAAAGAGGTCTTCTCAGATTGATTTGCTATTTCTGGTGGTGTATTTGGAAAATTTAAATCATTTTCCGATTCGAAAATCTTGATATCTTACTCAAAAAACTAACAATGCATTTAGTATAAACAATTAAAGAGAAATGTCAAACCGAGTGTCAAACATATGAAACCTGGCAACTACATATAAATTGTTTTTTTCTACAAACTTGTTGAAAATGCCATTTTTAGCACTCCATAGAAGCCTTAAAGTGAATTGTCAAATTTTGAAAGCAAACGTCAAAATATTTAGATTTTATTTATTAACATTAACATTAATAGTACAATTTGTGCAATTTGACAAATTAATTTCCTGCACTGCTGTTTTACCATTTTCCGTGGATAAGAAGGAACAATGCGCAGAAAAAATGGAATTTCCAGTCGAGGTTGACGCCACAATATCAAATTAACAATGGTTGCTAAGGTACGTAATATACGATGCAATTTGAAATTATCTCCTTTGGATGTATTAATAAAGGTTTTTAAAATTTAATTCAAACTGTATTATTGCATTTTTTGAAGGTTTTTAGAAAAAATATTGTATGATATACGTGTTAAAAGTACCTTTTAAGGCACTCATGTGAATTGCAGAATTCGCTTCGCTCATTCTGCAAACCTTCACATGCCTGCCTTAAAAATGTACTTTTAACACTTATATCATAAATAACTATTAAATCTCACGGTATTTTTACAATTTCATTTTACTTTTTAATTGATCAAAAGCAAAAAAATGCACTCTTATTAAAGAAATGATTCATATCTTTGTTTATTGATAGGAAAAAGTCGTCAAAACATTATATACAAGGGCGGCAAATAACTGGAAATATAAATTGAACTTTCGTCACTAGAGACGAATTGAAGCTCCTGATTTATCACTTAGCAATCATTAACAATTTTTTTAAATTAAATGTAATTTTGAAATCTAAAATATTGTGAATATTGCCAATGGTTTATTATTATAAAAAGTTCTAGATATGTTTGATCTTACACATGAGAAATTCATAGAATAAACTATTGTTAAGATGTGATGCCTTGTGTCCAATTTTCTGTATGAAAATGTTCGTGTTCGACTTTTTTTACACCAGTACTAATTTAAGGAAATTAAATATGCATTTGAACTTATTTTTCAACGACCTTTTTAAATCTATTATTATTTTCTATGAATGCTATTTGGTAAAAAAGTAAGCTCGCGTTTGACATTTTTGTACAGGAATTCCTATGTCTTATGTAATAAATGTAACATATTTAATTGTTTGGTACATCCTGTACACCCAACCAATTATTATCAAAGGTAATACCACGAGTGCTTCAAATTTTATCAATAATTTTTTCTTTTCGACGAAAACTTGTTTATTTGGCAAAAATATGAAAAAAACAGATTGATAAAATCACGACTCTGCTAGGAGGAGTGTTTTATCTAAATTTGGTTAGTTTTAATGTTTTTGCCTCAAATAAACAAGTTTAAGTGATGACAATGACAAATTATGTGATAAAATTCCAAGAACTAGTTCTATTTGGGAAGATTATTTTTTCAACAATTTAAAAGCATTCAATTATGTATTAAATGTTCAATATTCTCTTGGGTGATGGCACTGAATCAGTTTGTGCTCATTTTTCAATAAACTTCGAAGCACTTTTACTAGTCAATAATGACAAATTCAAGGTAAAATTTCGACGTTTCACTGTAAACAAGGTATTATCGATGAGGAAGCAGAATTATCATATACAATTATGTCTCAGTAAGTTGGAACCATATGGGAAACTTTTTTATTATTAATTCAAGGAAAAAAATGTATTCCTCATAAAAAGTTCTGCATGTTCTAAAATCTAAAATAAAATCAACCGATATCAATTTTTTTCAGTCGTGTACGAGGTATGTCAAAAAATATGAATTTTACTCAAGAGTAAAGTACCTTTATTTATCAGAATATTGACAATTGTTATTATAAAAAGTTGATTATAATTGAAAGCTATTGTCAGATATTTAATATTATCCATCTGCCATGAAAAAATAATTTCTGTTATTTTTACTCACTTCTCTGTATTAGCAATATAAACAAGCTCAAAACCTATTTTTTCAATATAAATGAATGTAATTGCATATTTGAACATAGTTTTTGGTACTGATGAACTTTTTTTCAATAACATTTTTCGATATTGTCAAATTTAAAAGTACTTTACTCTTGATTAAAATTCATATTTTTTGACATACCTCGTACACGACTGAAAAAAATTGATATCTCTCAATTGTATTTCAGATTTTAGAACATGCAGAATTTTTTATGAGGAATACATTTTTTCCTAAAATCAATAATAAAAAAGTTTCCCATATGGTTCCAACTTACTGAGACATATTGTATAATACCACGAGAGTGAAAATTTTGTCGGCAAAATTTTTCGATTGTCATGAAAGTTTGCTGCTTGGCAATTTTGCAAATGTCATTTTTAACAAAGCCACGAGCCGTCAGGCGAGTGGTTTTGGATTATATGTCATAAGCAAAATTACCTAAAAGCGACAAACTTGAATACGACAAAAGAAAAATTTTACCTTACAAAATTTTCAATTGGGGGGTTGGGGGGTATACGACATGACTATTTCACGAGAGAAAAACTAAAAAATCATATGTTTAAACGTTCAAAGATTTGATAATATTAAACGTCAAAAATTGCCGGGACAAGACAAAAAATTGCCGCGACAAGACAAAAAATTGCCAGTTCAAAACCTTCAAATTTTGTCAGTTATCAATTATTTACTTTAGTGAAATAGTCAGTATAATACCGAATGATAGGGTAGAATAATGTATTGCTATTGGTTAAAACCACCAAAATGTCAGATTTTGACAAGCGAGAAATAATCGATAATAATACAACAAGTGTGTTAATGATTATCGAAAAACAACTTTCTTCGATTTTAAGAAAAAAATTGTGGTTTCCTAAAACAACAATTAGCTTCGAAAAAGAGAAGAAATTTTCGAAAATCATTAATTACACGCATCGAAAAATGCTCCTCACTTGGAAAATATTCACAGTCCAACTCATAACATAACATACACTTTTTTAAGATGTGATATGACTTGATTTGTACATTCCTTCATAATTATTCTTCCCCTACATATTTATTTATTCATCAATTATATATTATTTTCAGCTTATCTCTACGCCACTGCCTCCTAACATTTTCCTATTACTATCCATCAGTAACAGCAGTAGTAAGCAGTAGAAAGCCATGAGCTCACAGCTGTTACCAGAGCAAGGCCCTCTTGGATATACACACTACCATTGTTGGCATTAACCTTCCTATATGTCTATATACGAGTACAGAGACGGAGTTCATATTTTCTCGTCGTTAATTATTTCTAGCATAAAAATAGAATTTTGATTTTTGCAATGTTTAAGCGATTTTTAATTTGAGATTAATTTTCAAGATAGGTGCAGTGAACTAATATAAATACGGTCCTTAATCATTATTGTAAAGTCTTGATAAAGCGCAAAATAAATACTTGATGTGACCGGGTAGTGGCGTCATAAATGGTTCGTATAGTCACTTCTTCGCACATGGCCACGTTATTGTAACGCCATGGAAAATGATTTGCCGTCAGAAATTTTATTATTGTTTGAATTAAAATCAGAATCAGTCGCAAGCCTGAGTACAACAATCAATGCCCATCACTGGGTATAAATCGCAGCGCTTTTATAGCCGCTATGCAGCAAGGATATTTTGTGTCACGCAGGTTAACACTGTTTTTGCTAGGAAACTCTGGAATTCTGGAATACAATTCCAAAATTTGATAGCCAACTCTTGAAATCACTTGCTATCGAGCAGTGTCGCAGCATAACCAGAATTAGTTAGAGAAGATGCGTGATTCGTAGAACGAAATGAAGAAACGCCACTAAGTTTTGACTCTTCTCGATACCATCAAATTATTCAACTTTTAAGATGAACTGTATCCACATAAAGAATTACGTGGATTCGATGCAATTGTTATGCATTGTGAGGCTACGTGAGGCTCTATCTATAGCATATATTCAACTACACACCAAATGTATCGAAAGTCGAATAATTTCAATAATATCCGTTTCATTAATTGTAAAAAGATTCACCTATTTTCAGCAAAAAACAGTGTTAACCTATACGCACGAGCAATCAAAAATAAGTGCGCAGAGCAGAAAGAGCGCTCAAGAACAATATTTTGAAAAATCCGTCAGAAAGCGACTGCAAACGATCAAGGACTGAAGTCGTTCTCTCAATCGCTCAATCCTTCTTATATGTTCGCGATAATTCATTTACTGGCTTTCATTTAAACCTTTCGTATTTGGAAACATTCGGTGAATTTTTTGATAGATAAATACTTTTTAGTGTTTTATTGTTGGATTTATAACGTGTAATCCATTATTCGTTGATGAATTTTAATAGTATATTCTTCAAGGAGTGCAGAATGATGGCTATTATTCACGCGGATGAAGTTTCCAAAACGAGCGAGCGCAGCGAGTGAGTTTTGGAATCATCCAAGTGAATATTAGCCATTCTACACAGGTAAAAGATAATATTTTCTCCACGACTAAGAAAAGAAAGCTTCCAGTAAGGATCGAACCCCAATCGTCCGCTCCAGAGTCAATTATTTCTACCACTAGGCTGTAGAGCATGTTTAATACATGTAACACAGTTTTAATCGAAACCCTTACATTTATAAATGATAATTGGGAGTTATAACTAAATATAACTACTGTTGTCCATTTTTTCTCTAAATAATACGTAAAATTATGATTCTATCATTATTTTGACGTTTCAAACGAAGCGCTGTTAGAATCGATTTGCATCATTTGGTATTTGACGTTTTAAAAGAGACGATTTGATTTATTCATTTTAATTCATTTGAGCGTGAATTTTGATAATAATAGAATGTGATTGGCTAACGAGAGTGAATTCTTTTTCATTATTCACTGGTGTGAAGGATATATATGTATATTATGTAGCTAAATATGTAAAAATAATTTGTTCGTTATTATTTAGTCGTGGAGAAACAGATTTATGACACGTAACCATAAAATTTGACAGCGCCAAGAAACGCGAACGATTTATTCATGGGGTTGCCAAAACTTTCATTTCGTTTAAGAATGCTGTCTGCCTGAATCACTTCAAGAATTGCAAAGTAGTAAAGTCTTCGCTAAGTAGGTACTGCTCTTTTTCCTGTGAATTCACTCAATAGCGAGCAATCTCAAGAATCGGGCACTGGGTAGCAAATTTGGCTGTGGTCTTAGGAGATGTTAGAACATGAGAGTTAGTAAGTTTATTGTATTTTAGCTATAACTGAAGGTACTTTTGACTTTTAAGCCGCTGAATTTTGAATTTGTGTCGTTGAAACGTATTATTGATTATTCAAATTTGACACAAAGGATGTCAAGCAAAAATAAAAAATAGTGTTGAAAGAAAATCATATTTTAAGTTACCCTCCGATGCGGCTAGTCCGTTTCTGCGTGTGTATGTGAATAGAGGTAGGGATTTCGGATTTTACAAACGGCTATTGATTTATTACTCTATATTTGTGTTGCTAAAAAGGTTTATGATGATATTAGAAGAGGAATTGGAGTTTTACATGTGCACCACTTCAACTTTCAAGGGGGAAAATGAACCGGGAGAACAGTAGTTAGAAACGTATGTCAGTACGAGTTGTTTTTTATTAAAAGTGAAAATTGATGAATCACCATTGATAATATAATAAATGGCGAGTGTTTTTAATAGTTTGTTATTCGATCGCTATATCAAAACCTTGCAAAGACATACTTATACAGGGTGTAACAAAAGGGCAGGTCATAAATCATACAACATATTCTGGGGCTAAAAATAAATCGATCCGACCCAAGTTACCCTAGTATGCGAAAAAAGTTACAATCTGGCCGCAATTAGATATCGTCAGAAGCCATTACTTTTCCAGAATATTCGGTTTTCGATAGTATCTGTATCTTTTTTTTACAAAAAAGTCGCATCTACCTCTGAGGTAATTTAGACACATGAATATATATTCACATACATATATAAATATACATAAAGATTACTCATAATTTTGTTAGTAGGTTAGTTTCTTTGATCAATTTAAAAAGGTTCTCGTAATTAGATTTTGCACCAAGTACTAGTTCTAGTGTGTTGCCTATGTTATTGTCTCGTCTCGATTGTTCAAACTTTGGACATTCAATTATTAAGTGATTCACAGAGAGCTGTGTGCTGCATATTTCGCACTGAGGGGGCTCACTTTTACTAAATAAATAGCTATAGATGAGTCTAGTGTGTCCTATTCGTAGCCTAGTTAAGATGACTTGTAGTGATCTATTGTTTATTGATTGTGGCCAAGGTTTTACTTCCGGTTTCACATTGCGTAGCTTAGATTGGGATATTTGCCACTCGTTTTGCCACAATTGCCGCACTTTTTCTTTTAGTATAGGTTTATGTCTTCGTTCGCTACCGTTTGCGCTTCACTCGCGGTTTCACTAGTTATTGCAGTATCTGTATCTGATGAAAAGGTAATAACAAATCCAAATTTTCGTCCTCGAAAGCCATCCGTATCATTGTTAAATATCTCAAAAACCTTAAATTTTGTTACTTTTATCAAGCTTTGTCAATTTTAACCACCAAGGACTAATATTACGGCAAAAATAGTTATATATAATCTAGAAGCAAACAAATTTTGCAAAAAAAAACGAGACTTATTTTGTCCATGTAGGTTGAATAGTTTCTGAGTTATGGCAGTTCAAAATTCAAAAAACTATTTGTTTTTGTAACAATAATGTAGAAGGTCTAATCTTTCAACAAAATGACACTAGTTTCGTTTAATTAGACCTAATAGTTCTTGAGATATAGATGTCCAAAGCTGATGAGATTAGTGATAAACGAAATAATTATCAAAATAAAAAACGTTGTAGTAAGTACAAATTTAGTTTTTTTTCAAAATATGAAATATATTCAGTGCCTATGTATGTATGTTTGTATTTTTGGGGTAAAATTCACGAGATCTATTTTGCCTCCTTACTTCTACTTAGTTTCTGAAACAAGTAGCTCCTTTAGTTCTTTTTCCCGGAGGAACTTTAGGATATCTGCAGGCTTCTCTATCCAGTAATCTCCCAGGTACTGTGCTCTAGGATTCTGGAGTGCTGTGCAGTTGGAGAGTATGTGGATGGAGGTTTCTTCTTTAATGCCACAATATCTGCATTTTTCTTTCTCCACTATTTTGAGCTTTTTCAGATGCCCATTCAGGCTTATGCATTCATTTGATCTCAACAGGTTGCAGTCACTCAGAAGAATCTTTAATTGTCTAAGCCCTACTAGATCTATCCAATGGTCAGATCTACTTTTTTTCGAACATTTAACGGTTTTTGAGATATTTAACAATGATCCGGACACCACTTCATCAGATACAACATAAAAAAATCAAAACTACCTTTTTTCATGCAAGGTAGCACCCTTGTTTTAGTACGATTCACATATACTATTTAGTAATATGCAATATTTATAAATATTTTACTCGAGTTTGCGAAATAGCCATTTATAGTTCCATACCACTTATACTTTTTCTACTGCTAATTTGATAGAAACATGAACTGTCATTATTTTAAATGCATGAAAAATAGGGAGTTTGATAATAACTTAAATTCAGTTACTTTCGAAGCTTCTCTCATGCCTGGAGATGTCAAATTAATTATACGTAACGTATGCAAAAACGTTGACAGAACCAAATTGATATGATATCATCGAACGTCACAATTTGGAATGTACCTCTTTGATTTCACCACATTTAAAAAGGAAATATTTAAAAACACATTTGTTTTCCAGTAATTTTCCCAACAATCCAAGCGAGTAGAAATTCTGTCAAGATCTTTTCACGATCTAAGAAAGTGACTTTACTTGACTAAGGCTTGAGATACAATAAAATCATAAAACTTTTCAAATTTATTGTGCAAAGCCGATGACCTGATAAAAAAGATGAAAAATAAGGTATTTATAACAAAATTGAGCCACAAGTCTTGTAGAGTTTTCACGTGATTATTTTTATTACTCGCTAACAAAATAAATTTGATGTGGGAGTATGTACAGTTCCTCATAACTCTGTATTGTTGATTTTACTCATAATACTTCATAGTTATATAGCTGAAATTTGGATATATTAATGTTAAATTGATTTTAACAATATATTACATTATTATTAGTTATAACTATATGAAAAAACCAAAATATAAGGTACGTTACAGTGGAATTATGTCACTGTAAATATATATTATGGTATTTCCCGAATAAACGTTTTAGTCTGTCTAGGAAACTATAATTTCTATTTCTGGAGTTTAAGTATAAGTGCAGATAATTGAGCCACTTTTAAAGACAACGGCTAGGTTAGAGGTGGGCATAAAAGTGTCAATTTATTTGCAGGAAACTAAGAATACACTATTTTGACCTGTTTTCTATGCGCAAAGCTCAACATTCAAGAATAGTGGGCAGCATAGAGTAATAAATAAAAGAGAGGTTTTAAAACATATGGAAGATACTGGCACAAAGTATGTGCGCAGCCAGTTGAGTATGGCGCATCAAATCGACTAACTGAACTAACAAACCCCACCTCTTACCAAGGATATTAGATGAGAATAGGATTGATTAAAAGCTGAAAAGTGTCAGCCGAGTTTGATGACGTCACTGGTTACCCATGCGCGCGTCGCCTTGCGCGAATTATGAAACTGTGAAATTCGTGGTGTTATTTATTTATTTTTCAAATTTTAATAACAAAAAATAAAGTATTTAATATATAAGCAAAATTTTTCAACATGTTTTTTTTATGATAAAATCATTCTGGGTACAAATTATGTAAGTCAAAAGACATATTCCTTTTACTTTAAATAATAATAATTAATTGGGCGATTTAAAAGCAAGTTCAGGGGATAGTATTCTGGAAAAACATAAGCCATTATGTAATAGCATTTTCAGTTAGCCAACTGCAAATGTTTAAGATAATCCGGATAAGAATGATGGAGAATATGTTTACGCACCTTAGATATGAAGTATAACATGACAATTTTTAAGTGTAATTTTCAATAAGCAATAAAAAATATGATTACTATTTTAAATTATGTTCCACTTACCCCATTTCTTGCTAAAACAACATGTCATGATCAGTTTTTCAGGTTTCTTTCATTATTATTATTATTTATAAACTGTGTAGGTAAGTTATTCAATATTTTAATTTTTTGCAACTCAAATATGTACTAAATTTAGAGTAAAAAAGTACTTTGTTAGTATATGAAATAGCTTTTATTGATTTCTAAAAGAACTTGAATTGTGTGATTTATGAGGTTTTTGAAATGGCTGATTCAATTTTATACTCATTTTTATTAATCTGCAATTATAACAGGACAAAACTGGTATTTTTACATGAAAATAATACAACACTAATATCCTTGAAGAGTTTCGTCTTAGAAACAGCTGTTGCAATTATCAATAGTTACACTTATTACAATACAGTTCGAAATCTGTCTTTGTTTACTACACAGAGAAAGAGAAGATAGACTTATAATTGATGGAACACCAATGTCGACAAAAGAACGTTGCTGTGACGTCACTGGTTACCCAAACGGCTAGCGTTGCTCTTATGGGAATAATCCATCCTATTCTCATCTCATCTAATATCCTTGACCTCTTACCACATGAAAATGGTCAATATTATTTTAATTTGAGGTTAATAATACATTTACTTATAGTAACTTTTGATATCTATATTTATTATTATCATAGGTAAGTTAAAAAAGAAAAATAATGGAAACAACAATGTTTTTAATTTTATCGTTTGTTTTTGCAGACAATCAAATTTGCTAAAAGTGAAAAAGTGTGAAAAAGTGGAGGACAAAGTGGTATTTCAGTGTGTGCTTGAAGATGCCTCCAGGTAGTGGTAGATTAGTGTATAAGTGTTTTGGATTATTTGTTTTTCTATTTTTTCATCTTTATTGAATGTTTTTGTTTTATTTTGAATATTTTATTGTATGAAAAATGAAACGCTTGTTCACTTGAGACTGATATGAATTCGTGATTCATAGTTGGATTATTTGTTTGTCTGTTTTTTCATTTTTATTGACTGTTTTTGTTTTATTTTGGATATTCTATTATTTTATTGTATGAAAAATGAAACCTAGCTTGTTCGCTGAAGACTGAATTTGTGATTTATTTGATTATTTGTTTAAGGCTGTTTTTTATGTATTAGATTTATTTTATTTGAACTTTTTGTTAAATGGATTATTTGTTTTTTTTTTATTTACTATTTTTGTGTTATTATTTTCAATATTTTATTTTTATTGTATGAAAAATGTTGTTTTAATATAGTAATTTCTCACTAGCAGAGGTTTTTTTATTCTCCTCCTCCTAATAATACAATATTACGCGTATGCTGAAAACTTGCAAATTCAAAAAGCGCGCGTCTTGTATGTTAGTTCATGCCAGTCGACAAGGTAGGCGCTAGTGGTAACTTTGTGCCACAGAACGCTACACGTTCAACATCCCTCTTTTATTTATTACTCTATGGTGGGCAGTTGCTAAGCCAGTAGAAAATATCAGTGCGATAATGTTACAAATTGATTATAATAATGAAATGGAACAAAGTATGGTTTTAATTTTTATATTGATAAAGTTGTTATACAATAAATAAAAGAAACATTTAATTTATAACGATATTCTTGAACACAAATTAAGTGTTGTTAATATTTACATTTATTGTAAATTGTACTGAGTTTATAGACGTTGAAACTGCTAATTGTTTGGTTTATCTCGTTTCGATCATTTTCATTTGAAGTCGAGCCATTTCTACTTTATTTTTGAGTGATTCGTCAATATATTCTTCCGCCAAACTGGAAGATTTCCATCCCCCGTGGCGCTTTAAAGAGGGAATATCAGTTCCAGATCTACCAAATGTGTTGCCGATGATCTTGAGAAACAATAGAGAGTTATTGTAACCACTTTTTCTTCGTCTTTTAATAAAGGATTTCTTTATTTTGACATTCACGCATGCGCATTTGACGTCTTTTATTAAAGGATCATTAATAAAATAAAGGCAGCCTGTATTTATATAAAATACAGGATAACTTAACTTTAGTTAAAGGATCGTCAATTTTGACGTTTTTGACAATTTAATTGAGAAAAGAAGAAATACTTTCCGAAATTGACAGCGACAATTAAATTTAGCGTTACATTATTGATTTGAGTTAATTTCGTTCCCAGTTTCTCCAGTTATTTAATATAAAAAAATGTGCGAAGAACCTAAAAGGTTGCGATTCAACTACCTGTTATGTATTTTCTTCTTTTTCGGTTCAGAACGTAACTCACGTTCTGACCCAAAAGAGAAGAAAATATCTTAGTGTTAAATCAGTTACAATAACTATATTTTACATACCCTCATTTTCATCCTTTATTACAGGCTCCTTTAATAAAAGGAACCTTTATTTCTGTTTTACAATAACTCTCTAATATCCTGTACATTGTCATAACAAAGTAATTTCCACAATATGAACATAGAGAAACTTATCTAAACTCACTTGTTAAATCTTGAATGAAATATTTTTATTTTGTCTAATTTTTTAAATGTAAATCAACGATCGAAGGAAAAATGGTATGTACAATTCGTGGGAAAAGCATATTCCCAAACTCCTGTGTTAAAAGACAGTCATTGGGGAATGTTATGGTTTTTCCACTAATTATACTTTTACTAAGCCATCAGGTTTTTTGCCAAATAGTATTTTAGTTTGAGGCTAGATGTGAAGATGTCATTGCTATCAGTCCAGAATTATGCTCTCAGAGCTTCTAGAAGGATAATAGACAGACATATCGGTACCTACATCCCTGTATATACCAATTTTATGCATGTCTCTCCTAACTGTGAACTTCCCTTTTTCAATCCCTGTTGGGATTTGATATTTTGTTAGTCAGCGAGGGTTTATGACGAGCAGTTTGATCTGTTTTTTCTTCGACACGTTTCTCCAGTACGTCTAACGTGTAGTTTGAATCATCCGAGATGTACACCCACGTTATGTAGATTCCTCAAAAGCTGGTTTCAGGACCAGCTGCATCCACTTTCCGACCCTTGCTTTGCTAGAGTCTTTGCCTTTTCATACCGTTGTGCCACAACACTCACCAAGTGTCTCCCTATTTTGGTTTGCCATGGACGTGAAATAAAATTTATGTAGGGCAATCATTGATTTGTGAAAATTCCCATTTACCATGGGCGTACGATAAAATTTTTGATGGGGTTCATTTCTGTGTGAAAATTTTCATTGACCATGGGTGTACCATACAATTTTTAAAAAGAAAACATAGATAAAATTTCAAAGTGTGCTACTTAATTTGGAAAATTTCATCCCCTTATAGGCATATTATGAAATTTTTGAAAAGGTGATCATTTTTGTGTGAAAATTCTCATTAACGATAGAAGTACCCTGCAATTTTTAAAAGGAAAACGTTTATTCCCAATAATTTTCATCTACCATGGACGTGGGATAAAATTTATGTAAGGCAATTATTGATTTGGGTATAGAAATTTTTATTAACCATTGGCGTGCGATAAAATTTTAAAAGGTGTTAATTAATTCGGACAAATTTAATCCCAGCATAGGCATATGATAAAATTTTTGGAAAGGGGTTCATTTTTGTGTGAAAATTATCAATAACCATGGGAGTAGGTACCATACAATTTTTGAAAGGAAAACTTTCGCAAAAATTTCTATCTACCAAGGACGTGACAAAAATGTATGTAAGGCAATCATTTTGTAGAAATCCCCATTTACCATTGGCGCACGATAGAATTTTAAAGGGTGTTAGTAAATTTGGACAAATTTCATCCCAACATAGGCGTATGATGGAATTTTTGGAAAGGGGTCCATTTTTGTGTGAAAATTCCCATCAACCATGGTAGTACCATGCAATTTTTAAGAGGAAAACGTTTATTCTCAAGAATTTTCATCTACTATGGACGTGGGATCAAATTTTTGTAAGGTAATTATTAATTTATAGAAATTTTTATTAACCATTGGCGTACGATAAAATTTTAAAGGGTGTTAATTAATTCGGACAAATTGAATCTCAACATAGGCATATGATAAAATTTTTGGAAAGGGGTTCATTTTTGTGTGAAAATTATCAATAACCATGGGAGTAGGTACACAATTTTTGAAAGGAAAACTTTTGCAAAAATTTCCATCTTCCAAGGACGTGACAAAAATGTATGTAAGGCAATCATTTTGTAGAAATCCCCATTTACCATTGGCGCACGATAGAATTTTAAAGGGTGTTAGTAAATTTGGACAAATTTCATCCCAACATAGGCGTATGATGGAATTTTCGGAAAGGGGTTCATTTTTGTGTGAAAATTCCCATCAACCATGGTAGTACCATGCAATTTTTAAGAGGAAAACGTTTATTTTCAAGAATTTTCATCTACCATGGACGTGGGATAAAATTTTTGTAAGGCAATTATTGATTTATAGAAATTTTTATTAACCATTGGCGTACGATAAAATTTTAAGGGCTGTTAATTCACTTGTACATATTTTACCCTATTATGGGTGTATGATGAGATTTTTGTAAAGGGGTTCATTTTTGTTTGAAAATTTTCTTTAACCATGGGTGTACCATACACTTTTTAAATGGGAAACGTTCATTATCAAGGATTTATAACTAACATTGACGTACGATAATATTTTAAATAGTGTTAATTGATCTGGAGAAATTTCATCCCTACATGGGCGTGTGGTAGCATTTTTTACGAGGGTTAATTTTTTGTGAAATTTCTTATTTACCATGGAAGTGCGATCAAATTTATTTTTTCGTGCAAATAGCACATAGGCGTACGATGTAGTTTTTAAAAAGCATTAAGTAATTTGTTTTTTGAGCGGATTCAGTTATTTGAAAAATTTTTCGTTTGCTATTGAAGTAGGGAAATAATTTTGGAAGAGGTTCAATTGTTTTTGTTTCCCCTTTTATCGGTAGTCACCAGAATTGCCTATTTGCTTTTTTATCATCAAATAATTATCATACAGTAACATCATTAATTTTGTAACTGACGTATGACTGCGAAAATTAGTTGGAAAGTAAAAAAAAGGGTAAATGGAATGAAAGTATTTAATCAATTAATAGAAAATTATTTATTCACTATAATAAAGGATTCATGAAAGAATTCCCGTAATACTTGTACAAAAATACCTAAATAACTATCAGTTATTCTGCTATCACAATTGCAGTACATTGTCAGTTTTTAAAATCTCTCAATCTATAACACATCTTTTATACAATATATATACATTCAATTTATCTACAAATAAATAATAGTATGTACATCATTTTAATAAAATATTGCAACAACATAAAAATTTATAAACCAAAAAAATTACTGCTCCCTAAAGCAGTTGATGTAATAACAATGAAATTTTTAAAAATTTCAATGTTATTACAAAAAACTGATTTATAATGCAATTAAATTAATTAGACATTTTTTATATTTCTCTTATTTGAATAGGGTTATTAAAATTGTTAATAAAACAGTTAAATAATCAGATTGTAACTATAAGAGTGAAAAAATAGTGAAGTGTTATATTAACGTCTACAAGTAGCATTGCCGTATTTGACATATTATTAGGTACATTTGTGTGAAATTGTGGTGCATAAAATTTTCAGATAAATGCTCATATATTATTTACCTCAAGCAAACATTATAAAGTCTTAAAATTACAGTTTATTGATATCTTTCAGTTATTTAACTGTTTACTAACAAAAAAATATTTTTTTCTATGACTGTTGAGTAATGGACCCTTTTTATGTAACATTTTTGTTGAGTAACTGGATGCATTACACAAAACAAGCCACGCCCCGTGTGTAATGATCCATTACACACGACTATCTGGCCAATCACCGTCAAAGAATGCCATTACACACGACTATGTTCGGTGTAATGTTTGAATCAGACTCGCCATGAAATGTCATAATTAAACTTTGACAGTACCTATACCTACTAGGCGAGCGGCAACCACCCCTAAAATGACATGGTAGTGACCAGATCACTTCTAATCGCTAAAAACCATGTTACTTTATGTTTTCGAGGGTGCTAAATACGAATATGACGTTTGTTTTTCTCTAAAATTGGGGGAACATTGTTAAAATCTAAAATTAAGTGAAAAATGAGAAAAAATTTTTTTCGCGAATATCGAACTTCAACTCGCTGCCATTCAGGGAATAATCAATATTTTTCCATAAAAATTTTATCACACATTTTTGAACTCATTTGCAAGGCAGTAAAACATACCCGAAGTTTCTAAAGCAATTTCCCAACGCTCGGGAAATTTTGGAAAATTTTTTACTACTCTTTCATACTTTGTACATACTTTTGCAAAAGTTGAGTGACGAAGTTTTCAATTTTAAATTTCTAGATATGTAGTCTTCAAGTACAATAGACAAGGAAGTTTTTCAGAAAATTTCAAATTTTTATTTGCAAAAATAAAAATTATACAGCGTCTTTAATCTCAGCGTTCTAGTCGCTCGACGTTTGCACTGGGCGCGTTTCTCTTGAATTTCATGCAGTGAGTGAATAATGAATCTAAAATTTTCTAATAATAATTTTTTTTATAAACAATGATACAAAGAATAATAGTAGAAAACCATGTATAAATATAAAAATGTATTCACTATATACATTCATCATCAACTACATTTACAATATTAGTACATGAATTTCGGCAACTACATAATTCACAGCATTCCAAACTAGATTTTTTACAAGGGCACACGTCGGTAGAACAAGAAGATTTTTGAGAACAAGAACAGAAGAAATTTTGTTATTATTCCATTGCCGACAATCCATTGTAAAAATCAGGTAACACATTCCCCTTATCGATCAACCATCCATATTCTTTCAAGTTTTTTGTCAAAATCGTGGAAAATGTCGCCTGATTCCATTCATTGATTTGCCAAATGCACCTCAATACGTGTTTTCCAATGCAGGCTTAGAAGATGGTAACTTATCAATACATGAGTTTTTCATTAAAGCCAAATTATATCTCAATAAGTTAATATCTGTGCGAATAGGAAAAATATTGATTATTCCGTAGAAGGCAGCAAGTTGAAGTTCGAATATTCGAAAAAAAATTTCTATTTTTTGACGTAATTGTAGATTTTAACAATGTTTTCTCAATTTTAGAGGAAAACAAGTTTAAAGCTATTCGCACAGATATTAACTCATTGAGATATAATTTGGCTTTAATGAAAAACTCATGTATTGATAAGTTACCATCTTCTAAGCCTGCATTGGAAAACACGTATTGAGGTGCATTTGGCAAATCAATGAATGGAATCAGGCGACATTTTCCACGATTTTGACAAAAAACTTGAAAGAATATGGATGGTTGATCGATAAGGGGAATGTGTTACCTGATTTTTACAATGGATTGTCGGCAATGGAATAATAACAAAATTTCTTCTGTTCTTGTTCTCAAAAATCTTCTTGTTCTACCGACGTGTGCCCTTGTAAAAAATCTAGTTTGGAATGCTGTGAATTATGTAGTTGCCGAAATTCATGTACTAATATTGTAAATGTAGTTGATGATGAATGTACATAGTGAATACATTTTTATATTTATACATGGTTTTCTACTATTATTCTTTGTATCATTGTTTATAAAAAAAATTATTATTAGAAAATTTTAGATTCATTATTCACTCACTGCATGAAATTCAAGAGAAACGCGCCCAGTGCAAACGTCGAGCGACTAGAACGCTGAGATTAAAGACGCTGTATAATTTTTATTTTTGCAAATAAAAATTTGAAATTTTCTGAAAAACTTCCTTGTCTATTGTACTTGAAGACTACATATCTAGAAATTTAAAATTGAAAACTTCGTCACTCAACTTTTGCAAAAGTATGTACAAAGTATGAAAGAGTAGTAAAAAATTTTCCAAAATTTCCCGAGCGTTGGGAAATTGCTTTAGAAACTTCGGGTATGTTTTACTGCCTTGCAAATGAGTTCAAAAATGTGTGATAAAATTTTTATGGAAAAATATTGATTATTCCCTGAATGGCAGCGAGTTGAAGTTCGATATTCGCGAAAAAAATTTTTTCTCATTTTTCACTTAATTTTAGATTTTAACAATGTTCCCCCAATTTTAGAGAAAAACAAACGTCATATTCGTATTCAGCATCCTCGAAAACATAAAGTAACATGGTTTTTAGCGATTAGAAGTGATCTGGTCACTTTTTCGTTTTCTAAACGACTTTTTGGGGGTATGCCGCTCGCCTATACCTACCAAAGGTGATTTAGAGCTGACTTTTTATTAGAATGGATACAGAAAGTGATAACGAATTCAACTGCTCAAATTTCACCATCAATATTGTAAGCAATAAATGAATTTTCATTGTAGCTTCCAAAATGGAATTGTTTGACATAAAGCATTAAGTTTATTCAATAAAATATTCTCTAAATATCTCGTTCGTTTGAATTGATAGGTGAACACTCAGTCATAGAAAAAGTATAGTATTCTACTTTCGTGTAATGGCTATTACTCACTCGAATGATTACGAAGTTCGCCTGCGGCTCACGTCGCAAACTTCATTCTCATGAGTAATAGCCATCATTACACGCTCGTTGAATAATATACTATTTTATAAGTAATTTTCCAACAAAATGGAAATTTTAATGCTAATTTTGAGATGAGTCATTTTGAAAAATCAAAGTCAATGTTGCGAGGAAAATTTTACAACAATGCTATCTTGCCTTACTGGCTATAATGATGAATTAACATAAATGGAGCAATTTGGAGATAGGGGATGATAGTGACAGGTTTGAAAAGTCATAACTAGTTGGGAAATTGAGATATTAAAAAAAAATGTATTTCTGTCGTAAAATTCAAGTTTTTTGTTAATGATTCTATAAATTGAAAATTGCTTTTGAAATTTTGTCCACTATTTATTTTCAAGCATGTACGAATGTACGTATTTATATGAAATAATAAAAATAATCAAAAGCGACTGATAAATTTAGAAGATAATAAACAAAATAATGTCAGTTGTCATTTAATTTGATGAATTTTCAAAAAGTCGTAACTCAATTTTTTATTGTTTTGTGGAAAAATATTCTGAAATCTTTTTTTCTCAATTTTATTTCAAGCTTTCGATTTGTCGGCATTTTCGTATCAGAAAAAAGACAAATTTCTCGAAAAATATAATTATTGCTATCGCTCCCTTGAAATAAAAATTTGAAAAATATTTTGCTATACAATTTTGGAAAAACTATTCCCAAAATCAAAGTTTTTAATATAATTAAATATGCGAGAATCAACAGAAATGAGGTTAGTTTTGTGAAAAAAATTGAATTAAATTTTATATACTGAGCGCACATGAGTCATGAGCTACCAACTTTTAAAAGGGTTGATAGATTTTGTTAGAATTAGGTGGATTGTACTGGGAACAATTTTTAATTAATTTACATCTAAAATTGATATGGCTGAATTCTGTTTGAAACAGAGGCGGTTTCAGGTGCAAGTTGTAATAAAAATTAATTAATTTTCAACTTTTTTTTAGAGACTAAGCAAAAAACTTTTCATTGGTAACTGGAAAATAGAGTTATTTGAAGTTATTTAAGGTGTGAAAAAAATTTAAATTGGCCCCAATACTACCAAAAATAAAATTTTAATAAAACATATTCATCCATGTCCCATTTACACCAGTTATTTCTAAATAGATAATTTTTTTTTAATATCAATTTATTTTTGATTTTTCAAGTTGTCACTATTTTTTTATTCCATTTTTTACCCTTTTCATTAAATCTGAAAAAATTATATTTATTTATTCCATCCCTCCCCAGGGACAAGAAGAATTTTCAACAACTAGTTTTCAGATTCTTGACAGAAAACAAAATTGAAAATTCTGTAGCTTGTTTCAAAATTTACATTCAAAAGTCCCAATTTTCTTGGACTATAAGGCAGCGTCCATCAATTACGTAAAGTGTTCAGGGACGGATCGGGACGAATCTTACCAAATCTCACTCGTTCGAGAGGGGGGTCCGTGCGTATTTTTTTGGCAAATTTGAAATAAAATAAAACCTGATCAAATCATGCCCATCGTATTTGTCAGAACGCCATAAAGCAGCAAAAATTAATCAAACGCTTTTATAGACAAATTTAAAAAAATCCTGCATAAAATTAGGGGAGGGAGCCGGGAAAAATCTCACTACATCTCACCTAGGTAAAGGGGAGCCAAAAAGACATCACGTAATTAATGGATACCCCCAAACTGGTACACATTCTTTATCCAATCCATCTTGAGAATTAAAAAAATATTAAGCAAAAATTTCTGATAAATTTTGGAAATATAAAATCAATTTTCATTCGACGCTGTCACGATGCAGTGATTTGTTGATTTATTCAGTTTTATAGGACATGAAAGCCCAAAACTCAAAAAAATGAGTTCATCTCAATCTTTCACCAATCACCATCCTACCAAGGCTTCAAGATACTTTGAGCAGTTTTAAGACTGCCGATATAACAAAATGCATTAATTGAAAAGTTCCTTGTTATATTGTGGTTATTTAATTGAATAAAATCATTTGAATAGATATTTTAATAAGACATTATCGGCCAAAAAGTGAACTAAATCCAAAATAGATGACTCCTAATAGATGATTAATAATTTCAAAAATAAATATCAAAACTGAAACTTCTTTGAAGAAAGATTTGTGACAATTGAAATATCGGCAGTCGAAATAAATTAAATGAATATACCTAATATGGCCTCCAGACAGTTTTAATATTATTTACAGTAGAAGAACTTAACTTAGTATTAGAATGACTTAAACTAACAGGTGAACCGTTAACAGATTTCAAACTTACTGTGCTGATTTCACTATTAAACAACGGTTCTTTGTCCTGCACAGTTGAATCAGGATGTTGAATCTCCTGTAGAAGAGTACTCGCCGATTTAATAGGAACAAACGCTGATTTAACTACATCGATATCTTCATTATCAGAATCGTCTGATGAAGAAGAAGAGCTTTGATCCATCGTTGAATGAATTTTTGTTTCTTGAGCACTTGATAATTGCGGACTGATTGATTGACTATTGGAAACTGGTGATATCCTCAGGCTTATCTGATCTAATGGGCCAGGTATCACAGGTCGTAAAGGCATTTCGAAACTAGGTAGCTTGTTTATATCTTGTGAAAAATGAGGTAATGTAGCTGGTAAAAAATTTGGACCAGCATGGAAATGACCAGCTGGACCAGCCGGAGGGGGTATGAAGAAATCATGAGGGGGTTGAACGTTTGGAACCAATGGTGAACCTAGAACAAAAAGTTTGTTATAAAATATGTATAGAAAAGATTTTTCAGTTGGACAAAAAAAATTATGAAAGGAGCTTTTGGAAATAACAATCTAGCTACGCTTTTAAAACTACTAAAAGCGTATGTAACTGAAATGTGAATGTTGGCATATCCTTACCTTTTACTAAAGGAGCATTCATATTATTCTGCTGGGGTACATTCGCAGATCTTCTTAGGTAATCTGGAAATGCGTACGTCATGTAGGCTGCGTCTAACCATCCAGGATTCAGTAGAAAAGGGTTGAAACCACCTGGTAATCCAGGCATACCATATCCATATTGAAAATCTGTAAAAAAATGTCTATATTAATAAAAGTTACATTACAAGCAGGCTAGTTGATAAAAGCTGTTAGTTTTTGGTGTAGCATGGTGAGAAGAAAATCTCGAGAGCAATTTTGTAACATTTCAATATATTCTAGACTTGGCAAGAATTTAAAAAATACATCAACCAACGAAGGGTGAGACAGAAAAGTGATGGCAGATACTGGTGGTGGGCCAGAAAAACTGGAGCATTTCATCTTGTGGAGACAGCAAAAAAAAGGTAGGTATGGTTACTTTGTTTAGCGACGTTGTCAGATGGGCAGCTGCATTTTCCTTTCCACTCTATACGTCAATTATTAAAATATACGAAAACAGACTTGTATTCAATAAATGAGATTAACATTTTTCCAGTTTGTGTAGAAGTCTGATAGCAATGCAGATCACTATTTTTTTAATACGACAAATATGGAACCCTCATGTTTGAGGCAATTCAGGCAATTAGGCATGTCATTCACAAAAGAATAGAATTTTATACCAAGTTCAAGCAAGAGTACTTTGAATTTGTATATTTGGACGGAAAATGGATTTTTAATAAAGGTAGCAAAAAAATATTTCATGTATAAAATCTATAAAACAGACCGATGGCGAACAACAAAGACACAAATTATTGTGAAGGCAGGTGGAAAGCATGGTATTGTTATGGAGGCGGATCTCTTATTTTCGATATTTTTTGAAATGGTTAAAAGAGAAAACACTTTTTCAACATAAGTAATAGTGTGCAAGCATACATTAATGAAGCACTTCCTTAGGATAATACATGAAATTATCATACTCAAAAATAGACATTTGACTTTACTTTTCCTAAAACAATATGTACCTATATTGATTTAAGCAAATATGCCGTTTCATCATTTTGAATACATGAAACTGTAGTTCTGTTATTTTCTGTCTGGTGGCGTCAATTATTGAATTAAATCTTCTTTATTTTCTATATTGATTATTGAACAAAATTATGCTTTTATAGAAATGAACTGACATGACATTTCATCGCGAGAAGACGTCGAAAACTACAAATTGGACTAAGCTACTTTGATTTTACCACATTGAACGCGACCAGACAAAAAATATTTAAAAACGCATTTGTTCCCTAGGAACTCACCCCTTAATTCTCCCATGATAGAAATCCATGCTAGTAGAAATTGTGATCAAAATATGGAGGTTTATATGATTGGATTTACGCCGGAGAAATTAACATTTTTCGAGGTCGTAGTAGAAAAACCGACTGGTAAACTGCAAGTGGAAGTATGTGGAATTTTGGTGTAAATATGTGGAAGTATGTGAAAGTTTGGTTAGGTTAGGTTTGAGGTCCTAGTAGAAAAACCGAGAGGTGAACCGTAAGTGGAAGTATGTGGAATTTTGGTTAGGTCAATACACGAATCAGACGATGTGCAGTGAAAATAACGAATTAGGAATAAATACAGGGTGTGGATAAATAGGTGTTAAAAAGAAGAAAGAGTGCGTAAAAAATGTAACTCGTTGGAGTTTGTATTTTCGAGATACAGAATGTTAAAGTTACCCATACAACAGGTTAAATATCATATAAAAATCAATGCTATTGAGTGTTTCCAGAAATTACAAAATTTTGGTCTCGTTATGGAAGCGTATTGCATCACAAAAAGGTTGTATGGGTTCTTATATTTTCAACTATCTTGAAAACAGTGTGTAGAAGTATGTACAAGTATGTGGAAGTTTTTTCAAATGTAGGTGTACAAGATTTTTGCCGGCAGTTTACCCCTGCAGAAAAACATGTTTCCAAAAATCTATTTCAATAGTTTTACTTCCTAAATATCATTAGAAAGTCGTAAGTAAAGTAACCGATTTTGGTTTTAAAACGGTTCCAAAATTCTCAGCTTAGACATTATTTTATGCTTTTGCGGTGATGATATAATTTCAAAGACAAATATTGGCGTATATACATAGTCCGGCAAAAGTCCGGGACCGGACAAGTATCGGTGACAGATTAACGCATAGGCCCGTGAGGCCCGTGCCTAGGGCGCCACGATTTGGGGGGCGGCAAAATTTTCAGAACGTTAAAATTTAAGAGCCGAAGAAATATACTGCAATTTTGGTCATAGTTTGGAATGCTATTTTAGATCGTTTTAATGCTGCAAGTAAGAAACTACAAGAATATCATGCGGATTTATCATCTGTGTTTATGGTTCTTTGGCATTATTTCTTCAAGATATGAGGGACAAACAATACTCTGAATATGAAGAAACAGCAAAAGCACTGTCTGGAGTTCAAGTTAATTATCGTTATGATACAGTTCGCAAGAAAACCACTAAAATTCCGGCAGATGAGTCAAGGGTGAATGAAACAATACCTTCATCTGGTCACGAAAATTTCCCCACCAATTAATGTGTATTACCAAATTTTAGATACTTTAATCGTACAATTGGCCGGACGTAAAAGTGCTTATCAAAAACATATAGAATTTTGTTGACCTAAAAGGGCGGCGTATCAGACAGGGCCTAGGGCGGCAATAAGCCTATTCCGCCACTGACAAGTATTGAAGGAGATATAAAATTTTTTAGAAATCTTTTTATGGTACAAATTTCACTCCAACTTATTGAAATTAATACTAGATATCTTTTTTTTTATGTTTAAAAGATACTTTTTGTTATTTCATAAAAATATGTCTCTGAGTGGATAATGATTTTTCTGTGAAAGTGGCTAAATCTTTTTAACCACTCGGTATAAGATGGCAAAACCCTACATTTTCTAAAGGCTTAAAACGTGATCTTTTCAAATCTACCGTTAGATAGCAAGATAGCATTTGAAGAAAAAAAACTGAAACATCCTGTATATTTTCAAATCATAGTTTAAGTTGAATTGAAATTTGTAGTATGAAAAGATTTTTTCTAAAAGATTGTATTTTCTTGTAGTTGGAGTTTTGCCGACCTCTATATTAAAACTAGGACAAACGGTATATGATAGTATTACTGGTATATGTTCAACTCGAGGTTCAACTATTATACTTATATGTATGAGAATTGAAAACATTCTTTTGAAACGTTTGTTTATAGCTTTTAATCAAACTAAAGAGTATTATCTAAAAATAAACATACCTACATGCGTTCACGTCTCTTTGAATACCAGCCAAAAAACCAATAATACGTTTTAAACGACAGTTTAACATCTTTTAATGTTTGATAAACAACCAAAACAATGCATAAACATATGTTTCTCTAGTAAACATATAAAAATTTTAATGCCAAGACTAAGGTTTGTCGGCATTTCGTATTAAATGGCTCAGCAAATGAAATGTTCATTTTATGTTTGATTCAAAACATTTAAATTTACTTTATTGGAACATATGTCTCACATTTGGGGAGATTTATTTTTTGTTTGTGGATTTTTGGATTTTACAACCGGGTTCTCTTTTACTTAGAGATACAGATACAAAATATTTTTATATATTTACAAAAATATGGGATAAATTTCAACTTAGGTACAAGAAAATGAGGGGAAATACAACTATACTTCATGAAAACCGCGAAAACCCAAAATATTATCTTGAAATATACTAAAATTTTTTTTCTGAATGAACGTAACCAATAACCCAACCAATAATTTCCACTATTTAATAAAAATTCTTTTTTCTCCAATCCAATCCAATTGTATATTGAATTTTGATAAAATTGGCCAAGTGCGAGTTGAATCGGTATTTATTTAATTTTGTTTTTAGTACTTATTTGTTGTTTGTTTTTGTTAAAGCGGTAACAGAAAGACAAAGTAAAATCCCAACTGTGTACCTACTAACGGTTCATGAGATACAGCCAATAGGTGTACAGTGCGACATAAAATTGCCCGTATCTATTAAACCTTTAATGTTATCGAGATGTCACAAAAGGACTTGATGTATCTAAAAATGTTGCATTTATAACTGAAAAAAATTGTGCATCCAACATTTAACTTAGTCGGTACCTGGTGTCACAATTATGTTGTAGACATGTATATCTCGTCAAAAAGTGTGCAATTATGGTGTTTATCAACTGTTAAAATATTACCAATTTCCAATCAGCCATTTAATAATTGTAAATAAAAAACTATTTTTCATTCCAAACTTTAGAGCCTTATAGCTCATTACCGAAGTGCGTAAAGAAAATATTGTATATGAAATAGGTACCGTCATTATTTTTAGTCTTTCTATCCTATCACCTCTTTAGGTACGAACTCCTGGGACACCCTATATATTATGAAACATTAAATATACCCAGCAGGTATAAAAGGAGAATAGTATAGTTACCTTTCTCATCAATGTGAAAAATATGAACAAACTAATAATTGCATTATTCATTTTATGATTCCTCCTATTATATTAATATTAATTAGGATGACATTAATCATTTTTTGTTTAAATCTCCATTTTATTTGAACTAATGTTCAATTAAACTTGTGACGCGTTTCGCTGACACAGTATCACACAAGTAAGTATTATTAATAACATTGAAAAATAATAATTGGAAGAAAAATAATAACAAACTAAAGAGTAGGAAAATCATGGATATAAAAAAAATAAAATACTCGGTAACAATTATGTACATCATCCCAAATACAAATGTAAATTCTGTATTATATAATTATCATTTAACAATACAAAATCTTTAATAATTCGGAAAACGGATAAAATGATGAAGATAACTGCTTTCAGAAATTCAAACACTGCTTCTAAAAATGACAAATTTCAAAAACCACTAATTTTGAGATATTTATTTTTCTCTTTTTGCCTGCAGTATTAAATTTACTAAAATCTCCTGTTATTTTTGTCTCAAATAATATAAATATATTCCTACCTCCTCATTCTTTTGTTTTCGTTTATTTCATCATTTCCATAATCACTCTTCCTTTCCAAATATAATCAATTATTAAAATAACAATTGTCTTATTAAATATCAAATACATTTGTACACTTATGTTTATATTTTTCATGAACTAGGTATGTCATTCTACTTCCATTATTTGTGATTATCATGTCATACCTAGGTAACTCGTGTCATAACAACTATAATTTCACGTCTGCTTATTATCATTTAGGTAACTACTTTCCAACAGTATAATAATGGCTTCTCGAGTCTCGAGTGTCTTCTTGACACACTGATGATTTACAATGTTTTTTGTACTTTTTTTCAGTTACTTTATTTATTTTGATGTTTTTATAAATTTAAACAGTAAAATTACCTACTCCTTATTAAAAAAATCATTTCTCAGTCTTGGTACTTTTTCAGGTTTTATGAACATGTTTATCTCTTGATTCGTTAGTTTTAGTGAATTTTTGTCACTTTAAAATGTAGAATCTATTTCTGGTATTAATAGCATGCGGTTACGTATTTTTGAAATTTCAAATCATCACCTCTTCAAATTTTAAAACCGTTAACATTGAAATTGTGAAAGAAAATTTCAATATAATCACTATGAAGACATTAATTTATATCTCAAAAATCTAATTCTATAAATAAACTTATAAATATGATATTAATTATTATAAATTATCCATTTTCCAACGACTTATGATCCTAATAATTTTTTTAATAGAATTAGCTGATAGTTTGTAGTTCGTTTTCTAACAATTCTTTTTCAAAATATATTTTTGTCCCTTTTGTCACGGTACAGCATCTGTTCAGTATTATTTTAAAAATAAAGTAGACTAAGACCTATTCTTAATTATCTGCTATTTATAAAATGGAAAAAAAATATATAAAATTCTCTAGTTCGTATATAGGAAATAAGGAATTATCTTTTTTATACATCTTATTTACCAGAAATAAAAAAATTTATGTAGGTAGGTACTTAATATTATTTGAAAAACTTACTTGACTTTGTTCGAGGTTCCCTTGGACCATCCACGGTAACTTTAATAGCCTTGGAATAAGTAGCTGTCTGATAATAAGGAGCAGAACTAATAGTAATAGTTACTGTAAAACTTTTTCCTCTACCAGATCGTCCCACAAATCTCAAATCATTGAACTTTGCAACTTGGTTTTTCATAACAGTAGTACAATTTCTCAATTCAGCACAATAGTTCTCGTCATTTCCAGCTTTTAACGTCACTATAGTACCGTCAGCAACGTCATCTAAAGCAACAACTTTAAACGCGATCGGTAAGCTTTTATTTGATCGCCAATGATTTGGTAAAACACTACACAAAATAGCCGGGCTGCCGGTTTGAACTAATTCTCCGTGGTATTCCTGAAGACTTTCTTGTAACGAAGTATACATATCCGTCATTTTTGATAAACTATGATTATTTGGCAAATGCATCACACTACTTGCGGGACCGCTATATACAAAGTTTTAAAAGTATCCACACTTCGCAACTCAAGAGTAAGAATCACACTGAATCTCAAAACTTTTTCAGAACGGGAATATTAACGCTTTTCGTGAATCACCCCCTCCCACTCCGGTCTAAAGGAGGGTAGTTTTTAAATAGCTAGACCGGTAAAGAAAGAGACGTAACGACAGCCGGTCAGGTGATAGAGAGAGAGAAAATATCTCTATGCGTTTTGGTGAACTTTTATAATACACAAACGAGAGAGATACGTATTACGTTTTGTAACACGGGTGACGAAGAAAAGTAAAAATTTTGATGACTAGTCGTGGAGGGAGAAAAAAATATTTGCTGCTAGTGAATGAAAGTGAGATGTGTGCGATTTATGTATTAGAGTAGGACGGAGTTTTGTGTTGAAGGAAGATAGAATTTTTGGGTTAGCACTAAGCAGGGACGTATTTTTGTCGATCCGTTGAATGTTTGCAGAAGGTGTTAAAATTAAATTGTTTGTTTTTGCTGATTTACAATCAGGATTCCTATTTGGAGAAAATATTAATTTTCAAATACAATTTTTATCACGATTAATTTAATCCCATCCCTAGAGCATTAATTCATTTGATTTTTTATTATTTGTTAACCAACAAAACTGCTTTTGTCAAATTGCACTTAAATTTGGATATAACAAAAGCCAGTTCTAATAGATTTGTCATCTAATGGAAGTTAGTTAAAGAAATAATATATTAATAAGAGAAAAAAATGAATGGAGCCACTAATTTTATTTCTTAAAACAAAATAAGAAATTTAAAAATCTGTTATATGTGCCTGTAGATACAAATGTATGCTGAAGTTAATGTTGGTTCTACATAAGAAAATATATATAGAGTGGCCCAAAAGTCTGGAAACGAATTTTCAGCCCCAATTGTACAAAATTTGGGGTACACTAATTTTAGGATACGGAGATTCATATATGATATTTACAATGTTAATTTTCCGTTCATCTTATATTATTAGTAGCTTTGGTTTTTCAAATTCAACACTCTGTATTATCAGTCATTATTGGAATCTCCTATTTAATACGAGCTCAACCATATGTACCTACCTAACACTTATGATGATTTTATGTAGCCTGGAAGGTCTAAGATAAACATAAGTCTGGCAACGTCTATTTGTGAACCGTATTTTTCAAGTTTCTCCAATAAAAATTATTTTCTAGGATTGAAATCAGGTGAACGTGGAGGCGATTAAATTCTACCCCATCTAATCCCAAAATAGGTGTACCCCAAATTTTTGAAAATTGGGAATAGTAGTTTACGAGATAATTTACCGTTTCCAGACTTTTGACCACTCTGTATATATACGAAATCGATAAAAAAGGGATTTGAAATATTACAAGGGGGCTAGTGAGTGAAAGTACAAGAACATATGAAATTGTGAAATAAAAAATTGAACCAATTGGGTACTTGGAACTTACCCAGGAAGGGTATATTTAGAGTCTTGAACTGCATAACAAGGGTTTTGCTTGCATAGAAAAATGGTATGTTCAAAAAACTTGCTCAGGTAATTCATATACCAGAAATAGAGATGGTATACCTTTGGACCGGCATATTATACAGGGTAGAACTGATTTAATTGGCGTGTACAATATGTTCCGGAAATGGTCCTTTTCGTTTTTTAAATTTGCCGTCGTTATTATAAATGATATAAGCAAAATATTTTAAACTTTTTCCAATAAACAAGGTAGTCTATGAAAAACGAAAAGTAGCAAAAATTTCATTACGACGTTTCGTCTTTACAGGGTCACCATCAACTTCAATTTTTTAAGTACGAACCTGTATTTTTTATTGCAATATTTTTTTTCTACTAGCGTGCGGAAAGAGTCACTTTTCCGCACTAATGCGGAAAGTAAATTTGTAGAATTTTTGGGGAGTATACTGACATTTGAATATTTAAAATATGTATTTGTATGGTTGTAGTTTATCAAATGACTGAAAAATTAAGAATTTTTTTAGAATTCTGTAATAATTTTTTGATAAAAAAAATTATTTTTTCCAAAAAATTTTCATGTCCCTGGTAAGAGCCTTATCAAATGGGAGCCAAATAAAAATAATTAAGTTGCTGATATGTATTTAATAATAAATCTTTCTTTATGTTAACTTTTGGGTTTTTTTTTTCGGATGCTAGTAGAAAAAATAGTGTACCTAACACGTGCGTAAAGTGACTTTTCCGCACGCGATTGCTGGCCGAACTCCGCTAGCGTCGTTCGGCCATCTGCAATAGCGTGCGGAAAAGTATCACTCTCCGCACTAGTTAGGTAAACTACTATTTCGGTTTGTATAAATACATGCAATGATATTTTATAATTGACGATTCTACCACCTTTCGTCTTACAAAAATCATCATCTTTCTGAGTCCGCAATTCCTGACTGAAGTCAAAATAATTTCAAATATTGAGAATTAAACAAGAATTTTTCGAGGAATTTTTAAAGAAAATAAATGCACATTGCACTTAATATGTTCAAAAATCTGTTGATTTGGTTAACGGAAAATGAATGGAAATCGGTAAACAGGAACTATAGTCAAAGGCACTCTTATCGTGCAGGTTCAAAGGTCACTAACCATATGTATCAAATCAGAAAACACAGAAGTTACCAAAATGTGAGATTACACTGATTGACGAATTTCCAATTCTTCTTTCATTCTAGAAATAATCCATAGAACTAAGTTCCATTTTTTTACTCGAGGATACAAAAAAAAACGGAAAATTGCTACTTATTATTTTTTGAATTGTCGAAGTGACAAAACTGACATATTTAAATAAAAACTCTGCTGGTGAAAGACTTTTTAGAATCGCTAAAAAATAAATACATATCCTTCTTTTTCCCGTCAAAATTGCATAAGTCTGTCTTATTTATCTAACGGATTTCATTTGGAAGATATAATTAAACGCAATAAAAGAAAAAGAAAAAATGTGAGTATGTCTTTGTTGAATCGTATGACCCGCACGATAAGACTGCATATGACTATAGGTGTTACGTGCCGAAGTGAATAAAATCGTTTTATCTACAACTGTCATGTAACGGGTATGATTTGACACTATTTTCAGTGGCATAATGACATACAAATTGCGAAAAAGCTTATCGAAACATGCGGATTACACAAGTACAAGGAGAATATAAGAAAAACAGCTTGAAAGAGAGAGAAGTAATAATTGTGCGTGCACATCGAGGCGTGTACTTAGTTCTAGAGGTTAGAGGCCGAATGTTGATTGCTCTCCTATTTTCTGAAAGACCAGAACTATTTATGAATGGTTTTTTCAAACCAAAGGTTCAGTTAGCACATTGCTAAATTGAAATATTTACATATATTACACCAGCTTCAATAAATAACGTTCACCGTCATTTTAGCCACATCCTAATTATAAACCATTAATCTACGACCTACGTATTACTTAATGTATTGCTGTATCCTATGAATGATGCGGGAAAAGTTCCACCGAACCAACTTTATTTTTAACTTTGATTGTCATTTGTAAATTAATCACTATTTATCCGATGTCCATAAGTTTCAAAATAAATCATTATATTTAATCATTTTCTTTGTAGGTTCTTATTTAACGCGCAATATTTGAAATTTATTAATTTGACTTTAGTACAGGAATGCGGATACAATGAAGATGATGATTTTTGAAAGACGAAACGTGATAAAATGCTATATCATGTATCCATACGAAACGTAAACAATAGTGCAATAAAATAAGTATACAGGTCCGTATTTAAAAAAAATGAAGTTTATAACTCTGTAAAGACGAAACGTCGAAATGGAATTTTTGGTACGGTAATAATTCGTATAAAACCTTGTTTATTGAAAAAAGTTTGGAATCATTTTTTTTAATATCTCCTACATCCACGTGGTTCTTGCTGGGCAGATAATTTTTTCTAATTGTCAGTCTAAATGAGCATTATTTACAGAAAATTTTTTTTTATTATTATAACAAATTCAATGCAGGTTAATATTAACCCACTATATTAACATTTAAAAAACATTATATCACAATATTCAAATATATAAAAAAATATATGCATGCCCATGGGCGGCTTTTTGCTGCAAAGGGATTAAAAATATCGGTGTTCACACTGACAATGGATAAACTATACCTGTCGCTTCAAACGGAAGCCTATCCGTTTATACATATACAGGGTGGTCAGTAAGTAATGGGTCAAAGTTAAATGGAAGATTTCTGACCCCAAAATATTACAATTTGATTCAGTTTGCTTGAATGAAATATTGATAATAAAATACATAGGTACAGGGTGGCAGAGTTGAAATGTCAAAATTTTAAGATAAGGGTTGTAATCTGTTATAATCTGGTACACCAAGAAAAGAAAATAATTTAGAAAACATTCAAACTTGTAGGTAGTTGAAATGAATCAAAATTATCATGTGAAAAAATAAAAATTAGATTGTCAAAAAAAATATTCTGTCATTATAAACGTCAAAAAAATTTCCAGTATAATTCGCTTTTGGGTACCCACCAGGAAAAAATTTCCACTAAAATTCATCCGTTGCGATGGGGATCTGTCAGAAATGCACGTTCTGATTGGTTAAAAATCACATGTGTGGAATTTTCACTTTCATTCAAATAATTTCATCTTAATACGGCGCAAATATGTTAAAGGCAATCTCCTGGATCTACAAAATTATGTTGCACAGTTTCCTCAAACTACTATCCCTGAATTCTCAAAATATTTAAATTTGTCTATTATTGACCTAACTAGATTAATAATGGGAAAAATTATCAAACACTATTTTGAAACCAAAAAAATATATTTTTAAAAATTTAGGGGTGCCAGCTCTCGGACTATTACGCTTACGTTCTCTATAAATAATGGATCCATTTCAAGATTTGATTTCGTTAAATTCGTTTTATAAGCGTTGAAATAGTATAAATATAAGTACATAAGTGAGCATTATTCTCACACATTGTATAATTATTAATAATCAAAATTTGTTCCTATATGATGATTATTAATTCTTTCTTTCCATATGTTTACCCTATATTAAATATTTTCCAAAGAATCGTAATCTACTCTGACAGCCAAGCAGCACTAAAGGCGATACGCTCATATAAGATAACATCAAATCTGGTGTGGGAATGTCGCAAGGCCCTTAACAGACTAGGTAGTCATAATAAAGTAACCCTAGCCTGGGTACCAGGACACCAAGGAATAAAAGGCAATGAAAAGGCCGATGAATTAGTCAAGAAGTGAGCAGCGGTCATGATAGGGCCAGAACCTTCCTGTGGAATTGCTAAATGCCTAAGTAGAGGAAGCATCCACAAATGGATAAACAACCAGGCGCGGTTGCACTGGTGGTATGGAACCCCAGGACAAAGGCACGCTCAATTATTCCTTAAAAGCCCTTCGGCCAAACTGTCACACGACCTACTACGCCAAAGTCGAGAAACGACGAGGATAATAGTGGGAATGTTCACAGGGCACTGTAGGCTGAGGAAACATGTGCATACAATTGGACTAGCAGAAGACAGCCTATGCAGGTTCTGCCAGGAAGAAGACGAAACCGCGAAGCACGTTCTTTGTGAGTGTGAAGGCCTAGCAAGGTTGCGGTTTCACTTATTTGGAGAAGAAAAACCGAAGGCAGAGAGCTACGCAGAGGAGGCGGTAACCAGGCTATTAAGTCTAATAAAAAGAATAAAGCTGGATATCGAGCTCTAATATAGGGAGGACCACAATAGATCTGCAAAGGTCGCAGTGGGATAGGACAAAGAGCCACTCCAATTCTAATCTAATCTAAATATTTTCCAGCCGTTTTTTTATTGAGAATAGAATTAAATAGGTATAGGTACTTTTATATATTTGCAGCAATTTTCAGGAGAAAGCTTCAAAAACTTTATTTTTCTCATATTAAACCATTTCCAAACAAAATAGTACGCAGGTATACGTTTTTAAAAATAATAAGACAATCACCTACATCACTTGTTTTTATAAAATAATTTTGACCAAATAATTCAACGGAGACAAATTCATGTATCTATTTCTGCAAACCTGATCTTTTCAGGGTCCAATTTAGTTACATCTTTTCAGCTATAATATACCAAGGACAAAGATTACAGAATAATATAGTAGTTTGTACAACTAGTGCGCAAAGCGTCACTTTTCCCACGAGCGCAGAAGTTTAAGGCGAGTGCCGCCAATCTAGCGAGTGGGAGAAGTGATTTGCGTACAAGTTGTACACAATATTTTTTCTAGAACCACATTTATTAATGAAAGAAATATAGTAATTCATATGGTTATTTTATTTAAACTTTGAAAAGAAAGAACTTAAAATATGGAAATAAATAGAAATAGATAGTTTACTTACTTTTAGTTTAAATTTAAAAATTGTACACCAATAAAAAATTCAATTAAGTTGAATTGTCAAAAAAGTTGACAGGTCATAGGTAGCTTTGTTTGACATTTCGGTGCGGAAAAGTGCCATAGCGTGTACTTTTCGCATTACTTTTACAACGGTTATCAAAAGAATTGAGAAAAGGCCTGCTTTGCGTATAAAAATTTGTGTAGAACAGCGTGTTTTGCATAGTGGTTGTAGGAAAAAAATATTTTTATTCTGGAATCTTTGCCAAGGACATCAAGCGTGCTTCTTTAAAGGAACACCCTAGGATTTTTATCAAGCAGCACGCTTTCGGAATCTACGACAAAATTATCGCAAATTATCAATGTCCTTGGTATATTATAGCTGATAAGAGCCCGTTGCGTATTAATTGTATGCAGGGTGTCGCCACCTAAGAGTAAGTTTAACGAAAGGTATAACAGCTTTAAAAAGGATGTAGTCGCAACCTGATGACAGTTCAAAATGGCACGCATATAACTTTGTGAATTGTATATATTATGTTTCAAAATAAAGCAATCAGATGAAGGTGAAGTCTTACTAAGGTTAATGTGATGACCCATATTTTTAATCCCATTGGAGAAAAAAGCCGCCAAGTGGCGTGCATAACATCATTTTTTTATAAACTCGAATATTGTTAAATAATGGTTTTCAAATGTAATTCAACAGTTAACTGTAATGGGATACATTTGTATAGTGATAGTGAGTCCAACAATTTTAGAAAATATATCTGACAGCATTGCTTTATTTTATGATCATCTGCACACTGACTCTAGATAAACTTTAACTTATTGTTATAATTCAAAATAATCTACGGAACTGTATGAAAGCTGGCAACGTAGCTAAGTAATGGCAGGCCAGGCTATAACGACGCGACCACGACAGGACGTTTCTAAAAAAAAGGGCGAGCAGGTGATTCTCAGTTTTTCGAACGCCCGGTTATACAGAAAATTTTTAAGAAGCGGATGTACCATTATATAAGCGTGTATTCAATTACAGTAAGGGTCAGTTAAGAGTTCTAGTTATGGTTAACAATATCTGACAAGCGGTTTGCTGTTCTGTGAGCGCTTGCTTCGTTATAACCATGGGTTAAAGTTCTTTGACCAACGGATTAAGTAACGGGCACTTTGAGTTCTTTTTAAGACTGTGACCACTTTTCAACAAAATTTTGGTGAAATTTGACAATCTTAACAATTCTAAATAAATATATTTAGTCATAGTCATAGAACATCTCCATTAAAAAAAATTGTTTATTTGTAAATAAAAGACGTTAACGTCCTATAAAGTATCATAATGAATATAATGATTGATCCCGGACTTGATGGCTCAAATGAGGATGAATTGTTCTTTCCCATGCCTCAACCTCGAAATCCAAAATTAATCTGAGAGAATAGATAACTATGAAATTTTCAGTGACGATCATTTTTTTATGAGCTTTCGTCTGAAGAAAGAAACTATACAAATTTTGTTATAAACGATTCGAGGAGATATTCAATTTAGAGCTGTGCTCATGATGTTCTGCTTTTTTTTGCATATTCTCTTCGTGCCGTTTTTTAAAGCAAATTCCATTTATTCTGTATGTGTGTGGCTGACCTTCTGCCATAAATGCCGGGACTGATTAGCTCAGTGGCAATGTTTTCCCAACATTGCTGGTTTGCTTTCTATGAGGTTGCGGAATCTGTACCTACTTTTATTATTCTATATTATTTTATATTTTTTGGTTAATACATTATAGAGCATCAACTTTTATTTTTTTTATTATTTGTTCTTCCATTATAAAAACGAAAAGAATCTGACAAAAAAAGACGCATAGAAGAATAAAATTTGTCTATGACAAGGTGCTTTGACATATAACCAAACTTTTATTTATGTGCAGCTTTATTGCGGAAAAGTTTTCTGTACAATATCATTATAATGGATGGTACATATTAACAAAAACCATCGATGTTAAGTAATCGCTAGTCAAAAGTAGCTGACACATGATGATAGAACACATTTTTTCCTAACCTCAAGATCAATACCTGATCAGTGGTTGACAAACTATCACTTTTGACAAGAGGTGATAGAACCGGACCGAAGTTTTAATTAGTACCTACGAGCTATTGTGACGAAATCAAAGTCAAGTGCTGGAAGTTGTATCAGGTGTTCTTCTTGAACGTACTCAGCATAGTTAATATCAACATGTAATGTACATGTACGCTTTTAACGTAAGTGTTATATGGAGACTTAAAAGCAGATTTGGACGTTCAGATCTTTTCAAGCTCTTGGTCGAATAATTATGGTTTTGTACAGCAAAGATATCAAGCCTTATGTGAATTTTGTCAGGAATGCGTAGTATTTCGGACATCTAATGTTCAAAAACATTTTCAAAACAAGACATGAATAATAGTTGAAGAATTATGTTTGTAGATCGAGGGCCATTTGCACCGGTTATACTTAGCGAAAGATAAGTGAAGCTTAACTTACCTTAATATCACAATTTGGTTTGCACGGGTGATCAACTGAGTGTTAAGGTGTACCTTATGTATGACTTAGTTAAGCCTAAGAATTGTGCCGCTTAAAGTTCTCCTTAATGTCATCTAAACTTCAATCTGTCAATAAGTTTACTATTTGACATGCGTGTTGTTTTTGTGGTATTTGCCTATTTTTAGCTGTGGCTTGTCTTCATTGTTTATTGAAAAAATAATTTTGTTCATGACGATTTAGACGATCTAAACTTGATCTTTCATGGAATCCCCAGAAGGATTTATCATAGAAATAAATATTCTAATAGCTGGGATGATTTGACATTCTTTTCGCGATTTGGGGTGACAAAACCTTTCCGCCTAAACATTTTGAACCTAATTGAGGCAGAAATCGAACACGACTCTTTTGTTCGTAGTATTTCATCCAGAAATTGGCTATCAAATAGCTATTTTAATCCACGCGTTTTCTTTCTCACGCCAGGTAACTGCATCAGTCCTTTTATTTTCTATAATTGTTTCATGACTATATATAATAGGTTTAAAAGAGCTGTCTTCTCTCGTCCAGTAAAATTTGGAGTCCTCTTTTTTCCAATATCATTATCATCACAATTATTAATATTCATTTTTATCAAACCACCAGTCACAAACAAATTCAACAATCAAACTTCGTGAAATCAAACTCAATAACACAAATTATCTCTTGAATGTCTGTTAATAATTGTCATGTAATCATTTGGGTACAAATTAAAAAGTAGCTTTTTCGGTGTTGCCATAGCTTCTCGCCACTTATCTAAGATTTCGTTAAGTAGCAAATTAGCAAACCATCTAAAGTTTAAGGTTCACCTTAACTTTAAGAAGACCTTAGATGAGATGAAAATTTAAGGTGGCAAACGACCCCGAAAAACTCAATATAGGTAACCTTTAAATTTAAATAAAACAATGGATATCTTATGGCAAAGAGAAGCAAGGTTTTTAAATAATGTAGGAAAAGATACTTTCGTTCTCTACCATATATTTATACCACATACCACATATTTATTATTCACTATCATCTGTGTCAAAAATATTAATTGCTGTTAGTGGACCTTGAAATTTTCATTCAACTCCACATAACATTATTATTGATTGTCATGTTGTGACAGGTAGTGACAAATATTTCGTTGATAACGGTAGCTAGAACGCTACCGAAACGTTGGAAGCAAAAACATAAAAAAATATTGTGGTTTCGTGTTCCAAGCAAATACCGAAAAGTAATTTGATAATTTAGTTTTGGTAAAAAATAATATTTCAACCACTCAACATCAACTTGTAATAAAAGTTAACTGTTTTTTATACATCCATCCTTTGGTACTATTGCCATTGTATTGTATGGATAAAGAAGTATAATCAGGTAAAACTTCCTTTTAAAATACCAATAAACCTACCAGTAAAAATTAAAATATTTTTTTATTCATCCTTTTATTGTCTTTTTGGGTAAAAAGTTTCATAAAAATAGAAATTGTTACTGTAAAAAAGAAGGGTGAATCGTAAAAAGATATAAAAAAAATACCGAATTGGAGTCTTATGTCCGATTTCACCGAAGGTTTCTTTTTAAAGTTAGGTAACACCTAAAATCGGTTAAGAAATTCCTAAATATAATTCACGTTCCACCACACGTTATATATACAGAGTGGAATGTCTAACTGTAACAAATTCTGTAACTTATATAAATCGCAAAATTCTTGAAATGTAAATTTTGATTTCCAATTGGGCATATTATAAAGAGATTATATTTTTAATTTAATTTTCTGTGAGATTGCAGATAGCCCCAATTTTTTCTTTAATGGAAGGTATACAATTCCATTTTTTTTTGTTAACTTTCATCAGCAACGTGCCATAAAAAAATTGAATAAGGAACTATTCACTCAAATTACTTTAATATAATAAATGTTCAAACTGCTCTCCACCTTGCTGCTGACAATATCCTAATCGATTATAAATAGCATTCTGCCTAATTTTGTCCCTGACCACCTCAGCCTCAGCCAATCCGTTCCCTGTATTAGCTCACACAGGTTCTTTGCTGGTTGGTTATAGAAGTCTTCTGGAGTAATGTAGAACCTTTAATACAGTTTCTTCCTCCTGTGGTCTCACAGTTGCGCATAATATGTGCAAAGCTGTTTCAGTGTCCTTTTTGCATCCTCTGAATGGAAAGTCTCCGTTATACAGCCCTATTTTTTTCAGGTGCTCCTTTGTGGGAGAGTTCCTCCTCATTGAGCGCAGTTCTTCCGCTTCTTTTTCTGATGGTTCTCTCATGTGTTTGCCTGGGCGTTTTCATCCAGTGTTTATTGTGCTGATGTTCTGCTACCAACCCTTTTAATCATGACCTAGTGGAGCATCTGGGAATGCCCACAGCTGGTTCGGGTTCGATCCTGCTCTTGCCAGTTCGTCAGCTTTTTCACTATCAACGATTCTTTTGTGACCTTGGACCCACTCCAGTATTACGATACTCCGAGTCGCCAGGTAACAAAAATTAAAGTCAATGAATTTTTAAGTTTTTTGAGGGTCCCATGTCAATTTTTTTTCTCGCTTTGTCAAATAGTGATAAAAATAGTACATTGTTTACCGGGTAGGAAAAGCTTAACATTCCTGGACGACTGTGAAGATTGCTAAGTCGAGGCGCAAGCCGAGACTTAGCAACACAGAGTCCAGGAATGTGGCTTTTCCTACGAGGTAAACATACTATTTTTCCGCAAATCGTTTAAAATTCAACAGATATTGATTGATTTAAAAAAAAACGCGATAATTTTATTTCCAAATAAATGGTGCTTTGAAATTCCTAATAAAATTACTTGGGTTACTATGGAAACGTATTGAGGTTGAATTGTCAAACTTGACGCTTATAAATTTAATTGCTGGTGTTCTCGAAAGTAAAATGATAAGTGATGATGAAATTTCCATTCCTGGGACTCCTCCAGAGCTGGTTGAGGCAGTGAATACTGCTTCATTAGAATTATTGCCAAAGAAATCAAGAGAAAAGTACGAAAATGCATACAGACGTTTTATGGATTATGTAGAACACTAACAACTGTACGGAAATATCATTTCCTTACAGTAAGGAAGTCCTGACTTTTTCTTCAAGAAATTTTGACAGGAATGTCAAAATTTCCTAGCGATTTGCGGAAAAATGAATTTCTACTCATTTTATCTTGACAACGGTAGCTGGAACGCTACCGGAACGTTGATATGAATAATTTTTAAACATTGTGGTTTAATTTCCCAAGAAATTAAAAAGAAAAAAATTAATAATATAGGTACTTACCGCAAGGAACATACAGAAGATATAAAAGTAAAATTACTGTCATTACAAAATATGCCTCCAAAAACATTGAAATTAAAGGAATCGTCTTTTTCGGCTGTTGGCGAAGATCAAAACCATCTCAAAGGAGTAAGAACTACTGACATGACTCTCCAGGTGGCGCCACAAGTGAAAATAGGAGGCGAAAAAGGTCAGTTTCTATCTATAAGTAGTTTATTTGGGATAATACTGTAATTCTCGGTGATGGATGGATTGGGGATTTCCTCAGGTAACAGGTTAATAAACTACTTCACATCAATAGTTTTACTTTATATACTTATTGTACAGGGGTAGTGTATAGATTATTATTTATTATATTTTTTTTTAATATCCAAAAATAACAAAATATTCAGAAAATATGCAAAGAATATTGAAAAATTGATAAAATATTCAAAAAATCCGTATATTTTTTGCATAAAAATCCGAGCTTTTCAACCTAAAACCAAAGTGTCTCTGTTTTTCTCAAGCTTTCCAGACGTTGCATAATCTCTGGGGAAATATTAACTGTTCAGTTCGGATGGGATTATATAAGTCATAAAGAGTAAGAATACACGAAGCCCTTAATGGGGGGTATAGGGTTAAATGTGGGGGTACCTACTAACAGAGCAACAGCGGATCGGCATTTATTTTTGTTGGTACATATTAGATAATGTGAATAGTTTTTGCTAATGTTATAAGTTATGTACTAATAAAAATTTCTTTGTTAAACGTTAAACTAAGTAAAAGTTTATAAATGTGGGCTGTACCGATTTAATAATAATTTACTAATAACACAGGATGCTTCATGTAATCGTACATTCAAAATAAATGTGAATGCGCCAATAGGTGGCGATATAAAATTTCCTGTATCTCTTAAACCGTTAATGTTATCGAGATGTCTTCTTCTTCTTATCATTTTTTTGGTCTCCACCTTACGGTATTGCGACCAGCTTCATAGATTTTTATTTCTATTTCGCTACTTTATAATTATGTTTATTGTAAACTTTCTTACCTTCACAGGTAGGATTTAACAGCACCACATAGGTTAAACATTCACTCAAGAACTGGCAATAGGACTTATATTGGGGATCTTTATTTATTAACATATACAGGGTGTCTCAAAATTTTTATTTTTGTCTACTCACCAAACATAATTCTATTTTTTATTTCATGTATTACCATTGCAGACGTGAATTGAACCCTTTTTGTATTCATTCGATTTTTTATGGAAATAGTTATTTGTTTAACTAGGCAGCAAAGTAGTAGATTGACTGCCGAGGCTGAATTCTGCCAAGGCAGTCAATCTACTTTGCTGCCAAGTTGAACATATAATGTTTTCTCCGATTGTTCATAATGATATAGGAGGATTTGTAAATTATTACAATTCCCACAATCTTTTTATTTTGGTTGGTTGCTATGGAAATGTAGGTATAATCACAGGCAGCAAAGTAATCACTTTCGTGCCTAGGCAGCAAAGTAACCATTTTGCTGCCTAGGCAGGAAAAGTAATACTTTGCTGATTGATATCAGTCAGCAAAATTAATATTTGCTGTCAATCAGAGAAAATAGTTATTTTCCTAACAAGTGCGGAAAGTGATACTTTCCGAACGACGCAGAGCGGAGTTCGGGCAAGCGGTCAAGTGCGGGAAAGACACTTTACGCATGAGTTAGGAACATTACTTTTTTGTACGACCGTATATAGGTACCTACCTGCAAAAAAGTATACCAAACCATTTTTCAAAAATTATTTCATTTCAACCCTACATATACAAAACTTTTACTAAAAACTACTAATTATTATGAATATTAATATTAAAACACAATTTTTTGCATTCTGTAAATTACTTGGAATTGCCGGTCCAGTTAGTCGAGTTATTTGGTGTTAGGGTTATATAAAAATATATTCATTATTTTATATTTCCAAAAAATTAAAAATGCAACAAAAAGCTAAAAAAGATTTTTTTTATGGATTATTTTGTTAATATTGATTCACCTGTAGTCACAATAGTTATAACTTCCGAAGTAAAAAACTATCTAATAAGGTCAAAATTTGCATAATTTTACTTTCCCGCATTCATTTATTACTTTTTCTACTCCTGTTTTATAATATACTTATTAAAAGACTAAAATCTGTATCATAATGAAATTCATTATGATACAGATTTTCATTATGATACAGATTTTTAAGCCAATAGGAATGCGACATTCGCACAATATTTAGTATATAGCCATGGATACCTGGTTGACATTTCTGAAATTAATCATATTAGGTCTGTTCCCTGCAATAAAAGTGTAGCACTGAGCTATACGATTTTATTTATTTTAATTATGTTTTAATGCTTCTTGCAGTTTACAAATGCAATATACATAGATATTCCCAAATTTAGTAATTTTATACGTATTTTTTCACAGATAGACCTGAATTCTTCAAAATTATATAGCTCAGTGCTACACTTTTATTGCAGGCGAACTGACATATTAAGTGACACTTAATTTGATAGCTGTCAAATAATTTTGATTTTCAAAAGTAACTATATTTAAAATTGATTTAACTAATAATTATTGATTAAATAATTTTTATTAACCGGAGTAGAAAAAATATTGTATGCCACTTTCATGTAATGGCCATTAATACACTCGCATATTATATACGAAACTCGCCTGCGGCTCGTTTCGTATCCTACAATATGCTCGTGTCTTAATGGCTATCATTACATGTTCGTTGCATAAAATACTATTCCCGCACTAGTGACACTTTCAAAACTAAAATGCGTGCGGGAAAGTGGGTTAAAACGCATGGTCGTAGAAAAAAGTAATTTCAAAGCAAAAACCATGAACAAAATTAAATTTTATTGAAAAATAACACTACTCCCTTTCTTGATGAGACCGACTAAAGCGTCAACAGGTGGTCAACTTTTCGCAAAATAACCCTATCTGAGAGATAGTTATAGTTCAGTCAAAGATGTGAAATTAATGAAATATTTAAAATTGATATTTATATTTCTTTTTAATAAAACGATATAGGTACCTATAAGGTGGTGTTAATCGTTTGGTATCATGTTCAAGATGTTCTCAATTATGAAAATAGAGTAATATTGTTTGAAGCTAAATGTTTTATATTCGAGTTTAAGCAGAGGAAAGAACAAATATATTCAAGATTGAAAGAAACCATGAAATGAAAGCCCGAGTCGTCTATAAGGTGAAGATTTATTAAAAAATATATTTTATCGCCAACCGTCAGTAAAGTCGTCGATTATCAGATTGATTTCCGGAAGTAAACAAACAGTTTACCTTATCCTTATACCAATAATGTACTATTATCTGCCTTGCAGCAGGCAAAGTGACATATGAGTCAGGTAAAGTGACATATGAGTCAGGTAAAGTGACATATGCGTCAGGTAAAGTATTTTGACTTTGACATTACTCGAAAATTATTATCTGTCAGTGTTTACTTCGTCTCAACAAAATGCCATGAAATATACCTCAGTTTCTTATATTCTGAATTCTGAACAGTTGGCGATAAAGTTTTGCATGCACCACGTCAGTCAAGGACTCGCCTGTTATTTGCCTCGCTCGCTTCTCTCGCTCGTCTCATAATTTCAGACTCGTCCGATAAAGAATCACTTTACTGCCTTGGTACATAAATAACTATTATTCTATACATCAACGCTAAGTAGGTACTTATCTTAATAAGTAGGATATAATATGTCAAAAGCACTCTTATCGTGCGGGTTCAAAGGTCACTAACCATATGTATCAAATCAGAAAACACAGAGGTCACTAAAATGTGAGTTTATACTGGTTGACGAATTTCCACTTTTTTTTCATTTTCAAAATCTATCAAACTGAGTAGGTTATACCCACCTGTTGCTTGAGGTAACAAAAAACCGGAAAATTGTTAAAAGTCATCCATATTGTCACTTTGTTGTCAAAGTGACAAAATTGACATATTCAAATAAAAACTTAGCTGGTGGAACACTTTTTAGAATCGCTGACAACTGAATACATAATATCCTTCTGTTTCCCGTCAAAATTGCATAAGTCTGTCTTATTTATCTAACGGATTTCATTTGGAAGTTATAATTAAACGCAATAAAAGAAAACAAAAACTGTGAGTACCTATGTCTTTGTTGAATCTTATGACCCGCATGATAAGACTGCATTTGACTATAACTCTCCATAACTGCAGGTTAAAAATAATCGTAAGACAGTCAATAGAGTTATTTATAATAATTAAAAATTATTAAGAACATTTTAACCATTATTGGTTGAAATTATGATATTAAATAAACATAAATTGAAATATTGACTGGACTATGACAGTACTTTATCCATAATAAGCACAGGAGACTGGGGTGATGCCGGCGAAGGGACGGCTCTTTGAAAAAAAAAAAGAAAATAGGAATTAAAAAAAAGGTCAAACAAAAAGCCGGCAACTTTAAGTTAAAACACTCCGAAAGCTCATGCGTGAAATCCCACCATAGAAAATTGTGCCTAGTTCCATATTTATAAAACATATGAAAGGCATTAGTATAATATTGGAAGAAATAGGCAAATCCGAAAAAAAGTAGAAAAAAATATGAAAAAAGGGGAACAACTGGTCATTGGAAAGACAATCGAAGATGCTTCTGTTAATAACAAATTATAATGCCCAAGACGAAGTAAAACTGACTGCACTAAGAATCATAGCAAGGCAGAAAGAAGAATGAGTATTCTGTGGTATGAGATGAGTAACATCCAACCAAATATGTAAGAGGAGAAACCTCCAACCAAAATGTAGGTTGGTACACTTGCAAATTGTACCGCAATTGAAAATCTTAGGGTACAGTACCTACTTATATGAGATAAATGGATAGAAGAGGGACACTATACAGAAATAGTGGGACCTAGTTCTGGAACTAAGTAGTTATATAAAAACAAATATTTCAAATCTAAGCCTACAGGGTAAGTATAGCAAAAAAATCTGGCATCAAGTAATTTTTTTTTTGAAAAGAATAAACATATAATTATCAATTTTAGGGCTATGAACGTTATTGTATTTTTCCTACAACCACTATGCAAAACACGTTTTTCTACACAAATTTTTATATAGGTACGCAAAGCAGGCCTTTTCTCAATACTTTTGATAACCGTTGTAAAAGTAATGCGAAAAGTACACGCTATGGCACTTTCCCGCACCGAAATGTCAAGCAAAGGTACCTATCACCTGTCAACTTTTTTTGACAATTCAACTTAATTGAATTTCTGTTTGGTATACAATTTTTAAATTGAAACTAAAAGTAAAAAAACTATCTATTTCATTATTTATTCTAATTTATTAATTACTTCTGCGCTCGTGAGAAAAGTGACGCTTTGCACACTAGTTGTACAAACTACTATTTCGTGTTTCAGAGGAACTGTCAAAGTACTCAATGTACTGCACATCTTTTTTAAAGGGCACAACGTAGGTCGAATAGGGTAGGAATAATTAGGATATTTTATTCGTGGTGTTGTACTTATTCATTATATTTGAAAAGAGGAAGAAATAAGCTTTTCTGTGTTATAGCATTCAACCAAAAGTTGTCATTTGGCGGCAGTACATCGAGTTCTGACGTCATTTAGCTTTGACAGTTTCTCTAAAAAACGAAGAATACAACACTGTTTATAACTCTAAAATTCGATAACCATATATTTAAAAAATGACTTGGTGCCAGACTTTCTCGCTACCCTGTATAAATCCCAAACTATTGCTATTTAAATTCCTCTGAAAAAATTTACAGTTTGCGTCACAAGCTATTTAAAAGGTGAAGAAAAAATGTTTTCTTCATCCTATTCAATTTCAGACATTCTGTCTGACCTATATAAAATATCAAATACGGTCCAGAATATGTAACACCTAATTAGACAGAGTACAAACTATATTGATTAAAGTGTAATAGAGTGAAAAAGGGGCACATGCGATAGAAAATGGTCCTACGCTTATTGAACAAAGACAGGAACAAAAATGTAACGAGAGAGACAGTATATAGCCAATCCTCTGCGTGGTTTTTGAGGCCTAGCCGTGGTTAGACCCTCCCCTGACATGCCACGTACCACACCAAGCCGCCCCCTTATCCCCACCGCCACTGTCGCTTTTCAGCTGTTCGGAAAGGTGACTTGATGAAGTTCGGTTGCATCTGCAACTTAATATTGGTGATTTTAGCTGATTTTACAGCAGCGTTTAAAGATAAATGAATGTTCTGGAATATATTCGTAACATTATAGAATATTATAATTGTTGTTTATTACATGGGTGTTGTATTGGAAGCTATTATTGAATTTTTAGGGACAAGGAGATCGTATTTTAACGAATACCTAAATAGAAAAGAACTAGGTACAAGAATCAAACCAAATGTTATAGGTAGTTAAACCTTTATAGAAAGGTTCCGGTAAGATAGGTAGTTGTGCGAATGAATTAAATTTTTGGATACTTACTTTTTGCTTTTTATTTTCATGTAAATAGATTATACCTAATACTTTTGTAAATATTAATTTCATTATACCTCCCCTCGTTTGAGAAAACTATAGGTACTGTGTTAGCGAAGCCGTACTGATACGGAACTTCTTTTGTTTATATTGATGATAGAAAGATATATTATAATATACAGGGTGGCAAATATAAAAATTTGATGTTTTAGGGCCTGGGAAATCATATGTTATCCGTTTCGATGTATTTTCTAGACGGCGCCAGCACAAAAGCTATATTGTTAATGTAACTGTGCGGTTAACCTGTCATATTGTCATAGATTTCGAAATCGTAAGTCGTAACATTCTTGGTTTTTATCTCAAGTCAACATGCTTCAGGAAATTTGTGGCAAAATTATTGCATACCTATTATCAATGTTCTTGGTGTACAAGGTGTAATAAAAAGGCAAGTCATAAATCATTATACTTATACCACATGTTCTGGCGCTAAAAATAACTCGATCCAACCCTATAGTACAAATGTGCATGCGAAAAAAGTTACAGCCTGGCTGCAATTAGATATCGTCAGAAGCCATTGCTTTTCCTGCAGAATATTTTCGGTTTTCGTTAGTAAAACGGTGCCGACTGTGTATTCAAAAAAATGGGGGCCATTTCGAACACCTAATAAAAGCTACACAGTTGTAAATAAATGAGATTCAATCAAAAATTTGGGACCCTCGAAAAACTTAAAAATTCATTTTGTTATGTAAGTACTCGAAATTTTTGAAGCATAATGAAAAAAGCTGATAATTGTAAAAAGTAGGTACTAGGTGGCAAAAAAGTTTCAAAAATAATGTGTTTGAATAATGGTGCCACAATAGCATTAAACTGTAACGTACACAAAAATTTTGGGGCGGGGTTTAGGGGATCTCAACTCCCATACCTACATATTTAACGGTGAGCAATAATTCTTTAATTTTTTTTAAGATGTTCTTATCATAAGAAAACCACTTTCATTATAATATGTCGAACAACTGTCGAAATACCTAGGTATTTGAAAAAATCAATTTTCATTTTGGTAACTTCGAAGGGTTGTAGCTTTTTTCGTATGCACTTGTAATATTATAGGGTTGGATCGAGTTATTTTTAGCCCCAGAATATGTGGTATGATTTATGACCTGCCTTTTTGTTACACCCTGTATTATAGCTGAAAATAAATTTGCGGATATCAGTGCTTACTAACTGAGTTATTTTTATGCGAATAAATGAAATAAAAACTATGAAGGGGGGTTTAGAAATGCGAATATCTTGAAAACCAGTACCTTTTGAGACTAATGATAGATATTTGTCGCGAAAATGATGTAGTATTATTAATATTTCTTAATAAATAGAGGTAATTATATCTAACGATAAATATGAGTTACCTAATCGCACAGTAACACCAACAACATAGCTTTTGTGGCGCCCCCTAGCAAATACAACGGAACGGTTGAAATATTACGATTTCTCAGTCCCTAAAACCACTATCTTCAAATTTGAGACAAAACGGGTATTCAGGCAAGGTGAAGCTGTGAGTTCTATTATAGATATATCTGGATTTAACCATCCACTCCTGGAAACGAATCAGTTTTTTTTCCGTATAGGTATAGGTACCTATTATTGTGTGAATGGTGATTTTTATTTTAATAACTTTATTTGATCTCTCGATGATTTATATGGGAAAATAGTTTGATAAAGACTCGTTATAAATTCCATCCGATCCGTTCATTTGTCCATTTATTTGGTTTCAATCGCATACAGTTCACCCTATTTCACGACTGTTTCGGATTAAGTGTGATGACGTCGACTGAATGATACGACTGTACTGAGGGTACACTTGTGAATTCCCCCAATATCTAACTCGACACTTTGTTGATTATAATTCTTTCATTTATTGCTACCAATAATTGATTTTTTAACATAGGACTTACTCGTATTTGATGATAGGTACTCGAAAGAAAATGCAATTAAAATAGATTTATCTTATTTTGACATATAAAGTGACATTTTTCAAAAATGACTGGAAAAAAATTATGTAACATGGTGATAGAATAGTATATTGTATATAATTAGTGGGAAAAGTATAGTATTCCCAAACGACTGTGATAATAGGTATGATGACTGTAGGTATGATGACTGATTTTGAAAAACTGCTCCACGATGTTTTCACGTATATAGGTACTTCATCTACAATAAATGTTATTTCTGTGAGAAAAAATGTTTATTAAGGGAAAATTCAACTTTTAAAAACACATTTTAAATTATGCGCCAAAACGCTAGAATAGTAATGCGTCCGTCTATGACATCATCAATTCGTAACAGTGTCAACTGTCGATAGGCTATCTATGATATGTGTCATGTAGTAAAATCGTCAAAGTCAAACTTCAAACACTTGACAGTTTGCAGGTTAAAAGTTTATTTTGATACATAAACATAATTTCAAAAACGGTTTTTTGTGCGGTAATAAGACAAACATAAACATTTAAATGAAATAAAAATCCAGAGCGAGTGTCTGATCCTGCTCTAATACAACAATATGTATATCTTACTACCTGATCTCAACGAGTTAGGTACAATTATTGCAAAAATCTTTATTATTTCAAATTTAAATGGTCAAGGCGAAAACCAGCTATGATTGAGTACTGACAAGGTGGAGGCCATAAAGATACAAAAAAAAAGAACGGTTTGAGTTTGATTAGGTTATAGGTTAGGTTCCCAACATACCTATTATATTTTAATTTTTCAATTTTTGCATGAATATAGAAAAAATATTGTATGCAACTCTTGCAAAACGTGTTTTTTGCACTCGACGTGTTGTCCAACTCGGCCTAAAGACCACGTTGGACAATTTCACGTCGCGTGCAGAAAACGCTCACTTTTTGCACTTGTTGCATAAATAACTATTTTCTCCGATTGGCAGCAAATATTAATTTTGCTGACTGATATCAATCAGCAAAGTATTACTTTTCCTGCCTAGGCAGCAAAGTGGTTACTTTGCTGCCTAGGCACGAAGGTGATTACTTTGCTGCCTGTGATTATACATTTCCATAGCAACCAACCAAAATAAAGAGATTATGTGAATTGTAATAATTTGCAAATACAATATCCTCATGAACAATCGGAGAAAAAATTATACCTATGTTCAACTTGGCTGAATTCCTAGCCTCGCTACGCTCGGCTATGAATTCAGCCTCGGCAGTCAATCTACTACTTTGCTGCCTAGTTAAACAAATAACTATTATTGTGATAATCCATTTGTAACATTACCGCACTGTTATTTTCTAATTGCTTAGCAACTGCCCACTATTCTTTAATGTTGAGCTTTGCGCATAGAAAACAGGTCAAAACTTTTAACACGATCGGAGAAAAATTAATTTTATCACCAATGCAACTAGAACAATTTACTTTCTATTTTATTCATTATAAATATTTATGACAATTCGAACAGTTTGTTAGGTTAACCCTCGATGAATTGGAAGATGATGTAATTTCGTGATCCATATACATATAACTAATCTTGAGCTTGAGCTGGGTACTTAATTCACCAAGAATATCAGTGGAAATATTTTTCTTATTTTCTATGGATTTCTCTTTATAGCCACATACATATATAGATTAAATCTTGTATAAAATGCTCTATTGAGGTAAATAAATTTTTTTTTGTCAAAATTAGATAAAATCTTGTATGAAACACGCCACTGGCATTAATAACTATATTCGTTTGATGAATGGTTGTCGCTGGGACGAAGTCATTATCTCCCTTGGTTCAATTTAGTTCATCTAAGTAAGTAAGTGGCGACTACTTTAACGATCTACGGTACAAGTCATGCGGTGCTTTCAATCAAGATTTTTTTTAAAACTTTTTCTTTATTTTGAGTCACAGTGTATAATAAAATTAGGTCGATTGCATAAAATTACTTCCAATGTTGAATACCTACATTGAATGAAAATCATTAACATAACAATAAAAAGCATGGTGATATTCATTGCGGGAATAAAATAGGTATGTTGTGGTTTAAATATGAACCTCAGGTATAAGCCGTGCTCTTTACCTTCGTTGTAACGATTAATTTCCCTTACCGAAAGGCTTGTGAACGAACATCTGTTATTTTCACTTACGTCAACATAATAGTAGTTAGTCTACCACTTTCACCAGTAGGTACCTACTCACTATTTTACGAATTTAGGTACGCCTGTTACGGAACGAATTAATAGTCTTAGTAGCGGTTAATGCGTGAGCAATAATGGGTCAAGGGATAAAAAAGTTATGAAATAAAAGAATTTTAACACAGTAGCTTTATCAAACGAATGGAGGTATAATGATACATTTCCAATTTATAAGTGCCTTAATACTAAATTATACGGATATTAACAATAAAATTATAATCTATTTACATGGAAATAAAATAAAATGGAAAAAAATGTGTCTAAATAGTATTTAACAAGCTTACCTGGAAATTCATTCACCACAATCCTATAGGAACATTTCTAGGTAAAAAGGTTTATAATCTTTGTTTTTATTCATCTCAAGGGCTTCCAAAAGATTAAATTTGAAGGATGTAGGTTCTATATGCAATATTTCAAAATCGAAAGAGTGTTGGTTTGCTAATAAATGATTTGAATAGTTGGAATCTGATTTTTGGTTGTCATAGCTACGTTGGTGTTCTGAAATTCTAGTTTTAAAATTCCTGAAAGTTCTAGCTATATAAATTTTGTTACAGTTGTCATTGCCACATTTTAATTTACAAACTCCCAATCGCCTACATTCGGCCATACTGCTCTTATACTGCCCTTAGGACGTGATGCAGTTCCTCGCATCTACCTGCGTTAATCCCTTTTCGAACGGAGGGTAGGATTAAGACAGGTCTGCAGTTCCTCACACTATTGTTTGTAGGGTAGCACAATAATGCACCTATTTATAATAATTTGTCTTCAGTTTCAATTTCCTAACCTAACCTAACCTAACCTAACGAAAATCATTGATTTAATGTTGTGTTTCTGTTTTTTATTTCACTTATATTTGTTCATATTTAATATTTACTAGCGGTATTTCTTCTGCTGCGGTGTGTTTCTGTTTGTTTATTTCATATGTATTTGTTCTGTTTGTTTCTTTTTTATTTTGTATTTTATTGTTATTATTTGACAAAAATATAATTTCATATTGAAACATTTACTAGCAATATGTAAATATTACCTAATCAAAATCCCTCGCACTGTCATTGTGGACCTTGCTACCTGATACCTAATCCCTTACCCTTCGTATGCTGCGAGGAACTGAACACAAATTTTGTACCTACCTGTTAATGTGCGAGGAACTAGACGACTCCGTGCCCTTACGCTAACCACTGTGTTACGGAGGTTCCTACTTATCAATGTTCTGTTCGGTATTATTGTATACAGATTGTTTTTGCATGTGTTAATGAAGTCCGGTAGGCAATTATTCTCAAAATATTCTTCTCCTGTTTCGATACTTTCTTTTGCTAATGAATCTACGTGCTCGTTCTGTCCTATTCCTATGTGAGTTTTCACCCAAGCCATTTGTATGTTGAATTTCCTTGAGGAGAGTTGTCCTAAGGTGGTTTGAATTTTGTAAATAAACGGGTGTGCGGCGAGAGAGCTTGGGTTGATTGGTTTATATATACCTTGTAGTACGGATAGTGAGTCTGTGAAAACAGTAATATTTTTGTGTTGATTTTGAGATGCTACGTATTCTAAAGCTTTCAATATTCCGAAAGCCTCTGCGGTGTAAATGGAACTATGGTGATTGATTTGGAATTTTTTTTCTATTTTTTTTCTTGGGATGAAAAATGCACACCCTGTACCTACCTCATTCTTTGACGCATCAGTGAATACTGTCATTGTAAATTTTGATTGTAAGGGGAAATTTCAGAGTATTTCGGTATTATAATTTTTGTTTTGTTTTGATATACATAATTCAAAGTATTTATCTCTTGAATGTTGCATCAAGGTCATGTTGATCGTATTACTGAAACCTATACAAAGTGGAGGAGAATTTTTTTTATCCAATATGTTTTTGTCAAATCGCTGCAGTTTGTTAAGCTTCTAAATGGGCTATTTTTGTTTTTATGAGAAGGATAAAAAAAGTGATATTCTTATGTATTTTTAATAGCTGAATCCGAATATGCCCGAAGTTTTTGCGAAAAACTAGTACATTTTGCTTAAAACGCAATTGTTTTAACAAATTATGAGCAAATTGCTTTTTCGTTTTGCCATGCTTATGTGCCATTACGTATTCTCCAATTGTCAAGAACGAATCCTATCCTATCCACGTTCAAGAGCTTTTGTTTATTCCCATTTTTCTGCGGGATTTGTTTATTGAAAACACATCCGATATCTAGACATAGTAGCAAAAGCTACTTCTTTTTTATTCAGACTTCTTTCAAGACTTGAAACCAAATTATATCTTCTCTGATTTCCCTGCAATAAATATAATGGTGCATGGATCATATTATAGTCATATGATATTACGAGACTAGCATGAATATACTTACATCCCGTGAAGTATATAAGGTTTTTTCTTCTCTCCATAGTATTTATTCTTGGATTATCCAAGTTGGATATAGAATAATCAGCAAATAGGTATAGGATGTGTATGTTTCGGTTAAAGTATTTACTTAGCTAGTAGGTATATAATAGTTGGGTAGTATACCAACTAAATCCATCTGCCTGGTTATTTTGATGAAAAATCCACCTAATATTGGTAGTAATACATACAGTGGCGTAACAATAGGTGGCAGGACTGGCAAAATACCACGGCCACTGACCTAAGAGAGCGCCTGACCAAGAGGCCGCGAGTTCAAAAATATTCTTTTACATCGTATTTGAGTTATTTTATTTGAAAAGTATATTTTTGTAAGTTCTGCTTAAAATCCAAAGTGAGACAACTAAAGAACATAATAATATTTCAAGTTAATTGGTGATTTGTATTTTTGATTTTTCGTATTTGTTCTTTGAATATGAAAATGTTGGCAATGTATCTAAAGTTGATTGTGAAAGTTAGATATTAAAATGTCTAGATCCAGAAAATATTTAAGTGGGTAGGGAAAACGAAAAAGAAATAGGGAGACTAAAGAAAAAAATATTAAGCTTATCTAAAATTAGTTAGTACTTGAAAAATGATGACTTGAGTAGGTAATGAAAAGTCGAGTGAACAGTGCTTCAAAAGTGGAGAACTAGAACTCACTAAAAGTATACCAGAATTATCAGATGCAGCACCCAACACTTTCCAGATGAACCACAACAAGTTACTAGCAGATATCAAAGAGAATTATCATATTATAATATTTTAGCATGAACAATATTGTATCTTCGCCATATGTCATTGAGAGGGGTATTTTTAAGATGGGGCTTCATCAAAAGAATTTGCCACGGGCCCCAGATGGTATAGTTAGGTACGCCAACCAATTATCGAGTAATTTAGTGGGGTTATGTTTCGTCAAGTGTTGTGACGGTGTTGAGTTGAGTGATACTTTTCGTTTAATAATTTTGTTGTTGCTTGACGCCCTCTATGCGTAGATTCCTGATGGACAGCTATAATCGCATTCACTCAAATTCTTTGTAAATCATGATAATCACTCTTGTTACTAGGTACTATACTCTAATCGATATCACTCATCAATTTTGACTATTGTGACTTTTGGTCGTAAACGTTTAATAATAGGTTTTCAAATTGTTGTTGTTGATTCATTTTTAATAACCCGATACCTATTCTTTAAACAAATTTCACGTGGCACAACTGTACATCGTCACAACACATAAAACTTGATAAAACATAACACCTCTAAATCACCCAAGGAAAATTGGTTGGCTTCCATAAAAACCAAATCGCGTTGGTTGACATACTATAATCAACTTGTTGTTTGTTATATTACTACCAATATCAGGTTCACACTTTATTTAACTAATGTGGATAGTTTGTATACTATCCAACTAGTTTATATAGTAGCCAAGTAAATACTTTAACCGTAACATATATTATGGTGCCAAACAAAGACTGCTGCAACATCTCTTGGCGTACCTACTTTCACAAGAAATCTGCTGTATTTAAGTTTTCATCAATTTTATATTGTCAATATTAAATGACGAAGTCCATCCTTTCCATACAGTAAAACATAGATATTTCCAAGTACCTATTCTAAACCAAAGCATCAAAAAATGTATGACTATGACCAGGAAGATGTGGATATATGTGGATATATTTCTGTAAAATCCCTGTATGATATTTATTTACTGATGAAGGTTGATGGTAATTACTGGAGCTGCCGTTCTAGTGGAGTCTGTGCAATGAGAATGGACAATGTTGAATAGGCCTCTTGCATAGATTTTTATTTTTACCTTAAAGTATTCTAAAAACCTCTTAAAGTATAATAAATATCCTTCCACATTTTTTTTTCCAAGAAGTACTCAAAATTATCTCATAAATTCCCTAAGAAAGTTTCACGAAGCCCTTTAAATTTGACGTCACACGAAAACACAATGAAATTGGTCGTGACGTCACAAGGTAAACCTGTCGTCCGCTAAATGTAAACTTCAAATCTGGTTTCCCGTTTATCCATTTTAAAAGCATTTTTACTTCAAATATGTTAGCATCAATTTATTGTTTAATAGTGTTTACTGTTGTGTTTCTTTGTTTATCGTTAATTTTAAATATTAAGATGTCTGAAGGATTTTTAAAGGCACAATCTGATAATTTACCTCTGGGTCCTTTTTCGGAGTTTTTCTTCAATGGGTAGCTTAATGAATGTTTTTCCAAGAGTGGAGATTGTTGTACTTCCACAACCTGGCACGATACAATACCGATAAACCATTTTTTCTCAAAAAATCACCAAAAACAACGTCAAAATTAACTTTGATAGACGTCAAAACTTGGCATTATTACCTTGTGACGTCACTGTTGCATAAAATGTGTTTTTGGCGGCATTTTAGTCGTTTGAATTTCAATTATTTATTACGACTTTAATATCAAACAAAATTTGAAAATATTCCTGTGGGATGATATTTACGTATAATTGATCATTTTAATGCAATAAAAAAATTATCTGCAAGGGGCGAGACATGAGTCATAATTGTTGCTATGGAATGGCACGTAAATTTACAGTGACTTAAAATGACAGAAAAATGACTTTTTATTCAGAAATAGTTCTATTACATTGTTAAATAATCATGCTATATCAAAATAGAAAGTGCTTAAGCCAGCGTGTTGGGAAAAACTCGATTTCTTCAATTCCAAGTGAAAATGCTAAATTTCTGATCTTCGAGAACTTAAACTGGACACTTCCTTAAATGAACGTCGTTAAGTTTATTAGCAAATACTAGATTATTTGAGGTCTTAGCCAAGTCTTAGTCAAGCGACATGGCCGATGTACACTAGCCACCCTTAATGTCCTTGAGTAACATCATATAAGTTACCACTTATATGACGAAACGCAACTGAAAATATGAATTTATTGAAACAGAAGTAAATAAGTGATTACAACTGCATCTAACGCGAATATGAATTGAATTTGGTACTCACTAGAAGTATAGCTGTATTCCAATGATATGCTTGAACATTGAAATGTTTATGTATAGAAAAAGTAACTGATTATGATGTAACTGTCAACCCCTATTTTATTAATATGGACCCTTCTTTAGAAAAAGTCACGTTTACTATTGTCATAGTGCTCTCCCTAAAATTATTAATGGCAGTAGGCGAAACTAACTGTCTACTGTATTTTCATACACTTGTTTCTGTTTAATGATGTTAATATTATAAAACGTGACATGTACTATTTGGGAAAAATCATTATAATGAAAAAGTAGGAGGAACAAAATCATTACGAGCGATCCAATAATAATGCGAATACCAAATTGTGTTTTTGGTAAAATTAAATATCCAAATGACAGCAGCCTACTAGATTCATATCAATTGTTTATTTGGCTTTTTGACTAATATTTTTGTATCTTTTGAGATTTTTTCCTGATGTTTAGCAAAACAGATACGAAAATAGCTGATTATTTTTAAAGTATAGTAAAAATCAAACAAACTTTCGTGCACGAAATATGGAAATTTTGCTCACTGTTCTTACACTGATTTTTAAGCTACACGCTAAAATTTTCGTGAAGTAAAGTTAGGATATTTTATCCACGTATTACCTACCTCTTGTACAGCATTTAAGGGCAACAAAGGACCATTATTATTCCTTTCTTGTTCAAAATAATTTACTAATGAAGCCACAAGTTCTTTGCATCTGCTATTCAGCTGTTTGGGCATTTTAACAATAACAGAAGAAAATACTTAAAACAGTTTTGATTATAAATATTTGTCACAAGAAAATTTTATAAAGCACGTAACTATAACCTCAAAAATCGATGACATTAAACAAGTAGAAAAGTCACCGGCGCGGCAGCATGGCATTATTTCTGGCAGTGACATTTGTACCGTCAATAATTGGAGGCTTCTTTATGAAAATTCTAACACAAATTCTTACATCGAGGGACGTCTAAACCCATGGCAATAAAGCTATATTGCTCATACATTATTTTGGTACAATAGCTATTTGTATTACTAGGGAGGAAAGTGCCACTTTTCCTCCCGCAGAATGTAGTTTACTGCCCGACGCGAAGCGGAAACATCCAAGGGAGGAAAAGGCACTTTACTCCCATGCGATACATATGATTTTTCCTCCTACCCACTTTTTTTTGAAAATTTATTTACGACACAAATAGGTAACGAATTCAGCCCATTGCTTATATTGTGCATATTGTTTTTCATACCTATCTTTAGATTTTTGTGGTAGTAAGGTTAATGACGTTATGTAAGCTTGTGCCTTAATATTAGGTGGTGTATTTGGAAATTCAAAATCACTTGAATCGCTCTCCATTTTTCAAAAATTCAACTAAGTTTAATGAATGTAGCGACTTTGCACCTCAAAAGTCAATCGCCGTGTTTACCGTCAGTGAGCCTCAGCATACTATGCTTTTCTTATTCTGAACTCAAAAAACGTAGGTATACCTATCTAAGATTCCTGAAGTTAAAATTTGTATTGAAGAACTACGTTGAAGTACCATTGATGTTTGATTTTTACAAAAAAACAGGATATACAGGATGTTCTAGAAATTATGGAAACAATATAAATATAATAAATTCACAAGTTTCATCGTTTACAACTTACTTGAAATGAGAGGGAGGAATGGTTATTTGTTTAAATAGGCAGTCAATCTACTTTGCTGCCAAGCTGAACATATAATTTTTTCTCCGATTGTTCATGAGGATATTGTATGGTTCATACAACAGCCTTTTTGGTGTGCGTCATCGTTTGTTAACGTCTTTCTAACACATTACGTGGAAAGAAATGCAAAAAAGTCAGGTCTTTGATTAATCCCAATCAAAATATCGCAATAATGAACCGCAATAATGTTCAGATTAAGCGTAAGCGCGACCTATCAATCGGAAGAAATTTCTTTATTTAAAATAGGCATACAGATATGCCTTTCGTATTGTCAATGTGTCTGACATCTTTTTCTACTGTCCCACTGACAGTTCTTGTCAGGTCTGTACTTTGTTGTTCACGGTCAATTATTATTTATGAAAAGTTAATATGAATATTATTGTTATATTCATTCGAATAATACAAAAATATGCCTAGATACACGGGAAAACATTAGAATTTTGAAAGTTCTCAAGTATTTTCAGTTTAGAAAAAGAAGCTGGTAACTATTAATTTCATAGCGTTGTCGAATTTTGCTGAATGCGATCCTGATGATTTTATTTATCAAATTCAGGGTTAGATATGTGTCAAAATAGCAAATAAAATAAACGACATACCCAAAACCCGAATATACGTCACAAACGATGACGCACACCAAAAAGGCTGTTGTATGAACCATAATATTTTATGTTCATGTGATTTCCTCGAAATCTATCTGCTTATAAAGTTATGATACTTCAACCTTCAAAGTTTGAAAAGATATAATTAATTCAGGTTACACCCGAGTCGTATAAGGGAAACTATTGATCAACCGAAGTAATTCCCAAGTTACTGGTTCCTCATCAGGCGCGGATCTGGGAAGATTTTTCGGGGGGGGGGTAAATAATTTTATCACTGAATCCTGGATCATTCGTTTATAAAAAAAATAACAAAAAACTCTTAAAACATAAAAATAAGAAAAAAAAATAAACTTAAAAATCACAAATCACATTTGGACGAACAAATCTTTAATCACTCGGGGGGGGGGTAATTACCCTATTACCCCCCTCTTGTATCCGCGCCTGTTCCTCATCTTTGTATTGTTTTAACAACCCTTCGTAACATATTAATTTTCCACTAACTGCGTCGCAAATTTAGACCAGGGTAGATAATATTTGGAACAAAAAAATGACAGTAGGATAAAATCCATTAAAAAAAGGAGGGCAATGTGCTTCCAAATGTATATAAGGACTGGACTAAGATAGAGCTGATCAGCTGAACCTTTATGAAGGACAGTAACCTATAATTAGCGAATGGAAAAGTATAAATTCACCTGAATTGAACCAATAAATCAATTCTCGTTAACCTTAAAGATGAAATTCGTTTAAATTTATAGAATTTTTCTATAGTGTAAATATGAATATTTCGTTCCGGTAACTTAAATCCCTTTTGAAAAATATCCTCAAACATTTGTGTTGGAATTCGCTGCAGCGAAAAGAATATTTCAATATTTGCACCGACTCAATTTATTTTAGAAGTATTAGGATTCTCCGTTTTTCGATACTTGGATTTATAGGGGGTATGAGGGTGAATGCCAGCTTATACTGAAAATAAATTGTATGATTGTTTTGTTTATTTAACCGTAAATAATGAATTTCAATATACAATATGCCTCTCTAAGTTGGAATCATTTTTATTATTGATTGCTCTATCTAAAACCTAGAATACAGCTGTTATAGTCCACTGAAAAACGGAGAAAAAGTCGCTTCCTCCTCGATTTTTTTTAAGGTACAACCACATGTGGTTTTCACAAAATGATAGAGTAGGTCCCTGGCCATATGAAATTAAAATTACAACATGTTTTAATAGGGACAACACTTTTTATTGCGAAATTTGTCAAAAATCTGTCAAAATGATGTTTTATTACTTTTTCACACATAGGTACCTCGCGATATCTCCGGAACTGAACAAGATATTTTCAAAATTTTTTTAATCGACAGAAGAAACATGAGCGAAGATTACTGTGTTAGTTTCATTTGTATAAAAAAACTAGTTTTTTTGTAAAATTGGAGAAAACTGTAATCTCTACTTTTTTTGCAGCACTATTTTCAGTAATCGAGAAACTTTTTTATTTTTCAAAATTTTACCAAACTATCTGCGTATCAAATGAAGCTAAAGCTTCAAGGAAGATTTTGAAACAAGAATGACCATTCTAAGTATCATAGTTTTTGAGCAATAAATACGCAAACTTGAAAGTTTCTGCAGCCCATTCAAAATAATACATATTTTCCACTTTGAATTTGACCAACATTAGTAAAACACCCTGTGTTGATGAGATGAAGTGTCAGTCAAGCCTAAAAAAATCTCTTCGATAAACTAGTAAAACAAGTGAAAATCCCATCTCTGGAGCAATTAATATGCTGGACATTTATGTTTAAAATCAGTCAGAAATAATAAATATTTGTCTGCAAGTTTTATGACATTTTACTTCAACCTTCCCTCCTAGAATGTCTTCCTTTTACTGCAAAATCTCTTGATCACAAGTGTTTTTCTTGTTTTCTGCAGCACATATAATTGTATTTAATCCTTTCAATCTCCAAAAAATCTCAATAGACATACACACATCCAAAATAATATCTACCTAATCGCGGTTAAAACAAAGACGTTAGCAACTGAATCAAGTTATCTGTCAAATTTGTCAGGAATAGACCGCATTATGCGTATGCGAGAGATGCCTGCTCGTTAGAAATCACAATAATTAGGCGCGGCTGCAGAAACTTTCAAGTTTGCGTATTTATTGCTCAAAAACTAGAATACTTAGAATAGTCATTCTTGTTTTAAAAACTTCCTTGGAGCTTTAGCTTTATTTAGTACGCAAATGGTTTGGTAAAATTTTGAAAAATAAAAAAGTTTCTCGATTACTGAAAATAGTGCTGCAAAAAAAGTAGAGATTGCAGTTTTCTCCAATTTTACAAAAAAACTAGGTTTTTTATACTAATGAAACTAACGCAGTAATCTTCGCTCATGTTTCTTCTGTCGATTAGAAAATTTTTTTTGAAAATATCTTGTTTAGTTCCGGAGATATCGCGAGGTATCTGTGAAAAAGTAATAGAACATAATTTTGACAGATTTTTGACAAATTTCGCAACAAAAAGTGTTGTCCCTATTAAAAAATGTTGTAATTTTCGATTTCAGATGGCCAGGGACCTACTCTATCATTTTGTAAAGACCACAATGTGGTTGTACCTTAAAAAAAAATTGAAACCTTTTTGCTCCTTTTTCAGTCCACTATTATCAAATAGCGAATTTTTCAATCGTATACGAGGTTTATCAAAAAATATGAGCTTTACTGAGAAGTAAAGTGCCATGTTTCCTAATTTTAGAACTTCCGGTATTCGCTATTCAGCAAGAATCATTTTAACGTTGATTTTTCTAGTCTGCAAACGAGATGGAATAGAGAAATATGAGAGAAATGATCGTAATCGAGAGTTCTAGTTCCAGATAATTGAAACCAATTTCTTTCTGGAGTAGGTATTATCTGGTTTATCGGCGATTTTTATATCAAAGGGAACTAAAACTGTTGGATACTTACAATTACTTCTCCTACAGTAAAATCTTTTCACTCGTATTGTGAAAAAATCGTTCATCGCAATGGCAAATTTTTTCAACTATCGTTTTCAGGAATTATTACTTTTTTTAAATTTTGTCCCTAACTAATATCTAAGGAACCATGTGGAATTCTGTCACTGGGTGATGGTGTATTTCAAGCATAAATACCTTCTTCAATTTTCTATATCTACGTGCCAATTTTAATTCTGATGGTGGATAATTTTTGTTATTGAAGGTGATGAAACTTTTCAAAAGAATGAACCTCCAAACCTTCTTGTCGGGAAAAATAGTGAAAGTGTTTTCGTACTAAAATCCAAAATAAATAGAGTTGGAAGTAGTAGGCTGTTGATATAGTAGAATATATTCAAAGATTTGATAACAAAATGGGCAGAGGATTAGCTGAAGTGTTAACAGTATTCAAGGGCGCGGAGGACCAGAAACGAGAATTTTATTACATTATTGTTTGATTAAAGAGGATGCAAAGCTTCTAGATATGCTAAAATTATGGTTTTCAAACAAAGCACGACCAGACCAGGACTTATTAGTGGAAAGATCTTTGATGTATATAGTAGAATGTAAAGTTTAGATCTCCAAACTACTCCAGCCAAAAATTAGCGTTCATAACAAAACTGACACAGGAATGACAGATGAGTGCAACAAAAACTTTGTTGCACTAGTGAAAAAAAGAACCACTTTTTCCATTAAATGAGTTTCACAAAAGTGTTGTCTTTTGCATGAATGTAGAAAAAGTTTATTATTAACAGTGTCGCTAATAAATTTGTCAAGTATGGAGCAAAACTGTAATTTCAAGATTTCATGATTGAAAAGAAAGTTACTTGAAGAGACTAAGTTTGTACGGCTATTTTATCATGTCACCTGATACATTATGTATCTGTATCTGTAGAATAGGGAGGGCGAGTGTAGGCTCACAGCACTTAGGCCACATATGACCCATTGTACATCCTCCCGAGGAGTTGTCCTCCTAGGTCATCGTCCATCCTGTCCTTCTCAGGAAGGTGAACAGGTCACTAGGAGACATCTCCTTTATATCGGCAGGTGTAGGCCAAGACTCACCGAACACACACTCTCTCATCGACGATAGCTCCGGACACTCGCATAGGGCATGCTAGACAGTCTCATCTTCCTGTTCACACATCCTGCATAGAGGTGTGTCCACTAGCCCCATAGTATGGAGGTGTTTCCTTAGTTGACAGTGGCCAGTCAGAAATCCCACTGTTATACGTAGGTTTTTCCTGGTCATCGCCAAGTATTTCTTTGGCGCCATCTTCCCAGGGTCGCCCAGGGTGATCCTGGCAAAACAGCATCCTTTGATTCCCTCCCATCTCTCAAGGGATTGAGCATGGGTGTAACGTTTGGCTAGTTCCGCAATTGTCGAAGTCGTCAGGCCGTAGGTGTCACTGGGTCCAAGAATTTTCAGTCCACTGGCTCCCCTGGCTACAGAATCGGCAATGCGATTTCCTTTACTCCTGTCGTGCCCTTTAACCTACCTCAGGATAATATTGTTATCTGCCGAGGCATTAGCTAAATCTTGGTGGCACTCATAGTACTAGCCTCGATATAACACGTTGTCTGTTCAAGGCTAATAGGGCTTGTCTACTATCAGTGCAGATTATTATGTTTTTGTCAGAAATTCCTTTTCTGGTTAGTTCTTTTATGGCAATTGAGATACCAGCCAGTTCTGTTTGAACTACGCTGGTATTGTTTCCTATTCCCCACTCAATCCTTAGGCTTAGTGCTCTCGAGTAAACTCCACATCCTGAGCCTTCATTCATTTTTGAACCATCTGTATAAATGCGTATTGCATCTGCAGCATCTGGCTCTGTGCTCTGTTTCGTTTGTATTTTGTATGGTTTATTAAACAAAAACCTGGGTTTAATTGCATCATTGGCTTCCTGCAGCAGAGGTAGCGCAGTAAGTGCTTCCTGCCATAGGCTTAACCGCAATTGGCACACTCCTACTTCGGGGTTCACACCAGCTGTGCACAATCGTACCATGGCCATTAACGCAACCTCCTTGACGTACAGGTCCAGAGGGGTCAGACCAGTAATTAGTTCCATTGCTGCGGTTGGTGCTGTTCTCATGGCTCCTGTGATGTTTAAACAAGCCATTCGCTGTATTTGATATAATTTTTGAATGGCCGTTGCTTGTAGAACCTTCGGTCCCCATGTACATTATGTAATATGTATCTGATGTAAAATCGAAATATAGCACGTACCTTTTATGTGGCCTCGATTTCCCCTAAAGGAGATATAACCGTGATATTTTCTGAGAAGCAACACTTATACGAAAAAATAAATAAAGCGGAATATTGTGGAATTTTCATTGGTAAACACTCAAGAATTCGTTTGCTACTGTTTTTTTTCTGTACAGAGTGTCTGGAAAAGATAGGTCGAAAATCATACTCTGGGGTCAAGCATAATACTTAAATAGTCACAAAACGCTCAGCGCAACATGTACACGAATTTCGTAGATAACAGGATAGCGTTGAGCTTACAATACATGGTGCGCCCCACTCCCGTTACTTTTCTTAATTAATCGATTAAGCACCGGTGAACAATAACAATGCAAACAATAAATGGTCAGTACCTCGATACTGATGAAATTTCTATCTGTGAGGGTATCTTCCAGGGTGACTTCCATAGTCGAATTTGGCTTCTGTTAGCAATTAAACTCTCCAATTTTCTTAACAGCTCGGATTACGGCTATAAAGTGAAAGCCAACAGGAGCTAGCTGCTCTGTTTCCTACTCTTATATAATATGCATGATATCAAAATTTGAATTATTCACTTAATATCACTGAAAAATTCTACAGGGATACACAAATGGAATTTGGATTGGATAAGTGCAAAACCTTAAATATTGAGAAGGGTAAAATCGTCAACGGAGATGGGACGTTAGGTGTTTTCTTTATAACTGAGATCTCAGACCATTTTTCAGAAGGCTGCAATTTTGTATACCTGTCACACTGTCCGTTAATTTCTTAATATGTAACTGACGATCCTAATCCCATTTGCGTTTCAACCTTCAAAAATGGTGGAAAGTGAAAAAAAATAATAGTGGGATAAAACCCATTAGGAAAGTATGGGAATATAATAAAATCGAAAATAAAAAAAAACTGAAACTAGTAGCTCCTTTAGTCCTATTTCCTGGAGAAATTTTCGGATATCTGCAGCCTTTAACTAATGCAAATGTTCCTCTTCTATCCAGTTATCTTCCAGGTACTGTGCTCTAGGAACAGGAGTGCTGTGCAGTTGGAACGTATGTGGATGGAGGTTTCTTTTTCCATGCCACAATATCTGCATTCTTTTTTCTCACTATCTTGAACTTTTTCAGGTCCCAATCAGACGACAATGTCCCGTTAGAATTCCTGTTAAAACTCTTAGCGCAGTTTTACTGTGACTTATGCATTCATTTGATCTCAACAGGCTGTAGTCACCGAGAAGAATTTTTGATTGTCTAAGTTTTACTAGATCTTTCCAATGGTCAAATCTCCTCTTTCTTTCGGCTTCACCTAGTTCTCCCAATATTATACATTGGGGCAGATTCCGCAAAAGGATTCAAGCCCACAGAAAGGTATTTCAGTCCTCCTCTTTGCTAGTTCATCTGCTATTTCATTTTCTTCTATTCCAGTGTGTCCTGGAATCCATAGTAAGGTAACTCCATTATTCTCGCCTAGTTCATTAAGTTTGTCTAGGCATTCCCACACCATTTTGGAACTGATTACACAAGAGCTCAGTGCTTTAATGTCTGCTTAACTATCTTTCATTATGATAATCTTTTGTCCTCTGTATCGTTTATCAATATTGAACTGGACGCACTTTCCTAAAGCGTGAATTTCCGCTTGAATGATACTTGGGGTTTTTCCCAAGCTTTTGAAGTATTTGGTTCCTGGCCCGAACACTCATATCCCAGTTCCTCCTATTGCTTTTGAGCCGTCTATAAAACGACATAATAATATGTTATTCTGAATGGCCGGGTATGGCTAAAAAGATAAAACTGTTTGCAGCCAAATAATAATTCGAAAACCGCTTGTTCAAATAAAGACGTTATAAGTATTTTTGCTAAGAGGAATTGAAGAAGATTTCAACAATCTCAAAGAAGAAACGCTTCTAGCTCGAGAAAGACAAGAATTTCTCGATCAAAGTGCTTTATTCGAGAGAAAATATCTGTCTCGTCTCGGTGGCAACACTGTTTTCTCTTATTAAACTTGAGTTTATATTTCTATACCTTCTAAATTCAACTTGAAACCATTCCTCACCTTTTACAGTCTCCATACCTCTCCTGGACAGAATGCATTTTTTATTCAATTTGCCAGACTTATGAACAAGATTCTCACAATACTCAACTTTTTTTTTAATATGACAAAACTATTTAAATGAAATCGAATTAACTGAGAAATAAAAATTAACCGATGGTCACAACAAAACTGAGCATCGATCACGTTTTGTAAACTTAAATCGATTAAGATAATGTTTGAGAATTCAGAATAAATGTTAAGTTCTTACAACTAATAACACTGATAAATAATACGTGACTTGTTACAAATTTGTTTTTCCCCAACACACAGTTTAAGCGGAGTGTACGATATTGATAAACCCAGTTGCTCTCTCCCTACAGTATGGTAAATAAAACGCATAAAATTCTTGAATATTGAATGTGTTAGTTTTGGAATAATTTATTTTGTTTTTATTAGATGATAAATATTTGCAAGTGAGTATTTTGCTATAAATTGTCTGTTAGGTTAAAACGAACTGATAACTTGAATATTTATATAGACATATAAGTTTTGAGACTTCCATATTTGCCACTTAGTATTTTTAATTGGAGAGAAACGTGGAAATATACAGAATGTTTCTAAATTCATAAGAAAATTATGACGAGAGGATTTCACATGTAATATATGATGGGTTTTTCCTCAGCCCACTTCCTTTCCAAATATCACTCCTAAAAGTTGCAGAGTTTGGTTGAGATTTGATCTTTTTCTCAAACATCCCAAACTTCTTATTGATTTCAACCACCGACCTTATAGCCATACAGGGGGGTACTGAAAAAAGTTTTTTTAGTATTATTGCCAAATGCTGTAATTCAACTTGGCTGATAAAATCAGGCGTTTTTTTTAATAAATATATTCCATAAAAGTGATATTATTTTCTTTTCCCGCATGTACAGAGTGATTCAACAAACGCGCACTTGATATGAAATTTGATATAGTTATTGCAAGACTTATATTTATGCTTCAGAAAACTCATTATAGATTTTAAAAATTTATCAGATAGTCCTTGCCTCAATTTATTATACACCTCTATGGGTTGGTAGTAATTGATTTGAATTAAACATATGTATGTATGTATGTTTTTTTGGGGTAACATTCACTGAGACCTAAAAGATCTATTGTGCCCCCTTACTTCTACTAAGTTTCAGAGGAGAGTCTCTGAAACTAGTAGCTCCTTTAGTCCTATTTCCCTGAAGAATTTTAGAATATCTGCAGGCTTCAACTTAGATAAATGTTCCTCTTCTATCCAGTAATCTCCCAGTTACTGTGCTCTAGGATTCTGGAGTACTGTGCAGTTGAAAAGTATGTGGATGGAGGTTTCTTCTTCCATGCCACCACAATATCTACATTCTTCTTCCTCCACTATTTTGAGCTTTTTCAGGTGCCCATTCAGGAGACAATGTCCCGTTCGGATCCCTGTTAACACTCTTAGCGTAGTTTTACTTTGACTCATACATTCATTTGATCTCAACAGGTTGTAGTCACCCAGAAGAATCTTTGATTTTATAAGCCCAACTAGATCTACTAGAACTAGATAGTTAAACATATGGTGAAATAAGGCCACGCAAATCATTATCAACGTTTTTTTCAGTTTCGTTTCTTGAATTTTTTGTATGGGAATGGTCTAAGGATTTCCATTGTTTGCAATACAGTTTAAAAAGTGCTAATGACAATTTAATCATGAACGATAATTATCATTAGTTGCAGTATTAACCAAATGAAATCGTTCCCTGAGCACCACTGAAAGTTCTAGTCTCTGATAATTTACAGATTTTCACTGTTGTGTGAAGGGATTTTAGTCCTGGAATTATTTGAATTACAAATTATGTGCCACTGGACCATCTTTTTTCCATTATTTTCATTCATCCATTCTACTATCTTGCTATAGGATTTTTACGATAAAAAGAGAATTATGTCATTTTTGGTTACTTTCCTGCTTATCAGAATAAATATTAATCTACCAGCCCTAAATACAATTTATCCTTAGCAGCCAGGGCAATTTACAACTAACGGGCTGGCAAAACTTCAAGCCATTGTCGGATCAACTGGTAAAAATATCCAGTTTGTTTTGACGTTTATTGGCATTCGATCATCGTCTAACATTCAAGATTAAAAAAACAGCTATTTTCATAACTAAGGCAAGAGCGGCAACGACCCCTAAAATGACATGGTAGTGACCAGATCACTTCTTTTCGCTGAAAACCATGTTACTCTATGTTTTCGAGGGTGCTGAATACGAATATGATGTTTGTTTTTTTCCAAAATTGGGGGAACATTGTTAAAATCTACAATTAAGCGGAAAATTAGAAAAAAAATTTTTCGCGAATATCGAACTTCAACTTGCTGCCATTCACGGAATAATAAATATTTTTCCATGAAAATTTTATCACACATTTTTGAACTCATTTGCAAGGCAGTAAAACATACCCGAAATTTCTAAAGTAATTTCCCACCGCTCGGGAAATTTTGGAAAATTTCTTACTACTCTTTCTTACTTTGTACATACTTTTGCAAAACTTGAGTGACAAAGTTTTTAGTTTTTAATTTCTACATATGTATTCTCAAAGTGTATTATACAAGGAAGTTTTTCAGGAAATTTCAAATGTTCATTTGCAAAAATAAAAATTATACAGCGTCTTAAACCTCAGCGTTCAATTCGCTCGACGTTTACACTGGGCGAGTTTCTCTTGGATTTCATGCAGTGAGCGAATAATGAATCTAAAATTTTTTATTTATAATTTTTTTTCATAAACAATGATATCAATAAGTCTCAGATTCAATATTTCTAAAATCTGAATATTCATAAGATCAATATCATTGGTGTCCAATTGTTTTAATTGTAATTATTGGATTGATAATTTCATCTAAAATATAAATTAATCGTAATGAAGGGATTGCAATAAAAATTGGAGTTATTGTTCGTAAAATCAAGTACTGATGTAATAATAACTAAAATTATGAGTGCATGGTCATGAAAGTAAGATAATTGTTTTATTAGAGGGGATGCCCTATCTTTTAATATAAAATTTTTTCAAGCTGGAATTTCTGGAAAAAGGGTAATTTTGGGGTTTAAGTCCAATGCACCAATCTGCCATATTGGAAATTAGCAGATAATATAGGTAATTCAGAATAACTGTGCCTGCAGGATACGACGTCATCGCTGCATACGTAGGGTTAAAAAAGATGAAGAATTGAGTGATCTTGCCAATCTATGTTAGTAATTTTCTATCTGTGTTGTACGATTCAAGTAACAATTCTAAAGCTATTCGCACAGATATTAACTCATCAAGATATAATTTAGCTTTATTGAAAAATTCATTAATTGATAAGTTACCACCTTCTAAGCCTGCATTAGAAAAACACATATTGAGGTGCATTTGGCAAATCAACGAATGGAATTAGGCGACATTTTCCACGATTTTCACAAAAAACTTGGAATAATATGGATGGTTGATCGACGAGGGGAATGTATTACCTGATTTTTACAATGGATTATCAGCAATGGAATATTTACAAAATTTCTTTTGTTCCTGTGCTCAAAAATCTTCTTTCTCTACTGACGTGTGTTAGTTTTTAATGCTGTGATTTATGTAGTTGCCGAGATTCATGTACTAATAACGTAAATGTAGTTTATGATGAATGTACATTGTGAATAAATTTTTATATTTATACATGGTTTCCTACTAGTATTTATTGTATCAATCTTTATAAAAAAAATATTAATAGAAAATTTTAGCCTCATATCCCTCACACTGCATGAAATTCAAGAGAAACGCGCCCAGTGCAAGCATCGAGCGACTAGAGCGCTGAGGTTTAAGACGCTGTATAATTTGTATTTTTGCCAATAAACATTCGAAATTTTCTGGAAAACTTCCTTATACAATACACTTTGAGACTATATATGTAGAAATTAAAAGTTAAAAACTTTGTCACTCAACTTTTGCAAAAGTATACACAAAGTCAGAAAGAGTAGTAAAAAATTTTCCGAAATTTTCCGAGCGGTTGAAAATTGCTTTGGGAATTTCGGGTATGTTTTACTGCCTCACAAATGAGTTCAAAAATGTGTGAATAAATTTTTATGAAAAAATATTGATTAATCCGTGAATGGCAGGGAGTAGAAGTTCGATATTCGCGAATTCACTTAATTGTAGATTTTAACAATGTTCCCCCAATTTTAGGAAAAAACAAACATCATATTCGTACTCAGCACCCTCGAAAACATAAAGTAACATGGTTTTTAGCGATTAGACACTTTTTCGTTTTCTAAACGACTTTTTGGGGGTGTGCCGCTCGCCTATGAAGTGTATAGTTAATAAAATGTCGAAGCAGCTGAACAGTAAATGTCAAATGATGGTAACATCTTTGTCTAGCTATTTTCAACTAAAATGCCGAAATAGGAGCCCGCTTCTCCCGCTTACTGCTATAAGATACGTGAGTAATAATATTCGCTATTTGTATTAATTATTATTAGTATTATTGTTACATATTTGAATGTAAATGTCAATCCAACGTAAGATTGACTTTTCTACTTTTCGTTAAGTAAAGAAAAAACTACAGCTTGGCAACATCACAATATTTTGTTTTGCAACGCTTTTTCTTCAAGAAAGTAGCATTTTCCGCTCTAGGATGGAAATAATCACGTCGTTACCATAGCGATGGATTGAAGGTTGACAGTTCATATGAATTTAGTTGTCAAAAGTTCTAGCTTCAAAGATTTAAATATACCAAGCTCTTCAAACAGATTGAATCCCTCCAATATTGGCAATTGCTCGAATTTTAATATAAATATTAATAATAATAAAAATAAGAATTAAAATGTATAAAAAAAAACGTGACGTCTCTTTTTTGGATCGAAATATGTTTATCCACATGTCATATCAAGTAGGTATCCGTTCGTTGAATTACCCCGTACATGCTAGAAAATAAAAAAATATCACTTATATAGAATATATTGAAAAATAGTATATTATTCAACGAGCGTGTAATGATGGCTATTACTCATGAGAATGAAGTTTGTGTTTGTATTGAATAAACTTAATGCTTTATGTCAAACAATTCCATTTTGGAAGCTACAACGAAAATTCATTTATTGCTTACAATATTGATGGTGAAATTTGAGCAGTTGAATTCGTTTTGTGTCCATTCTAATAAAAAGTCAGCTCTAAATCACCTTCGGTAGGTAGGTATAGGTACTGTCAAAGTCAAATTATGACATTTCATGGCGAGTCTGATTCAAACATTACACCGAACATAGTCGTGTGTAATGGCATTCTTTGACGGTGATTGGCAAGATAGTCGTGTGTAATGGATCATACACACGGGGCGTGGCTTGTTTTGTTTAATGCATCCAGTTACTCAACAAAAATGTTACATAAAAAGGGTCCATTTCTCAACAGTCATAGAAAAATACCTGATTTTATCAGCCAAAGTAAAATCAAAATATTTTGCAATATTGATAAAAAAATGGTTTGACTTATTTTTCAGTATCACTCTGTATGGTCTGAAGGATCAGATTGCCCCACAATATAGTTTTAAAAACGAATATACAATCGTCATTCCAGAGAGAAAGGAATGGGAAGCAGGGCCTCCCATAATGGCGAATCTCAACTGGTACACTGATGGCTCTAAAACAGACTCTGGAGTAGGAGCCGGAATATGCAGGGTACAGGAGAAGATAGCGATCTCTCTAAGCCTAGGGAAACATGCTACTGTCTTTCAGGCAGAGGTAATAGCGGTGCAATGCTGTGCAGAAGAGTTGATAAGACGGGAGGTGAATAACCAAAGAATCGTCATCTACTCTGACAGCCAAGCAGCACTAAAGGCGATACGCTCATATAAGATAACATCAAATCTGGTGTGGGAATGTCGCAAGGCCCTCAACAGACTAGGTAGTCATAATAAAGTAACCCTAGCCTGGGTACCTGGTCACCAAGGAATAAAAGGCAATGAAAAGGCCGATGAATTAGTCAAGCAGGGAGCAGCGGAGGTCATGGTAGGGCCAGAACCTTCCTGTGGAATTGCTAAATGCCTAAGTAAAGGAAGCATCCACAAATGGATAAACAACCAGGCGTTGCACTGGTGGTATGGAACCCCAGGACAAATACACGCTAAATTATTCCTTAAAAGCCCTTCGGCCAAACTGTCACACGACCTACTACGCCAACGTCGAGAAACGACGAGGATAATAGTGGGAATGCTCACAGGGCACTGTAGGCTGAGGAAACATTATGCATACAATTGGACTAGCAGAAGACAGCCTATGCAGGTTCTGCCAGGAAGAAGACGAAACCGCGGAGCACGTACTCTGTGAGTGTGAAGGCCTAGCAAAGTTGCGGTTTCACTTATTCGGAGAAAAAAAACCGAAGGCAGAGAGCTACGCAAAGGAGGCGGTAACTATTAAGTCTAATAAAAAGAATAAAGCTGGATATCGAGCTCTAATATAGGGAGGACCACAATAGATCTGCAAAGGTCGCAGTGGGACAGGACAAAGAGCCACTCCAATGTTAATCTAATCTAATCTAATCTGTATGGTCTAATAAAAGAAAATGCTTATTTTGACTTCCAAAATGTTGACGCGGCAGTTGACACGTGTCAAAAAGCCAGCCGTGTACCTACCAATGAAAACCATTGAAGTGTCGGTCTTAAAATGAAGAAATTTCACGACAACTTTTGGCCTTACTTACTTTTGACTAATACTGGAATAAGACTAAAGGCTCGCGCGCACTTACCGGCAAAAGCCGGAAAAAGAACGGGCCACGGCGGCCGGCAATTTTACCTGGGTATCGCGCACTAGTCGGTAAAAAATTTATTCCAGTCATAGGTCGCTTGTCGGTTATTAGCCATGGATTCAGAGACTCTTCTAAATAAAATAATTATAATAAGTTTACTGTGCGAAGAAGAGGAAAAACAAAATTCTGTTGGACTAAAAAGAAAAAGAAAATGGATAAATGACATTTTTACAAAGAGGAAAACTGAAAGTGAATTTGCCACTTTATTTCCTCAGCTAGTAGACCAAGAGGAGAAATTTTATCAATATTTTTGAATGAGCTATGAAAATTTTCAGGATTTCTTAACATTATAAATAAATGTCTTGATATGCAACTGAAGAAAGTTCCCATTTGTAGATAGATACGTCCGACAAAAAAACGCCGCCTCTTGTCTCAGATATTTTTTTCTCTACTTACCACCGTCCGCCACCCGTCGCCTGTCAGTCGCATTGCCATAAACGGGATAACAACAAATTATGCATTTATTTAAATTAAAGAAAAATCTACTCAACTTAACCTAATCAAAGTGGTTGAGTGGTGTTTATTCGGGACTATTTTTCAAATGGGTGCATGAAATCTGTATTTTTTTCAATTTTCTGATTTTAGTAATTTATGTTAACAAATCATACAATTCCGGGTACCCGCTAACAAAAATATAAATTTTTCGTCATCGATTTTTTCCGTTTCGTCTTCCAAAATCAGCGCGCACTGCACTTCTCCGCATCACGACGGAACGCAACGGACCAACGGCAAAAGTATTCCCGTCCGGGATTTCCGTCGACGGCGGACCGGGCCGTTGCCGAGTAGTGAGCGCTGTTTCGTTTGAATACCAGGTAATAGTTATTTACGTAGCTAGTTATGAAAAGTGCGATATTGTTCAATGAGCGTAATATTTTCCAAAACGAGCGCTAGCGAGTTTTGCAAATTACGCGAGTTGAACAATGTCGCTCTCTTCATAACGTGTTTACGTACAAAGTTTTATCTAATTCCGCGCTTTCATAATATTTAATAAAATTTTCAATTAGAATGAAAATATTAAGGTAGAATCAAAGTGTTACTATGGAAACAGTCAGAAACAGTTATGTAAAGTCTTTACATAACTGTTTTTACTACTTTTCATAACCGTTTTATGAAGGTTATGAAAAATGTGACGTTACCTAACGTCAAAGAGTAACGTAAAGTGTCACATTTGAAAGCGGAATTAGATAAAGATAATTTCGTGGTCCGTAGCGTTCCGGGCTGTTGCCGGCAGAGCCGGTCTAGTGCGCGCGAGCCTTAATCCTCATTGGATGACATTAGAAAATGAATGTCTTGGAAGAAAGATATTTGTAGGGATGTTCTATTTTATAATAAATAATAATTAAAACTAATTGTTTATGAACAACAGCTATTTTATAAAAAATAGTTTAGAAGTATTATAAAATTTTTTTAAGTGATAGTTATTTTCTTCTTTTTTCTGTTTCTTGTCCTCTTGCATTTGCATTTTTGTTAAAATGTCCTTTTAAGCGTTCAATAAAAACTTTATAGGGAGTTGATTTATTTGGGTCGCCGGTAGTCTCCATTACTAAGTACCTATACCTTTTTTCAACTTTTTAAGCATCTTTGAATATCTATTTTTTTTTAGAATGAAAAACTCTCTACTTCTGCTATTTTTAATAGCAATCATTACGGACACTTATGGACATTCATGTTCAAGACCAGAGGTAAAAAGGAAAGTGGCATATATTTACAGAGCCATGTCTATAATAAACGTAAAAGTTATAAGATGCTTATATAATGATAGTGTCACTGTATATTACGACATATCAAACAACTGTCTATCAGCTAGCTCCAACGGGATATTCACTGACAAATATAACGAAGTCCATAATATTGAAAAAGATTGTAGTCCTGTCGTTTTAGAGGAATACATAACCAAGGCAGACTTTATGAAAAATGAGATTTGGTTGAGGTAAGTTATCAATTCTGGTAAAGTATAACCAATGTTAATTTGATGACCCATATTTTTAATCCCATTGAAGAAAGAAGCCGCCCAATTATTAGATTCCCGCATCATTTTGGACTGTCGTTTCAAATGGTCTCCAAAATGCCATTCTAATTAATTACAAATGAATTATATTCTCAAAACTTACCCTAACGTCTACGAACAAATAAATATTATATTGATATCAATTCACTCAATATAGGTATTATTATTTCATTAAACTCACTCAACCAAGAAATAGATACTAATATATTATTTTAAATAGGTCTACATATAAATATACAAACAAAATTGCACACGCCTATGAGACTTGCACCCTAATCCCATAAAAATTTTTATGTTATAGTGGACCACCTTAGTATCTACCCGAATTTTTCGATATTATGAGCAATATTTCACTCGGTAACTGGCGATACCCTGCAGGTGCACCTGCGGTGCCAGATTTTCAAAATATATCGGGCATACATGAAGTTGTTCTAATTAATTTCTCTTCTTATAACAGTTTCAAGCGACTTTTTTTAATTCTTACAAATAAATTTATATTATGTATTTTTTATTAAATATTTCCAAACTAGTTTTCTAAGAAAATCATGAGCTAACAGTATATTGAAGTAATGGGAAACATATGTAAAATGAGCACAACAATTTCAGAAAATATATCTAACAACATTGCTTCATTTGATGGTCCTCAAACTGAAAATGGTCAAAGTATACCCAACTAATGAATAGTAAACGCAGCGAGTATATTTGTAGAGTGGGACAAAAATGTATCCGCATTTATAATTTTTTGAAACTTGGATTCCAGAAGCAGCTTTAAAGATATTGCTGAAGACCGTTCCTTTTTGTCTGTAACCAACGCTTCGAATGGGTCACATGACTACCAAGTAACATATTGACCCAAATCTAATCTAGCCTAACATACTGGCCCACATAATACAACAAAATTAACGATCTACTTTGTGTTGAAATCAGTTAGGTGTAGGCCGACTCACCGAACACACACTCTCTTATTAACAATAACTACGGACACTCGCATAGGACGTGACTGCCAGTTTTATCTTCATGTTCGCACATCCTGCATCCACTAGACCCATAGTATGTGTTTCCTTAGTTGACAATGGCTACTCAGAAATCCTACTCTCAAAGGTAGCTTTTCGATCCGCTCCTCCCCATTCACCGATTTAGAAAATTTTGGTTCAGGTACCTACTGCCGGACATTGATTTGGTGATGTCTAGCTGAAACCATAGTATATTGGCAGGAACTTGTGGGTTTGCTGGATCAGGAAATAAGTTTGTCAAAGTTGGCACGACATTATTTTGGTACAGTTCTAAATATTTATCTCCATTCAAGTAGCCATCAATGAAAAAGGGACCTATGATATGATTTCCAACAATTCCTGCCCAAACATTAACTTTTTCAGGATGTTGCGTATGTTCTCCTCTCATCCAGTGATTATTCTCATTAAACCAATAGCGGCAATTTTGACGATTGACATGACTGCGAAGTGTAAATGTGCTCTCATCAGAATTGGATCATATTGTTATCTCGCATTTCCATAATTTGTTTACAAAAATAAGTTCTCCTGTCGAAATCGTCTTCCATTAGCTCCTGGGTTGGCATCATTTTATAAGAATGCATTTCCTTTCATTTGATATTCGAAAAATTGATGTGTGGCTAATGTTGAAAAGTGAGGCTGCTTTTCGACCAGAATTATGTGGGTTTCCTTGAAACTCAATCATAACATCCAATTTCGTATCATAGCTTAGTTTATTAGCAACAAGTTGCTAAGGCTATGAGTTTTATACGAAAATAAACAAATTTTTTTTTCATTTCAATCAGTAAAAAGGAAAGCATTAATGGTTTTTGCTCATTTTCTTAACCATCCGATAGTCGCGTGGGGTACAATCGTAGCCCACTCTAATTTGAGGCGAGATTATCAACAGTAGGTAAACACCTATCCGTTCGAGATATCGAGATATTTGGAGATTGTCACTGGGCTACGAGTGTATCCCACGCGACCAAAGTCGTAGCAGTTTTTATAGAAGCATTTTATTAGATTTTCCTCAATTTTCCCATTTAAAGAGAATAGTTTTTGATGAGTAACACCTAGTACTTATATTTTGATAATTTCACTGAAATTTCGATCTACTTTGGCCGTCTTATCGATATCAACAAGAATACGTGCTCGAGAATTGTTGGGTCTAGATAAACTGGTACCAGAAGTGCCTGTTAGGCCGAATTATAGTGTTCGAAGTTGTTCCATTTGTCCAAGAAATAAGGACAAATTCACTAGAATCAAATGTGTTGGATGTAATCGCCAGGTGTGCGAAGAGCACTATAAAGAAGTCTGTGTTGGCTGCCTGAATGATTAAAACTTTGTCCTTCTTTTGCAGCTTTGTATTTCATTTTCCCTGCAGCGTAGGTCATAGAGTAATAAATAAAAGAGAGATGTTGAACGTGTAGCGTTCTGTGGCACAAAGTTACCACTAGCGCCTACCTTGTCGACTGGCATGAACTAACATACAAGACGAGCGCTTTTTGAATTTGCAACTTTTCAGCATACGCGTAATATTGTATTATTAGGAGTAGGACAATAAAAAAACCTCTGCTAGTGAGAAATTACTATATTGAAACAACATTTTTCATACAATAAAAAATGAAATATTGAAAATAATAACACAAAAATAGTAAATAAAAAAAACACAAACAAATAATCCATTTAACAAACAGTTCAAATAAAATAAATCTAATACATAAAAAACAGCCTTAAACAAATAATCAAATAAATCACAAATTCAGTCTTTAGTGAACAAGCTAGGTTTCATTTTTCATACAATAAAATAATAGAATATCCAAAATAAAACAAAAACATTCAATAAAGATGAAAAATAGAAAAACAAATAATCCAAAACAATTATACACTAATCTACCACTACCTGGAGGCATCTTCAAGCACACACTGAAATACCACTTTGTCCTCGACTTTTTTACACTTTTTCACTTTTAGCAAATTTGATTGTCTGCAAAAACAAACGATGAAATTATAAACATTTTTGTTTCCATTATTTTTCTTTTTTAACTTACCTATGATGATAATAAATATAGATATCAAATTGAAATAATATTGACAATTTTCATGTGGTTAGAGGTGGGGTTTGTTAGTTCAGTTAGTCGATTTGATGCGCCATACTCAACTGGCTGCGCACAAACTTTGTGCCAGTATCTTCGATATGTTTTAAAACCTCTCTTTTATTTATTACTCTATGGCGTAGGTTAAGTTTTTTGTTGCAGTTTATATTAACGTATCTGCTTTTTACATCCTTTCAGCTTCCATTTATTATGTTATCATTTATAAATAAAATAACGTTGATTTTTCAATAGATTGATTTTTTTCAAAGTGAGTGTGCGATGAAATAACAATTATTGTATATTTTTGTTTTCTTAACCCCATAGATCAATATTTTTTTTATATTGTTGTATTCCCTGTATTTATATGACATATGTAAACAGAAGGTTGTGTTATTTCCATTTTTAAAAGTAAGATCAGTCAAAATTCAAATGGGCTATTTTTGTAGCCCGCTCGACCAACTTAGTGACAGAACACCACGCGCCTAACGATGGGTTTTAATGGGAAATGAGTATTGAGTGTAATGTAGCGAATTTGTGAAATAAAATCTAATATTCTACAAGGGGTTGTATTTAAAATAATATAGTTGGTATCGGCTACTGTAACATGACGACACATCCTATACAGGGTGTCACACGACGTGAAAACTATCTGTATATGGCAAAATACTTATAGTAAAATCATGAAAATTTCTACGTTTGGGTTTTCGGATACGATCTTTAAAATATTTTCCAAGATGGCCGACTTCCCGTTCTACCGGAAGTCGACTGTAACTTTGTTATTTTGAATGGAACACCCTGTATATTAATACATTTTTGAAATCTACGTAAAATTTTAGTATACTTTTGTCTGAAAACTTTTTTCGAAAAATGCACACTTTTTGAGTTATTGATTTTTTTGTAGAAAATTTGACCGTTGAAGACCCTTATAAATTATTTTTTTACGAGGGGACCCTTGAAGATATGAAAATGGTTTCTCTTCAGTTGCCTTAAGCAAGGTCAAATGTATTCGAATCTATGTTTAAAAATTTTTCATTTTATACAGGGTGTGTATAAAAAGTGATCAAAGTTTAACTTCATAAATATCAAATTTTTTCATTTTTTTAAATAGAACCACCCTGTTTTTCCTATTTTGATGCATTCAGGAGAAAAAAATAAGGCAAGTTCATGTATACTTTCCTATACCTAAACCTTACCGTTATCCAGATATTGAATGTTTTCTGTAAATTTTCAGAGATGCAGGTGTGGTCTAAATTTTGATACAAGCACTAAAAAATAAAAAGGTCTTTTTCTTTATCTGTCTAAAAAAAAATCAAATCAAATTGTTTTTATTAATCCTATTCCAACTTTTAGTCGTTTCCGAGATATTTGAGGTTTTAAATTGTTATTATATTTTTTAACAAGTTTAACTTTTCCATGTATACTTTTAGTAGGCTTTGTAATAAATGACACTTATTTAACTGACATTATTTAACATCTAGAGAAGATTGTGAGCTAAGAGTTCGAAATTCCTTCAATTCCCTTTCTGAGATGATGATTAGCCGTGCGACGAATGAAGGTATACTGAGAAGGGTTGAAAAATGCATTGAAGTTCAAGGGAGCAATTTTGAACATTTACTTTAAAACATCAGACTATTTTTGTTTGGCTTTTAATTTTCCATAAAATTTTGTAGCATATCTTATTATTTTCGCAAATGGTTTAACTCCATTAACTTTTGCTTTAAATGGAACGAATAGCTTCAAATTGTTAAGTATTCTTTTAACAATGTGCGGTTTCGATCGCGGTCAATCTGGATATCTTACTGCAAATAAAGCACATGTTCTTGTAAAAACTCTGTCATATTTACCATGTATTTAAAGTAAATTCACATAATAATTTTTATTTCTCAGTGCTAGTATCAAAATTTAGACCACACCTGCATCTCTAAAAATTTACAAAAAACATTTAATATCTGGATAACGGTAAGGTTTAAGTATAGGAAAGTTTACATGAACTTGCCTTATTTTTTTACCCTGAATGCATTAAAATAGAAAAAACAGGGTGGTTCTATTTGAAGAAATGAAGAAATCTTAAATTTATGAAGTTAAACTTTGAACACTTTTTATACACACCCTGTATAAAATGAAAATTTTTCCAACATAGATTCGAATACGTTTGACCTTGCTTAAGGCAACCGAAGAGAAACCATTTTCATATCTTCAAGGGTCCCCTCGTAAAAAAATAATTTATAAGGGTCTTCAACGGTCAAATTTTCTACAAAAAAATCAATAACTCAAAAAGTGTGCATTTTTCGAAAAAAGTTTTTGGACAAAAGTATACTAAAATATTACGTAGATTTCAAAAATGTATTAAAATACAGGGAGTTCTATTTAAATTACAAAGTTACAGTCGACTTCCGGTAGAACGGGAAGTCGGCCATCTTTGAAAATATTTTAGTTGAAAAGATCGTATCCGAAAACCCAAACGTAGAACTTTTCATGATTTTACTATAAGTATTTCGCCATATACAGATAGTTTTCACTCGTCGTGGGACACCCATAGGATGCGCACCTAGAAATACAAATCGACGTGTCTACGCTCTCATTTATTCGTTAACGAATTTATTCTATTTGACTGTTCCACACTGTATAATAAAAAGCTGAATATCATCAATACAACAGTCTACAACACAACCTTCAAGTTAATTTCCTTGTTCAACGAGTCCTGTCACTCAAATTATGATGTTATCTTCCTTTCACATTATAAAGTAGAAATATAGTTTCAACTTCTAATTAATTATTCATATTTCTGTTTTAGATCAGGCACAGTCTGCAGATATGATAGGGGATTTTGTTACGACCCAAAAGAAGCACCAAGTTACGGAGTTGTTTGGAACGTAACCTACTTACCAAAAGAACAGCTTCTAGATAAGTTAGAATTAATTTTTTTCGGCTTTGTAGACTTTTGGAATTTCACTACGAACAATTTAACATACATGTTTTATTACGATACTAATTTCGATAAATCCTTCACACTCAGGCTATCCAATTCAATAGAATTAAATAAGAACAAAATATGGCTGACCGATGAAGAAGGTTATATCGTTTCTTCCCATAGTTTATTTAGAACTGTTTTGCTTGTAAAACCAAATCGTAAGTTTTTTTCTCTCAAACCGAAGAGGTTTGTTACTGAAGCTATTCTTAAAGATTGTGATCTGAGAACCAATACTGAATTTAGCGCAGAGTACTTGGTAGATCCTGAAAATTTACAAGTGATATTAGAGCGGTACCAAGGTTTTTTACAAAACTATAATAATTCTATTACAGAAATTGATAGTTGTATAAAAAACTTTGATTCAGTTCAATCATCAGCTGGTACGAAGAGTTTGTTGAATAAAACAGGTGACTTGGAGTATCTGTATTCAACTAGCCAAAGGTTGTCCTTGGAGTTGAATACTTTGATGAAGAACGTGGATGATTTGAAGAATATGACAAATTATTCTATCATGAAATTATTGCAAGAAAAATTGGTACCAGTACAAAACGAGTTAGATCAGAAGGTTATAAAATTACAGGATTTTTATGAAAAAAATAACATTGGTCTTCTCCAAATCAAGGATTATGTTTTTGATAAATTGACTCCCCAGCTGGAAACTATCAGTAAAAGTAGTGACTTTTGTTTGGTGGAAATTAAAAACGTCGAAAGCGACTTTTCAACCAAAATATCGGAGATAAAAAATCTTGCTTGGAATAATATTAGTTCAATACAACAAAATGTCGAAAAATTGAACACCTTTATCACTGAGAAGGTCGACTTGTCAAGTATTGGAACAAAAGGAATCGAAGAACGTTTGAATCTTTTACAAGTAAAAAGCGCACAAGATGAGAAAATGAATGATGAGAAGTTGAAAAAGATAGAAGAAAGTTATAAAAATAATATTCATTCAATATTAGAAACTGTTTTTAGTATAGAAAATAAATTGGATACAAAAATTAATTCAATTTTTTTGTCAAACGAGAAATTTTCAAACGATCTAACAAGTTTGAAACAATCAACGGATAGTTTCACTAATTTGAGTATTTCTAGCTTGAATAAACTAAATGTTTTATTTACTCAAAAAATACAATTTTTTGAAAATAAAATTGAAAATTTATCAAGTTTAGCAGAAGAATTCAAACACGTACAAAATGATTTTAAAGATTTCACTGAAACTAAAATTATAGACGATATTAACAATGTTTTGGATAACAAAAATTATGTGGACGATATCGAACGAAAACTAATTGAAAAGTTTAAACCGATTATAGAGGAGTTGAATCGTAAAAGAAAAACTGTATCGGACCAAGTAAATGATGTTAAAGAAGATATTGATATTAATATTAAAAATGAAATTTCTAAAAATCGGTTGAATGTGGAAGAAATTTATAAAATTCTCAATCAAACAAAAATTGCAGATAGTGGTAGTAAGATCGATAACGAAATCGAAAGATTAAATGGTTTTATATCAAAAACAGATCAGTACGCAAAACAATTTGAGCTCCAATTATTAGCATTAAAAAACCAAATTGATTTACAAAATATTGACATGCATAGATTTAGCGAAGATGTACATAAAATATTTGAAGAATTCTCCAAAGATTATTCAAATGCTAAAAGTTTTTATACGGCTGAACTTAATAATTTGAAATATAATACCATTCAAGAGATAAATAATTTAAAAAACAGGTTAAATACAGCAACCACTGATATAAATAATGTTGGGGAGCAGTTTCGATCAGTAAACAAAACACTTGTGGTACTGGAAGCATCTATTAATAAGGAAAAAGGTTTATTAAATATTACAGAGGAAAATATTTTGCAAAAACTGGAGCCAATAATATCATCTTTATCTAATAAAACAACAAAATACCAGGAAGAAACGAACAAATCCACAATAGCTATGCAAGAGGAAATAATGAATTTCAAACAACACATGGCCAAATCTATAGCTTGGAAAGTTGAAATTGAAAAAAATATAACAAGTATAAACATTAGCTTGTCGAATAATGAAATCGTTACCAACGCACTTTTAAAGTATTTGGAATATAAAATGGATCAATTTAATTTGAAAATTAGCAGCATGGAAAACAATTTAGAATATGTATCGATAAATACAAGCAAATTATATAATGCTACCAAAGATAATAAAAATTTAGTTACAAGCATTGAAAATCGTTTATCTGATTTATTTACAAATATAGGAAAGATTGAAGAAGCTTTTATAGAAATAAAATCAGAGAAAATTGAATCTATAAACCAGAGTTTGAAAAATAATAATATTACAATTGAAAAAGTTATAGAAGATTTGAGTATAATTAAGGATAAAACTAATACATTCAGTGTACTGGAAAAAACGATTGAAGAGAAGATATTATCAATAAACACAAATTTAAACAGGTTGGAAGAAAGTGTAGAAAGTGAAAAGAAAAATAATTTGAACGTATTGCACGATTATACTGGTCTTAAAACTGAATTAGAAAATAATAAACAACAGATTATAGATAATGAACAAACTTTGAAAGAACTTAATCGAAATATAACAAATTCTAATATTGATCATTCTAAATATATCGCAGAAATTGAAGAGCTGAAGAAAGAGATGCAAAAGATGAAAAATGAAAATCGGAAAAAGGAAGAATTATTCGATACTTCATTGAAAAATATGTTGATGTTACTAAATAAAAAAGACGATGAAATTACGGTGATAAAATCGGAAATAAAACGAATACAATCTTGTTGTGATCATAACACGAACGATTTGTTGAAGAAAACTGACGATTTTATTGAAATTAAAACCTCATTTATTAAAAATATAACAAGTCTACAAGAAAAATTCGAAAAACTCAATTATACGGTCAGCCATATTTACGATGATGATGATGAAGTACCTGCGACTAGATGATTGTAAATGGTTCATTATACACCAAGGTGGTGAAGATTATTATTATTAATCTAGCACTAAATCTACCACCGTGGTGTATATACAACTTTTTCCATTACTAGCCAAATGTAAGAAAAAAAATTAAAATTGAAAAGTTTCTTATAAAAATTAAGCAGTACATGAATGTGAATTTGATTTTCCACTGAAAAAACAGGAATCAAGTAGTTCGATGTAATTAACGTGAAATGAACAACACATTTCAAAGTCAAAATTAAATTTTGACATGTACACTGTCTATTTTCGCTCATCTCCTAGCCCATATAATATATGATTATAAACAAGGTTTGATTTACTTAAGCCAATTTCTAATACAAAGACGGCTAAAAATGTTTCTCTAACTAACAAATCAAGACTGTTTTTCTTGAATCAAAATGTCTAAGTTGAGAATATTCCATCAAAATCTAGACAGCAACGTGAAATTGTCAAAATATTGATAGCTGTCACATATTTTTTTTGTTGGTCATTCTGATTCGCGAGCACTGTAGCCCATTGGCTTGTTGTAGGGGAGCGAGGGGCTTGTTGTAACAGTTTTCATTAAAACTAATATATCTTGAAATCTATTGATTAAATTTCTACTAAATAAAGATGGATGAATACTGTAACTCTTCCTCTACCAAATCAAGTAAAAATAATACCATACCTATTGGTCATTAATTTACAATCAATTATTTCCTAGAAGAAGTGCGGTGTTACAACTTACCTCGTGCTTGGGGCAAGTTGTAACATCTACCGGGGCAAGTAGTAACGACAAAAAAAACGACAATAATACCTCTAATCATTCATTTTTTGTTTTTTTTTTAAATTGACATCTTTCTAAAGTAAGTATTACGTAATTCTTATCAAAAATCAACTCAAATACATTTTTTTAGTAATCAACACTTAAAAATTAAGTAATTAACAGTTTTATTTAGTTAAACACTACTTATAATCATCATGGCACTTTTAAATCACAGTGAGTAATTAAATTATTCAAGGTATGCTCGTAATTATCTCTTCTGAATAGCTATTTAACAAAGTATTATACTTATGTAAGAATCAACATTTGGTGGCATGTAGTAACACGTTACAACAAGCCCCGGGATTTTGTTACAACTATCCCTTTGGTATGATTTTCAACATTTATCAAGATAAATATTTAAACAATTTAGCAATCATAAAAACTGTTACATATTATCAGAGATAGATAAATTTGAATGGAAATAAGATATAGACAGTTTGAAATTAGTCAATTATAAATACGCAAACCGAAATTTTACGATAGTACAATTTTATATTACCTGGCAGAAATGAAGCACATGCACACTTCCCCTCAATGCACCGGCCGGCAGGACATTGGCTATGGCAACATGATGCGGCGCGGTTTATAGGTTAAATCGAGTCAAAGAAATACTTTAATAGCGTTTAAGATCCTAGTGAAAAGGGCCTGTTACTACTTACCCCTGTTACAACAAGCCCCTCGCTCCCCTACTCTTGTACATATTTAGTTCAAGTAGGAGAAAATGTAGCATGCGAGTGATATTCGTCTAAATCCAAGCACTAATCTGCCTTTGGGTGGCAATGAGGCCAGACAGACATTTCTATTTATACCCCTGCTATCGAAGAAGCAGTTTAGCAGTATGTTGATAGCAGTAAAAAAGGAAGGAAAGAATGTAGTGGTCACGATAGTTGACGTAAGACAGGCGGAAAGTATGTAGGGATGTCATGTCATTTGTGAAACAAAGGTTTTTGAGTACATTTGAGTGTTAATCCACAGTAGATGAGAATTTCTACGTCACAAAATATCGAATACCTATATCAATTTCTGTAATTAGCATATTTTCATATTTCAATTTAATATATGTTCAAAAATATGTGGAGTTTATGTTATTTTGCACATAACCAATTAGGTATATCACAACTTTATATTTCAAGTTTGAACATTATTGAGTAAGTATAGTCAAAGGCACTCTTATCGTGCGGGTTCAAAGGTCACTATCAAAGCAGAGAACACAGAGGTTACCAAAATGTGGGATTACACTGATTGACGAATTTCCACTTCTTCTTTCATTCTCGAAATAATCCATCGAACTAAGTACCATTTTTTTGCTTGAGGATACAAAAAAAATCTGAAAATTGCTACTTATTATTCATATTGTCACTTTGAATTGTCAAAGTGGCAAAACTGACATATTTAAATGAAAACTCTGCTAATAAAATACTTTTTAGAATCGCTGTAAACTAAATACATATCCTTCTTTTTCCTGTCAAAATTGCATAAGTCTGTCTTATTCATCTTACGGATTTCATTTGGAAGTTATAATTAAACGCAATAAAAGAAAAAGAAAAAATGTGGGTATGTCTTTGTTGAATCGTATGACCCGCACGATAAGACTGCATCTGACTATAATAAAGGTCGCCATTGTCAGATTTGGATTTTCAATAAAATAATGTCAATGTTATTATTGTTAATAATTTGTTACTTCAATATTATATTGTGGATTAACGAACGTCTGGGTAAAAGACTTATTAGAGTGGTAACATCTATTTTCGGCCTCAAATATATGCTACTCCTTTAAATTCTCCAACTTACTTTATTAATTCGACTCAAACTTTCACAACAGTGGCACAGCACAGCAACTTAAACACGTCTCACCACTTTCATATCACTGAACTATCAAACCTGAACTATCTCCCTTTTTATACCATTTCCATGTTCCAGATAGTTCTAGAATCAGTTTTGAATGATTCAAGTGTAGGTATAGTCAAATGCAGTCATATCATGCGGTTCAACAAAGAAATACTCACAGTTTTTGTTTGCTTTCATTGCGTTTGATTATAACTTCCAAATTAAATCTGTGAGATAAATAAGAAAGACCTATGCAATTTGGACGGGGAAAAGAAGGATATGTATTTAGTTGTCAGCGATACTAAAAAGTGTTCCACCTGCTAAGTTTTTATTTAAATATGTCAGTTTTGTCGCTTTGACAATTCAAAGTGACAATATAAATAATAAGTATCAATTTTCCGTTTTTTTTGTATCCTTAGTTTGATGAATTATTTCGAGAATGAAAGAAGAAGTGAAAATTCGTCAATCAGTGTAGTCTCACATTTTGGTAACCTCTGTGTTTTCTGATTTGATTCATATGGTTAGTGACCTTTGAACCGCATGCACGATAATAGTGCTTTTGACTATATGACTTGTTCTTTTTTTTAATGTTCTCGACTTTTCGATTATATTTCTAGATTTTCCAATGACAGTTCTAGATGATTCAAGTATAGGTATGAAGTGTTCTTTTTTTATGAAACTTTACATATTTCCAGAAAAGTATCACTTTCCACACTAGTTAGGTAATAGTATATTTTATAATTAGTGGGAAAAGCATCATATTCCCAAACGACTGTGATGATTACCAGACGAGGAGCGTAGCGACGAGTCTGGTAGCACAGGAGTTTGGGAATATACTTTTCCCACGAATTATACATTATATTTTTTCTTCGATCATTGATTTACATTTGAAAAATTAATTAAAAAATATTCCATTCAAAATGTAATCAAGCAAGTTTAGGTAAGTTTCTATATGTTCATATTGAAATATAGAAGTGGTAACGAAAAAAACCAAACAATTAGCCATGCAGCTTCAAAGTCTATAAATTCTCGTTGCCCTCCAGTACAATTCACAAATTGTACAAACTGTACAATAAATGTAAATATTAACAACAATTAATTTGTGTTCAAGAATATCGTTATAAATTAGATGTTCCTTCAATTTCTTCTATAACAACTTTATCAATATAATAATTAAAACCATACTTTGTTTCAATTTATTGTAATAATCCATTTGTAACATTACCGCACGCTACAGTAGTGCGGTAAGAATATTACCGCACTGTTTGCTTAGCATTTGCCCACTATTCTGGAATGTTGAACTTCTCGCATAGGAAACAGGTCAAAATAGTGTAACTTTTCCCACGATCGGAGAAAAACTACTTTTTTCAGTCCCTGATTGTTTATTCTCCAAATCGCTCTTTTATAATACAATCTACCTTGATTTCGTTACTATGATAACAACTTTTCGATATATATTGTCAAGTGATGACAGTTCGTTGATTTTTCATTTGAAGTTTATATAAAACGTCTACGTCTTGCCTACGTCTTGCCCTGGAATCTGTTTGTCTCGATCTGGAAAACACTACTTTCCGGTCTTGTAACGTAAATTACTATTAGCTAACGTGCGGAAAGTAATACTTTTCCGCACGTTACTGCAGATGGCCGAACGACGCTAGCGGAATTCGGCCAGCAATCGCGTGCGGAAAAGTCACTTTACGCACGTGTTAGGTACACTATTTTTTCTACTAGCATTCGGAAAAAAACCCAAAACTCAACATAAGGAAAAATCTATTATTATATACATATCAATAACTTAATTAATATTATTATTGACATCCATTTGATGAGGCTTTTACGGCCATAAAAAATTATTGAAAAAAATGTTTCTTTTATAAAAAAATTAAAGCAGAATTTCAATTAATTTTATAAATTATATGTTCAACTTGGCAGCAAAGTAGATTGGCTGAATTCCTAGACTCGCTACGCTCGGCTATGAATTCAGCCTCGGCAGTCAATCTACTACTTAGCTGCCTAGTTAAACAAATAACTATTTTCTCCGATTGTTCATGAGAATATTGTATTTGCCAATTATTACAATTTCCACAATCTCTTTATTTTAGTGGGTTGCTATAATGGAAATGTATAATCACAGGCAGCAAAGTAATCACTTTGCTGCCTAGGCAGGAAAGTAACCACTTTGCTGCCTAGGCAGGAAAATTAATACTTTGCTGATTGATATCAGTCAGCAAAATTAATATTTGCTGCCAATCGGAGAAAAAATTAATATTCCGCCCGCTCGTAGAAATAGTTATTTATGGTACATACAATATTTTATGTACGATCGCGAGTAATTATGTAATTCAGATATTATTAAAAAAAAAATTAGAATCAATTAAGGATGCACCTGCTTTCAAAGTCAAACAAGCAACAAAACTGGTGGTTGTTTGTGAAAATTTGACACACCCGCAAAATCAAAATAATAGACAGCTATGCATAAATTACCATTAGAAACTGCGGCCTTAGCAGCCAAACAAACAATAAATTATTTCTGTAATATATTGTTGTGTGTGAAAATGGATTCATCCAGCGAAAATGCAAGAATCCTATCAGAAAATATTAGTCAGTAGCAGAGGCCACATCAAAATTATTACCAACAAAGTCGAAAAGCAAGTACATGCAAGAATTTCATTTTATATCGGGCCGAAAAGTATCATATTGTGCCCGCAAATTAGGGCGCAAATAGGTACTTCGTGGCCCGATCGTACATAAAATATATTTTTGATTTTTTTGGTTCAATTCAATTTTTGGAGTGGAGGTAGTAACGCTATTACTGGCTTTGAGTTTACAAGGTCTCCCAGAAATAAAAATTGAAGGCTTTCCAATCAAAATGGGATATGGATATGGAAATTTCTGATTGTTTTGCCCCAAAATGCACGAAATTCCTCTGACAGTTGACCTACTTAAGAAAAGTGGTCTTTCACATATTGGTTATTAATCAAATTGATAGAAGGCTAAGGTCACCACTTTTAACAATTTGGATTGATGCCAAGCCAATACACTTCTCTTCTGTGGTCTTGTCTTTATAGACTTACGGGCTGATTTAAATTATTTTGATATTGTTATTACATTAGAGCCCCTCCTAGAGTGGCCGTCTGCCTGAATCTCCCTATGCTCAATAAGCTCGACCAAAATCGCAGCAGGAAACTAAAAATTTGTAAATTCGTAAATTACTAGCCAGAGAGGTACTAAAGATACTCAACATTTTAATCACGAAGCCAAATGGGATTTATTTCTTACATACAGGGTGTTTCAAAAAAAGGTAACACCGTCTCTAGGATAGGTAAAAAACTGAAAAATAATTGGGGTTTGCTTAGTAAAATTTTTTTCTAACGCCATCCGTTTTCAAGATAAAGGGCGTTGAAGAAAATAAAAAATTACACATTTCCCACGATTTTGCCGAAACTACTGGCACCATTGTAATGAAATTTTATACGAATATGTTTTGGAAGCTGATATATCCCATGAATTTGTTTTTATAACTAACTCTCATAGAGGGCGCTAGTTACACGATTCATACAACGTATTATTCAACATAACTTTTTTAAGGGTAGAATTATTAGTCAAAACTCCAAGTGAACATAAACATCGTTTAATTTTACACCAAAAAGGTATTCTTGGTGAAACTCGATATTATGTACCGTTTTCGGAATATTTTGATTTGAAAATTATGAAGTAATAATCGCTCCTGGTATAAACTAATGATAATCAATCAATAAATGTCAATTTTACATGGCAAACTTAGAGAAAAGCGAACTTTATCATTAGTTTATACCAAAATATTCCGAAAACGGTACATAATATCGAGTTTTACCAAGAGTACCTTTTTGGTGTAAAATTAAACGATGTTTATGTTCACTTGGAGTTTTGACTAATAATTCTACCCTTAAAAAAGTTATGTTGAATAATACGTTGTATGAATCGTGTAACTAGCGCCCTCTATGAGAGTTAGATATAAAATCAAATTCATGGGATATATCAGCTTCCAAAACATATTCGTATAAAATTTCATTGCAATGGTGCCAGTAGTTTCGGCAAAATCGTAAGAAATGTGTAATTTTTTATTTTCTTCAACGCCCTTTATCTTGAAAACGGAGGGCGCTAGAAAAAAATTTTACTAAGCAAACCCCAATTATTTTTCAGTTTTTTACCTATCCTAGAGACGGTGTTACCTTTTTTTGAAACACCCGTATAATATAAAGTTTTTTTCATGTGTGAAAATTGTGCAAAGGAAAGTTGTGGAGCTTTTCATTACTAACAGCTTTGCCATTAATTTTTTTAAATGACTTGTAGTTTTGCCGGAAATCGAGATAAACCATTTTTTACTCTTAAAAACTCACCCCCTTCCACTTCCCACACTCGGATCACCCGTAATTTATTTTTCCTCCTACCCCTATAGAAAGTACACACTTTCCTCCCTCAAATCAGGGAGGAAACTCATACTTTTCCTCCCTCTCATTTCATGTAAGTTGTAAACGATGAAACTTGTGAATTCATTATATTCACATTGTTTCCATAATTTCTAGAACATCCTGTATTTCCTGTTTTTTGGTAAAAATCAAACATTAATGGTACTTCAACGTAGTTCTTCAATACAAATTTCAACTTCAGGAATCTTAGATAGGTATACGTTTTTTGAGTTCAGAATAAGAAAAGCATAGTATGCTGTGGCTCACTGACAGTAAAAACGGCGATTGACTTTTGAGGTGCAAAGTCGCTACATTCATTAAACTTAGTTGAATATTTTAAAAATGGAGAGCGATTCAAGTGATTTTGAATTTCCAAATACACCACCTAATATTAAGGCACATGCTAACATAGCGTCATTAACCTTACTATACCACAAAAATCTAAAGATAGGTATGAAATACAATATACACAATATGGGCTGAATTATATTCGTTACCTATTTGTGTCGTGAATAAATTTTCAAAAAAAAGTGGGTAGGAGGAAAAATCATATGTATCACATGGGAGTAAAGTGCCTTTTCCTCCCTTGAATGTTTACTGCCCTCCGCTTCGCGTCGTGCAGTAAACTATATCCTGCGGGAGGAAAAGTGGCACTTTCCTCCCTAGTAATACAAACAGCTATTTCTTTCCAATTTTAACATGTTCCCCTCCTTTTTTAATTGGTATCATCCCACTGTTATTTTTTTTAGTTTCAAAAATGATCGACCCTGGTCTCTACTTACAATAAAATTTCATATTGCATCGTCCTCAATTAGTAAATGAGAAACAATTATAATAAAACTAGTCGACATTATCTTGTTGCAAATAAAAATTGCTTATAGTTTATCAAAAAACAAACATCTTATTTAATTATTATTTTTCCTCATCAACAGGATTCCCCATCATCGGTTTGAATTTGTATTTTCCAATTATTACGAATTCTGTGAATAATTAAAGAAAAAAATGTGCCAGGTCATGAGATAGTAAGTTATCATTCTGTCTTCATAGAACTTATTTTAAAAATATGTTATGTCAACTAACCTCGATTGAAGATTGTAGTTGTCAATTCGACCCCTTGATACCTTTATTGATAAGAAAATAATTTGAAAGTTCGTTTATAAAATAATGATAAATTATCATAGTCGTACAACTTGATTTTGAAACTTACACTATTCCTAAAATCAAATGACAAAATTTGTATGAGTGAATATTGAATAATATTGCATCTAAATATGTGATAAACCTTGACATACTGGTTTTTACCATGAAAATAAACAGCTCACGTTTGGTAGTATGAGAAATCTCTATAATCAACAAAATTTCACATATCCTTTTTCCTTCTATTTAAATTTAGTAAGTATATATTATACATTATCAAAAACTCAATTACCGCAGTATATGGTGTAGGATATATTTTTACAATGATACTTATTTAAACTACATCGCATTATACTTAACACGTATTCATTTTTTCATCGATGCTTTGGTCCAAATATAATTTTATTGATGTACAAATTTGGCCCATTGTTTTTTATTTCTTGCCATTGTTTTTGCCTCTGTCCATGTTTTATCTTTTTCTTGCAGTATGACTACCATAACACCATCCCATGTTTGTTTTGGCCTTCCCTTTTTCGTTATTTTTTGTATTTTTGATTGCCATAACTAGTCTTGTATCATTCATTCTTTATTAATGACCCCTCCAGCTCTTTTTAATGAATTTAAGTGTTTTCAAGATCTTCAATTCCGTATTTCTTAGTTTATCTTTGTTTGTGTCTCCTTTAACTCGCCTAAGATACTTCATATTAATTGCTTGTATCCGACTTTTTTGTCTCTTTGTTAATAACCAAGATTCATATCCGAATACTGGCCGGTAAATTGTTTTAAATACATTTCTCTACATTCATGCAAAAAACAACTCTTTTGTGAACCACATTTAATGGAAAAAGTGGTACTTTATTGCACTAGTACAATAATAGTACATTGTTTACCGGGTAGGAAAAGCTTAACGTTCCTGGACGACTGTGAAGATTGCTAAGTCGAGGCGCAAGCCGAGACTTAGCAACACAGAGTCCAGGAATGTGGCTTTTCCTACGAGGTAAACATACTATTTTTCCGCAAATCGTTTAAAATTCGACAGATATTGATTGATTTAAAAAATAACGCGATAATTTTATTCCCAAATAAATGGTGCTTTGAAATTCCTAATAAAATTACTTGGGTTACTATGGAAACGTATTGAGGTTGAATTGTCAAACTTGACGCTTATAAATTTAATTGCTGGTGTTCTCGAAAGTAAAATGATAAGTGATGATGAAATTTCCATTCCTGGGACTCCTCCAAAGCTGGTTGAGGCAGTGAATACTGCTTCATTAGAATTATTGCCAAAGAATCCAAAAGAAAAGTACGAAAATGCATACAGACGTTTTATGGATTATGTAGAACACTAACAACTGTACGGAAAAATCATTTCCTTACAGTAAGGAAATGACATTTCCTTACAGTAAGGAAGTCCTGACTTTTTCTTCAAGAAATTTTGACAGGAATGTCAAAATTTCCTAGCGATTTGCGGAAAAATATTTTATTGCACTCATCTGTCATTCTTGTGTCAGTTTTGTGATGGTTTATGACAAACATAAACATTTAAATTAAATAAAAATCCATAGCGAGTATCTGATCCTGCTTTAATACAACAATAATATATATGTATATTTTACTACTTAGTCTCAACGAGTTACAATTATTGCAAATTTCTTTAATTATTTAAAATTTAAATGGTCAAGGCGAAAACCAGCTATGATTGAGTACTGACAAGGTGGAGGCCATAAAGATACAAAAAAAGAAGAACGGGTTGAGTTTAATTAGGTAAGGTGAGGTTCTTAACATATTTATATTCTAATTTTCCAGTCTTTGCATGAATTTAGAAAAAATATTGTATGCAACTCTTGCAAAACGTGTTTTTTGCACTCGACGTGTTGTCCAACTCGGCCCAAAGACCTCGTTGGACAATTTCACGTCGCGTGCAGAAAACACTCACTTTTTGCACTTGTTGCATAAATAACTATTATCTTCGTTTTTTTTTGGAAATTTCTTTTTTTATTCATAAATGTCGAATTCATCGTGTGATAAAGTTTCATCGGTTTTTGTACTCTATCGGTAATTTCCACCAGGGCTTCATTTTCTCCTATTTATACTCCCAAGTTTTTTCTACAAAAAAAATTAGTTAGCTAGTAGTTCATTGTCAAATCCGATAGGTTTTGATATCAACTTTTTGTATTGAGACCGTAAATTACAAATCCATTTAAGTTAAGTACTTTCCAATAATTGGATATGCAGTTCCAATTACTTATCAGTTACATTAAATGAAAAGCAGCCGTAAAATAGGGCGGTAAATATTTATGCATCGTTACGTGTCCAATTTATTAAATCTAAGATTATTGTTCACATTCATATAACTTCTGATATAAATCTGAATAGGCTGTAATTTTAGTACGTCTCTTTTCAATAATATAGCACCAAAAAGCACATCTACATATAATAGGTATATTTTCAACTCCTACCAGTGAATCACTATTTGGGAATAACGGAACGTGGAAAAAAAGTAACGAATACATGAGAAATTGATTCTTATTATCTTTCTAAAATATTCCCATTCCCATCCAAAAATCATAGGTAATTTCAACTCTGACTTGAATGATAATACTAGAAATGCAAATACCGCTTAAAACTGAAATATTATATTTATTTTATAGTTTCATTTCATTTACTAATATAGTGAATTACAGCTGGGTATAATTCATGTTTTAGTGAAATTTAACCTGAAATTCTGACTTCTTGAAATTATAGCCGTTTCTTGAAGTTTGGTAAAAAGGTATTTCCATTATGTTAATTATGTTCAACAAATCCATGGCAGTCCTATCAAAATTTAAACATAATAATATAGTAATAAATATTCACCTATATAGGCCAGAATATATGCACTTATTTTATGTAAGTTTTTGAGGATGAACAAATATTTCACATCCATGAAGGATCTCTCAGGACTACTTTTTCTCGAAGACGACAAGAAAGAAGAAGTTTGATTATTCCATATTGAGTCGTGGATTGGCCCTGTTGCGCGGAGCTTCGGAAATATGATCTCCAAGTCATAGGAATTTTTTATGGACAATGCTTGTATGTATGTATTTTTTGGTGTGACATTCACTGAGACCTAAAGGATCTATTGTGCCCCTTACTTCTACTTAGTTTCTGAGGAGAGTCTCTGAAACTAGTACCTCCTTTAGTGCTATTTCCCGAGGAAATTTAAGGATATCTGGTTATCTGGGCTTCAACTGAGGTGAATAATCCTCTTCTATCCAGTAATCTCCCAGGTTCTGTGCTCTAGTATTCTGGAGTGCCGTGAAAATTATGTGAATGGAGGCTTCTTCCCCCATGCCACAAAATTTACATTCTTCTTCCTCCACTATTCAGGTGACAATGTCCCGTTAGGATCCCTGTTAAAACTATTAGCGCAGTTTTACTTTGACTTATGGATTCATTTGATCTCAAAAGGTTGTAGTCACCCAGAAAAATCTTTGATTGTATACCGATGGTCAGATCGTCTCTCAAAAGGGTTCATGCCCCCAGAAAGGTATTCAAGTTCCCTTCTTTGCTAGATTATCTGCTATTTCATTTCCTCCTATTCTAATGTGTCCTGGGATCCAAAGTAAGTTGACTATATTGTTCTCGTTTAGTTCATTGAGTTTGTCATGGACACTGCTTACTCAGATACCATTTCTGTAAGATGGACAAAGTGAACAGTGGAACTTGCAGGCTCCGTGGTGATTTAGATGAGACATCAGAACACATTATCTGCAACCGCAGGGTAATTGTCCGCCAACGTGTTGGATATCTGGAACAGTGGAAGAGTGGTGCGGAAACGAATGCATCCATCATTTAGAGCACAATTTCATGATGTTGATCAATTGGACATTTTCTATTACTTACTGAATTGATTTTTCCGTCAATATGTCACAGTGGATGAAACTTGGGTGCATAATTATAACCCAGAACAGAAACAAAAATATTGCCGTTGAGGTCATAATGTTATGTCCACCGTGTTTTGAGATTCCAAAAGTGTAATCGTTATTGATAATTTGGGAAAAGGGGTGAAAAAATAACGCCAATATTATGCTGATTTGCTGACACATTTTGATGCCTGAACTGCCTCACCATTTATTGCCTCATCCAGAATAATCACCTGATCTAGCGTGAAATGAATGGTTTGAAAAAATTTGAATCTCGCTGGATTGAGCGTATAGAGTTTGAAGGATATTATGTTGGAAGATGATGAAATATTTGTAAACAGTATAGTAACTTTTTCATTGATAAGTCTCTCTACCGTCAAACCGCCTTCATATGAAGCTGAGAGTGCAGTTGACCTATAAGTTTGCCAGAGCCATTTAATACCGCACTAAAGTATGCAATATTAGACTTAAAAGAGTTATGTGCATCTCGAAAACTCCATAAAATAATTTAGAAACCTGCGAATTTGTTGTGTGATTTAAACCTTCTTGGAATACATGTAAGAATTTTTGGTAGAAACTCAAAATAATTGTTCCACGTTGGCAAACAGGAGATGTTAGTGATGTTGTTCACTCATGTGATCCATGCTTATAGAATTTCGTTAAGCTTTATAAATCTCTGCAATAGTTAGGGAGTGATTAAAAGCTCCCGTGGGACAAACGCCACCTACTTTCTTCAGTGTATGTGACTTCCAATGTTGGAAGTTCTGTTTATTCAACATGTGAATACGTTAAGTAAATTCATCTATTATATTCAAATACTTACGTCTTTTATAGATACTTTTTCAATAACAATTTATAGCTATAACTGTTTGATTCAATATACACGTAGATTCAAAAACAGGCATGATTTTCAGTTGTTTTGATGTTTCAAGAAAAGCAGTGGACTCCATTTTTCTCTACCATGCTTGAGCTGACTGGAATCGTCACCCAGTTATTTAAGTATTTGGAAAAATTCCTATCTCTGCCTTATAAATGGATAACTCGAAATCTACTACCAGTTCTTGTAAAAATTTGATTTTTATATAATAATGATACTCTTTGATTTTTGATATGCAGAACCTACAAGAAATTAATGATGAAGGTATAATAGCCGTTTAAGAAAACCATGTTTCGTGGACATTTGTTCAAAATATTTTGTGCAGTTAAGGAATGAATCGTCCATATGAATAATTTTTGATTGACATACAAACTTTGAATTCCAACAGCTGAATATCAAAAACAATTAGTGTTAAATTCTTTTGGTTTTTGGTTGCAGTTCATTCAAAGCACCATGAGCATCCGATCGTGATTTTGAAAAGCAGGCAACAATTTTTGAAGTGCAGTGTAAATGTAAATTGTAGATCACTTATTGTCGAATTGCTTAAAAACACATCATTTTTAGCTAACTTCATTCTAATCATTGTGGAAGGTTTTTCTCATCTTTTCTCTTCAAACATAACTTAAAACTGGTGTTTGCAGCGAATTTGTTATTTCTGGTTTATGATTATGATTCACACTCCTGTTTGTTAAACTCAACCAAAGTGTTAAAGTCTGCTTCACATTTATCTGTGATGCACCTCCACGTAGTTTTTTGGTAGCGAATTTTCTGTTGTGTTCTTTAAACTTATAGTTTTCGTAAACATTGAACATTTCACTTTAGTCGAAAAATTATCTTGATTCATTCTCGCGTTTCTTACACTTTTTTATAATTATGAGTACATAGACCATTAACTTTACAGAGGAAATGACTGAGTACCTGTAACAACCTGTGAAGGTTGTAGTTGTGAAAGTATAATTGGAATTATAAAATTATTATAAAATGTGCTGAGTTTGATGCCGCCCCTTTACTAGAATTAAAAATAATGAATACTTAAATTTTTGTATTCATCCCAACCGACAATAAAACCTAACCTCTTGTGATGCCACTTTCTTCTCTTATTGCACTCTGTACCAAACCTCTTAACTCACCAAATTCAGAAGATTTAAACATCATTCTTTACAGACATACTTAGTCCAAAAAAGAAACATAATATGATATAGTTTTATGTACCGGAATTTCTGTTTATTTATGTCAAAGCTCACAATGAAATTATGAACACGTGGATTCGTTTGCTGAGGAATATGTCTAGCTAAATAGACTAGCAAAAGATGAACCTTGTTATAAATACTCCTATTAACTATAATAGGAAAAAAAGCAATAACATTATTAGTCCAAGCCAAAAAAAGACATGCTCTGCTCAGTGAATAGCGGTCAGTAGATTTTCTTCTTCCTTCTGGTAGTATCCACACAGTTTTACTGTTCAGTTTACTTCAAACTTTTCAATTTATGGATTTTTACGATAAAAAGACGATGACGTTGCAAAACAAAATATTGTGATGTTGCCAAGCTGTAGTTTTTTTCTTTACTTAACGAAAACTAGTAAAGTCGATCTGATATGTTAGAATGACATTTACTTTTATGAAACAATAATATTAATAATAATGAATACAAACATCGAATACTATTACTTACGTCTCTCAATAGTAAGCGGGGAAAGCGGGCCCTCATTTCGGCAATCTGGTTCAAAATACCTTAACAAAGATGTTACCACCTCTTGACATTTACTGTTCAACTGCTTCAGCATTTTATTAACTACACACTGCAGATTTGCGTAAATAATTAGTTATGGAAATAACTGATTTTTTTTCAATCTCAAAGAAACAATGAATTCAAAAGCACCAAAAATACTTGTAAATATTAGACAATGATCGAATGTCAATAAACGTCAAAACAGACTGGGGAATTTTACCAGTTTATCTGACAACGTCTTGAAGTTTTGCCAACCTGTTAGCTGTAAATTGCACTGGCTGTTAAGGATAAATTGTATTTACGGTTGGTAAATTATTATTTATTCTGATAAGCAGGAAAGTAACTAAATGTGACGTCATCGTCTTTTTATCGTAAAAATCCCATATCACGAATACAATTAAACGTGTTGCCATTCATGATAGCAATATCTAAATACGCATGATCATACTCGCTTATTTGGGTGCCTTCTAACGTTTCAATAAGTTCTGAGCAATGTGATCCACGGATCCTGTTAAACTATTAAAAACGACACCTGTGTGAGATCCAGCCCACTCTTCGTAGCCCATTCTCTATCCTACCACGAGAGGGAGTACACTTACTGATGATTACTTGCCAACTACACAGAAGACAAAATTTGCAGTAAACCATATAAAAGGAACTAAATCATCCCGCACAGATCAATTATTGATTAAGGTCCTGTAGGATACCAGCTCAATAAATATTATATAATTATTTTGATACCTTTGTAGGGGAGCGAGGGGCTTGTTATAACAGGGGTAAGTAGTAACAGGCCCTTTTCACTAGGTTCTTAAACGCTATTAAAGTATTTCTTTGACTCGATTTAACCTATAAACCGCGCCGCATCATGTTGCCATAGCCAATGTCCTGCCGACCGGTGCATTGAGGGGAAGTGTGCACGTGCTTCATTTCTGCCGGGTAATATAAAATTGTACTATCGTAAAATTTCGGTTTGCGTATTTAATATTGACTAATTTCAATCTTTTTATATCTTATTTCCATTCAAATTTATCTATCTCTGATAATGTGTAACAGTTTTTATGATTGCTAAATTGTTTAAATAGTTATCTTGATAAATGTTGAAAATCATACCAAAGGGTTAGTTGTAACAAAATCCCGGGGCTTGTTGTAACGTGTTACTACATGCCACCAAATGTTGATTCTTACATAAGTATAATACTTTGTTAGATAGCTATTAAGAAGAGATAATTACTAGCATACCTCGAATAATTTAATTACTTACTGTGATTTAAAAGTGCCATGATGATTATAAGCAGTGTTTAACTAAATAAAACTGTTAATTACTTCATTTTTAAGTGTTGATTACTAAAAAAATGTATTTGAGTTGATTTTTGATAAGAATTACGTAATACTTACTTTAAGAAAGATGTCAATTTAAAAAAAAACAAAGAATAAATGATTAAAGGTATTATTGTCTTTTTTTTTTGTCGTTACTACTTGCCCCGGTAGATGTTACAACTTGCCCCAAGCACGAGGTAAGTTGTAACACCGCACTTCTTCTAGAAAATAATTGATTGTAAAATAATGACCAATAGGTATGGTATTATTTTTACTTGATTTGGTAGAGGACGAGTTACAGTATTCATCCATCTTTATTCAGTAGAAATTTAATCATTAGATTTCAAGATATATTAGTTTTAATGAAAACTGTTACAACAAGCCCCTCGCTCCCTACTGTGCCAAATGTCATTTTGTATTTGAGTGAGCTATTTCTTTACTACTAACTTTCTACAACAGAAGAGTCCCTATAAAAATAATTTTTAGTCGACGACTATGCTCACAATTAATTGAGAGACACATTTACATTTTTTATTGAATCGAAAACATACATTTAAATTAAATTCAGATATATTTTTTACTTAAACGGTTTGCATCTTCGAGTCGGTCAACTAAGAAGTAAAGGTGAGTTTCATAAGTTTTTTTCACATAAATCGGTTATTATCTGAAATGAAGAAGATAATAGTGTCAATGGAATAACACTCATATCAGTATCATAGTTATTTTTAGGTTAGTGTGAGAGTTTCTTCGAGTTTTTTTTTCAAGCATATAAAATTTGTAACAAAATCGATAGTAAATTGAACTCGCGACATATCGGGATTATCAAATGATTAAGGTCTTTAAAGGATCAATTGTTTATACAGTTTAAAGTGTTGTACAATTTGAAAATATATCATGACCATTGTAATTAACATATCGCAATTGATGTGAATTATGTTTTAATTATAATTATGACCAGTAAGATTATGTGAGATATAAATCGGTGTTCCATTACGTTATGATAATCCAATATTTCGGAAACATAACTCTAAAGAGTCTAAGCTGTTGATCATATACAACCCAGTATCTTATTTTATATCCGGTGACGTGATACAAACCATTCTATTGTCTTAGCACAGATATTTCCAAGTTTATGTGACCATTTTGAAAGCTTATAAATTCCAAACTTTCGCAGATCAGTTTCAAATTTGTTCAATTTATAGAGTCGTTCATACAGTGCCTATAGACTAGCAGCCTAGGACATATGTAGGCTTCAACGGATCCTGTTTTTACTTTCAAGTTTCATGTGAGAAAACAATAAGGATATTCCCCTGAATCCAAGCTGTATAATCTACTCTATAGTGAACATTGGACATCTTAAAATGTTCACGAAACTACAACAATCAACTTATTAATGTCACATGAAACTCAAACGGATTCCATTTCAAAATAGTGAAGTCCACATGTGTCATGGGCTCATGGCCATAGTCAGTTTATTGGTTTTAAAAATAATTGTTCTAGATTTATTGCACAAAATCATAAGATCATGTTAAATAATATTCAGATCGAAAGAGTGAAGACAATGAAATATTTAGGTGTCATTATTGACCCTCAGTTGAGTTTTAACAGACCATTTATGTAAAGAGTTAGGCAAAAAAATTGGATTTTTTGGGAGAATTGCAAGAGAGTTATCTGAATGGTCAAAAAGATTAGTATACTATAATTCTCCCTCATTTCAATTACTGCACATAATTGTTACTTTCATGCTCCAAAGAGCAACTAACTCTGCAGATATTGCAAAACAAATGTATGCGAATATTACTCAAATGTGGTAGGCGCGTTCCGATTGAAAATATGTTTAGACAATTGAATTGGTTGTCAGTCCAACAAAATGTTGAAAAAGCTAACGTGGTGTTGATTTACAAGTTGATTAATGGAAAATTACCTCAGTACCTAACTGATCTACAAGTATCTAGGTTTGAACTCCATGGCCGATTATTACGTACAAACCAACATTATAATGTAGAATTTACAAGTAAATCATTTCTTATGGAATCATTGTTCTCTGATGGGATTCGACTGTACAATTCGCTACCAACTGATTAAAAACAGTAAAAATGTGTACATATTTAATAAAAATGTGAGTTCATTCCTTAGAGATGGGACATTTTAGTTTAAAGTAATTTTTTTTTGTATATTGTATATAAATAGAATTAGCTGTTTGTAATTAGCTTGAAGCTAAATAAAGATTACTTACTTACTTACTTTTTATCACTTCCGGATTAGGAATGAGGTGTTGTGTTGGTCGGAAATTTGATCTGTACTCAAACGTTATTTTCACCAGTCTTACAGCAAAATTCACCTAACAGTATCGTCGTTTTTTTAATGTACCTATACCCGGATGATGCCCAACCAGAGCTATTGGATGCTTCATTATACATATGAAAACAAAAATTACGATCTTCTTTGGTGATCATGACCTTTTATTGAAAAAATTACATGCTGTTGCGTAAATTAAGCGCCATATTATCTTGAAAACTGAGTGAGCTATCAACATGATCTTTTTTTTTTTAAGCAAAAGTTATACTCCAGTCTAGACAGAATTTTTTTTCTAGAAGCGCGCAGTTTGACATCTGTCTATGAATGGTATTAATTTATTTTTATATTATAAGGTTCACAGTGCTTCAGTTTTGTTCGTAAGACACTTTTTCAGTCATATATTATTTATCAATAATTTAAAGAATGTACCAAAAGATTTACATTTGAAAAAAAATCGCAAATTTGTCTATTTTTTCAATAAAAAAAGATCATAACCACTGAAAAAAGCGCAATTGTAAATTGAAATATTTGATAAATTACAATTGCCATATTAAAGTGAAGCAAGCAATAGATGCCAAGATAATATCATTTACTGAATATCTTCACAATATAACCGAAAAAGATCATGATCATCATAACCTTACTTAGATTTTGAGACAATATGGCGCTGAAAGTGCAAAAAAAAATGTATTTTGAAAAACTCGAAATTTTTTTATAAGAAAGGTCATTTTTTTCAAATGTATCTGATAGATGTGATACGGTTTTATCCAGCTATAGGCCCATAAAAAACGAGACAATTTTAAGGGTTTTCTGCTACAAGCCAAATGAAATAGTTATTTATGATACAAGTGTGTGAAGTTATACTTTCGCGCACGAGTTGCGAAAATGCAAGGCGCGAACGAAATGAGTACTTACCTTTTTCGCAATAAGTGCGCAAAAGTACTTCACGCACAAGTGTCATACAAAACTTTATCTGCGTCCATATGAAAAAAAAAATAAAAAAATGTGCTCTGGAAAGGTTGAAAATCATAAAAATAGATTTGTACACAACGAATTCTAATTTTAGGTGGTGTGCAGTCCGTGCATTCTTTTCGAGGTTCTTCCATTTAATATAAGTAGAGTAAATATAACAGAAAATATTTTTCACTATGTCTGACACTTCTGTCAAATTTTCCAACAGCAGAAAAGTTTTTACAACAAACGACTAAATTCAAGGCAACTAGATAATTACGCAGCTTAAAAAAAGATTGAAAATGTAAAACTCATTTAAAAAGCATTGATCATTTACTCACGCTTTTGGGTGTTATGGTTCATTCAATAGCCTTTTTGGTGTGCGTCATCGATTGGTAATGTCTTTCTAACACATCACGTCGAAAGAAAGGGAAAAAAGGGCAGGTCTGTTATCAATCCTCATCAAAATATCACAATAATGAACTCTTTAAATATACTACAAACGTCAAAACCAATCATTGACTAACAAAAACTTGTTTAGTTGATGTTTAGATTGAGCGCTAGCGCGACCTATCAATCGGGAGAAATTTATTTGTTTAAAATAGGATGCAGACCTACCTTTCGTATTAGCAATGGCTCTTGCATCTTTTTCTACTGTCCTACTGACAGTTCTTTTCATTTAGAAAAAGGAGCTGGCAATTATTAATTCGATAACTTTTATTTATGAAATTTGGGGTTGGATATATGTCAAAATAGCGAATAAAATAAACGACATACCGAAAACCCAGTTATACGTCAAAAACGATGACGCACACCAAAAAGGCTATTGAATGAACCATACAATTGAAGTCCCATATAAAAAGCGTTGTTCATTTACGGACGCTTTTCAACGTATGTACCTATAATGTATGATTTCACACTTTCATTTTTTTTTGGTTCGTAAATGCCTAATTTTAAAGGTGGTCGTAGATAAAATAAGGTTCGAGTACTGCTGAAATATCCAATGAAAACTAATGGCCCAACTTTACCAAGTTATTATCAAAGCTGGCGTTGTATTATAACAATAATAAAAGTACCTATTTGCGCCCCAATTTGCGGGCGCAAATTGATACTTTTCGGGCCACAATGTGCCACCATGCAGGTGTCAAAGAGTTGAATAAATACCAGTAAAAAATTTCAAATACTTTATTCCAATTTTGATATATTAATTTCAATTTTACATTCTTTACAATTAGATAATAATATAGAAGGTAAATTGTTGCTGTTGGTCGAGGTGTTGGTGTTTGAAAATGGTAATTTATGCATAGCTGTCTATTATTTTGATTTTGCGGGTTTGTCAAATTTTTACAAACAACCACCAGTTTTGTTGCTTGTTTGACTTTGAAAGCAGGTGCATCTTTAATTTATTCTAATTTTTTATTAAATAATATCTGAATTACATAATTACTCGCGATCGTACATAAAATCTTGTACGTACCACAGGCGAAAATGATGTTTGCGGTCCTTTGCGTGGTTAAAGCCCTCGGCTGCGCCTCGCGCTTTAATTTCTACGCGGCGGGCCGCAAACACCTTGGTTCATAAATAACTATTTTGCTGTTTCACTATTTTGAAATTGAGTTCGTCGCCAAAATTGTTTTATTTTATCATCAGTGTCAAAAAATGTCAAATTATTTTATCACTGGGTTGAAATAAGTTCATCTATAAATAGTTTTACAAAATATATGCATATCTACATTAAGAAAAAAAAAATAAACATGTTTGTGAAAAACCTTTCAGATCAATTTTTTGGAATAAACCCATTTAATTGAGATGTATTTTGGAGAAAAAGTTATTGGTCATATATATTGGTATACAAGTATTGGTACAAAAAATAGTCTCCCAATCAGGTTTTATTAGTCTTTTTTGAATAGATTTTCATTTTTTTCTGTAGATATTTATGGAAATTTTAACCTGTTCCAGCCTTATTCATAGTCGTTTACTTAAAATAATGTTAAAACACCACTAGTTAGTGGCCACCAACATCATACTAACAAGCCACTAACGTTTTCTATTCATAGTCGCATATTTTTTTACCACTAGTTAAAATAATATCAGCAGGAAAATAAATGCGGCAACAATGGAAATTTTATTTTGTTTTTGAGATGTTGGTTGTTGGATGGCCGGATGCCGCAAAGCAAGAGGCCAAGAATCTGAAGAAGTGGTTGTTATGTTAGATTAGGTATTGGTTAGGTTAGGTTAGGTCCGAAATCCGAAAGTTTACTTGGAAAAGCAAAATCCTTTGGTTGTTTATAATAATAAACAGTTTTTTACAAAAACGCCATTATTGAATCCAAGAAATGAGACGGAAGGAAGATATAATAGGGAACACATATCTACCCGAAACATTATTGAAAGAGTGTTTGGTGTGATAAAAAATAAATTTAGATCTTTTTTTAATGGGATAAACATAAATTTGGATACAACAAAAACAGCTATAGTTGCAGTTGTAATTATACATAACATTATAACGAATGATAGACTGCAAAATAGAGGTTTTGTTCTAGATAATGGGGATCTCGCCTTTTAATAATTCAATAAATAGATCCTTTTGATAATTGTCCCAATTTTGTGACCAGGGTCTTTTTGTCTAGAAGAAATTTATATTAACTGATTAAATATTCTGCAGATACTGCTAATCAAAATATATATATACATGAGGAATTATTTCCATATTTTACAAATGTAAAAGATAGGTATAATACAGTAACAAACACGAAGTGAACGCTCGATTTTAAGTGCTTGACGTTTGTTGACTTTTTAGGTTAGGTATAAAAGTAACTTAAATACCCGTTGTAACGCCACTTGCCACTAAGAAATGTATTGCCCACTAAAATTAGTAAGATCTTAGTAGCCACTAAATACGTCTATGAATACGAATTTCTTTAGTGGGATGTTAGTGGTGTGTTAGTAGCCACTAAATATGACTATGAATAAGGCTGTTAATGTTTTGCTAATAACTTAAATGCTAAACTGTAAAATTTATGTGGTATTTTGAATTGAATGTTTAAATATTATGATGTTATTTCTCCCACATTCATATTTATTACTTGGAATCGTAATTGTAAAATCATCAATGAATTCGTAGGAGAGATGGACGTCGAATCCTGAACTCCAATAACCGTTGCTTGAAATTCCTACTCGCCCAAATTCACTTGCAGCAGATGATTTCACAACCATCAATTTTGTCTGTAAAATGTATCTTCATACAGGGTGATAAATTGGGAAAGGCGCATACACTAGAGGTAAATGAGGCACATCGAGGAATTCATATACCCTCTTTAATTGGTTTATAGTTACATCAAATGAAATTTCTGGATATAAACATATTTTTCAATCCCCCGTATAAACTGCCAAACAGTAATTCATAATTTTTGTTTTACAGAATGAAACTTTTACTTCTTTTATGCGTTGCTGGCTTATACGTCGCCTCAGAAGCTGGAAAATGTTTAAGGCCAAACTTGAGCAGAAACTCAGTCTACATCTATAGTACCATTGGTAAAGTTCCCGTCAAAATCAGCAGATGTCTATTTGATCATGTAAACGACGCATATTCTGATATTTCCGATAATTGTGTAAAAGCTTTCCAATCAGGCGTTTTTGTGGATAAATGGTCTGGAACCAATAAACTCGCAGAAGTAGGTTCACCAATTGTATTAGAGGAATATATTTCCAGAGCTGATTTGGTGAAGAACGAAGTTGCACTTAGATCTGGCAGTGTTTGCAGATACGACAGAGGATTTTGCTATGACCCCACCGAAACTAATACATATGCAGTGGTTTGGGAAATTTTAAGCAGACCCAAACTGCAATGTCCAGATCAACTTTTCAAAGTTTTTGAAGGAGACGTAGATTTCTGGGATTTCCCACAAGGATTAAGTTATTTATTTTACTACGACAACTTCGCTGATGAAGCGTTTTCTTTGGGTCTGAAATCCAAAGGTAAATGTCAAGATACTGATGTTTGGTATACAGAAGAAGGTTATATTGTTTCTAAAAAACCGTTAACAGCAAAAAATATCGACGGACTTGCCGCTCTTAAAACGAAGGCCAGTGTTAAAGGGGGAACAAAAGGTGGAGTTAAGGGAGGTGTTAAAGGAGGAAGAATTACAGCTTCACCACCAAGTTACTTCTATTTGAAATCCAAAAAAGTTGTCAGCGAAAATATTTTGAGAAACTGTGACATTTTATCTTCAACACTTAAAGAAGCCATTGAAGAAATTGACTCACAATATTTGGATGATTCTCAAAATTTACATTTGCTCTTAAAACGCTACTACGAGCTTGTTGAAAATACCAAGGAAGATATATTGGATATTATTAATAGAGAAAGTACCCTTAATCTTACTTTGGAGCTCAAGCAAAAACTTGAAAACTTATCTCAACAATTTGATATTATCACACATAAAATAATCGACTTTGAACAGATTCTAGTAAGTGCTGGAAACTTGAAAGGAATACGGGCTGATGTTGATAAATTGGCTCTTGAAATATCTAACATTTTAAAGAAAAACGGAGAATACGATACAATGCTTGAGCAAATACAATTGTCAATAAAACAACATGGTCAAGCTTTGGATGATAAAGGTTTGAAATTAAAGAATCTCTCAGAAAAATTGGAAGAGCTTCAAACGTTAATAAATAATAAACTTCCCAATTTAATAACAAAAGCGGAGGTTTATGACAAAATTAATGAAATAGAACAAACTTTCCATAACACAGTTAAAGATTTAACTATGAATGTAACGTTACTTTTATTGAAACATGAAGGATCAGGAGGAGTTAAAGGAAAAGGCACTAGCAATCTCGAGCTTGAACAAGTTGTTCTGGACAAACTGAAAGGTTTTAATTTAGATCAACAAAAAGCTGCAATTGATGCTTTGAAAGATAAGTTGGACTTATCAATAAACGAGCTAAGATCTGAGTCTTATAATAATGTTACACATTTAGGAGACAAAATTTCCAAAAAAATAGAAGATCTTTCCGCCCAAAACGAACCTATTGTCGATAAATTGGATAAACTTGAAAAAGAAATAAATAGTTTGAATTCGCTCATAAACAATTTCAAATCTGATATAAAAAAATGTGAAAAAAAATCCGAAACTATCGTTAAAGATTTTGAGACGAAAATAAATAAAATATGGGATAAACTTAACAGCAATGATAAAATATTATCGGACCTCAAAAAGGATCTAGAAGAATTGAGTAAGAAAGAAGTAGACTTCAAACCAGTATATGAAAAGATAGATGAATCAATAGACAAAGCATTAAAACCACGCGATAGCAGACTGGACGCCCTTGACGATATTAGCTCAAAATTAACTGAATCTATTCAAAAAGATAGTTCAGAATTAAGTAATCTACAAAAGCAAATTGATGAAATCAATCAAGGATTGAAAAAAGTCGATACCCTTAAGGGTGATATCACTGACGAATTTGAAAAAGAAGTAAGACCTGTACATAAAAAGCTAAGTGATCTTAATGGAGCGCTTGAAGAGCACTCAAAAAAACAAACAGCTACACATGAAGACTTACAGGATGCTAAAAATGTAATCAACTTAGAATTAGAAAAGTTAGGACACCATATTAGGGAGGCTGTCGATCAGCTCAACATAACTTTAGAAAAAAACAGTGATGCTATTGTTAAGTTATTCGAGCACGATACTGTTTTAGACAATATAATTGGAGATCTAAAAAAAGATTTAGGTGACCAAGGACAGTCTATCAAGAATTTAGAATCCTATATAAAAGAAAAATCATCAAACTACGAATCTTCGAATGTGAAAGTTATCCAATTAATATCAAATTTGAATGAAAATGTTACAGAGTTATACAACGCTATCAAAAAGCACGAAGAGTCGATTTTAGAATTGGATAAAAAATGTGAAAAAGCCGCTCAAGAAAGTATTAGATCCAATGTTAAAACAAGTCCAACGAAAGGTGGTGTGAAAACAAGTGGTACTAAAGGCGGCGTTAAAACTGCTCCTCATTATAATCAACCATACAATGACTATGAAGAAGACGAAGGAAAAAAATCAAAATATGTTCAAACCTCTGTGGATAACGATTGGTCCGATGATGGTGGCTCTTACACTCAAACTAAAACAACTCGTTCATTTACGAAATCAGCTCATGGAGGACACTCTGGTCATTTGGTCCAGAATGGTGAGGAAGAGGAAATAAATATCTTACGAAGTCAACTTTCCGAAGCTCAATATGCACTTCATGCTCATGAGAATAAAATTGAGCATTTGGAGAAGAAACTGGATGAATTAGGTTTCAAAATTGCTATGACCGATAATGCTTTGACACATTCAGTTAAATCGCTTAATGATAAACTGTTGGAAACTGATGACAAAATTGAGTTCGTGCATGTTGATATCAAAGGACAGCTGTCAAAATGCTGCAGTACCAAATCAAGCTATACGGGAATTAAGCATTGAAAATATTTTTTTAACGAGAAATAAATTCTAATGTTTTTTTCAAATAGTATAAAAATGTGAGTTTCTGTAAATAAAAATTTAAACAGAATGAAAACTTATATTTCAAAGGAATTAGTTACATATTAACAATATCTGTTGAAAGTAAATTTAACACGCACTATTCACGCTATTTTATGTATAGTCAAAGGCACTCTTAACGTGCGGGTTCAAAGGTCACTAACCATATGTATCAAATCAGAAAACACAGAGGTTACCAAAATGTGAGAGTACAATGCAGATTGACGAATTTCCACTTCTTCTTTCATTCTCGAAATAATCCATTGAACTAAGTACAAAAAAACTGAAAATTGCTACTTATTATTCATATTGTCACTTCGAATTGTCAAAGTGACAAAACTGACATATTTAAATAAAAACTCTGCTGATGAAAGACTTTTTAGAATCGCTGAAATCTAAATACATATCCTTCTTTTTCCCGTCAAAATTGCATAAGTCTGTGTTATTTATCTAACGGATTTCATTTAGAAGTTATAATTAAACGCAATAAAAGAAAACAAAAACTGTGAGTATGTCTTTGTTGAATCGTATGACTCGCACGTTAAGACTGCATCTGACTATATATTATGTAGTGTTTTTTTACTTTTTTTCTGAACCGAGATGGGTAAGAAATATTAGAATTTTTCCCAACCTCTACCCAGACAGTGCTAGACTCATCTTCAAGATAATGCCAACCGAACCCACCTCAAACTTGTCGCTACTCAACTGCCCTAGCATACTTTAAGATGGGCGACGATCTCTCCTACACTCTCCCTCATCTTCTCCCTACCATAACTTCTACCTTACACATGTTATATCAAGTCATTCTCTCTTCCTTATCATGCCACTCACTTCCTTGCCCCTCATCCTCATTTCCACCATGTTTCCCAATACATCACCGCCCCTAGTTTCTTTCCCAACTTTTACAGCACTTACTCGTTCTTCCTACATCTGAACACACATCCTCCACTTCACACCTCTCGCACACTCCAGCCTTCCAATCTTGTGGAGGTACCCTATTCTCGACATACGTCCAGTGAGCACCTGCGAGAAGAAGCAGTTCGCCTGTCCGAATTTCCGGTTCCTCCAAACTCCCCTACTCTCAATTGTACATTTTTGCACGACCTCATACTCCTTAACCTCCTCTCCATTTTTCCCCCATTCATTGCTGTACTTCCTCTCTGTCGTAATCCTCAGCGTCTTTGTTTGGCTCCAGTCATCATGTCCACTGCTGCCAGTCCAGCCACTGTCTTGTACTCCTGCTCTACCCTCAGGAGTAACTCTATCTGCATCCACAGAAGAGGCATTATATTATTTCAACGTTACTTTCCAGGATGTCAGTCTGACGAACATTACGTTCCCATTTATAAGGGGGTGTTACAGAATGAGAAACTCCTTTTCACCTGCCTTATTTTTAGTCACATTTTTTCAAATTACGTGGAGCTGGAGGTATTGATATGTTGACAACGTGGATGAAATGCTTTGGTAGCGATCCGGTGATTTCAGGTTACTACGTGATTGATATGTCACGAAAATTTAAAATTTTTGATAAATTCTGCATACAAAACTTACTTACCGTCAATAATATCAAAAGCAAGATTATTTGTTTTTCTGGAGGTCATTATAATTAAACAAATAATATTCGGTTGGAATAGATTAGATTTGATGAGGTGACTATTTCACTGTGACCTTTTGATTGTGACAATAAATGACATTTTTATGTGTAAGACTGCAAAAAATGTCATATTTTGCGAACATTCTGGTTCATTAGAAATGGAATCATGTGAAGCGCACAGTTTGGGGAGAGTTATTCGAGGATAGCGCTTTTTTATTATTGAGTAATAATTCTAACAACAGATCATGAGAAAACCTGAATAAAAAAGTATGATACTTTTCTAATAACAGAGGTAATAAACCATTTCTAGCTGTACAATCATCTGCATTTTGTTGAATGGAAGGAGCCCCTTTTTCCAAGCATGTTTGCAACTCTATAATCAATGTACCTTTTTTTCATTTATTTTGGTTTCCAATGACATTCCAAATTTGAAAACGAATGTAGTAACTGTGAACTGAACTAAACATAACGAAAATACCAATTGGTAGCAGTATTAATTTCCTGCACCATGAATTTGCAGGTGTAACAGTTCACATTGTTAAATCCACACTATTCTGCTATTCTTGTTAGGTTGTGAATTTAATATGAACAAATTTCACATGTGACCAAATAGAGACATATTATGTCGTCGATAAATTGCAGTTAAACCTTTTCCTTCCCGAAGAGCATTAGACAATCCTAGACGCACGTAACAGTGCACTCTTCGCGGAACTGCATTTTAGAAAGTACCTGGCTGGATGCCAAGAATCAGGAGACAATAAAGTGTCACTACTTCATTGATGCTTCTGCTATCACTGACCTGGCTGACTTCTGCACATTGAATATTGTCACCAATACTAGATTCGTAACATTCCGTGGCAAAAAACAAATAAATTTATACCCAACGAAATAATAATATATCAAAATTGTATACACATAGTTATGATATTAATATGTTTCTCTATATCTTGATTGTTTTTCAAAATAAATTGACGCCTCATGAAAATTTTATCGTACAACCTTGCTAGATGTAAATTTTTGTTTATGAGCTTATGATTTGACAAACATTTACAGGGTGCTGGACATGAAATTTTAATTTTCGTTTTTAACAATAACTTCAACGCTTTTTAACGTATGTGCACTAAAAATTGAGGCTGGGAGTTTTTGGATATGAGGAGTCATAATTTTGTACCTATTTCGATGTATTTTGTAGAGGGCGCAACATGAGCCTCGTATGCGGTGTGAAAGTACGCAAAACTTTTTGCCTTCTACATTAGCGCTACACGTTTGTAAAAAATAATTAAGGCCACATCATTACAACAAAAATAGGTAAATCTGTTAATATCACCAAATCTTCACGATTTAAGATATAATCACATTTTAATGAATAACTGAATGATTATCATTTGATGAAATTACGTTTGAAAAATGTAGTGTGCACGATAATTATTTTTATTTAGTATTAAGATGAACAGTATTAGCAGTTAACATGGACAGCCGAGTTAAAAGAATAGTCGAGATCATCAATTTCGTGCATGAGATGCAAACAAAATTTTTTCTACAAACCCCAAAAATATTGTTCTAAAATAAGTAGCATGCTTAGCTTAATATAAAAAATATAGTCAAAGGCACTCTTATCGTGCGGGTTCAAAGGTCACTAACCATATGTATCAAATCAGAAAACACAGAGGTTACCAAAATGTGAGATTACACTGATTGACGAATTTCCACTTCTTCTTTCATTCTCGAAATAATCCATCGAACTAAGTACCATTTTTTGCTTGAGGATACAAAAAAAACGGAAAATTGCTACTTATTATTCATATTGTCAAAGTGACAAAACTGACATATTTAAATAAAAACTCTGCTGGTGAAAGACTTTTTAGAATCGCTGAAAACTAAATACATATCCTTCTTTTTCCCGTCAAAATTGCATAAGTCTGTCTTATTCATCTAACGGATTTCATTTGGAAGTTATGATTAAACGCAATAAAAGAAAACAAAATCTGTGAGTATGGCTTTGTTGAATCGTATGACATTGACCCGCATGATAAGACTGCATTTGACTATAGTATTGAACTGTTTTTTCAAATCAAGTAATTACTGTAACTATGGTGCTGATGCGTTCACGAGCCATTGTTTTCGTAGAGCATTAGCCATACTCCTTGCTAATACGGAGGCCGATATATGTGTTTTCAAACGACATGGAGGATGGAAATCTTTGACTTTGGCCGAAGGATACGTGAAAGATTCTATCAACAATAAAATTCAAATATCAAAAAAATTTTAGACTGTGAAATTTCAGGATCAGGTGCTGTCACCTCTACTGCAGTTGCTTGCAAATCAAAAATGGATAGTCTCACAACTACGATATCACGAGCAGAATCTGAGTTATCTGGAATGTGAATAAATATTGGTTCGTGCACTGGCTGCACCATTAATGTTAACATTGTGAATAATAAATAAAATTGGATATTGTTGAATTTTCTCACCATTTAAAAACCTTACTTATTGTTAAACATTAATAAATGAATGATTTCTTGGATTTTTTGCTTGATTGAGGAATTGAGGTTAAAATATGAAAATCCCATAGAGTTCACATGCAGTGCACGGTGTCATGGTAAAGAATGAAAATGGAAAAAAGGGTCACTTCACATATTGTTGTCAATGCGCGAATCCTGTCATTTTTTGACGTTTGTAGAAAAAAATATGTATGGCACTTTTGATATTCAATAGTAATAATTATTGTACACACAACTACATTCAATTCGAACGTGATTTCATTTATTATAATAATTATGTAGTTAATCACTGAAATGTGATTATCTAGCATGTAAACCTTTTTTTTTTGTTGTAACGATGTGGCTTCAATTAATTTTTACAAAAGTAGCGCTAGAGTAAAAGACAGAAGTTTTTCGTACATTTATACCGCATACGTGACCCATGTGGGTACAAAATAATGATTTCCTATATCCAAAAAACCCCTCACCTCAAATGGTCCACATACGTCAAAAAGCGTTGAAGTTATTGAAAAAACGAAAATTCAAATTCCATGTTCAACACCCTGTATCTCTCTAAATCACAACATTTTATTCAGGCTAGTTGTCTTAAATCGCAATATTTTGAAGTGAAGATTGTACTGTACTTCTATGTACAATTACTTAGGGACCACCCTGTATATGTTACAGGAAAAGTCCATTATTGATAAGAGTTGATTCTTCCTAGGCAGTCAACTGTTACTAAACACATCAGTAAAAGTTGATTTGAAATTAATAAACAGAAACACCCTTTTTCTAGGAAAAGTTAACTATGACTGCTGTGATTTAGTAAAAGTTGATTAACTGGAAGATTAACTTGAATCACTTGATATGCGTTTTACAAAGTATTGGATATTTTTAAAAAATGGGAAGCGTGAATGCATTCAATACTTTGTAACGCGTATATCAAGTTAATCAAGAAGAGGGAGGGTAATTCCAATGATTATATCACCTTCTCCTTCTTAAATATTCATTTCATTTCAAAGTATTGGATATATCTAGGGGAAGGGTGATTTCAATAATTATATTTCCTTCCCCTTCTTGAATATATTAATGTTCATTACAAAGTATGGAAAATCGTTTAAGGGGAAGAAATAATGTAATGTTTATATTTCCTTCCCCTTTTTCTCACATTTACCGTAACATATCCATATTTATTATGAAATGAAGACAAATATACGTACTGAGTTAGGGTAGGGGTTAAGTTATGGTAGGTTAATTTCTAGTCAAAGTCTCTTTTTCACTACCTCCAGACTGTGAAAGTATACTTTATCTTAGTAGGTACATGTTTACTACTGAAGGGATGGACTGATGGACACGCTAGAGCAGCTACTGAACTACCAAGAAGTAGGCTAAGGAAGATAGCAGGACTCCTAACGGGGCACTGCTGTATGATGAAACACCTCCACAACTTAGGAGTAGAGGGAAGTTCCCTATGCAGGGGTTGCGGCATGACTGACGAAACGTCAGTCCATGTTCTCCTAGAGTGTCCACACTGGGCTGTACTACGCAGGCGAGTCTTCGGAGTCCCTGTGTTGGCCCCTGGAGACACAAGCAGGCATCCATTGAAAAAGGTTGTGGCCTTTATTGAAGGGCTCGGCTTTATGGATGTCTAGGTAGCAGGAATGGCACAATGGGCCCGCCAGTGGCCTCAGTGCCGGAACCTTGGCTTGAGTTTGTCCAGGACAAGGTTCGTCTGCAACTTAGTAGTAGTAGTAGTAGTAGGTACATGTTGAACAAATTGTCTTTGTGTGAGAAACGCCCAAACCGGTTGCTCTGCTCTGCAACGTACAGTTGTTCGTCAGTGTTCCAGTCCGAGCGATTAGTTTTTTTCAAAATTTTGTGGTGAATATTGTTCGCTGAATAGAAAGTTTTGCGTCAATATTAAAATATGAGTGATACTGACATTGCAATTGCTGCTACTGCATTTATTTTAATATGTTTCTTTGTAAGAGAGCTCAAAAAAGAAAAGACGTCGCTGGCGACAACAACGTTATTTCAGGGTCGAAAAGAGTATAGTGGAAGCGATCTATTAAATATTATATCCACGCCTGCTACTGGACAATTTGAAAACAGTCATCACACTATATCGGACACAATCAATATAATATGCATGTTAAAAAAAATCCTTCACTTCAAAAACTTCGTTCAAACTAACAGCGCCAAAACGCGCACGAACCCCGGTTTTCTTTTGATGTATCGACAATTGGCGGTACAAAAACGAACACGCGCAAAGATAATTGTTAGTGCGCATTGGGCATTAAACAACCATTTTTTATCTATGCAGTTCGTTGTTTTCTTACAAAGGAAACGTTATTTTTTGGAACATTTGGAGACCGTTTTGTTCACCTTGAGTAACATAATTTAAGTCAATTGAATTGAAAAATCCATCGATTTAGTTGGTTTCTTGTATAAATTACAACTTACAACGTAAAATTGAGTCTTGCGGACCAAATATTTCACTTTTTGTACCAGAAACTTCTGTTCTTATGTCGACAAGAATCCACATTATTCAACAATAATATTATAACTTCCAAATAAGAAAATAACCTCAGATATTTTTTTGAATATTTGGAAAGGTTCACGTCAATCTATTCCAAGACTATGTCACTTCAGCCGCTAGTTAGTGGATATCAGCACTATTTTCATATTTTCTAAACAATTTTAAGATATATCAATACGTTAGTGAGATCAAGTAAATAGTTTTTCTATTCTGAGAACTTTTCAATAACCTTGAACTTATCAATAAATTTATAAAAAAAGTATTGCTGATTATTAATAACAACTATTTATAATAAACTATGATGCATTTTCGCTAGTATAAGTCGTAATTCAATTGTGTCTACTGTGATACCAAAGTAAGTATTTTTTTATTAAAAATTAACATGTTCGGCTACTACGGCTACTTACACAAAACGATTACATTGCTATATAAAGTACAGTATTATTAAATAGGTATGAAGGTTTGATTGAATTTAGCTGTGAAGCTGCACATCTTTGAGGAATTGTAGTAGGCTGTTAATTTGCCCTGGTTTATTTAGCATATATCGTAGGCTTAATGAGAGGTGATAATGTTGTCTCTTGGCTGAGAATAAAGGATTTCAGTCTAAGGTCAGTATGGCCAACAAAAAGTGTTTTTTTCTGACAAGAATGACAGTTAAGGTCTACCGTTCAAAATATAATATATATTGCTTTATTAAAATAATGAATTTACCCCCGAAGCGTGAATCTTGAAATTTAAAATTCGTTTCTGTTATTTAGTCACTGGTTCTGTCAAATGTCAGTGAAAAAAGTACTTTATTAGAAGAATAGAATTATAACTAATTAGAAATACTTCAAAAATCTATTCAAAAATGGACATACACAATTAAACGAATATCAACAAAAATAGATATAACTGACATTTGACATAAGTAAGTCACTAGTGACTGAATAACAGAAATGAAAAATGAAATGGTGACATGCCAAGAGCGCCAATGATTCTGGTCACCGATATGTTGAGTATTTAGCTGAAAAGTCATTTTAAATCTCAAGAAATGATTCAGAGTCTGAGTTAATTTAAGAATGCATACATTTTCAAGACTACATATCTTCGCGAAACATTTTGGTAAAACCAGATTCCACATCATTAGGGAGCCTATCTGCGAAAACAGAGTTTGCAGAAGGTTTATCCGAACTTGGACATGGCCCTTCGTATGGCCAGCGACGAATTGTTCTGCTGAGAAAAGCTTTTCTTGTCTAAAAAGGGTGAAGAATTATCTGAGATCGACCTTGAACCAGGAAAAGTTGGACACTAGCTTTTTTGTGCATAGAGTCGAAATTATGAACAACATTATTCACGACGACGTCATCGATAATTTTGCTAACAAAAAATCGCGCAAAAAGGCATTAAGTAGATTCGGAGTTATGGTCGTGCAAAATTTTAAGCTGGCGAATGAACATAGTATCCGCAGCCAAGGTAAACCAAATCTCACACACAGAGTTATGGTCGTTTTTTCATAACAAAGTTCCCACTTTCCCCTACCTCTTATTTGAATAATTGGACTAAAACTTGAATTATTGAATATACGCAAAATGTTTTGAGAAATATGAAGATTATTTTTGTTATGCTTCTTAATCATGCATTTTTCTAAAAGTTGGGCTTCTAATCTTTTTTATTCAATACCGCCCTCTAGCGGTGGAACTACAATTCTATAAATTATTCCCAGGTTTTTCTCGTGGCCACTTTTGTTATAATTTTTTTTTCCAAAGTTGTACTACAATCCTAACCTAAGATATGGCCGACAGTCGTTTTTATTCGCCCACCCGGTACATGAATTTTCTAAAGAATTGAAAAAATGAATGTCTGTCTGTCACTGTCACATAGTATACCCTATATATATATATATATATATATTTTTTTTTTTTTTAAATACAAATAAATGTGTCCCAGCATTTTTCCCAACACACATTTATTCGTTATCGAGCTTTTTCTCATTTGGCTTTTTCACACTGTATATAAAGTTTTTCATGGAAGTGATACCTTCTTTAGGCACGCTGATCATACCTTAAAGTTTTCCAATTTTTTAATTTTTTTTTTCAAATGTATACGAAATGCAAAATAGCCATTAGATACAACAGGGGCTAGTACTAGAATGCCATCAAGATTTAGCTAACGCCTCGGCAGATAACAATATTATCCTAAGGTGGGTTAAAGGGTACGACAGGAGTGAAGGAAATCGCATTGCCGATTCTTTAGCCAGGGAAGCCGCTGGACTAAAAATTCAAGGACCCAGTGACACCTACGGCCTAACAGCTTCGACAATTGCGGAACTAGCCAAACGTTACACCCATGCTCAATCCCTTGAGAGATTGGATAAAATCAAAGGATGCAGTCTTGCCAGGATCACCCTGGGCGAACCTGGGAAGATGGCGCCGAAGAAATATTTGGCGATTACCAGGAAAAATCTACGTATAACAGTATAATTTCTGACTGGCCACTGTCAACCAAGAAAACACCTCCATACTATGGGGCTAGTGGACACACCTCTATGCAGGATGTGTGAACAGGGAGATCGTCATTAAGAGAGTGTGTGTTCCGTGAGTTTTGGCCTACACCTGATATAAAGGAGATGTCTCCTAGTGATCTGTCCATCTTCCTGAGAAGGACAGGATGAACGATGACCTGGAAGTACAACTGTTTGGGAGGATGGACAGGATGGACGATGACCTGGGAGGACAACTCTTTGGGAGGATGTATAATGGCTCACATGTGGCCTAAGTGCTATGAGCCTACACTCACCCTCCCTACTCCCTAGATACAGATACAATAGATTATACCCTCCAGGCGAGACGATAGATTTTGAAATACTTCTCCGTAATATGAGTACACATTCATCATTTATGAAAAAACCTTTATTTCGGTAATAAACTCAAGTTTAACGAAGTTTTAAGCCATTTTACAAATATTTTTTGAAAAGCGCGCGAAAACAGCTCGTAGGTATCATGGCGTCGGCTGTGACGTCACGTCTAGGTAAACATGTCATTATGTCCATACGTAGCGAACAAAACCTTGAATTAATTCGTGTCATAAAAATGAATTCTAAAGTTTATAAGTGGTGTGCAGTACTGCAGTGTAAAAACACATCAATAAGAACTCCCAACAAAGTGTTTGTACAAACACGTTGTTCCAAACAAGAAAATAATAAGAGATTTAAGTGGTTGAAGCTCGCAAGGCGAAACCCGAACGACATAGTCACGAATTCGTCACTTTATTTCTGTGAAAACCACTTCCCCGTTTTAGTTGCACATAACTGATTGCATCATCCTCATATGATGGTCTTGAAGACCTGGAATAATCGAAATTAATTAGAACCATGTACGTATAAACATATAAGCGTCCATGATTAAAACAAATACATACACATTGATTTATCAGCTTATAGGTGTTTACTATGGGGAAAAACACTACTACCACCAGTAGGACCTTTTAAGTTACAGTAATTCACCCGTCTTAACGGGTATTAACTCTAAAATAGCAACTTAAAAACTATGATGGAGCTAACCTCAAAAATAAACAATGACAAGTTCATTGTAAAAATAACCTATGAAAGTTGAATAAGCGAGTAAAGATAAATACAAAATGTACTTACAAGGAAGTTTTCACATCTCTAAACTCAGACGAGCAAAATTCTTGATTTGTTGCGAGGAAATCGCTCAACATCATTACTTCAATCCTGGGCCAATTTGAGCTATATATTTGCCTTAGCAAAGCTTGGTTTCACTGTTATAGTATAGTGGAGACGATAAATGACACGTAAAATAATAAAAGGACAATCCAAATGCATAATCAGTAAATATTCACAACAACAAAACACAGAGAATGAGTGTATTGAGTATTGACTGACAGCAGTGTTTACCTTATCATGACGTCATTCGCTGTGATTGGTGTTTCAGTCAAAATGGCCGATTGCAGTATTTCAATGTTTTATTTCATTGAAAATCTTAATAATCTGAATCTTTTAAATAAAACTAATGCAGTGTTTTAAATTTTTTTGATATAAACTTTCCCCTAAAACCGTTATATCGACGATTTTTTGATACTGTCGTCATGCCTATTCAAGTTAACACAATTAGCTAGTATAAGGTATTTTATTAGTTATTTTATCAGTGTTTTAGATTACAGTTAATATTTATACAAACTAAGTGAGTTATTGTGATTTGTTAGAAAAGTATTATAAATGTCAGTACAATAGAATTTGTTATAATTCTAAATCTCCAATTATAATTTAATTACTGACTATAGAGTAAAAATTGATTCGAGTAAGCAGTACGTCCTTTCCCTTTAGACATTTTCTCATTAGGTACTGGTTAAGTTTTAAGAAAACCTTTTATTTATGTATGTATTTTTGGGGTAACATTCACTTAGTCCTAAAATATCTATTGTGTACCCATACTTCTCCTTAGTTACTGATGAGAGTCTCTAGTAGTTCCTCCAGTCCTATTTCCCGGAGGAATTTAAGAAAACCTTGCACCACTGACATATTTATGTTGTTGGAAGTCAACTGAATTTGTTATTTTATTTTTCAGAATGGAAATCATACTTCTGTTCATTCTCATCGCCGGCTGTTACGTCTCCGCAGAAACCGAAAAATGCACAAGACCAAACCTAAGCCGAAATACGCTCTACGTTTATAGTAGCATAGGAAAAATGTCGGTCCAAGTAAATAGATGTTCATTCAACGATCCAAAAGAATCTTACTCCGACATTTCAAATAATTGTATAAATTCCTTCAAATCCGGTGTATTCATAGATAAATGGAACGGAACAAATGTATTAACAGCCAAAAATACCCCATTCATCACAGAAGCATATATAGCAAAAGCAGATCTGGCTAAAAATGAAATTTATTTAAAATCAGGTGGAATTTGTAGATATGATCGGGGATTTTGCTATGATCCCACCTATGGTAACACATACGCTGTAGTTTGGGAAATTTTGGAAAGATCCAAGGTAGAATGTGCCTCTCAACTCTATAAAGTTTTTGAAGGAGATGTGGATATTTGGGACTTCCAACCTCAAGGATTGAGCTATTTGTTTTATTACGATAATTTCAAGGATGAGTCTTTTTATTTACACTTAAAAACTAAAGGTCGATGTCAAGACAATGATGTTTGGTACACCGAAGAAGGTTACATTGTTTCCAAAAATCCGTTGGAAGCGAAGGATATTGAACCAAACGCTGCTCTAAAGACAAAAACTGGAACTAAGGGTGGGATAAAAGGTGGAGTTAAAGGAGGCTTTAGAGGAGGAAGACTTACATATTTACCACCAAATCAAAATTATTTCTACCTAAGACCAAAAAAGGTAGTAAGTGAAAATATCCTGGAAAATTGCCAGCTCTTATCACAGACAATCGAAGAAATAACAAATGAAGTTGATTTTGGATACATTCAAGATCCCCATAATTTACGCATAGTATTAAAACGTTACTATGATCTCATCATCAGTGCCAAAGAAAATTTATTCACGATTATAAAAAGTGAGAGTACACAAAACCTAACAAAAGATCTTAAACGTGAGCTGACTGAATTATCTCAAAAATTCGAAAACACTTCAATCGATATCAAAGACTTTCAGGATATTCTAGCAGAAGCTGGAAATTTGAAGGAAATAAGAATAGATGTGGATAAATTATCATCTCAAATAACTACACTCTTGAAAAAAAATGCGGAATATGATAATTCATTTGAGCAGTTATTTGCAACTGTAAAAAAGAATGGGGAAAATATTAACGATCAGAATTCACAATTACAGAAATTGTTGGAAAAATTAGAGACGCTTCAAAGCATCAGTAGTCAAATTCCCAGTTTAATAACTAAAGCTGAAGTTTACGAAAAGTTGAATCAAGTAGAGCAGGAGTTTCATAACAAAGTTAAAGAGTTGACGTTGAACGTAACTTTACTTCTGTTGCAGCATGAGGCACCTAGCGGAGTTAAAGGAAAAGGTACAACTATTGCTGAACTTGAAGATCTGATTTTGGAAAAACTCAAAAGCTTCAACTTAGATCAACAGCAAGCAGCTATCGATGCGCTTAAGGAAAAAACTGAACTACTCGTAGATCAAATAAGATTCGAATGTCATAATAATGCTAGTATTATTGAAAATAAAATTATGGAAAGAGTAGATTCGGTTAAGGCTCAAAACAAACCAATGTTTGATAAAATAACCGATATTGAGAAAAATATTACCACGATTAACGTGATTATAGACGATTTAAAATCAGATGCAACGGAACGTAATGATCAGCTTGTTAATAATAATAAAGAATTACAAATACAAATCGATAACGTATTAAAAAAATCTGGTTATTTAGAACAACTCATTTCTGAACTTAAATCGAATTTAACCGATCTAAGTGAGAAAGAAATCGATTTTAAACCAATGACTGATACAATATACGAGTCTATGAACAAAGGATTCAAACAAAGAGATGAAAGACTAGATTCATTGGATGATATTAGCGCTAAGTTGATTGATTATATTCATAATAGTACTTCAGATATTGACAATTTACGAAAACAGATAAATGATACTAATGATTTTTTGAAAAGTATGGATAGTTTCAAGGAAAATATAACAGAAAATATAGAAAAGGAAGTTTATCCTGTACAAAAGAAATTGAGTGATCTAAACGAGATATTGGATGATCATTCTAAGAAACACTCTGATGTTCAAAACACCTTAGAAGAAACTAAAAACGCAATTAAAACGGAGTTAGATGATTTTAAAACAAATTTGAGTGAGGTTGTTGATAAAATCAATTCCTCTTTGACAGAAAATAGCGATAGCATAGACAAGCTTTTAAAACAAGATAATATAACAAGCAATTTAATAGATATTCTGGAAAAAGATTTGGCTGATCAAGGACATTCCATAACTCTTTTGAAAACTGCATTAGAAGAAAAATATAATGAGTGTGAAGCTAGAGACAATAATACTTCGGGACAGATGAATAATTTGAAAGAAAACGTTACAGAATTGTATGATGCTATCAAGCAGCATGAAGGATCCATTTTGGAGCTTATAAAATCTTATGAAAATGTGAATTCACAAAATAGTTCTAGAAATAGCGTCAAAACAAGTGGTACCAAAGGAGGTGTGAAAACAAGTGGCGCGATGGTGGAAATTCAAGAAAAAGAATTAAGTTTTCTAAGAACTCAATTAAGTGGAGCACACATAAAAATAAATGCTCAGGAGTATCAAATAAAACGATTGGAAAAACAGGTCGAACAACTGTTTATTAAAATAGTGGAAGCTGAGAGAATTCTGAGTCAATCGATTGATTCTGTGGGCGGTCAGGATGCACGTACCAACGAAAGAATCGACTACCTAGAGTATGGTTTTAAAAATCAACTTGCTGCTTGTTGTAATAAAAAATCGAATTATCAGGGAGTCAAACATTGAATATTTAACATTAATAAAATTTCTTTTAAAGTTTGTTAAAAATTTCAACCACTTTTTCAAAAATAGGTGAAACTGGTATTATTTGTAGCTATTTTAGATTAAAGACAGAAAATAAACTGTAGCAGTGTATTTATATTCAGGCAATCTGAACATGTTTTATTGTTATGTTGTTGATAATATGATATATGTTGGGAAGAAGGTTGGTAATATTTTCACCGAACCATTATTTACTATTCATTATCTTTGTTTTTGTTTCGGTACTTTCCAGTATTTAAATAATCCAATAACAACAATTATTTATGATTAATTATCGAAATATATATTCGCTAAAATTTATTTAGTTGAAATCGCATCATCTTACAAGAAATCATAATTTCAATCGTCGATTTTCCCAAATCTTAGATCGCCTACTCCGTTGAAATATGGCACTATACTTTCAAAACATTTTCAAATCCACAGTAACTTATGGATGAAGCTGAAAGCCTGAATTTTATGCTACTAAGAGGGCATAATATACCCAGAAGTATTCTCAAATTGTATTTGTGGATTGAAATCTTTTGGCACTCTTAGTAATTCTTCAATTCGTGACTCTTCCAGGCATACACAAAGCTTGGTCAGTTGACTTGAAGGTTTATATTTATTCAATACATAAACTGATTTGCAAATGAGATAAGCAGGATGATTCTTTTGACTTACATTTGAATGAAGAGTAATAGGATTTCCATAATTTATTTTAGGTACGCGAAAATTAGAATCGCGAGTGCACCGAACTGGAAAACCATGATACCAGTGATCAGGAGATGAAATGATTGTATCCTATGGCGTGCCGTTTTGGTATTTAATAACATCGTATTAAAAACAAAAATAAAAATATCTCTATTCTTTCAAAAGTTTATATTCCGTTATTATTTTGTTCTAGAATTAAAATTATGTTTTTCATAATAATAATACAGGAATTTCCATTATGAAAAACAGAATAGAAATTGCCGATTTAAAATTATTAAATACATAATAGAAATTCATGATTTAAAATTATGAAAAACATAATAGAAATTCAATTTTCATTATGTATTGAGGTTGCCTATCCTGCAGTAATACAAGTACCTAAAATCGGATACTAAATGTTTTACCGGCAACACTGCTTCTGAAGACAAATAAGAAGAAAAATAAAACATCATTTTTCTGTGGTTGTTTGTTTACCTTATTATATACACAGATACAGCCCTGTAAACTATTAAAAAATCATTATTGAAGTGAGCATGAATAAAATTGTGTTACGGTATAAAAGTATGGGTTCAAAAGAAGTCGGTCGCTATACTACTCTGCTCAGAATTCGGCGTATTATTGTAGAATCTTGTAGAGTTTTTCAGTCAAGCAATCATATTGCTTCTGATATTCTATCATCTTGCTTAACTAATCTCGATAGAATTGAGAATTCAATTCCTTTTGATACTTTCAATCCGTTAAAACATACTTAGGTATACCAAAACACTTTTAACAGTTAGCAGTGTTGCCGGCTGAACACCAAGTTTCGCACTTTCGGATGCATGCATTACTGCAGGTTAGGCAACCTCAATACATAATAGAAATAGAATTTCTATTATGTTTTTAATAATTTTAATTCTTGAATTTCTATTATGTTTTTCATAATTTTAAATCGGTCATTTCTATTATGTTTTCCATAATGGAAATACTTGTATTATTATTATGAAAAACAAAATGGAAATTCAACTATTTAAATTATTGAAAACATAATAGAAATTCGAGAATTAATATTATGAAAAACATAATACAAATCCGTTTTGTTTTATTCATTCAATAATTTTAATTCTTGGATTTGTATAATGTTTTTCATAATATTAATTCTCGAATTTCTATTATGTTTTCAATAATTTAAATAGTTGAATTTCCATTGTTTTTCATAATAATAATACAAGTATTTCCATTATGAAAAACATAATAGAAACTGCCGATTTAAAATTATGAAAAACATAATAGAAATGAAAGAATTAAAATTATGAAAAACATAATAGAAATTCAATTTCCATTATGAATTGATTATTACCCACAATTTTGCATTGAAATACCAATAGACAAAGTCTCAATACATAATAAGAATTCGAATTTTTATTATGTATTTCATAATTTTAATTCTTGCATTTCTATTATGTTTTTCATAATTTTAAATCGGCAGTTTCTATTATGTTTTTCATAATGACAATGTGTATATTAATAGTTATTTATGCAACAAGTGCAAAAAGTGAGTGTTTTTTGCACGCGACGTGAAATTGTTTAACGAGGTCTTTAGGCCGAGTTGGACAACACGTCGAGTGCAAAAAACACGTTTTGCAAGAGTTGCATACAATATTTTTTCTAAATTCATGCAAAAACTGGAAAATTAGAACATAAATATGTCAAAGAAGCTAATCTAACCTAATAAAACTCAACTCGTTCTTCTTTTTTGTATCTTTATGGCCTCCACCTTGTCAGTACTCAATCATAGCTGGTTTTCGCCTTGACCATTTAAATTTTGAATAATTAAAGATTTTTGAAATAATTGTAACTCGTTGAGACTAAGTAGTAAGATATACATATATTATTGTTGTATTAAAGCAGGATCAGGTACTTGCTATGGATTTTTATTTAATTTTATGTTTATGTTTGTCATTAATCATCACAAAACTGACAATAGAATGACAGATGAGTGCAATAAAATATTTTATTGCACTAGTGCAATAAAGTACCACTTTTTCCATTAAATGTGGTGCACAAAAGTGTTGTTTTTCGCATGAATGTAGAAAAAATTATGAAATACATAATTTTAATTCATTAACAGAATAATTACGGAATAAACATTTTTGAAACAAGAGATATTTTCATTTTTGTTTTTAAAACTATGTTATTAAATACCAAAACGGCACGCCATAGTATCCATATGAAAGAGCGGGGTTATATGTGACACCCAGATCGATAAAGGTTTTAGTCGTTGAAAAAAGATGTTTTTTATCCAAAAAATAAACCTCAGCAAATCAGTTTTGAAGCCAAAGAATATGACGTTGCATTTGGATGGATTAAGTGGATGATTGTTACTTCCGCACAATTGAACAACTGAATTCAAATTCGCAGATATACTTTCAGATTCCTCCATAGATCTCACAGAATTGTAGAGTTATAAAATAATCTGCAAATGCTTTCTAAAAATCCATGTAGATTACATCTGTTTGAAGTCTATTCAATCCGCTATATTTTGTGCTATTTTGAATAAATTATTTATCATGAAACGGCCCCTCATATCGGTATATAGCTTGCTCTGGTGAAATTTAAAATACTTTTGAGAAGTTGCAGATTATTATAGGAAATTTTTCATATATTGATACATCAGCCTTATCGCTTAAACACTGGACAAACTTTCGAAGTCTTCTAGATAGTTGGAATTATTGACGTGTTTGAACAAATACTAAACATCTTAGGCATCATCCGTCAATGATAACAGCTCAATATTACAGTAAAAAGGCTGGAAAACTGTCTGATCCATCTGTATATCTTAGTCCACAATTTGCCCATTGTGCATAACTTAAATTATAATTTGAAAATATTTTAAAATAACACTCTCTATTTTATTGGATTTTCTGATTGCTCCTAAAAAATATAATACCACTTCATAATGGTTACCTAAAAGGGGTTTCGAGTTATGCTGACTTTTTTCGAAAAAAATTGATAACTTATTAATATAACAAGTTCTGGTAAGTTTTTTTCATTTAATACTCAGTATATTTACAATTTTTTTACAGAGCATCAAGTAAATGTGTTGGTTGAGTAGGCTTGGAAGGGAAACACTCGCTAGTGTTTTTTCTTATTGATTACCTATTTCTGTGTCTTCTGGTCATATTTTTTGTAGTCTTCTCGCACCAGGTCCATCGTTGTATAGTTCTTGAATTAGGCGGTTGTCATGGTTGGTGATTCGGTCCCTGTTTCTGGCGGCTATTTTTTAAATTTCTCCTGTAACAAACGAAATGTTTAGGTCAGTATGGAGAGTTCGTTTGCTGATATACCATGGTGCATCTACGATTTATCTGAGTGCTTTAGACTGAAATCGTTGTATTGTTTTAATTCTGGTTGGCTAAGCATATCCCAAAGCAGTACTCCATATGACCAAATTGGTTTTAATATTGCTTTATAAAGAAGAATCTTGTTGCTTAACGATGTCCTATACTGTCAACGTTTGGATTCGATGTGTGTCTCCTATGTTAGTTGTCGATCTAAGGTACTTTGCTCCGGGTTTGACAGGAATAGGTATATTATTTATTGTTAGGGGTGGGCAGTACTGATAGTACTGCTACGTCGTCAGCTGAAGTTTTATCTTACATCTTAAAAGTTGGACATTCATGAATGTTTTCCACGATTGAGTACTAAACACCTTTTTACATGGTGTTCACAATTTTCAGTTTCAATATTATCATTCAATGTGTGATATCGAGCTTATTATAAATGGAACACCCTGTATTTTAGTAGTTCATCACATTCAATTTTCGAATGGTATAAGGGTGTCCTATACCTGGGTATTATACTTTACGTGCAATTCACAATTTTCTTAAATTGTGTGCTAAATCGATTTTAAAACATCTGTTTAAGTTAAAGTAAAATTTGCGTTATGAAAAGATTTTTCGAAAAATTTAGATTTTCTCCGATTTTGGTCCAGTCTCGGACTTTTACCGAACTCTGCATATGCCTTATTCACATTGTTCAAGTTTTCCACAAACGGGGTTGAGGTAGTATATGATTGACAGAATAAGTTTGAAAAAGTACCTATTAAGAATATCACAAAGGTTATCTATAACTTGACCTTGATAAGACCTGACCTGTGCGATTTTTTAATATTTGCGTTTGTTGTTTATGAAATACCAATATTTTGATGGATTTGTAGATGTTTCATAAAATAAAAAATAGGCCTGCAGATCGTTTTCATGTTCATATTGTTTCCAAAAAAATGCTTAAATGTTTATTTTTTTGATAATGATATTGTTAAACCAGGAAGAATGAATGTTCCTTGACTGAGTCGGATACTTGGGACAACCGATTTGAAATATTATGCAGCTTAGCATAAAAGTATGTACAAGTATTATCCGAGTCACAGAGTACTTCCAAAAACGAAACGACCAATCAATTGTCGATAAAAACTGAAAATACGATAATTTGCCTTTTTCAAATCATAAAAATTCACGAATAAATTCTTAAGATCATTTTAAGGAATATCTTATCATATCCACTATTACCTGTTGCATCTTACTTTACCTGCCGCAAACGCGTCAGATAAGCTGTTTATTTGCGGAAATCAATCTCATAATAATTAACGGCTTTACTGACGGTTGGCGATAAAAATAATTACAAAAAAATGAGCAACGTATTGAAATTGATTGAAAGATATCTTCGAAGTCATAATTCTAGTTTTTCTTCACCCAATTAGAGTCCTGTTTAATGTCATTGTCTATATGTCTGATGATATTTCTACGTTTAGTTATAGGGAATTCAAAACAGTATCCAATAATAGTTATTTCGGTTGGCTTTAGAAAATCTAGGATAATACCTCCTATGTATTTATCTTTCTCAAAATAATTTTGAAGCAAAGCACACATTATTGAAACCGTGTTACATAAAAAGAGGGCTTCGTTACATCAGCATATCTGGGAAACAGTAGCGACATAAAAAATCAAGTGGTTGAGATAACGCAGTGATTGCTTTCAGTCAGAAATTCTCAAACGTTTTCGTTTTATAAGGAAAGATTTAGATACTGAGTTTTTTTCTAAACATATTAACTTGTTTTGTTGTCGCTGTAAAAGTTTCAGCTAACTTTTGCCGCTGTCAAAGTGACAATTACACTGTGGCTTATGCGATTTTTTATACAGTGAGTTGAATTGTCAGTCAAAAAAATCTTGGAAATACTTACTTTTGTAGCAGCATAAAAGTTATCTTATTTTCTCTTTCTCAGTAGTTTCTGTTTTTGGCCAGTCCTCTTATCTTGAATCTTATCTCATCTTATTTTATCTCTTAATAATTGATTTCCCACTTTTCTCTCCTTTTTTCTTTTCATGTATCCATGTTTTCCTTGGTCTTCCTTTTCCAATCAAAAAATTGAAATAGTAGTTTTTCTCCGATCGTGGGAAAAGTTACATTATTTTGACCAGTTTTCAGAATATTGGGCAGGCTAAGCAATTAGAAAAAAACAGTGCGGTAATGTTACAATGGATTATTACAATAAATTGGAACAAAGTATGGTTTCAATTTTTATATTGATAATGTTGGTATGAAAAAAATCAAACAAACATCTAACTTAGGTATAACGATAATTTTTAACACAAACTATTTGTAATTAATATTTACATTCATTGTACAGTTTGTAAAATTTGTAAATTGAACTAGAGGGCAACGAGAATTTATAGACGTTGAAGCTGCATGGCTAATTGTATGATTTTTCTCGTTACCACTTCTATATTTCAATATGAACATAGAGAAACTCATCTAAACTTACTTGATTACATTTTGAATGGCATGTTTTTTAATTAATTTTTCAAATGTAAATTAACGATCGAAGAAAAAATAGTATGTATAATTCGTGGGAAAAGCATATTCCCAGACTCCTATGTTACCAGACTCGTTGCTACGCTCCTCATCTGGTAATCATCACAGTCGTTGGAGAATATAATGCTTTTCCCACCAATTATACAAGATACTATTACTTAACGCACGCATTCTAGAACGATGCTTCAGCAGAATTCGGCCATCAATCGCGTGCGTCACTTTACGCACGTGTTAGATGCACTATTTTTTCACTAGTATTCGGAAAAAAACCAAAAGTTAACAGTTTCCAAATACACATCAACAACTTTATTATTACTATTATTTGACATCCATTTGATAAGGCTTATACCAGGACCATTGAAAAAAATGTTTCTGCTTATATAAAATTATAGCATAATTCTAATGAATTTCTTAATTTTCCAGTCATTTCAAAAACTACAACCATACAATATATTTTAAATATTCTAATGTCAGTATAATCCCCAAAAACTCAACAAATTTACTTTCCGCACTAGTACGGAATAAGGACTCTTTTCGCACTTGAAAGAGAAGCGGCTTGCGCTCGTGAGACAATCCCATGAGTGTGGAAAATCACTTTCGCACAAGTTATATACACTATTTTTCCTACGACCACGCGATATACTTTTACCGAATCAGGCATGTACAATCTTTAGTTTTAATAAGGTGTGAGAGGTTTTACGTATGTGTATTTGTAAATACTTTATATAGTTTTGATTACTCACATTTGAAAGTGGCCCAGAAAATTGTGATTTTTATGCGATGAAAAAGAGTGCCTTTATGAAAAAGTTAGAATAAATATTGGTACACAAAATATTACGAACATTTATTTTAACAACTAACAACAATTGGAAACAGAGCATCAGAAATAAAACTGTTTTTGTTACAAAAATATTACGATTTATTTGAATCACTGTAAAAATTAAAAGTAATAAATTATATCATATGGACAAATCAACTTAGGAAATACGCATTTGACATATACATAAATTTGCGGGGTAAATAGACTAGCATTCAATTTGACAGCTTTTTTATCCGCACACGTACTGATAAGTTTTTTATACGTACGCGTATGAATAATGGTCACTTTCCATAGAACTAGACAGTGCGATATATGTCACTTTCCTATATGTGATCGTAGGAAAAATGTATTTCGTATTGCTATAATTGCTACAATCGCCATTTATCTTATCGCTTTTTAATGAATTGCAAGTTGAAATCAAGTTTACCATAATTTATGCTTCTGAAGCAAGTCTATAATAAAATTCATTTAATCTAAATTACTCAGGACCGTTCCTTTTCGCCCACACCCGGTACATTTATGTAATGGAAAACCAAATTATCTCCATTTTCCAATTATGTAATCCTTCCATCAGTTTATCATTTTTCTCATTCAAATGTAACTAAAGTAATATGGAGAAGCAAGTTTTCAATGTGACATTTATTTTTATGGGATTTGAAGACAGTAACAGACTAAGAATTTTATTCAGTATGATCTTATTATTACTAACTTGAACAAACTTATATTCAAAAGCCTTATTTACTTTCATCAACCACCCAAACAATGTTAAGCCCGTGTTTACTTCACTAGAGGCAGATGTATTAAGAAACATATCATTGTTTGACAACCGCTGTTTAGCGATGTGAATGGGTTTTCCGAGAGGATGTTCCTAGATAATGCCCAGATAAGATGATAGTTCAGTGTAACAATACAACCGGTAACCCCTAGGGGTAGAAGGGATACATCTCTATATCTCGTCGGCATCTCAAGATGTCACCCTTCATTGATCTCTAGATTGCCATCGTTTTCGGAAAGGAATTGAATTATTTCGGTACACCGAAACTATATTCTCTGGTAGGTATTTACGTGCATAAAAGATACATTACAAAAAGGGCGCAATAGTTTCGGTTTCTAAAGTATATTATGGGATTTGATGGAAGTACTTAACGTGATATACATAAAAATAGGATACAATGATGTTCACAAAGAGATGATATGAAACAATGTAGCACAGCCACTGAATTTAAGAAAAGTTTAAGTGCTTCGGCAATGGAAATTTTAAATACACGGTGATTAATTGGTGTGATAGGTCTGTTTACATTAGTGATACCAAAAAAGTTGGTTATATAAATTATAGGCCGCTTTAAGCTTTGTATTACCATATTTTCATCCAATAAAAGGCTTATCTTCTCCAATTTGGGTAGCAACAAATATGGTGCCAAATCATACATTACTCAATGCTTGTTTTTTTTTCGATAGTAACAATAAAATTTTCATTAATAACTTAATTGAAGAAATTCCCATCTGCTATTGGCGCACAACTGAATTTTCAAAAAGGATCAATTTATTATTTGTGATGAACCATGGACGTACGGGAAAAATGGTTGGAGGAGGTTAGAAAAGAGACAAAAAAGTAGGAGTAAAGGACTAGCAAAGCGAGGAGAGGAACGAGGAAAAATAGAAAGTTGAAGATTTCGAAGCTGATATACAGTGTGTCCCAAAAAGTTTTATACAAATGGAGAAAAAGTTTATCTTACATTTCACAAAAAAAAAATTCTTGATAAAAAGCTCTGCATGACTTGTAAATCCATAATCATGTACAAAATTTTCAAAACATTGGCTGGAATACAGGGAAAATCGAATTTATGATTTGGAGTGAGAGTAAAATACGTAGAGGAGAGCAAAATGTTCATTGAAATTGTTATTAAGTAGCAAAAAATGATGCACACTTGTAGATTAGTGATTTTTCCAGATGAAAATTACAAGATATTATTAATTAGATTATTTATTGAATGAAGGAATAAGACATGATAAGAAATTGATGGAACGTAAAATTACTTAAATACTACGGAACTTCAACGTATACACCGTCCTTTTCTAAGCAGGTGTCAATTATTAAAGATTTCTGCTGCTCCCTACATGTTTTATAATTTTCTCCAACAATGAGAACAATTTCAATTTTATCTTTAATACTCAATTTTACTGGCATTTCTAATAATTGCAAACAAACACACACTTATGTAACATTTTACATTTGTTGATAGTTATTAGATATTCCAAAGCACTCTATCCAGAACGTGTTTAATAAGGATAAGTAAAACAAAATCAGGCGCTTATTGTGAACGGGATCTTACGATGTTTCGTACTGCACATTAATCTAACAATTGCTGACGTGTTTATTGTAATAATCTTGTAATTTTTATCTGGAAAAATCAATAATCTACAAGTGTGCATCATTTTTTGTTACTTAATAACAATTTCAATGAACTACAGTTTGAACGTATTTTACTCTCACTCCAAATCATATTTTCGATTTTCCCTGTATTCCAGCCAATGTTTTAAAAATTTGGTACTTGATTATGGATCTACAAGTCATGCAGAGCTTTTTATCAGGAATATTTTTTTTGTGAAATGTGAGATAAACTTTTTCTCTATTTGTATAAAACTTTTTGGGACGCACTGTGCATATGTGGGTGTACGATAACTTCAGGCGTCACCTTGGAAAAACGTTTCTGACCAATATTTTGGGAACTTTGCACTTCAAGGCATAGTTATTAAAATTTATTTAAAATGTCCATGTTTTTTAAAATATATGATGTTTCATGTAAAATGCAGAAAAGTGTTTCTCTGTTACAGGTAACCGTTTCTTCACATTCTTATTTGTACTCTTCCGAAGAGGAGAACGAAGAGAAAACGTGAACTGTAATTGGATTTTCGCTGCATTCAAAACCCTCGAAAATTTGATAAAATTTAGTCATGATTGTTTCATGTTTTTTCTGTGAATAGCTTTTGAAAAAAATTCCTTTTTTGCTTGCTTCCATTTTATTATTGGTTTCACCCATGGCTGGAGATAACCGTGACCGCAGGGCTGAATTCAGTGAGTACATAATGAATCAGAACATATTATTTGAATAACAATTCCATTGATAACGTTTGATTTTTGGATGATGCATTCGTTTGAACGAGCATGTTAAACATTTGTGTACTGAAGGTACTCTGAATTGCCTGAACCATAAACTTTTACGTGTCATGGGGGGAGGGGAAAATCATCAAAATAAGTAGATGATTTTATGGGAAGTTGAGTTAATCCTGTCCTGCTAAACGGCTAAGTAACTCTACTGTTTGTGGTAGATGATTGCTGATTAGACCCATCTTAATATTCATGATAAATCTTTCTGGTGTAATGGCTTGATGATCTTCCCCAATGAGTTTGCGCATACTTCAGCCTCACCACAGTTTGGTTCTCATTATTTAGGTACTCCACTATATCATCACTCCTTTATAAGAAAACCATCAGAAAAAATAGCGAAAGAACTGCTTCAATGAACAGGAACAAACTACGCACCATAACGGGACTACTCACGGACAATTTCCCACGAAGGAGTACCTGAACAAAATAGGGCTGTATAAACGGAGACCCTACATGCAGAAGATAAAAAAAGGACACCGAAACAGCTACGCATATACTATGCTACTGTGAGACGCTGGACCATAGGAGGCAGAAACTGTATGGTAGACCCCAAATGACTCCAGAAGACTTCTACAACCAACCAGCTAGAAAACTGTATGAGGGACGTACTGGCTAAATAGGCTGTAGCCTGAATACTGGGAGGATCCACAATAAGCCCAAGAGGCTGAGGTGGTAACGACCAAGGGACGTCTCCTTAAAAAAAATCCAATCACTACAGATTTTCTTAGGTCTTATTGTCTTTCTCTTATGTGCTGTCTTTTTCAGACATCCTTCATCCTTATTAGATGTCCGAGCATACGTTTCTTCCTTTGATATTTTTTGTTGTTTTTAAAATCCTCACATTCCTTTTTTCACTTGTTAGTTTCAATTGTAATAGTTTTTTTTCGTCCATGTTTATATTTATCTTCTTCTTCTAGCTAGCCTCATCAATTTCTTTGTTGGAAATAACCAACCCCCATATTGTATTCAGGGCCGGAGCTTGAGCTGGAAAGGCCCCGGGGCAAAAGAAAATTTGGGGCCCCATATTAAAATCACTTGCTATGTAAAGGCAGGGCCTACCAGATATGAACCGATGACGCGGGAAATTTGAAATCTCTTTTCAACATTAATTCAAACTACATAGCAGCCTCTGAGTCAACTAATATGTTTCAATCTTTTTTCAAGGTTGTTTTTGTAAAAAATTTTAAAATATATCCAGAAAGGGCTAAATATTTTTCCCTTTTTATTCTCTGCCAGGGGCGCCGCCCCGAATGCCCCATTGTAGATCCGGCCCTGATTGTATTATAATAATTTTCTGCTCCGTGTATCTTCTATTTTCATTTTTTTTACCAAATTTTTACTCTCAATCTTTTTTTCCAGCATTTCAATTTCTTTATCCTGGAGGTTTATTTTTTGTTAGACATTGTCGTTTTCCTCTTTCAGTTTTATTATCTCTTCTTCTATTATCTCCAGCTTCCCATCCATTGTTTGCAATTTAATGTTCATTGTGGAAGCCTTTTTTCACCCTTTCTATTTCAACAAATCGCGTAAGAGTTTCATTCACCACCCAAATCACCTTTTCGTAGGTGGATGAATGTCTTCCAACTCGTTTTGTTTCTCTAATTTTCTCTAATTATCCCTGCTTCACAAATAAGTTGGCAACGTCGTGATTGATCGTTTTCTTATCTTGTTCACTTGTTATATTTGTAAATTACATTCGAGGTTTTTGTATGCGAAGTGAAAAATTCATCCCAATTACGTCTTGTTGCCACACAAATATAAACATAATATTTCAATATTCATTTCCTTTTCCTGAGTTGTTTGGCCCGTAAATAAGTCTCCGTCCCTTTTTCCAAAATAAATTGAATATTCATTAAAGAGTTTAGTGTCGATATCCGATCACCATAAAAATGTCTAGATATCTCATTCAATTCCGGTTTTAGGAACTAAAACATTGCATCGTCTGCGAAAATCGAATCGTATATATATTGGATGTATATATCGTGAACCAATCTTTATCCTGGCTTTTGGCTTACCAGAAATCGCGCCAAGAATGAATTCCTCCGGAATGAAACTACACCCCAAACTTCTGTATGTGTCCCATATACGACACTTTTAATGCCCCAACATTTTATACTCTTCCTGATTGTATCGCAGAGAATGTTTAGTTTGTGTCGTTTGGTTTATTAGTTCTCTTGAAGTGAATTGAAATAATTTTGGAGGCATTTATCATTATTCTGAACGAATAATTATTATTCTTTTTTTAATTTCTTGGGAAATTAAACCACAATATTTTTGAATTCTTTATTTCAACGTTTCGGTAGCGTTCCAGCTACCGTTTTCAAGAAAAAATAAGTAAAAATTGATTTTTATTCCTAACTGACACAACGGAAAAAATTTGACAACTAGACAAATTTTGAAGTTTAAGACTGCAAAATTTTGTTATCAAATTTTTATTAAGGTCCATTCACAGTAGATCATATCTCCGGTAAAATGTTAAATGAAATATTTCATTTTATGACATTCCAACGATATGATAGTCTACTAGAAATGGAATCCAGTGAAGTGCACGTTCCAGGAACGGGATAGCGCGTTTTTTCCGCTTATATTGGAAATGTTGTTAATAAAACGCGTTTCTTGATACTTTTTTGTGTATGAATATTTAAGTTTTCAAAATATGTATACTCAGTTTTGTGATTTTGTGTATTGAAATGTGTATCGATTAACAACTATTCCAATTATAAATCATGAGAAAACCTGGATAAAAACTTATGATGCTATCCTGATAACGCAGGTAATTGAATATTGGAAATTTCTCTTTCTAACATTGGTAACCAAATTTGACTACATTCGGCTGAAATACTAGCTACACATTTATCTGCATTTAGTTGTATTAAAGCACTTTCTTTGATTTCAAGCTAGTATTTCAGCCGAATGTAGTCAAATTTGGTTACCAATGTTAGAAAGAGAAATTTCCAATAATCAATTACCTGCTTTATCAGGATAGCATCATAAGTTTTTATCCAGGTTTTCTTATGATTTATAATTTGAATAGTTGTTAATCGATACACATTTCAATACATAAAATCACAAAACTGAGTATACATACATATTTTGAAAACTTAAATATTCATAAACAAAAAAAGTATCAAGAAACGCGTTTTATTAACAACATTTCCAATATAAGCGAAAAAACGCGCTATCCCAATTTAATTTAATTTCCGTTCCTGGAACGTGCACTTCACTGGATTCCATTTCTAGTAGACTATCATATCGTTGGAATGTCATAGAATGAAATATTTCATTTGACATTTTACCGGGGATATGATCTACTATGAATGGACCTTAATAAAAATTTGATAACAAAATTTTGCAGTCTTAAACTTCAAAATATTTTTAATTGTCTAGTTGTCAAATTTTTTCCGTTGTGTCAGTTAGGAATAAAAATCAATTTTTACTTATTTTTTCTTGAAAACGGTAGCTGGAACGCTACCGAAACGTTGAAATAAAGAATTCAAAAATATTGTGGTCTAATTTCCCAAGAAATTAAAAAAAGAATGAACAATATACCACAAGGAACATACAGATGAATAATTATTAGTAACTACTCCAATTGAGCAAACAGAACAAATGTCGTGAATTAACCATGAATTTTACGAAATATTTTCCAAATAGTCCAGTAAATGTGGGCCGATGAATACCGGAAGTTGGCCTCAACTGGGCCTCAAATGAATAAATTTTTCCCATTTACCAGTTCCAGTGTCATGGTGGAAAATAGACGCAAGTTTCCAAAAATCCGTTTTTCACTTATATTGGCCAATGTATGAAATTTAAAGAATTTTTTGTGCAATGGAAAATGAAGTTCAATTAGTTATCTACAAAAATGGTGGTTGGTGGTTATAATTTTTTTCACATCATTAATATTTCTTGCAGCATTTTGTTTCCAAACATTCGGAATTTTCATGCTGAATGAATATGGTATTTTTTTGACTAATTTGAAATCGAAGGGTTTTGGAATGCTCTTATCACCGTAGTCTGGAATTCTAGGAGGCACTAATACGTTCGTTTTAGTTATAGCAAAATTCTCACACTGCATGACTGTATGGGAAAACTACAGTTTCCTGTGGAAAATGATCATTTTAGTAAAGCGTGTAATCAATGATGATGATAGTTGAATAGTCTTCCAATATACATGCGTATTTATTGGCAAAAATTCATCGAGTGCAGTTTTTCAGTACTTGTAAAATTCAGTACGCGTCTCACCTTAACTTTTTCATCAAAAATTGGATTCATGTTTAATAATAATAAAAAAAATGCGTTCCTTTGAAACTTGTTGAAAACGAAATTAACATTTTTTGACAATTTCTAGATTGAGTTGACTTTACATTTCAAGATTTCTAGGGTGTTGCCAAATTTATTCATGGCTTAACAAGCCTCATTTATTTATCTACGGTACATGATAAAATAATTTAAGCCGAGCTTCTGGCTTAACTAATTGTAGCTTAAGCTTGAAACGGACAATATGGCCATAATTATATATAATTCGTGGCGTATAGCCAAAGAAGCTAATTACTGAACGGTCTGCGCTTTAAAAACACCTCGTAAGGTGTTCTGTATCTGTATCTGTAGAGTAGGGAGGGTGAGTGTAGGCTCACAGCACTTAGGCCACATATGACCCATTGTACATCCTCCCGAGGAGTTGTCCTCCTAGATCATCGTCCATCCTGTCCTTCTCAGGAAGGTGAACAGGTCACCAGGAGACATCTCCTTTATATCGGCAGGTGTAGGCCAAGACTCACCGAACACACTCTCTCATCGACGATAACTCCGGACACTCGCATAGGACATGCCTGACAGTCTCATCTTCCTGTTCACACATCCTGCATAGAGGGGTGTCCACTAGCCCCATAGTATGGAGGTGTTTCCTTAGTTGACAATGGCCAGTCAGAAATCCCACTGTTATACGTAGGTTTTTCCTGATCATCGCCAAGTATTTCTTCGGCGCCATCTTCCCAGGGTCGCCCAGGGTGATCCTGGCAAAACTGCATCCTTTGATTCCCTCCCATCTCTCAAGGGATTGAGCATGGGTGTAACGTTTGGCTAGTTCCGCAATTGTCGAAGTCGTCAGGCCGTAGGTGTCACTGGGTCACTGGTCACTGGTGTCACTGGGTCCAGCGGCTTCCCTGGCTAAAGAATCGGCAATGCGATTTCCCTTACTCCTGTCGTGCCCTTTAACCCACCTCAGGATAATATTGTTATCTGCCGATGCGTTAGCTAAATCTTGGTGGCACCCTAGTACTAGCCTCGATATAACACGTTGTCTGTTCAAGGCTAATAGGGCTTGTCTACTATCAGTGCAGATTATCATGTTTTTGTCAGAAATTTCTTTTCTGGTTAGTTCTTTTGTGGCAATTGAGATACCAGCCAGTTCTGTTTGAACCACGCTGGTATTGTTTCCCATTCCTAACTTGATCCTTAGGCTTAGTGCTCTCGAGTAAACTCCATATTCTGAGCCTTCATTCATTTTTGAACTATCTGTATAAATGCGTATTGCATCTGCAGCATCTGGCTCTGTGTTTTGTTGTATTTGTATTTTGTAGGGTTTATTAAACAAAAACCTGGGTTTAATCGCATCATTGGCTGCCTGCAGCAGAGGTAGCGCAGTAAGCGCTTCCTGCCATAGGCTTAACCGCAATTGGCCCACTCCTACTTCGGGGTTTACACCAGCCGTGCGCAATCGTACCATGGCCATTAACGCAACCTCCTTGACGCACAGGTCCAGAGGGGTCAGACCAGTAATTAGCTCCATTGCTGCGGTTGGTATTGTTCTCATGGCTCCTGTGATGTTTAAACAAGCCATTCGCTGTATTTGATATAATTTTTGAATGGCCGTTGCTTGTAGAACCTTCGGTCCCCATGCAATTGCTCCATACGTTAACATAGGTCTTATTATTGCAGTGTAGATCCAGGTTACCACACGGGGTGACAGACCCCATGTGCGTCCCACTGTTCTCCTACACGGTTTATAAGCCACATATGCTCTTTTTGCTCTGCTATTTTCGGGTACCTCCACCGTCAGGTAATCGACTGCTTCGACGTCCATTCCGGAATCCATGGTTGCCTTGGAGTCAGTATCCACTTTAGGTGGCTCGACTACCAAGGACCTCGGGTCTTCAGAGGTACCCTCTGCTTCTTTCCTTGAAACCCTGATGGTCAATGAGGTGAACGCATAGCTCATCCTCATCGACTTCTTCTTGAGGACAGCCATATCCTTGTCTCCGATCCCGAAGACGAAGAGTTGTCCTCCTGGGTTCACCTCGTAGGCTCGTAGGGTGTTATAATATTATTTAACTATTATTTCTGACATCTATAGATATTTGTTAGTTCCTTTCCTACAAAAGTCCATTCAGGTACAGATTTATTGAAATTGTGAGACTGTATTTCTCAAATTGGTGATATATAACAACATTTCTTTAGAGAATTTCATTTGATCTGGATGCTATGGTCCAAAGCGCACTTTTTGAAAGGGTTCATCAAAACTGATATCGTGGAATAAGACTCACAATATAAAGAAGAAGTTAGTGCCACTATAAATTTAAAAAGCTGTTTCAAGGTTTATGTTTTGGCTATTTGAAATCACATTTGATCAAAGTTATGTTGCGTAGTAGAACCAATATTGGTTAAAAATCTTTTTTTTTTAGCATATTCTGCACAGTAAGTAAAAAAAGAATTTATATTCTATGGTTTATGTCAGATTGAAAAGTATATATACAGGGTGTCCCACGACGAGTGAAAACTATCTGTATATGGCAAAATACTTATAGTAAAATCATGAAAATTTCTACGTTTGAATTTTCGGATACGATCTTTTCAACTAGAATATTTTCAAAGATAACCGACTTCCGGTTCTACCGGAAGTCGACTGTAACTTTGTTATTTTAAATGGAACACCCTGTATATTAATACATTTTTGAAATCTACGTAATATTTCAGTATACTTTTGTCTGAAAACTTTTTTCGAAAAATGCACACTTTTTGAGTTATTGATTTTTTGTAGAAAATTTGACCGTTGAAGACCCTTATAAATTATTTTTTTACGAGGAGACCCTTGAAGATATGAAAATGGTTTCTGTTCGGTTGCCTCAAGCAAGGTCAAACGTAATCTAATCCATGTTGGAAAATTTTTCATTTTATACAGGGTGTGTATAAAAAGTGTTCAAAGTTTAACTTCATAAATATCAAATTTCTTCATTTCTTCAAATAGAACCACCCTGTTTTTTCTATTTTAATGCATTCAGGAGAAAAAAATAAGGCAAGTTCATGTATACTTTCCTATACCTAAACCTTACCGTTATCCAGATATTAAATGTTTTCTGTAAATTTTTAAAGATGCAGGTGTGTTCTAAATTTTGATACAAGCACTAAGAAATAATAGTATTTTATGCAACGAACATGTAATGATAGCCATTAGGACACGAGCATATTGTAGGATACGAAACGAGCCGCAGGCGAGTTTCGTATATAATATGCGAGTGTATTAATGGCCATTACATGAAAGTTTCATACAATAATTTTTCTACTCCGATTAATAAAAATTATATTAAATCAATAATTATTTAGTTTAATTGTTACTTTTGAAAATTAAAATTATTTGACAGCTATCAAATTAAGTGTCACTTTATAGGTCTGTTCGCCTGCAATAAAAGTGTAGCATTGAGCTATATAATTTTGAAAAATTCAGGTCTATCTGTGAAAAAATACGTGTAAAATTACTAAATTTGGGAATATCTATGTATATTGCATTTGTATACTGCAAAAAGCATTAAAACATCATTAAAATGAATAAATTCGTATAGCTCAGTGCTACACTTTTATTGCATGGCCACAGACCTAATATAATTAATTTCAGAAATGTCAACCAGGTATCCATGGCTATATTAAATATTGTGCGAATGTCGCATTCCTATTGGTTTAAAAATCTGTATCATAATGAAAATCTGTATCATAATGAAAATCTGTATCATAATGAATTTCATTATGATACAGATTTTAGTCTTTTAATAAGTATATTATAAAACGGGAGTAGAAAAAAATTATTATGTGAATTTACATGACAAAGTTTTAACAAGAACATGTGCTTTATTTGCAGTAAGATATCCAGATTGACTGCGATCGAAATCGCACATTGTTAAAAGAATACTCAACAATTTGAAGCTTTTCGGTTAATTTGAAGCAAAAGTTAATCGAGTTAAACCATTTGTGAGAATAATAAGATATGCTACAAAATTTTATGGAAAATTAAAAGCCAAAGTAAAATAGTCTGATGTTTTAAAGTAAATGTTCAAAATTGCTCGCTTGAACTTCAATGCATTTTTCAACCCTTCTCAGTATACCTTCATTCGTCGCATGGCTAATCATCATCTCAGAAAGGGAATTGAAGGAATTTCGAACTCTTAGCTCACAATCTTCTCTAGGTGTTAATTAATGTCAGTTAAATAAGTGGCATTTATTACAAAGCCTACTAAAAGTATACATGAAAAATTTAAACTTGTTAAAAATATAATAACAATTTAAAACCTCAAATATCTCGAAGACGACTAAAAGTTGGAATAGGATTAATAAAAACAATTTGATTTGATTTTTTTTAGACAGATGAAGAAAAAGACTTTTTTATTTCTTAGCGCTTGTACCAAAATTTAGACCACACCTGCATCTCTAAAAATTTATATAAAACATTTAATATCTGGATAACGGTAAGGTTTACGTATAGGAAAGTATACATGAACTTGCCTTATTTTTTTCCCCTGAATGCATTAAAATAGAAAAAACAGGGTGGTTCTTTTTGAAGAAATGAAGAAATTTGATATTTATGAAGTTAAACTTTGAACACTTTTTATACACACCCTGTATAAAATGAAAAATTTTCCAACATGGATTAGATTACGTTTGACCTTGCTTGAGGCAACCGAACAGAAACCATTTTCATATCTTCAAGGGTCTCCTCGTAAAAAAATAATTTATAAGGGTCTTCAACGGTCAAATTTTCAATCAAATCAATAACTCAAAAAGTGTGCATTTTCCGAAAAAAGTTTTCAGGCAAAAGTATACTAAAATATTACGTAGATTTAAAAAATGTATTAATATACAGGGTGTTCCATTTAAAATAACAAAGTTACAGTCGACTTCCGGTAGAACCGGAAGTCGGCCATCTTTGAAAATATTTTGGTTGAAAAGATCGTATCCGAAAACCCAAACGTAGAAATTTTCATGATTTTACTATAAGCATTTTGCCATATACAGATAGTTTTCACTCGTCGTGGGACACCCTGTATATATATATATTCACAGAAAATATTTTTAAATTACTTTGGAAACGCTAAGACATAATTGATAAGATCCCATGGGACTCTTATCAGGTATAATATACCAAGGACATCGATAATTTGCTATAATTTAGTCATATACTTTGTAAGAGAAAGGGGAAAGGTTGTTACCTGAAACCAGCACGCTTGAGGAAGTTATGACAAAATTATTTGAATTTATCAATGTTCAAGGTATATTTGGAGGGATGATTTTTTGGGCAGATGTAAATTGCAACGTTTAAATTCTTTTAAGAATTTCACTAAACAGGTGTTACAGTTTATGTATTCCTGGAGTTGTTATAAATTAAGAACCTATCTAATTGGTGGCGAAGCTCGGTGCCTCCCCCGTTATGTGGTTGTCCACCCCTTTACCTATATATAAATAAGTAGATCTTATATTTTATCATCAGTTCAAGGAAGAATTTGGAACATAAATCATCAGAGTGACGAGAAGAAAATTCAAAAGCATATTGTGAGTGTTTCTTGATTTCATAAAATGACTTAGTTTTCAAGCCAAGCAAAATAGCTATTGATTTTGAACAAGCTATCCACTCAGCCGTAAATAGCAAATGGTCCGATATAAATATAATTGGATGTCGTTTTCACTCAAGCCAATCATTGTGGCGCAAGATTCAAGAACTAGGTTTGGCAAAAGAGTACAAAGATAAAGATTCCGAGATACGAAAGTATTCAAAATATACTTTTGGTCTTCAGTATCTTACACCCGCCGAAGTAGGAGATTGCCTTGTTTTTGACTTGACCACCAGACAGTATGTCGACTATTTAGTAAATGTGTATGTGTCAGAAAGTGCCCTTTTCCCTCTGCATCTGCTTCACCTAGTCTGTGTCGGACAACCAATGCATGTGAATCCTTTCACGCTCAGTTTAATGAAAATTTTTATAGTAATCATTCATCATTTTACATATTTCTGGAAACATTGTTACAATTTCAAATATATTAAAATAAATAGCATTGATAATGTTAAGCTGTAATTCTTTTGTTTACATTAAAGTTCAATAATAGTTTTTACGCAACAATACTCGAACCCGGAATAAATTTAATTTCTTAGATATAAAATTAAATCTGTATTATGAAACAAAAAGTATAACGAGACTGCAATTTGTAAAACAAGTATGTCATTATTTTGGAAATGTTTGAGCACATGATATGTACATTTAGTGTAAATATTGTTTTTGATTTTATTATAGCGCTTATACTATATTCGTATGTATGTGTAATGTGTATTTGGTCATCAATTGATAAATATTAAAAAGTATTTTTCTTTTCTTTAGTATAGATAAGTAATGCAGTATAAATAATCTACGGTTTGTCTCAAGTTTATAAATTTTGTCGCACAAGTAATTACACAATAATCGCCCTGTATCTTCCAGCTGCAGGGAGTTACTGAAGATTTAATAAGGCTATCGGTATTTTAACAAAAAAAGAAGTCATAACATCTCAACTGCTTTTCTTCTATCTAGTTTACGAGATACCCTGCAAAACACACCAATTGGACACACCCTGTACTACAACGAGATCTTTTATAACTAAATCGTCAAGGCCAGTTGCCGAATCAACGAAATATAGTGGAACGTTCTCTACATTTGTTTGATAATTATAAGCATCCTTCCTTTGTTCACCATATTTCCTGATTCGATGTATCAGCGATAGTGCCAGGCAGCAGACTTATAGGATTTAGTAGCATGACATTTTCACCTAAATTTAATAGCTACATAATTAATCACTATACAATTTGTCTCCTGTCCAATAAGCATGTCAATACGAAACTGGGGTAGTTTGCGTGTGATGTTGTTTAATACAACGCAAGCGAGGTAGATTTTTTTTTGAACAAATCGATATTCCAATGCGATCATATAACAAGAGTTTCAGTTGAGAGAAAGGTGTTTTGATAAATTTCCTACCATTCAAAATTAAATTTTTATTTTACCAATTTTTCTTTCTCTAATGATATGATGACAAAATAAGTTCCGACTGGGGGAGACTAAGTTATGATTTTTAGACGAGCGATAAGTGGTAGAAAAATTAAGTTGATGGTTTCAGTTTATTCGAGAATAATGGAAAGTAGAGTAAGACAGAGTTTTCATGAGTATCAATGAACAATGTTGAATCCATTAGCGCCGGAATTAGTTTTTTTTATCAAAGATTCTTCCTTGTTTTGGAAAAATAAGGCACTACTGAGCAGGAAAATTAAGATTTTCTCAGTTTTTTTGATGGAGGGTTGAGGAAAACACTGATACCATATGATATCTGTGGGCGTAAGGGAACATTTGTATTACAAGATTTCATTATATCAAAATCTTATTATACAGTTATTATTTGGATGGTGTGGAAACAATATCTATTTTGTGTATTACGATGCAAAACAATTATTTATTCATATTCCAACGACACACTTTGGACACACTGTTTTTCCAAAAACTCATACAAATACAGGGTGTTCAAAAACACAAACTGCATATACTAGATGTGATTTGACGTCCATCAAATCGAACTCACCCTTATCAAAAAATTTCCCATATATCATCCTTCTAATAGTTATTTATGCAAAAAGTGAGTGTTTTTTGTACGCGACGTGAAATTGTCCAACGAGGTCTTTAGGCCGAGTTGGACAACACGTCGAGTGCAAAAAAACACGTTTTGCAAGAGTTGCATACAATATTTTTTTTAAATTTATGCAAAAACTGGAAAATTATGATATAATATGTTGGGAACCTAACCTAACCTAATCAAACTCAAACCGTTCTTTTTTTTGTATCTTTATGACCTCCATTAAATGTGTTTCACAAAAGTGTTGTTTTTTGCATGAGTGTAGAAAAAAAATATAATAGCTCAATAAAACGTTTATATCAATTAGTTTCTCCTACTCCTACCCAAAATAATATCACTGAAGCACCTGTTATCAACAACAATAATATGAACAACCTGAGATTAATGATAGTAACATTTTTCACAGTAGTATCAATTTTTTCCAGCTTCAACGTCTTGTATTCCAAAAACTGTTTGTATGATTTTGATGTATCTAAGGATACCTTCACAAAAACCAATTAGGGGCGCGTATTATAACATGTGTTGAAGTTATCTTTGAATTTAACCGTCAAGTTATTTTTAGGTTTTAAAATGTCACTTTTATGGAATTCTTATTTTCATAATGAAAAGAAGAAGAATAAAAAGAAGAATAGCCTGGAGCATGGAGAAATCTTCTCTATGGCCTGGAGTATAAATGCCAAATTGTTGATAGAACCGACCGAACAGAGCAGCTATCGAATAACGAAAACCAGGTTCTCTCACAAAGTTAACTTTATCTGTATCTGTAGAGTAGGGAGGGTGAGTGTAGGCCCACAGCACTTAGGCCACATCGTTCATCCTCCCGAGGAGCAGTCCTCCTAGGTCATCGTCCATCCTATCCTTCTCAGGAAGGTGAACAGGTCACCAGGAGACATCTCCTTTATATCGGCAGGTGTAGGCCAAGACTCACCGAACACACACTCTCTTATCAGTTTCATCTTCCTGTTCACACATTCTACATAGAGGTGTGTCCACTAGCCTCATAGTATGGGGGTGTTTCTTTAGTTGACAGTGGCCAGTCAGAAATTCTACTATTAAACGTAGGATTTTCCTTGTTATCTCAAAATTTTTCTTCGACGCAGCTTCCCAGGGAGGCCAGGGTGATCCTTGGCAAGACTGAATCCTTTGATTCCATTCCATCTCTTGAGTTAACTCCAATCGATATCTCTTCTACTCGACTAAGTTTACTCCTCCACTAAATACAGCGTTATCCTAAATAAAAAGACGAATGCAAAGTAAGTTTTTTAATCCATTATTCTAAACCGTCAACGCTGGTTTCATATCAGATTGGTAGCTGAAACTGAAGACACGCCCATCGCTGACTGCGCACAGTTAGCATTTCTGCAGGCTAATCATTGGTCAGATAGCTGTCCGTTTCCTACAGATCTTTTGAAAAAACTGACAACGCTATTTGTCAGTTTTGACATTTATGTTTATTCACATAAAAATATTCCAGTTTCCAATTCCTGTTTATTATTCTGTTTTCGTTTGTAACACTTGTTCTCTCCTTAAGAGACAGATCCCGGCTAGAGACTCTCTCAAGGGTGGATCGACTCCATGTTGATGCCACACTAGGTATGCCAGAGGGTTGACAGACTATAAGAACTTAAGGGCGCCACTACCTTTTTAGACGTCGACAAAAAATAATCTAATTTTAAGAAAAAGAACTAAGGTGAGAAAGGTAGAAACACCTTGTAGAATTTACTGAGAGTTGAAAATAAAAAAAAATAATAAATTCACATAAACCCGGACTGAGTCCCTACAGCTCTTACAGCTGGGTATAGAAGATATGAAAAAAAGGAATTCAAATATTAAATTTATTCTGCCATTAGGAGTAGTTAACAAGGAATTGAAAGAACCTGTACTTTTATAAAGGTACTTAGCTTGTCGGAGTGGAAGTAGAGATGTCTGGAAGTTGAAGTATAATATAACGGAAACCTGGCAGGGGTATCCTGGCAGTAAACGGAAACCTGGCAGGGGTATCGTGGCAGTAAACGGTAACCTGGCAGTAGTGACCTGTCAGGGGTATCCTGGCCGCTGTGCTTACCACAGCAATTCAAGGTAAAACAATTAAAAAATTAAAAGAGACGATATGAAGATACGTCCTTGCTGCTCAAGGGTCGGTAACGAAAAAAAGGAAAATCGGGAATGAGAATCGAGCGTTGACATCATATGTCAATTGTCGTAACGATCAACGATAAGAGAAATTTAGATCACAGAACTAAATTGGAAGTGGTTACTATGACGGCAAGCGGTAAAATTGAAATTATTTCGTTTAAATCGAAACAGGTCGATAGACATGTTACACGTTTACTATTTCATATTGTGTTTGGACTTATTACCTCATATTACTTCATTTGTGTTTATTTCTTATTTTATATTGTTTTGTTGTATTGCTTTGTTACTATTCGAAAATGAACCAAGATTGTACTCCAAGTACCAGTGGACTTTCTTCGCCCTCGAAACGAAGGAAATCATTAAGTTTGGGTCATTAATCGCTGACATTATTAAATGATCATTGGGGTCATATATAATATTTTACATAATATAACCACAAGTTTTCACAATAATGTGACATTTGGTGGTTATGTTCGTCATTGTCTGGCCTCATGTCCTGGGTCCAATCACGATTAGGTATTTAGACATACCTTGATTTCTCATTGGCCACGATAAATGCGAGCAGTACTATACATATTCCACATGAGTGTCAGTTAGCTCAATGAGTCTAAACAGGACCCTTTTGGAACACTCTACCAATCTAGTTACTTTTAGTGGTGTGTTTGGGATTTCTTAAAATGCTCCTCTTAGTTTGAAAACAAGTTATAATTTCATATGAACTGTCAGCCGTTATTTCATTGCTATGGTAACAACGTGATTCTTTCCGGCATAGGCTGGGAAGGACTAGGCCATGAAATGCTACTTTCTCAAAGGGAAAGCGCCCGGGAAGCGTGTAACATGAGTAAGCGAGTATTTTATTAAAGAATCGTATAGTTGGTCTGAGTGAATTTAAGTTTAAGGAGATTATAATGAAGACTAAAGACATTTTTAAAATTATATATTTATTCATTTCAAAGTAAAAAATTGTAAAAAATTTAGTCAAAATAATGTACAATCTAAATTCCTATCCTCTGTAGCTTCCTCTTTGTTTTTGACTTTGATATGTTCCCGTTTTAGTGTAGCTACCTGAAGTTTGAGAAGATCTATCAGCACATTCAGTTCCTTCAACTGCGTCATTGACATTGTTGGACCATACTCTGAAGTTAACTTGGTCATAATCTAAACTACCATACAAGAATTCTGGCATTGTATTTGTAATTAGGTATACTTTGTCTTGATAAACTTTGATGTCACATGGATAGATCATTTTTTGGTCGTCCTTTTGAACAATGGATAGTGTACTTAATGGCTTCTTGATATTCCAGCAGCCTAATGCGTTTTGATTTACTAGACCTAAGAACATTATTCCTGAAGATTGGTGAATATCAGCAGATGAACTTTGAGATTTTAGATCGCGGTCGCCAACAACCTGGAATTAAACAAAAAATTCTGAAGATAAATAAGATAGACTTATGCACTTTTGACGGGAAAAAAGGATATGTATTTATTATTCAGCGATTCCAAAAAGTCTTTCAGTAACTGAATTTTTATTTAAATATGTCAGATTTGTAACTTTGACAATTCAAAGTGATAATATGAATAATAAGAGGCAATTTTCCGTTTTTTTTGCATTCTCAATGAAAAAATGGTACTTATTGGAATTTTGCACATACATTTTGGGAATATGAGTAAAAATTATGAATACAAAAGTTGAAGAGCTTTTTTTTACATAGGTACAACTCTGCATTCCAACTTTTTTCCATAGGACTTGTAGTTTTGCCGGAAATCGAGATAAACCATTTTTCACCCTTATAAACTCACCCCCTCCCACTTTCGTTTGCGAAAGCTACTGTGTTAGCGAAACGCGTCACAATATGTATTGAACTTAGATCAAATATAATGAAGATTTAAATAAATTAAATTGTTTCATTCCATCGAAATCGTTGCTTTCTCCCATTGTGTCAATGATTTTCAAAAACAATTTTCAGCTTTCACTACCTCAAATGATACTTTACCTTGAAGTCATTTTCGTGGTACGATCTTGTGGATAAAGTGTGATTTTTCAATATCCTAGTGGATACTTTATACATGTGTGTCCCAGCCATAGAATGGAAATATAGATCTCTGTAACCGTCGACTCGAGGAGAGGTTAATTCAGTACTGAAAATACCATCATTCCATTGGAAATGATGACCAGATATGTAAAATTCACCAGCTAGAGGTTCTAGATAGAAGTAATTGTGAGTAAGTCGCCATGACCTATTTTCTTTTAGAGTGAAGACAATAAGACCATATCCACCTTGAAATGTTTCATAATTTGATTATAAGTTGAAATAATGATGATAATAATTAAGAAATTGAAAAGTGACTCACCCAAATCAGGTATGTAAGCGTATGCATCATCGCAAGTGTTTTTGGTTACGTCTACTGTAATACTAGCTATACCAGTGCTAGGTCTTAGCTGGTCATCGGGTATTTGGTAGGTGTGAATAATCTGATCAGTATTTAAATCCATTATCACTAACGTAGTTGGACGTACACGGCTTACGTTTCCTGGAAAATAAGTAGTTGGGAAAATGTTTATCAATTTTCTCAATTAATTCATTATTAAGTAGTTTGAAAACATTTTCATCTCTTCAACTTCTCTTAAGGGTCAATCAACAAAAGATCTGCATTAATTTAAAAAATGTATAACGCTGTTCACATACGAAACCGCGTATTAGGGCCCCCGCAGACTGCAGACTTTTTATCGGCCGATAGTTTGGTCGGCTTCTCAATCAGTATGAAGAGGAATGTATATGCGCACACTACAGCGATTCAGTATCGGCCGATAATGCATTCCTCTCCATACTGATTAAGAAGCCGACCAAACTATCGGCCGATAAAAAGTCTGCAGTCTGCGGGGGCCCTTAGTGTATTCGTGGATCTTGCCGGGGTGCTCGATATTGTAGAGCGTTAACATCTCTCAGATGTTATGAAGGATTCAGGAATACGTGAAACGGCTCTAGGAATTTCCAAATCATGGACCAGATTCTATTCAGGCAAAAAATCTCTATCGTTTTCTCTCGCTTTGAATGCAATCCGTATTTTATAAGAAAGTTTGGTAGAAGTCGTATTTTTTAGCTCTGCTAAATTGTTAGGCTTAGCATGACTTGATTTTAGGCTTAAAAATACGTTCATATAAAACTACTAATTCAAAATGTACTACTACATGAAACCTAGAATTCCTTTTTTGTTAATGGAACAAAATATCGAAAACTATACATTTTTGGAAAGGAAAATGATTGCTGTTTCAAATGAGATCAAGAATTATAAGGTGTTCCATTCAAAATAATACATATTTTCCCCTTTGAAATTGACCAACATTAGTAAAACACCCTGTGTTGATGAGATGAAATGCCAGTCAAGCCTAAAAAAATTTCTTTGATAAACTAGTAAAACAAGTGAAAATCCCATCTCTTTGGAGCAATTAATAAGCTGGGCATTTATGTTTAAAATCAGTCACTCTTAATTGGGACACCCTGTATTTTGTAAACTAATAAATGTTTGTCTGCAAGTTTTATGACATTTTACTTCAACCTTCCCTGCTAGAATGTCTTCCTTTCACTACAAAATCTCTTGAGCACAAGTGTCTTTCTTGTTTTCTGCAGCATATATAATTGTATTTAATCCTTTCAATCTCCAAAAAATCTCAATAGACATACACACATCCAAAATAATATCTACCTAATCGCAGTTAAAACAAAGACGTTAGCAACTGAATCAAGTTATCGGCCAAATTTGTCAGGAATAGACCGCATTATGCGTTTGTAAGAGATGCCTGCTCGTTAGAAAGCACAATAATTAAGCGCGGCTGCAGAAACTTTCAAGTTTGCGTATTTATTGCTCAAAAACTATGATACTTAGAATGATGATTCTTGTTTCAAAAACTTCCTTGAAGCTTTAGCTTAATTGGTACGCAGATAGTTTGGTAAAATTTTGAAAAATAAAAAAGTTTCTCGATTACTGAAAATAGTGCTGCAAAAAAAGTAGAGATTATAGTTTTCTCCAATTTTACAAAAAAACTAGGTTTTTTATACAAATGAAACTAACACAGTAATCTTCGCTCATGTTTCTTTTGTCGATTAAAAAAAATTTTGAAAATATCTTGTTTAGTTCCGGAGATATCGCGAGGTATGTGTGAAAAAGCAATAAAACATAATTTTGACAAATTTCGCAATAAAAAGTGTTGTCCCTATTAAAAAATGTTGTGATTTTCGATTTCAGATGGCCAGGGACATACTTTATCATTTTTTAAAAACCACATGCGGTTGTACCTAAAAGAAAAGAAAATTGAGAAGGAAGCGACTTTTTCTCCGTTTTGCAGTCGACTACCTGTATTATCTATATATACCTGTGTAGCTTATGCCAATTGAGTCTCATGCTGTAACTTAAATCCAAAACGATAATCAACAACTATAATCAGGAAATACAAACAGGAAGCTGAAAGTTTTTAATTCAAATGATTTGATAATAATATTGAGGTCTGAAGTTAAGGCAAATGCTGCAAACATAAACCAGGGATTGACTAACACTGACGAAGGTGGACTTATCTTTCTTTGACCGATAATGAGAATCGATTAGCATCAATTTTGAGGTAGACAACAATGAATGGAATGGAATGTATCAGAATTTAAAATTGTAAGTAGTCATCGAGATAGTTGGATTAGAATTTTTTGTTTATTCCTTATTAGGTAAAATATAGATAAATTATCTATTAGGCCAGTTTTATAGACTGGAAATAACACGTACCTCAAGAGTTAAGAATGTTGAGAATTATTAATAATATTAACTGGAGGAACAGTATAAAATGAAAATATTTAAATTGAAATACTAAATAGAATATTCCTCCCTACCAAAATAGAGGGCGTTCCATTATAATATCAGTTAAGCCCGTTGTTTTGACCTATTTCAATAATTCTGGTTCATACTAAGCTCACAGTTTTCATTAGGTAGGACACTTGTGAGCACTTATACAGGGTGGGGCAATATTCTGACATCGGATGATTACATCGTTGTGGTAAGAGATAGAACTTCAAAGTTTTGTGAGAGCTAATACAGTTGCTGAGAGCACATTTTGAAAATACTTTCGATTTTACAGGGTGATCTGAAGCCGAGTAGCAGCACAAACTCAAATGAAACCTACTATATTTTGTTCAAGAATATAGCATGACAAAAATACAGCATTCTAATATATTATATGGGTAATTTAAAAAGATATGGCCAATTATTGGCAAAAAAGACGTCCTCTTCAACATTCTGGAAAACAGTATTTCAAAATAAATCAGCAGGTCTTTGTATTCAATTTTCATACACATATCATTGGCTGTGCTCTGTATTAATTACCTTCTCATCTTTGACTTCTTTAATACAGGGCGATATAAAACGATAATCAAGCAATATCTCAAAATTTTCAAATGAGTCACCCTACCAGTCTTTTTACAATAAAATTTGTTAGTACATTTAATAATTTTTTAAACGATGTAGTACATTCAGGGTATAAGTTGATTGAAGCAGTCAGAGATGTATTAATTTTTTTATCGGACTTAAATTGTGAATTATGTTTCTAGGATAAACAACAACAACAGTTTTATTTATTGAAGTGAAGGTAAAATAATAAGTGCGAGAGATATTAAGAAATGGTTGAAAAAATGTCAAACAATGGTCAAAAGCAAGTATTTTACGTAGATACACAAATTAAATGGTATTTAATTTTCACATGCAACGTCTTGTAAATTTTAACATTTCCAAGGCAAACATTTTAATCTTAATTTTCAGAACCCTATAAGCTCCTCATTTTTGAAAAGAATTGAAAAGTGTATGGAGGTAAATGTTCGACCTTTTGAACACTTAGCATAAACTATACTTTTTATAAAATATCAATGTTTATTTATGTGAATGTAAGTGTTTTTATAATGTTGGTTTCCATAATTGTTAGTTTTTTAGAACAAAGAAAGTTGGAAAATGAAATACAAGTTTGCATTCTACTTTTACTGATATATACTGTTTGTGATGACTTAAAACTATTCCGTGAAGATTGCAAACTGCTTTTATATTTATTAGTACCATAGTAACATCATCCTTCTTACAGTGAACAAAAAATATTGCTTTCAACATAATTCCGATCATGTCTTTCCTTCCTTTAAGGTAAGAGTGAAAGTAAAAGATATTTAAAATGCATCAAAAAAAAAGATTAAAATGTATGCAAGACGTTTCATGTGAAAATTTAATACCATTTAATTTGTGTACGTAAAAAACTTGTTTTTGACCATCACCATAAAATATTTACTGTTTTTCATCAACTTATTATACTATAAATGTACTACATCATTCGTAAGATTATTAAATGTACTAGCAAATTGTGGAAATACTTAGATATATATTGCTTGATTTGCGTTTTGTTTCACCCTGTTTTCAAGAAGCCACAGATGAAAAAGTAATTACTACTGAGCACAGCTAATGATGTGTGAATGACAATTGAATACAGAGACCTGTTGATTTATTTTGATCTACTGGTTTGCAGAGTGTTAAAGAGGAGGTCCTTTTTGCCAATAATTGGCCATATCTTTTTAAAACATCCATATAATATATTAGAATGCTCTCAGTGAGATCTTTTCGGTTCTTCAACAAAATATAGTGAGTTTCATTTAAAAAAATGTAAGTTTGTGCTGCTATTTGATTCCGGAACACCTTGTAGAATCGAAAGTATTTTCAAAATGTGCCCTCAGTAACTGTATGTGCTCACATAAAACTTTATCTCTAACCACAACGAAATAATCCTTCGATGTCAGAAGATTGCCCCACCCTGTATATAGGTAGTTCTTCTTTTTCCTTATCACCAGAGTTGTGTGGTGGGTATGAATACTTTCTTCCTTCCTAAAATCTGGGCTATTGTAAGAATCAATTGAATCAAAGAGTCCAGCAAGAGAATAAGTTGATAGAAGTGTTTGATTTCCTTTGTATTACCTTTGATTGAGGTGAACAAGTTTAACCTTATTATTAATTTTGAAATAAGCAATTTTCATTTTAAATGATATAAGTACTGAATGTTAATTAATTGCAAAAAATACATTGAAAAATGTGAATTCTGCAAAATTTTTACAAATTTTATTATGACTTGATTTGCTCACGTCATTTATTCTGGAGTCATTTATATCAATAATAATAATAATAATTAATATATTCATTATTCTTCAAATCAGTATCAATTTTATTAACAATTACACTAGAGTTGTCGTTGTCTAATTGTATTTTATCCTAAATTTAGAAAAATTATTTTGGTTGAATTCGCCCAAAAAAAGTAATGATTGAATATAAATCAACCAAACTTACCAAGAACTTCCACAAGTCCAGTATCAACAAACCATAACCTGTCACACGGATCCACTGCTATTCTGTAAACTGATACAAAGTTATCTCCACTATTTTTGGGATCAGGATAAATATTCGTTTCCCAGCTTGGATATGGAATCAAAGGCACATTTATTCTTTTGTGACTATCTAATGGAACATAGTTCAAGGTTGAAGGTACTCCTAGTCTCCTTCTGGGAACGCTAATGAATAGTTTGTTCTTCCACACATTGGCACCCATGGGAATATTATTAACTGAAAAAATACAAATTGTGAGTAAGCGTTATTATGCTTGTTTTCTTTGTAATTATATATAATATCAATTGAAAAATTAAATTGGTAATATATATTAACGTTATAAATAATAGATTAGGTTGAATATTGTACAACAACCGTCATTTGTCGTGTGTCGTTCAAGACTTTTTTCAATCCTGCTGAAGGATTAGATTTTGTGTACCTCGTTCACACACAAAATAACTACTTTATTGAAATACCGAATCAACGCAGGAAATCTCACCAGAGCTAACATCTATGCATATTCATTTGGAATTCTGAAATGAACAAAAACAGAACTGGAAGGGATTCAAAGAATAACGCATATCATGTTGCCCCAATCACAATCACCCGCCATCACCAGTTATGTATGTATGTATTTTTGGGATAAAATTCACTAAACACCTAAACATCTATTGTGTCACCTTTCTTCTACTTAGTTTCTGAGGAAAGTCTCTGAAACTAGTAGCTCCTTCAGTCCTATTTCCCGAAAGAATTTTAGGATATCTGCAGGCTTTAACTTGGGTAAATGTTCCTCTCATATCCAGTAATCTCTCAGGGACTGTGTTCTGGGATTCTAGAGTTCTGTGCAGTTGGAAAGTATGTGGATGGAGGTTTCTTCTTCCATGCCACAAGCCACAATATCTGCATTCTTCTTCCTCCACTATTTTGAGCTTATTCAGGTGCCCATTCAGGCGACAAAGTCCCGTTGGGATCCCTGTTAAAACTCCTAGCGCAGTTTTACTTTGACTTTTGCAGTCATTTGATCTCAACAGGTTGTAGTCACCCAGAAGAATCTTTGATTGTCGAAGCCCTACTAGATCTTTCCAATGGTCAGATCTTTTCTTTCTTCCGGCTTCACCTATTTTTTCCAATTTTACATTCGAGCTGATTTCGCAAAAGGGTTCAGGCACCCAGAAAGATAATTCAGACCCCTTCTTTGCTAGCTCATCTGCTATTTCATTTCCTTCTATTCTATTCTATGTGTCCTGGAATCTATAGTGAGGTAACTATATTGTTCTCGCCTAGTTCATTTAGTTTGTCTATGCATTCTCACATCATTTTAGAACTGATTACACAAGAGCTCAGTGCTTTAATGGCTGCTTGACTATCTGTCATTATGATAATCCTTTGTCGTCTGTATCCTTTATTAATATTAAATTGGGCGCACTTCCTTATGGCGTGGATTTCCGCTTGAAAGATACTTGGGGTTATCACCAGTTATAACGACCACATGGAAAAAATGGGGAGAGGGAGCTCTAGCAAAAGATCTAAACTCCAAACATTCTTCATCCGCGAAGCTTGAGCGAGCTGGTGGCGAGAGCAGATGAAAAGACTTTCCCCCTTAGATTTTGTGAGCCAGGTAATAACCTCCAAATCATTACAGACTCTGACAAAAAAAACAAAGTGCTTCATTGTCGACACCAATTAATCATATATCAACAATGAACCATCAATAAGTGGCTCTCTGATAGAACAATATTTTCAGAAACAAAAGGATTCATGATGGCAATTCAAGACCAAGTAGCAATGACAAAAAATTTATCATAATAACGTGGTGGACAAATGCAGAAGGTGTCAACAAACAGAGATGGTACAACACATTTCGTTGATTACCTACTTAGGCACAATCAATCATCATCCATCAGAAGTTGGCCGACAAATTTGGATTAGTTAACATCTACACGCTCTATCACAAGTACCATCCGCATTCAGTTCTAGAGAATGCTGATTTCAGACTGTACTACGATAGGTCAATTATCACCTATAGTCAGGTGACGAATATCCCGCCTGATATTGTAGTTGTGGATGATAAAGATAACAATCCTTTTAGAGAGCAATACAAACATGTATGTTCACCTCACATATAGAATGAGACGAATAAAAATGAGGCGGAGAATGAAAAATGAAGTACAAATGAATTGCAAATGAATATAGTTTAAAAAAAAAACTGAATAACACGCTTTTATAATAGGATAAACTAAAAAGTAGAAAATAATTTCAATGTATAAATTAATGAACAATAAATGGTATTATTGTGGAACAAATGAGGTGTGCTTTTTAAAGAACAGATATATGAAGCACCCCACGCCTATAATATAAATACGCCCAAAGGAGTGGGGTGTAGCGAGTTGTCACAGCAGCTACCAGATGAGAGTTACAAACATACGAACAAACATGTACAAGTGAAGCTGATAAAAGCGTGTTAAAAAAACAAGGGAAATGACATATCACCTACTGAAGTTGGATGTGATAGATACTTTGAAAAAGCAAATCGTACTCATTTCAAACTTTATTAAAATTATCACACATGCTAAATACATATGATATAAATCAGAGATTGGTTTGTTTTATAATCGTAAGACATAAGGCTTTGCCGATTATTGTCAATAAAACAATGTACGAGTAGGAGAGACATGACAGAGGAGCAAGAAATCTTCAAAGCCAATGGCTCACAAAATTAAAGAAGTTTTGAAACCATATCGAATTTCTTGTTGTGAATGGGTACCATTGGGACGATGTAATGAGGTCTCCATTCATTGGAAAAAATTTAAAGTCTAATCTAATATGAGAAAAATACAATGTTCTCAAAAAAGGAGATTGTTGAAACTTCCACAATTCCTTCCAATGAATCCATACATCTTATTCGCCTCTGATACCTTTAAGTGAATATGTTGAATGGAACTTAAGCTGAATTCTAAAAACATTACTCAGGTTGTCAATACAAATATTTCTTCCTAAGATGGTACCATTTGAAGCATATGAATATTGAATACAATATTTTTTCCTTGTGGAAGATACAGTAGTACATGTCATTTAGATACATTCAGGGACAAATGATTGCAAACAAGCCAGTTATAAAGTTCTTCAACATAAAATGAGAATAAATTAGGGATTTTGATTGTACACTGTGTTATTTATAAGATGCGACACAGGGATTTCTGTACAAAACTGTCAAACGCGAGCTTACTCTTTTACCAAATAGCGTTCATCAAAAATGATAACATATTTGGAAAGGTTGTAGAAAAATTAGCTCAAATGCACTTTTAATTCTTCTGAACTCGCTCTGGTTTGTTGAAAAAATGTATTATTATGTTTAAAAAAGTATTACACCATTTTTTTAACAATTTCGATAATTGAAAACACCACAGTGGGAAATTGAACCACGTTTAACGTTCAAATTTCCAGTTCTTCACCCAGTCTGGCTATATCCCACGCAGTTGAAAGTATTCGAAAGTGGTATTAAAATAGAGTTCCAGTTTCTCAAACATAGCAACATAGCTATCCATTTTTTATCAAATCAGAGCTAATTTAAAAGAATTAAAAGTGCATTTGAACTTATTTTTTAACGATAAAGTTAGCTTGCGTTTGACGGTTTTGTACAGGAATTGTATCTTATGAATAACATGTATATATTTATATGAAATTAAAATTAAAGTCGAATTAATGAGAATTTTCATTTCTAATTGAAATAATAATACAAGTAGATTCCACAAGGGTTCAAACAGTGAATTTAATTCACTTCACAAACTCTCACAGTTATACAAGTCAGATATTGACAAGTGATTTTTTAAATAATTTGCATGAAGCAGGTTATTTGTTTATTCGCACTTATTTATTTATAAATAATGAAAATAGCAAGATGGAACCTTGAGGCACACCTAAGTTTGACATGTAATTTATAATTTGAAAACCGTTGTCAATAACAAATTGTTTCTATGATAATGTTTATATCATTCTCAGTGAAAATTCAAACTATTTTTTCAGTAAAATACGGAATACCTTGAAGTGACTAAGTACCTATATCTCGCGAATCGGCCAAAGTTATATTTCTTAAGTCAATGTTATTTATCTATTTTTACTTCTAAGACTGCTGATTGAATCATTTCCGGTAGTAAAATTTGATTGTTTGTCGTAACAGTGTTAGTTATTATAGGTGGGTACCTGGGAATTTTAATATCCTTGAGATCTGAAAAAATAGTTAATGTTCCAAACTGTGATAATTATATAGCCTTTGTAATAATAAGAAAAGTTAAATACACCAATTCAAAATACAATTTTTGTCCGAAATTATCTACAAATTAAGTACCTGCAAATTACGCGAGTTGAACAATATCGCACTTTTCATAACTAGCTACGTAAAGGTACTGGAAATGGAACGTAAAAAATGGTAAATCTCGCACATTTCCAGCATCAATTTGCATAAAAATTTAGGATCCGGAACCCTTTAGTTCACTTTAAATTGAGAAAAGTATAAATAATACTTTCAACCTTGATATTGGTAAAAGTTTGCTTGGATTGAATAAATAAGGATTGCTTATTGTTGAAAATACCGCTATAAAATGTTTCAGCCCTTCCTAGAGCCAAATCTTACTAATTTTTATCTTAATTCAGGAGTAACGAGCACATATTATATGGAACTTATCTATATACAATGTCCGCCATAAAGTTGGAGCCATATGGGAATTTTTTTTATTATTATAGTTAAATAACAGCTTTGGATAGTAATCACTTCTGCTTCTGGAATAACTTAAAATGGGCCAAGTCAAAGTTGACAGGTAATATCTGTCAATTGTCAAGTTCGTAATTTTGGAAAAAATGTCCTAAAAACGGGTCAATTTGTTCAAATTTCGAAAAATGTTACTTGGAAATTATGATTCTAATCACATTTTATGCTTATGTGTCGATTTTGAGAAAGAAATTTTGATTCTATTTATTGTTTGTAATTTTGAAGTAGTCGTTATGCGTTAAGATATTCAGATTATAATTAAAACCATTTTTGTACTATCCAACTAAAGTTTAATGAAGAAAAAGTTGGAAAACAATTTCTGATTTTTTTGAAATTTGGAAAATAATCCAGAGACTACCTCTTTTTTAGTTGAAAATATCAATAATCTTCAAAACCAGCTTACGTACGAATATTATGATCACAATATGCAATGGAATGGTAGCCTTCATACTTCTTTAAAGAGTTTCGAAGGATTTTAAAGTAGCCAGATACGGGGGTGAATTAAAAAGTACGAAAATATGAAATTTATTAAACATCAAAATCTCTCTCTCAAAATCGGCACATAAGCATAAAATGTGATTAGAATCATAATTTCCAAGTAACATTTTTCGAAATTCCAACAAATTGACCCATTTTTAGAAAATTTTTTTCCAAAATCACGAACTTGACAATTGACAGATGTTACCTGTCAACTTTGACTTGGCGCATTTTAAGTTATTTCAGAAGCAGAAGTGATTGCCACCCAAAGTTGTTATTTAACTACAATAATAAAAAAAATTCCCATATGGTTCCAGCTTTATGGCGGGCATTGTTTAATTGAGTAGTATCAATGAAATTGATTGGTTTTTTGAACAAAGCTTTTCCATTGTCATTGACAGAAAGTTTTGTCAAAACCGATTTTGTAGGGTTTTTTCAAAAGTTATAAGAATTAAACGCCTCATTCCTCAAGACCCTTAGTTTTTAAAATGGGTGAGTTTGAAGTGCTCGGATAAGGTGGTCTATATCTCGCCAAATTCACTGTACAGAAAATCTACTACCGGGAAATTTCTATTTATTGAAAAAGCTACACTTTGGTACTTAATCTCCAGTTTTTTCGTTGATATGTTGAAGAAAAGGATAAGAAATCCGAAATTGCGAAAAACTGTTTTCTATTCAAACTCCAATTTTTCTAAAATTAGGCATCTTGAATTGATCAAATTTTTGGATGTATGTATAATACAAAGATGGAAAAATTCACAGAAGGGTGAATATCAATTATGAATAGGTGCTGTTCCCACTGATTTTTGGTGAAAATAGTGGGTTTCGACCTTATTTTAATGTTCATGCTATAAGATCTGACTATAAACTTCAGAAAAGAAAAATACAAGAGTTAACATGCCGTTTCTCGGTTCGTATTGGTCGTAGAAAAATTATAAAAAATAATTCTGTTTGTTTTCTTAAACACAAATCGAAATATGGAAAATATCACTAGTGGAATATTTCGAAACCCCCGGTAAACTCCCAGGTGAAGTACCCTAGGATTCTGGATTGTTATGCAATTCGAAACTATGTGGATGAGGTTTCTCATTCGCAACCATACATATGTGTTTCCCATTAACATAATTCACTAGACCAACTTCCATATTCAAGTAATCGTATACAGGGCGAGTCTTAACTCGATTAGAAACATTTTCTTCATATGGATCACCTTATATCATTGATGCAATAGCAGAGTCAAGCAAAATATCAAATTTCAATTTTTATCAATTTACAACCTTACTTATCAACTCTTAGCACTACTTGGATTTGTATGTCACGTTATTTTTGATGATAACGTAGTACCAAAGGAATACATCCAGGTCTACGGTATTCATAAGGGAATTGTTCTAGTTCTGTAAAAATTTCACGATTTTCAATGTCCAAGACCTTTTAGCTTACATTCCACATAATGAAGCCTACATTATGTCAAGTGCCACATTTCAACATTCTTCAATCGAATTTACTTGAATATCTGATAAAAAATTCAAGTAGGTATTTGTGTAAATTCCTAGCGTGGTACCATCGTGGTACTGCTTCGTTATAGTCTGAACTGTATGAACCAAGAACAAATTCACATTTTGGGAGAGCCTCGATTATGTAACTTATTTTTGATGTTTATTATTTTATTATGCAAAGTGAGTTGACTGCCTCTTTCAAGGATGACGTGATTCAAGTTACCTCATACCTACACAAACTTGGACGAAGTATAGGAAATAAAAAAATAATTGATTAAATTGATAATTTATGTAGCGTTTGGAAAAATAAATCTTAGTTCAATATATTTAATAAAATTAAGAAAGACAATGATAATTTATCAATCTCTCTTGGGACTCAATCATCCATTTGAGCAGATTTTGTTCAAAAAATGAAGGTTTCCGATTTCATGATGAGGAAAATGTTCAGATACAGAATTTGTAAATCATTGTCCGGAATACAGAATAAACAAAAAATAATTATTTAGACGGAGAGAACAATACAATTGTTAATTATCTATATTCCCAGATATATATTAACAGCTATTTTAATAAACAAGTCAACAATTTTATTGTTAGATTAATGAGTAGTACGAAACCTGTTATTAATAAGTACCTATGATAGAATGCTTTGGAGCATATTGAATATTATTTATTATGTTACTGATAAATTGAATTGGAATATCTAATAGAGGTTAACAACTGTGGGTTTGCAATAATGGGGGAAATGCCAGTTGAACTAAGTATTGCAGATACAATTGAAATTGTTTTCATAGTTCAACAAAATAAAAGGGAAGCAGCAGAAATCTTCAATAATAGAGTACTGGGAGTGTTAAAAATAATTTAAGGAAGAAACGTTGGATGTGTGCTAAAAATGAAATATAATGAGTATGAAGTGTTTAAGGCTTGGTAATTTTTCATGGGAATATATCCATAATGTACAATCATGCTACTTAATCACAGTTTCAAAGAGCATTGTATTTTTTTCTCCGTCCAATTCATTATTTTCTGCTCACCCTGTATTCCAGACGACGGTTTGAACATTTTGTAACTGATAATGGATCTAGAAGTCACACAGATTCTTTTTGTAAAATTCAGTATATTCATTTAACATTGCGATTTCTTCCAAAATTTTCGAAATAAATTTAAATAAGAAAATCCCTGTGTATTATAGCTGCTCAATTTGTATTACTTGGTGGTTGGAGTCGGATGGTATGTGTTTTTTTTGTTATGAATTGAATATTCAAGTTCATTTTCAATTCTAGTCATTGATAAAATGTGTAATCAGTTCCAAAATGATATGGAAATGCCCAGACTAACTCAATAAAATAGGCGAGAACAATATAGTCGCTCCACTATGAATTCCAGGGTACACATGAAATAAGAGGAACGGAAATAGCGGATGGACTAGCAAAGAAGAAATAAATATGGAATCTTCCTTATAATCTTCATATTCTTTTTCATCAGAAAATTTTTGATAAGTGAGATGCATTTGTTTTAGTGAAATTTTTGAAAAATATTAATATTATCTTCGTTAAATCTAATGAATTTAGTGCACAATGATTTGAGGAGAGTCCATACTTTTTCACAGAGCTTTTCCAATGTGTTCGGAAAATTTTTGATAAGAAATTGAAGCAATTAACCAAACTGCAATGTAAAATTTATATACGCGCGATTAGCACGATAAATAAGAAATTTGAAAGAATTATTTTTCTCAAATACGTTACATGATTGTTCATACTATTGTTTGAAGCTCAAAAAAATATCTTATGAATATATCAGTGGATAGAAAAGCAATAGAAACGGAACTTTCAAGAAAATGGTTCCTTAAGATACGTGTGAAGTCGGAAAAACTAAAATTTAACAATAAATGCGTTTTTAAACAATCAAAACACTTTTTTTTCCAAAAATCATTATTTTCATCAAAAGCTGTATTTCCAAGAAAAGATCCTGGAATTACACTTGAATTATTAATTTCTTTGTAACCATTATAGACCAGGGTCGATGAATTTTGAAACCAAAAAAAATAACAGTAGGATAAAACCTATTAGAAATAAAGGAAAATGTGATAAAATTGAACATAATAACAAATTAGTGGCGATCCGAGTTCGGGAAGTGGGAGGGGGTGAGTTTTTAAGGTTAAAAAATGGTTTATCTCCATTTCCGGCAAAACCACAAGTCTTATGAAAAAAAGTTGGATGGCAAAGTTGTGGGTAATAAAAAGCCCTACAACTTTTATATTCACAATTTTTAAACATAACCTCAAAATGTATGTGAAAAATTCAAATAACCAAGTTTTTGGTTTTTATTTTTATAAAAAAAAAATATATTTTTCTCACGAAATCTTGCCTTATTATGTCCCAAATTCACTGTAATTTATTCGATTTGGAATACTCTATTTTCATCTTATTTTGACTTAACATCAAAAAAGCACCAATCGAAAATTCTCACGTCGAAAATCCTACAAAGAAATCCTCAGCAACTCTGAACAAATTACCTCACTACTCCAATTCCTCAAAGACGTACAACTTTACTAAAAACTTCAGAACATTTTTATTACTGTGTGTGTATTATTGTATCAATGATTTCTTTTATAGTTGATATATTGTAACCGCTCCCGTGCAAGTAACCGTAGTAGCCGAGCATGTTAGTTTAAATAAAAAAAAACAAGAATAGATCACTTCTGTCTCAATATCAAATTTTTTGAAACATTCCGTACATTACGTGTGTTGTTTCATTATACTTTGTTGGCACAATTTTAGTTTCAGAGAATGCACAAACTTCTATCAAGAGTTACTAGATAAATAAGTTTCCCATAATTCAAACTTTTGGGATATGCTTCGTATCAGTAATATTGATAGCACATTATGTATGCAAATCCCTGTTCAACTGTAATGGACAATTCTAACCAGTTTTGTAGGTTACCCAATAAACAAGTGTATATAGTAGAGTAGACTAGAGCTAGTAGGGGAAACGTTATTTTGACATATAGGCATGCGCACTTTTATCCATACGGTATTCACGTTAAGCGTGGTATTTAGGGAGACAAAGGTAGGTACCTTGTTTAGGTGGTCGCTATTTTGCGTTTTGGATGGAGCACATGAATTAATCATAGAACGTTGAAATGTATTTATTCGAAAGAAATAATGCTTAATAATCAAGAGCACTGAAACTGATATTTGCTTCAACTACCGACGATACTGTAATCGCTACCTTCACAGATGATACTGTGATAATGTCTTCAGATATATACCTTACAAGAGAATCAGAAAAGCTACAATACCACCTAAATTTTCTACAAGAATGGCTAGATCAGTGGAGAATGGAAGTCAACAATGACAAGCCCGCACAAATCACGTTAATTACAAAACGAAGTGTCTGTCCGCAAGTTGAAACTTCAAAATATAAACCGGCTAATCGTCAGAGGTAGATAGTTAACAATGGAAGATAAGATACTAATATACAAAATTATCCTAAAACCGATATGAACATATTACATAAAGCTATGGGGTAAGATACTGCAAACGTTCCAATATAAACAATTCATATAATAGCTAATACTCCATGGTTTATAAGCAGCCATACGTTACATGCAACCATCAATAAAGTTATTCAGGCATCAGCCATAAGAAACAAAAACCGCAATGAAAACCATCAAAATCTACTAATATCTAACCTTTACACTGACCCAATGGAAGAGAGAAGATGAAAAAGGCGCTTGCCACAAGACCTTATATAGAGTGATCAATGGAGACCCATCAGTGGATGATGCCCACCTCAAGTCATTTAGCAAGAAACCATATCGTTTCACTGGATACTTATCGAGTAGATGGTGAAACGTGAACTTTGCGTTAAGTAAATTGTATTTATTGAACTGGAGAGATATCCTTGTAAGCTTTGAATTTTTTTTTGTTAAATTTTTTTATACAAATTTTCATAGCACAGTACCTGGGAGACTAACAGTTCCTATGAGAAACAGTTCCTGAGAGACAACAAACCCAGGCTCAGCAACAGTTCCTGATTTTCTAATAGTACCTGGGAGACTAGCAGTTCCTGACAGACAAACATCCCAGGCTGAGTTACTATTTCTGATAGTCTGAAAGTTCCTGTGAGACTTACTGTTCCTGATAGTCTTATTGTCCCTGGAACACTCTGGGATAATATCTACATCTGCCACTCAACATCATCTTCTAAAGTGGTTTATAGCCTAAGTATTTTTATTATAACTTACTAACCCTTTTTTTTGTAATTGCTAGTTAATATATACATTTTTTTACTTCTTCAGTTTCATTTACTATACAGGAACGTTAAGTTCTTTATTTTACAGTTAACAGTTCAAAGTTAGCTAGTCATTAAGTTTGATTGAATGAAATATTTTCAATATTATGGTTTCATATATGGCTTAACTTTTATCTAAATAAAGCTACTCCTCCGACCAGTGAGTAATTTGACTTATTCGCAACAATGCCGCGCCCTGTATATAATGAATTGATTTTCAATTATTCAGTTTCTTCAAATATTACGATTGTTTGTTGTTTATAAATACTTATTGTATGAATCTAAAGTTTTATTGTTTTCGCCGGCAAGTTAGTTCAGTGTATGATCAAACTTGAAATCTCAACATATTGAATAAAACAAAATTATGTAATGTAACCACTTTTGTTATGGTAATAAAATAACGTTTTACGGTAATAGCAAAGAATGCACCAACTCAATACACAATCTGTTCGATGTTTTGGTTACAAAGATTTTTGGCCTTGAGAGACTAAAGCCTTGTCCACACTAAAGAAACACAGAGGAACATTTTGTTGCTGGTTGCCGCAACCTGTTTATGGAAACAGAAACAACAGCAAAAGTTTCGTAAGCATTCAGTCTACACCAAAGTAACTCATTCTTGAGAATGTTTCGTTCTGTTGCTGCAACAGGAAACGTTGTGTCTACACCAGTGCAGTGTGACATCCTAGTTTCAAGCAATGAGGTGCGACGAAGATCTACAGGAAGCAGCAGCTGCAATTGTAATTATTTTACAAAACCAGAAAAAACGAGTCAGTAAATGTTGGACTAGACTAAGTCTTTTAGACAAAAATTCGCATGGTGTCATACGTCTACTAAGTTCCTCAAAGAAAGATGATATAATATCAGAATGTATTGGAAATAGATATGTAAAAAATTTTGTCGTATTTAAACTGCATATTTTTTATTGTTAGTTAATGTTTTTATTATTGATAAACTAAATCAAGTTGAGCGATATTTTCGGCAACGATGCGTCGGCTTCACGACATAAGTTTCAAGTTTAAGGAACAAGCAACAACATGTCCACACTGATAAAGATACCGTTGAGAAACAAAAAATGTTCACCAATATTTCTATATCTCCTTTGATCTTTGCCGCTAAATATGCTAAATATGGAAACAAGCAACTTATAGGAACTTTTGTTGCTGCAACAGTAAACAACGAGGAACTTAAATAAACTTTCGGCAGCATTGGTAAACAAGTTCCAGGAACAAGCAACATAAACATAATGTTCCTATGTGTTGCTTTCGGTGTGGACGTGGCTCAACGTTGATGAATAACTTAGTAAATACACTGGGAAAATGATGAAATTGCGATATGATTGGATTATAACTATAAATATTTATAAATTTCAAGTTGCTGTTATTTTCTCCGAGGTTAAAATGACATATTTATAAAATAAATATCAAAAACTACCCCTTGGAGTTTGGCCAAGTCAGTTTTCTATTCGGTATTTTAATTATCATTTCCTTCATATCTAATGATTTTCATTCTGGCTGAACATTTTCTGAATCCTCAAGATACTTGTGTTGTTGTTCTTAGCTATTCCATTATTCTCTATGTAGTGAAAATGATATTAACGACGCCACTGTTCGTTCACTATTGTTCGGCAAATGAGTTACCAACTTTGGGTTACCAACGTATCATGTTATCTATGTTACCAACTTCACATCGATGAAGTACTAGAAGTATCTTGTTATAAAAATGACGCTTCTTGTTAGTTGGTGGTATTATTTGATAGAAACGGCTTCCGATACCTCTTTACTGTCCTGAATTTTATAAGACCGAAATTGGGTTTTTATGGAAGAGCCAATATAAGTTATTATGTTTTATATTATGGGTAATTCCACATCAAATCGAGCAACTGGATTTGTACGAATTTAGATCAAAAGGTTTTTTTTTATTTCATTAGTTTAGCAAAAGAAAAAAATTGGACAAGATAAAGTTGCAAAACTCAATATTTCAATCATTCACCTGTTTTTTTTTTGCTTTAAATACCTCGAAAACTATTCCAATCAGAAAAATTCCTAGTATCAGTTTCAAAGGTGCTTTAAAAAAGATAATAAATGTTGGCAAAATTCTTTTTGATACAATCTTGTTTTGAGTTTTTTGGAACTGTATATTTTGTTTTTTTCTCAAAATATGCATTTCCTAATAAAAACAAATGATCTTGAGTAATAGAGCTTAAGAAATACTGTAATTTGGGCTTTTGCTTCCAAAATTGACTGCAATGCTGGTTATGCAGTTACCACGAAGCATGAACTCATAAGCTCCTTCACTATACCTTCAGTGTGTAGCGTACAGACAGGCCAGCTTCAAAACATTTTTCAAGCTCACAAATGCATCAATATTGAAATAAACACTGACTCCTTCTATTCGGTCAATCAAGTCAATCTTCACTGACCACACAATTGTCCAGAACATACTCTACATCTATCAAACTCCCGTTGCTCAAGTCTCTCTCATCTGGCTCCCATCTCACATCGGAATTGATGGTAACGAAACTGCGGATCACCACGCGAAAGTCAAGTCCCACTTCAAAAACGGTAAACAAGAATCTTGGCTACATCATCTATGGCGTAAAAGCATAAGAGCACTTCATGATATCCATCCATCTACTTCTACTCTCTCCCCTAACTTTTTAACCAGGAGAGAAGCTACTATAATCAGAAGAATCCGAATCAGCTATTCCAAACTCACAAATCGTCCCGTTATGCCATAGCTGTAGTGATATAGTGACCTTTAAGCATTTACTGACTGATCTAGAATATCTTACTCATCTATTAGACCAGTGCCGAAACCTTCAAAAATGGTTGAAAGTGGAAAAAAACAATAGTAGGATGAAACTTATCAGAAAAGGAAGGGAAAATAGTAAGATCATAGTCGACTGAAAAAAGGAGAAAAAGTCTTTTAATACAAAATCTTTTGAGCACAAGTGTCTCTTTTTTTTGTAGCACATATATTATAATTGTATTTAATCCTTTCAATCTCCAAAAAATCTCAATAGACATACACACATCAAAAATAATATCTACCTAATCGCAGTTAAAACAAAGACGTTAGCAACTGAATCAAGTTATCTGCCAAATTTGTCAGGAATAGACCGCATTATGCGTATGTGAGTGATGCCTGCTCGTTAGAAAGCACAATACTTAGGTGCGGCTGCAAAAACTTTCAAAAACTATGATACCTACTTAGAATAGTGATTCTTGTTTTAAAAACTTCCTTGAAGCTTTAGCTTTATTTTGTACGCAGATAGTTTGGTAAAATTTTGAAAAATAAAAAAATTTCTCGATTACTGAAAATAGTGCTGCAAAAAAGGAGAGATTACAGTTTTCTCCTATTTTACAAAAAAACTAGGTTTTTTATACAAATGAAACTAACACAGTAATCTTCGCTCATGTTTCTTCTGTCGATTAAAAAAAAATTTTGAAAATATCTTGTTTAGTTCCGGAGATATCGCGCGGTATGTGTGAAAAAGTAATAAAACATGATTTTGAGATTTTTGACAAATTTCGCAATAAAAAGTGTTGTCCTCATGAATGGTTTACCTCGATTTCCGGCAAAACTACAAGTCCTATGGAAAAAAATTAAATGGCAGTTGTGAGTAATAAAAATCTGTACAATTTTTGTATACACAATTTTTACAAATAATTTATGTGAAAAATTCAAATAACCAAGTTTTTGGTTTTTTATTTTTATCCAACAAAAAGAATATTTTTTTTCTATGACTGTTGAGAAATGGACCCTTTTTATGTAACATTTTTGTTGAGTAACGGATGCATTACACAAAACAAGCCACGCCCCGTGTGTAATGATCTATTACACACGACTATCTGGCCAATCACCGTCAAAGAATGCCATTACACACGACTATGTTTGGTGTAATGTTTGAACCAGACTCGCCATGAAATGTCATAATTTTACTTTGACAGTACCTACCTATACCTACCTACCGAAGGTGATTTAGAGATGATTTTTTATTAGAATGGATACAGAAAATGAAAACGAATTCAACTGCTCAAAGTTCACCATAAATATTGTAAGCAATAAATAAATTTTCATTGTAGTTTCCAAAATGGAATTGTTTGACATAAAGCATTAAGTTCATTCAATAATATATTCTCTAAATATCTGGTTCGTTTGGATTGATAGGTAAACACTCAGTCATAGAAAAAGTATAGTATTCTACTTCCGTGTAATGGCTATTACTCACTCGAATGATTACGACGTTCGCCTGCGGCTCACGTCGCAAACTTCATTCTCATGAGTAATAGCCATCATTACACGCTCGTTGAATAATATACTATTTCACAAAGCTTTGTGAACACTTACCTCATTATGTTACAAATACACTGTAATTAATTTGATTTGAAATACTCCTTTTCCTTTCCATATTTTGACTTACTATCAAAAAACACCCTAATTTTCAATCAAAAATTTTCCCGTCAGAATATCAGCTTTTTTCAAAAAGTTGGTGGGATTTTTGTTCGTTTAAATCTCTATTTTTTTATAGTGTGAAAAAAAATGCATCACTTAAGTAGATGTTCTCAGAAAATACAAAAAAAAAATGGAAAAAAATCTCGAATTTGAATTTTGTGCTAATGACCAGCGCTATCGAGGCACGTTGAGCTAAAATGGAAAAATAAAAAATTTGGTAGTTGACATTTAATTTACTAGCAAAATTTTAACATTGATGACATTTTTTGTTTATTCGTTTATCTTATACTCGTAGAGCATCCAAGTGTAAAGAAAGTCGTTTTTTGAGATCCTTTTTGTATTGTTGCTGCTTTTTACATGAAAAACGTTAAAACTATTAACGATTACAAATTTTTTTGTTTCTTAGGAAAAAACTGTTTCCATTGAATTTGAAAATTCAAATTTTCAATAAAACAAAAAACAGCTCCAAAAATTTAAGAATCTCTTACGATTTTACAATAAAGTATACGAAAATAGCTATTTGTGGAAAGCGGCAACGCACTTTTTGCTCGAATTGCACACAAGATTTTTTCTACGATCACCTTATTTTTAAACAAATAATTAAAAAAAAAAACATGAAAAGTACACTTTATTAGAATGTGATGTTGAAAACATGTAACAATTACTTATTATTTTCATTTATTGCCTACAATATTAAAGTTGAATGTACAGTTTTGTCCGTATAAATATTGATACTATGAAAATAGGAATCTGCAAAAACGATCAAGAAAATTGTTAATCTTAACAACGTTACATTTGTAATAAGTTGTAAATATTAATTTTTATCTTGAACTAAGAAATAAATCCTTCACTGTAGTATTGAATCAAAATCATATCAATGTATGAGGTTTAAATTATTTCATAATTTCAATAAAATTAAACATATAAAATATACACCTCCATCTATGCGAGCGTAAATAATGTCAATTATGACAGATCGCGGAAAACATCAACTTTGCGGTTGGATTTAAGTGTTCAAAAGTCTACTTTGGGTAGTGATCGTAGGAAAAAATTTTTGTTTATCGTCAATTTTAATAATTTCCAAAAATTCAAAATTTCACATTCGAGATTTTGGAAAAAATCGAACTAACAAAAAGTAGTGTTTTGAATTCAAATAGTGTTCGAGATATTTAATAGAGAAGTTTAAAAAAAAACAGAAAAAGTCGTGGTATTTTGAATTTTGCTTCAAGTTATGAAGAAAAAGCGAAATCTTCTATCCTATCGCTATATTTGCATCCAAATAATTTGCCCTAATCCTATATACTAATAGTTATGATTCACCCTGTATTTAAGTAACAAAGTATTTCCAAATTTTCTATAGTTCGTTAATAAAGGACGTGAGAAGAAAATTTTAAATAAAGTAATATGATTATTTATAGCTTCTTCATGATATCCCAAATTTTTGGTCCTATCCAAAACTGTTTTCATCTTTGAAAAAACGGATATTCAAATTTATCAAAAGTATCATACCATGCTTGAAATTATTTGCATTAAAATAATTTAACATACCATGATTATAATCAATTCCATCAGGAGCTTCTCCCCAAACGTTATTGGTCATATTTGGATCCTCAACCACAGCTGCTCCGCTAGCCCCATACCGTTTAATTCGTTTACCCTGAACCAAACTCAGACCGTTACCAGGCCATTGATAAGTAATCCTGGTCCAAGAAAATTCTTCTTTCAACCCTCTGCTACTCACGTAAATCACTAATAGTGAAAAAATACACAACGCGAGAATTTTCATATTTCACTATCTCGATAAAAACTTTACAAATAAACGAACAACCTCAAGAACGAGTGGATGTCATTGGACTGATCAAGTCGGAATCTGTTGTTGATATAAATAAGTATTAACAGTGGCGTGCATGTGCTATTTCAAGAAGCGGAAAAACCACTTAAAATATCTTGTTTTCTATAAAGTTCAGGATTAAATACAAAATGAGTGAACATTTATTTTGTCGAAAATTAATAAATTTTTTATCCACTTTTGTTGAATTGATGCTCGGAATACAGGGTGTTTCAAAAATATGGTGTAATAAATGTATTTGACAAAACTATTATTCTTAATGAAATTTTTATTTGATTGGCACCCATTATCATTGTTTCTCGCAAACTAACCAGATTAGAAAAGAATTGTATTTAATATTTCAAGTATTTCGTAACGAGCTACCAATTCTCAAATTCACGGTACTTATTCACGGGACTCACTGTTTAGGTATTTTTCATCAGTAGCTATGTATTTTTGAAGTTTTTGGCTAACAATATATGTACAGGGTGAATCACGACTGACGGGACGGAGGTTTATGGCGAAACGGTAAAAGATTTGAAATGTTTGTCACCTTAGTAGTTTGTACATCCCTATAGGCTACATTTTAAAATTATTTTGAAATATACAGGATGTCCCAATAAAGTGTGGCTCAATAGTAGGACATTCGTTGTATGTATTCCACGATTGAGTACTAAACATCTCTTCACAGGGTGTTCAGAACTATCAGTTGAATTGTTAGATCATTAAATGTGTTATAACGGGCTTATTTCAAATAGAACACCCTGTATTTCAATAATTCATCATATTCAAAAAAATGTTCTCTTTCGAGTGATATAAGGGTGTCCTATACCTAGGTACTATACTTTTCGCGCAATTTACAATTTTCTTAAATTGTATGGTAAAAACACCTGCAATTCTCTCTAAATTTTATACTAATTATCTTGAATAAGTTATTGTGAAGAAATTAGTGAAGCTGCTAATAAATATGCACACTTGTAGCATTTGAGTACATAATAAAACAAAAACACATTATTAATAAAGCAAATACATAAATACTACGAAACGAACAACAAATTATTAAAAGCAATAAATGAAAAATTACCATAATAGCCATAACACGGATGAATGTCAACGTTTGAGGAGGGATTGTGGGTTAATATGTTATCGGCCCGTATGTTTTTGACGAATACCTGGACAGAAGAGAATTTTTGAGTTTTTTGGAAAATATCTTCTAGATCCTTTTCGAAAACCTACCACTTAGCATCAGAAAGAAAATGTGGTTACCTACAATTAGACGTAGCTTCAGATCATTTTTTTCACTCACTTTTCTCGTGCTGTTAGGAATTACCTTAATAGAAAATTAAGAGATAAATGGATAGGTAGGCGAAGTCCTTGTAATTGTCCAGCTAGATCACTAGAACTGACCAAGATGGATTTCTTCGAATGGGGTTATAATTAAAATATCCTACAATATGAAATTAATAATTTCGGACGCTTTCGCGTCTATAACACCCGGTATGTATGAATAATGTAAGTAGTTACATATTTTGAAGCCAGAATCACGTGTTGCATTGCAAAAAATGACAAGCATTTCGAGCATCCATTATAGTAATTTCCCAATTTTTGCTTTTAATTTTTTGTTCGTTTCGTAGTATTTATGTATTTGCTTTATTAATAATGTGTTTCTGTTTTATTATGTACTCAAATACTTATCCGTAAAAAAAGAGTTAGTGTACCTCAGGAACAATAAGTGTGCATATTTATTAGCAGCTTCACCGTTTTTCTTCACAATAGCTTTGTCAAGATAATTAGTATAAACTTTAGAGAGAATTGCAGATGTTTCAAAATCAATTTACCATACAATTTAAGAAAATTGTAAATTGCGCGAAAAGTATAGTACCTAGGTATAGGACACCCTTATATCATTAGAAAGAGGACATTTTTTTGAATATGATAAATTATTGAAATACAGGGTGTTCCATTTGAAATAAGCCCGTTATAACACATTTAATGATCTAATAATTCAACTGATAATTCTGAACACCCTGTGAAGAGATCTTTAGTACTCAATCGTGGAATACATATAACGAATGTCCTACTATTGAGCTGTGAGAGGAAATTCGCTAGAATTTATTATATCACTGGGTTATTAATTTTTTTCGAAATGTTCACATTTTTAAAAAAGTCAGCATAACTCGGAACCCTCTGTATTTAGGTATAGGGAACCATTATGTAACAGTACTTTATTTTTTTGGTCCAATCAGAAAATGCAGTCAAATATAGGGTGTTCCATGAGAAAAAATATAAGTTTGATACGCCACACTTTATTGGGACATCCTGTATATTTCAAAATAATTTTAAAATGTAGCCTATGTGGATGTATAAACTACTAAGGTGACAAACATTCCAAAATTTTCACCGTTTCGCCATAAACCTCCGTCCCGTTAGTCGTGATTCACCCTGTATAGCCAAAGGGAATAAATCCGATCAACGAAGGTATATTGTGAAAAACACTTTGACATTACCATTTGTATGGTGCATTTATTTCCAAAAAAAAAATTTCAGTCGCCAAAACCAGCATTCTTATTCTAAAAACAACCCCTTGTATATTATCTTTTTCAATTTTTGGGAAATTTTAGACATAATTCGGATATATTTTGTGTTTTCAAGTTCATTACAAAAATGAACATTAACAAAAGAAAATTATTTCATTTTACAAATTTGCTATATCACATTAAAAACCTAATAAGTGGTAGTGAATAATGTGGAAAGAGACAAAAGGAAACATTAATGTAAATGTGGGAAATGTTCAAAATGCTCGACGCGAACGTCTTGACAACAGCATGCCAATCTGATACAGAAATGTCTTCTAGCGTTACTCAACATCTCAAGCGTAACTGATCTAATCGCATGCGTAATTCGTCTTTTGAAATCAAAAATATCACTAGTGTCAGATCAGGAGATCGTACTGGCCATTCTACCGATTTGAAAAGTTTTGGTGTAGGTACTGCCGGACATTGATTTGTGGCAGTGTTTCATCTTGCTGGAACTATACTGTATTGGGAGGAACTTGTAGGTTGGCGGGATAAAGATGTGCATTGAACACATATATATTTTATTTTGGAGCAGTTTTAAATATTTATCCTCATTCAAATTTCAATAGAAAAAGAAGCTACGATATGATTTCCAACAAGTGCTGTCCAAATATCAACTTTTTCGAGTTATTTCATATGTTCCTCTCTCACCCAATGGTGATTCCCATTAGACCAATAGCCCTAACTTTGACGATTAGCATGTGAATGTCATTTGGAATTTCTTCAAACATTCTTGATACCCAAATTTAACCGGCTCTTTCCAAACAGAAATGATTTATAGTTACAGCAAGATGGTGCGCCCCCAAACTATGCTGTGTTGGTGCGCAACAATTCGAACAACGTCTTTCACAATCGGTGGATCATCGCCTGATTTGACTTCTCTTGATTCTTGATTTCTTTTTATTGGGATACTTGAAAAGTGACGTGTACCAAATGTAACACTTGTTCTCTTCTTAAGAGACAGATCCCGGCTAGAGACTCTCTCAAGGGTGGATCGACTCCATGTTGATGCCACACTAGGTATGCCAGAGGGTTGACAGACTATAAGAACTTTAGGGCGCCACTACCTTTTTAGACGAAAAAATAATTTAATTGCACGAAAGAGAACTAAGGTGAGAAAGGTAGAAACACCTTGTAGAATTTACTGAACGTTAAAAATAGAAAAAAAGTTACAAAATTTACATAAACCCGGAGTCCCTACAGCTCTTACAGCCGGGTATAAGAAATAAAAAAAAATATTTAAATATTAAATTTATTCTGCCACTAAAGGAAGATAATGTAAAGAGGAAAAGAAAAAAAACCTGTACTTCTTCAAAGGTACTTAGCTTTTCACAGTGGTAGAATCAGCTGTCGAAGTTGAAGAAGATGTCTGGAAGTTGAAGTAGATGTCTGGAAGTTGAAGTAGAAGTCTAGAAGTTGAAGTAGAAGTCTAGAAGTTGAAGTAGAAGTCTAGAAGTTGAAGTAGAAGTCTAGAAGTTGAAATAGATGTCTTGCAGTGTTAACCTGGCAGTAAGCCTGTCAGGGATATCCTGGCAGTGAAAAACGTGTAACGGTAACCTGGCTGTAACTTGCAGGGGTATCCTGGCCGTAACTTGCAGAGGTAACCTGACCGTAACTTGCCGGGGTAACCTGGCTGTAACTTGCAGAGGTAACCTGACCGTAACTTGCCGGGGTAACCTGGCTGCTGTGCTTACCTAGAAGTTCAGGTGGATTAGGGATATATAGGAATTTGAATGTAATGGGGCACATAATGTTGGTTTAGCTTTTCAGGTAAAAAAGGAAGGCAGTTGTTTAAAATAATGAAATTTAACTTTACTGAAAGCTTTCCAACATATATGTCCCATTTAAAACAGTAAAAATTATAAGCCAAAACAAATAAAAAAAGTGCTAATGACCTTGAAATATTAATTAAAGTAAAAGTTATGAATAAACAATTTCTAAATGAGTAAAATGTTTAATGAAATGTAAAACCAGCACTGGCAGAATATTTGAAAAGGTTAAATATAAAAGTTATCTATTTTTGAAAATAATTAGGTATTTTACAACAGAGAATCTAGCAAATATTTGCATTAAAAAAGGTAACAGCTATTAACGATAAAAGATTAAGTTTAAAAGTAATGTACAAGTATAAAATGAAAAGAAATGTAGTTGACCACGTGGTATGTGTATATTCGTCTATCTATCTCTGTAAAAACATAAGAAATGCACAAAAAAAATTATATCAGCCACTACTTTAGAAAAAGCTAGATAAATATAAATTATAATTTTGGACTTACCACAGCAATTTAAGATAAAAACTGTTAAAAATTAAGAGACGGTAAAGAGATCGGTCCTTGCTTCTCAAGGGTCGGTAACGAAAAGAAGGAAAATCGAGAATAAGAATCGAGCGTTGACATCATATGTCAATTGTCGCAACGATCAACGATCAGAGAAATTTACATCACAGAACTAAATTGGAAGTGGTTACTATGACGGCAAGCGGTAAAATTGAAATTATTTCGTTAAAATCGAAACAGGTCGATAGACATGTTACACAAAATAGACCACAAAATATCAATAAACTCAAAGAAATGATACGTATTGAGGTTGCACAAATAACTCCGGAAGTTATAGAGAAGATTTGAGAAGAGGTTGCGGCAGATGTTTCTCATTGTATATTAGCTGAAGGTGAACAATTTCAGCGCTTATATTAAGGTTTCGTTGTATTTAATGAGTAAATGAATATTTATTGTAATAATAAAATTTTATTAATTTTTTAAACAAATACAAAAATCAATTATTATACATATTGATATGACTGAATTCATTACAACACCCACATTTCGATTTAAAAATTCCAGCGCTCGCGTAGATGATAAAAATAAAAAGGTATCCTATGCAGCATCTATCGCAACGTATCCAGAAATGCCCGTTTACCGAAATATATTTTCAAATCGTTTCAGAGAGGTATTTCAACTGCACCCAAGATTGGACCCTCCATTCCATGTCAGACTACACTCGTACCAAAATGCACTAAACCTCCCTCCACCTCTTACATACAAACACAACCATAATCAATCCTTGCCTCCTTGGAATTTCACCATCCCTTACTGTGACTGCAGCTTAACTGAATTCAGCAAATCGACAATGAATCCTGCAACTATTAGAAACATGTTCCAGAGTAGAATTGCGGATTATCAAAATTACACACACATATATACCGATGGTTCCAAAACAGATGACGGTGAGGGGGCAGCCATGGTTCTCAAGAATTTGCAACGGTCGTTCACATTGGTACAAACGAATTCAGTCTTCTCCGGGGAATTGTTGTCTTTTTGAAAAGCACTGGAGTATACAAATAAGGCAAAAATAAATAAAGTACTAATATTGAATAATTCTTTAAGCTCCATCAGAGCCATACAACAATACCAACAATCTTACCCTATTGTTACACACATGGAAAATGAACTTTATACAGCTAAAATCGCCAAATTATCCATAAAATTTATGTGGATCCCATCACATGTTGGTATCACACTAAACGAAAAAGCTGACGAATTAGCCAAGACTGCTACAAGGGATTGAAAATAGGACCCCTCTAACAGATCTCAAAAAACATTATAAAAATATAATTACCTTTCAACATCCAAACTCTCCGAAGTTAAAACGTTCGTGAATAACTGGAAGACTAGCCCCACGAATCGCCGACAACAAGTGATTCTATCAGGCTAAGAATCGGGCATACTTTCGTTACCCACTCATACCTCATACCAAAAACAAATCAACCTGTGTGCGAACCGTGTCGAACAGAAATGTCGGTAAAACATTTCCTAGTGGAGTGTCCTTTATTCCAACACGAGAGATCGCAGTGGTCAATCAAATCCAACTTAAGATCGATCTTAGGAGATCAATGTGATACTGGTAACTTGTGTGCATATCTTGAAGCTATTAACATGTATACAAAAATCTAAGTTCTTGTAACAATATTTTGAACAATAAATTAGCCATCGCTAATGAGAAAGTACAACTTTTCGAAGAAATTCGTTACATAATTCAGCAACAAGAAGGAATGGGATCCGAATACCATTACCAGAATTGGAAAGAATGCCATTCAATGGTACACGGATGGCTCAAAAGCAATAGGAGGAACTGGGATAGGAGTGAACCGAACACTCCGAAAGCTTGGGAAAAACCACAAGTATCTTTCAAGCGGAAATCCACGCCATAAGAAAGTGCGCCCAGTTCAATATTGATAAAGGAAACAAAGGACAAAAGATTATCATAATGACAGATAATCAAGCAGCCATCAAAGCACTGAGCTCTTGTGTAATCAGTTCTAAAATTGTTTGGTAATGCCTAGTCAAACTAAATGAATTAGGCGAGAACAATATAGTTACTCTACTATGGGTTCCAGGACACACTGGAATAGAAGGAAATGAAATAGCAGATGAACTAGCAAAGAGGGGGTCTGAAACACCCTTCTGGGGGCCTGAACCTTTTTGCGGAATCAGCTCCAATGTTATATTGGAAGAAATAGGCGAAACCGAAAGAAAGAGAAGATCTGACCATTGGAAAGATCTAGTAGGGCTTAGACAATCAAAGATTCTCCTGGGTGACTACAACCTAAGAAGATCAAATGAATGCATAAGTCAAAGCAAGACTGCGCTAAGAGTTTTAACAGGGATCCTAACGGGACATTGTCGCCTGAATGGGCACCTGAAAAAGCTCAAATTGGTGGAGGAAGAAGAATGCAGATACTGTGGCATGGAAGAAGAAACCTCCATCCACCTACTTTCCAACTGCACAGCACTCCAGAATCCTAGAGCACAGTACCTGGGAGATTACAGGATAGAAGAGGAACATTTACCTAAGCTGAAGCCTGCAGATATCCTAAAATTCCTCCGGGAAATAGGTCTAAAGGAGCTACTAGTTTCAGAGACTCTCCTCAGAAACTAAGTAGAAGTAAGGGGGCACAATAGATCTTTTAGGTCTCAGTGAATGTTACCCCAAACACACACACATACATACATATATTGGGTTGATGCGAATTGTCTAAAATAAAAAAAAAATAAAAAGGTATCCTTACAAATAGCCCGTTTAAAATGAAAATCGACGCGTTTTAGGATTTTTCCTCTAAGTCGCCGGTTTACGAAATAACGAATTTATTCCTTTCATTTGCACCATACTGTATAGTATGATACTTACGATAATGCTTTAAATCCTTTTATTTCCTCTGCATTAAAGCAGCTAGTTGACTTCATAAATTCAAGAAGCATAAATGGGTCTACTTTGGGTAAGTTATCAGTTTGTGCTTTTACAAAACCTTCGCTAGTCATATCTTTACTCACAAAATATGAAAGAATCATCACTGAGCTAGTAAATGAAATATGTTCTTTTGAAAGTTTCAAAATATCCTCAGAAATATCGAATATTCATGTCCACTTTCCACTTTACGTTCAAGCGTTTTTCCCGACACTTCTTCATTTATTCTTTATTGAATTTATTCTGTTTTGCTGTTCCACACTGTATACGTAAAGTGGAAGCAAATGTAAATCTAATTTGGTTTTGTAAAGACCATAATAAAAGAGCCTACATGTCGAGTGACATTTTTTGAGTTTCGCTTTTTGTCTGTTGGTGCATTCTTTGATACATTGAGATAATATCGAGATACTCGTTGAGTTTCGAAGGGTGGAAATTGTAACATGCTATTCAGCTGTTACCTTTTCGTCTTGAAACTATTTCATTTATTGAATTTTTGTGGCTCATTAGTCACTTCCTCCCAAATTTCTGCTAAATTTCTAAGCATGCCGTTTCCTTGTCGCATAAGCCACTCCAAAATGAAACACCAATTTTTATCAAATTCACCTTTGTCTGTCGATGTTCGAAACTTGAATTTTCGAATGGATCTCTTCATTTCCTCTTACTGCCACTTTAAAGGCAACATAATTTATAAATATTTTTTTTCGTAAGCCATTTTCTATTGTCTGGTTGCTTTGCATGCAGCAAACTTAAGGCAAATTCCAGTCAACGCATCTTCAAACCAGATCCTTGCACGAGAGGAGACATCACCACCGCTTCCGCCATCTCGCTAAGAGCTACAAACATCCTCAGCCCTCCAAGATAAATTATTCCTTTGTCTCATCTGTAGCGTGTGTAAAATTTGGATTGGGCGTTCTGATTACACTTTAGTATTCTCTTCGTTTGGTTTTTTAAAATGTTCAATTTATACTGAACTCCAAAAATTTCAATAAATACTTATTCTCAATTTGTATTGTTATTCAATAATAATTAGTTTGGAATAAATATATTCATTTCATTATTTTTTTTTGTAACTTAACGTTAATTTTCACAGGGTTTCCTGCTTTCCACCTTTTGCTTCTGGTTTTAGTCGATTCGTTTCGATTAAAAAGCTGGTGCCGTCCAATTTAATATTAATTGTACATCCCATCCAAGTGATAGCGTATAAAATAGTTCAATTGGTGCCGAATTCTACTGACTGATGAGGTAGAGTGTTCTAGCCTGGGGCTTATTAGGTCACAGAAAGACATCAACTTTTCCATCTCAAATACGAACTCTTTCCCTAAATTTTTTATAGTTTATCAAAAGCCAAATACAAAGATGTGAGACCGTTTTATGACCTACATTTTCAATAAAAGTCACGAAATTATACTATTTTAATTTAGGTTTTATTTAATACGAACTTCACTACTTCATGTCCGCCATTTCAAAATTCGAATATAACGATATAGCATGATATGTTATTATGAACGACGTTTTATTCCGTAATTAACAATATTCAATGGAATTTCAGTGAATGATATCCGAAATATATAAATATCAACATTTGATTACTTATACTCTTTAATGATTTGGTGAATTTAGTTTAAAAAGTAGAACTGGAATCAGTCATAAGAACAGAAGAAAAAGTTATAGACTAGTAGCCTATGACACAAGTAGGCCTAATTATTTCCAGCTAGAGCTGTTTTCATCATTTGAGTTTAAGGGGTGGAAGAGAGAGAGATAGAGAGAGAAAGAGAAGCTTTATAACACAATTTTATGGTCAACAACAAAATATTGAAAAATAAAAATACTTACTATACTATACAATACCAAAGATAACAAAATAAAAATATATTGATAATACACCATACTCAATATTGAATGTCAATGAACTCAATCATGTGAACATTAAGTCATTATCAAGGAGAAAGTCCACATTAGAAATAATGACCTAATTTCACATGTCAAGAACCGAGCAGACTGGGACAAGGCTTCTTCTATTTGCGACGTCCACCAGTAATATTTATGTTATTGTTATAAATATTATTGTGATATTTCATTGAAGCTAGTCATAAAAAGTGTCGAATGAAGTCTTCATGGATAATACATTTTTTTCCTAGTACAATATTCTCCCAAGCAGAAATGTCTTTGTCTTTTGTCTTCAGAACTTATCAAATGAATTTGTCACTTTTAATTCCGAAAGTTTATTGGCATTCAGTTATTTTGATAACATATTAACGGTGCTCTTGAATGATCTGTACCTTTATACTAAATTCCAGCTCTATTCATTTACTGAGAGCCGAATTCATAGTTATACTACTACTAGAAAAAATCTATCCAACAATGTCCACCTCTAATCTGGTGAAAAATTTTATTACCGTTAATCGAATTTGAAATATTATCAAGTTATTGATAAGTTTAAAAGTTTGTAAGACTTTGTAAGATTACGGGGCAAAAAAGTTTCAAAAATAATGTGTTTGAATAATGGTTCCACAATAAGCATTAAGTTGTAACGTACTCAAAAATTATGGGGGGCTTAGGGGATCTCAACTCCCATAAATTTTCAACGGGGTGCAATAATTCCTTGATATTTTTTTTGAGATGCTTTCATCATAAGAAAGCCACTTGTCAACTTTCATAATAATATGTCAAACAACTTCAGAAATATTCGAAAAAATCAATTTTCATTAGGTAACTTCGAAGGGTTGTAACTTTTTTCGCATGCACATTTGTACTAGGGTAACTTGAATTGGAGTTATTTTTAGCCCTAGAATATGTGGTATAATTTATGATTTGCCTTTTTGTTACACCCTGTATAGGGAGGACCACAATAGATCTGCAAAGGTCACAAAGGGATAGGACAAAGAGCCACTCTAGTTCTAATGCAATCTTATCTAATAGTAGAATGTAAAGTTGGTATATCTGGACCAATCCAGTTCAAATTAGTGTCAGCAAATGAATTTACCATTAATTCGCTAGTCTGGGTCATCGTAAATAAATACCAAGAAGGCCTGAATCTGAATCATGTGAGAAACAAGTATTCTCCAAAAAGTGAACTGGATGGATGGACACTACAGTGGACATGGGAAATGGTGGAGTTTTCACAGAACTAATACAATTCCCTCATGGATTCATTCCCAGTGGTTGTAAGGGTTGATAATCCGAGGGACTTTGTCCAGTTACTCTAATAATTTTTTTACACGGGTGAGGAAACTCATGTTCCCCCCCCTGCGCATCTGTATTATCGTGTCAGGGAGTGTGGGACTCAGGACTAGGCCCGCCTACCCACCAAACCTTATCTCCATTCTCCACCATTTTTTGTGCTAGTAGCATTACTTCTGAACGGTTATAGTGGTAGTTTATCTATCATTTTTGTCTTAGTCTCTTGTAAGAAATTTTCGTCTGGATAATTTTCATTTCCATTACAACATTCTATGATGCCTAACTATACAACAATAAATCTGCCACATTCTCTTCCGTGATATCGACATCTATGTCTTTTATGGCCTGTGCTCTGTTTCCCCCCCACTTTTCACATTCATGTTTGTTGCATGGAGTCTGATTTTCACAATATCAGCAAATGTTGTTTTGTGCTTTGCCTATTTTATAGAGAAAGTCACTGAATATCTTGTGAGTGCCTTAGTTACGTGGTAGTTAATCTCATGCCATTCCCTTTTTTGCCATTGTCTCACATTTTTGATAAAAATCCTAGTTCTTCCGTTATAATTTTTCCATAATCTCAGCCATTTTCCCGTTATCGTGACTTTTGATATAATATGCCCCTCTCGTATACTAGAACTATCTCTTCCACATTAAGTTTTATAGCTTGTACTGAGCTACTCTTCATTTAAAAACCAGGAGGAGTGATTTGAAAAGCTTTACTCACATCACTAAAAGTTACCAGATTAGTTACTAAAAGGCGTGTTCCGAAAAATTAGTCAACAGTCGTGTTCCAAATCTATTAAATATGCCTTGATTGATGAAAAAATCAGCCACGCATAGTCATGAGTCGACTTTTTGTCTGTCTAGTGAATTATTTTATACCCAAGCATTAATCAGACGGGTATTTTGTCACATGTAAAACTTTTTCCTGTTTCGTATTTAAACTGAAAGACTAGAACATACACATTACCCTAATCTGGCTGTTTTCAAGTAGCAAATAACTGAATGCCAGTGAATGAAATAAAAAAGAAGAACCAATTTTCTCACAAAAACTATATTGTTTTAAATCTTCAATGGCTTGTAACCTCCATTTAGACAGATGCTGTCATGTTCAGTTTAAACGAAACGAAGTAAATTAATAGAATAACAAGAGCGGATGCGATAACAAAATTAAATATATTCATCTGTCAGAACTATCAAAAATTCAAATTATTAGCTGATGTCAATGCTGAAAAGTGTTGTGTGAAACTGGGTGGAATCTGACCAATCATAGGTCTACAGAATTGCCAACTTAAATTCAAATCACTCCTCCTGGTTTTTGAATAAGGAATAGTAGCTTTTGAATTAAGTAACTCTAATATTAATTATATTCATTTATTTTTGGGTAGGATAAGGGTAAAAGTGGTGATGAGCGTTAATGAGCCGTGGGACTTTGTCCAGTAACTTCAGTATTAAGCTCATTTATTTATGTTTGGGTAAGCTATACCTGTCACACCCAGACTCTATACACTATAGAATTTCACTAGTGGTTTTCTACAGTATTATTACTACTATTATTCCAATCTACAGCAGTCGAAAGTCTCACTTTGTATACTGTCGAAAAGTCTTCTTCTATTCCTGATTTATTACTATGAAATATATTGAAGTTTATATAGAGAAATCGTTGGCAAAAGAAGTGTGGATGGTCAATAGTAGAATTCTATAATGCGCAAGGACCTTTTATAAACAGAGAAATCATATTTGGTTGATACTACAGTTCTGAACTAAACGATAGTAATAGGCAGTTTTTTTAATAACAGGTGTATTGAGTTGGAAGGACGGAGATTGTTGATTTTCATCAGTTCTCCAAATATCAATCAGAGAAAATGTCCAGTCTGTGTCCTTACAATGGTGAACTGGGCGTGGGCTTCCATATGGTGTTAGTTTCCGCTGGAAAGATAATTGAGGTTTTTCCCTAGCTTTCAGAGTGTTTCGTTTCTGGCCTGAATACTCCCTGCAGCATGTCTATCAACCTGGTTCGATTTGACGAAATAATTTCGATTTTACCGCTTTCCGTCATAGTAACCACTTCCAATATAGTTCTGTGATCTAAATTTCTCTTGTCGTTGATCGTTACGACAATTGAACATATGATGTCAACGCTCGATTCTCATTCTCGATTTTCCTTCTTTCCGTTACCGACCCTTAAGTAGTAAGGACGTATCTTTCTACCGTCTCTTAAATTTAATTGTTTTACCTTAAATTGCTGTGGTAAGCACAGCTGCCAGGATACCCCTGCCAGATTACTACTGCCAGGATACCCCTGCCAGGTTACCTTTGCAAATACCGTTACTGCCAGGTTACCCCTGTCAGGTTACCACTGACAGGTTACCGTTAGATTCCGTTACATCACCAGACATCTCTACTTCCACTCCGACAACACTGCTTCAACTCCAAGACATTTCTACTTCCAGTCCGGCAGCTTTACTTCAACTTCAGGACAAGCTAAGTACCTTAAAGAAGTACAGGTTTTTTACATTTTCTAACATTATTACCTTAATGGCAGAATAAATTTAATATTTAAACTTTTTTTTTTCATTTCTTCTATACCCGGCTGTAAGAGCTGTAGGGACTGTGTCCGGGTTTATGTAAATTTGTAACTTTTTTTATATTCAACTTTTAGTAAATTCTTTTTCACCTTAGTTTCTTTTCTTAAAATTGAATTATCTTTTTTCGTCGACGTCTAAAAAGGTAGTGGCGCCCTTAAGTTCTTATAGTCTGTCAACCCTCTGGCATACCTAGTGTGGCATCAACATGGAGTCGATCCACCCTTGAGAGAGTCTCTAGCCGGGATCTGTCTCTTAAGGAGAGAACTAGTGTTACATCCTCCCAGCTTTTTTTGGGCTGTCTGTGTACCATTGAATGGAATTCTTCCGGTAATGGTATTTGCATTCCATTTTTTCTTTTTGCTAGTAGCTAGGTGTTTGTATTTTCTATCTTTTTGTTGTTAATTTTTATTGTACCTTTTCTTAAGGTATTGTGAACTAATCTACCGACATTGTACCGGAATTCTTGCTTTCTTGATTTGTATCAATTAGAAGCAATAATAGTTATTTATGCAACAAGTGCAAAAACACGTTTTGCAAGAGTTGCATACAATATTTTTTCTAAATTCATGCAAAAACTGGAAAATTAGAATATAAATTTGTTAAGAACCGAACCTAACCTAATCAAACTCAACCCGTTCTTCTTTTTTGTATCTTTATGGCTTCCACCTTGTCAGTACTCAATCATAGTTGGTTTTCGCCTTGACCATTTAAATTTTCAATAATTAAAGATTTTTGAAATAATTGTAACTCGTTGAAACTAAGTAGTGAGATATACATATATTATTGTTGTATTAAAGCAGGATCAGATACTTGCTATGGATTTTTATTTAATTTAAATGTTTATGTTTGTCATTAATCATCACAAAACTGACACAAGAATGACAGATGAGTGCAATAAAAATTTTATTGCACTATTGCGATAAAGTACCCCTTTTTCCATTAAATGTGGTTCACAAAAGTGTTGTTTTTTGCATGAATGTAGAAAAAGATATTATTGTTATTATTATCAACTCAGTAACGAGTTTATTTAAACACTTATAAAAATATAAACCTTTTGGTGTTTTGCTAATTTATAGTCACAAATCATTCAACAATTAAAATCATTGAACTCAATAAACGAAAATTTTTTCATAAAAATATCCATATCATCGGAAAAATTTCACATTTATTTCAATGCAATTCCATCTATTTTGGTTTGCTTTGTAATGGAGAGATTGCATAATTTGAGAGCTGTAAAAACACTATTGGATATTGAAACTGTTTTCAATTTTAATCATATATGATTCAGTTTCAATGGATTATCATATCGTTCCAAGTTACATGGAACTCGATTTAATTTTGCTTATGGTAAAACTAGATTTGAACACGTTAAGTGCCACAGGGTTAGCAAAAAAATCAGTGAGCAAAAATTTTATTTGCCAGCATTATTAATTTTATAACTTTTGGTATTTGATTACGCCCTATGGTGGTGGACCGACAACTGTTTATTTATAAATTTAGGTAGAAGCGGTTATTATGATTGAAAAAAATAAATGAATAGGGGTGTTTTGGGAAAAACACTTTGACACGTCGTTTGGTACTTTTAAACGGACATTTTTCCAAAAAATATATAAATAGTGTTATGTAACAGTGGCCAATACAAACTTCCTCATTTTAAAATCAATTCTGATTCTTGCAAAAATTCTATATATAATTAATGAACAATTTTCTTCAACTGTCACGGAAATATCAAATGTTTCCAGATTTATTACAAAAATTGACAAAATATAAAAACATTTTGCTACATCTCACTATATTTGTATCCAGAACTTATAATATGTGGGGGGTAGCATTTGAAATGAGAAAGTTGGTATTAGTCGCTTTCACATGACACACACTATATTATAATTTCCTTGAAATGGTCATTTAAAAATAAAAATCGACGTGTCCAAGCGTTTTTGCTAGCACGCCCCAATTTATTCGTTATCAAATTTCTCCCAATTGGCTGTTTCACCCTCAGGAATGTTGAAATTCTAGACTGGAATGAATTCTGTCTAGTCGGTGGGAAATCGAAATAATTTTTCCCTTTTCTTGACGTTGCCAGCTTGGTGGTCGTGTAATTAGATACTACCTCTCTACATATGGTGGTAGGAAGTGTTGCAGAAAAAACAAAATATAGACTAAGTAGAAAGGGAATCATAAAAAAAACACCTCCCCACTGCTTAAAAATCAGACGACCTGGGACATGTCACAAGACGGTAAGATTGAAACTTTTCGAAGAAGTTCGTTACAGAATTAAGCAACAAGAAGGAATAGGATCCAAATACCATTATCAGACTTGGAAAAAATGCTATCCAATGGTACACAGACAGCTCAAAAGCAATAGGAGGAACTGAGGCCAGGAACCAAACACTCCAAAAGCTTGGAAAAAACCCCAAGTTTCTCTCAAGCAGAAATCCACGCCATAAGAAAGTGCACCCAGTATAATATTGATAAAGAATAATCATAATGACAGATATTCAAGTGTAGTGTACTATTTCTGTCTATTACTTATATAGATTGTGACAAAACAATTGTGTTGTTAACAAGTTGTTAAGTTGAGAGGTTGTCATTAAAAAACTGTAACTTCAAAGTCCTTCCGTTTTATTAAATACAAAGTCCAATACATAACAGAATTTGGCGACGAGAAAAGGTCGTTCTGCGTGCCGAAAAGCTGAAGTGATATCTAGAAGTCGAAAATCAGTCTGTAACTAAAGTCCAAGTCAAGTTGAAAATGTCTTTAATTGGAACGATTGAGCATTTTAACTGCAAAGAATCAGATGCAGAGGCATATGTTGAACGTTTGGAACAGTTATTTAAGGTAAACAACATAACCACTGATGAAAAAAAGGTTCCACTTTTTTTAACCTTAATTGGGGGTGAAACATATAATTGTCTTAAAGATCTACTAGCACCTGAGTCTTTAGCTGACAAAAAGTATAATGAGCTGACAACAGCATTAATAGATCAGTTTGGAACAAAGCGTTTGGTAATCGCTGAAAGGTATAAGTTTTGGACAGCAGTTCAGGAAAGCGGAGAAGATCTGAAGGCATTTTCAATTAGATTAAGAAATCTTGCAAAGTTTTGTGATTTCAAATCATTTTTATTGGATGCACTGCGAGACAAGTTAGTCTGTGGTGTGAAGTCAAACGCAATTAAGCGAAAACTGCTAACAATCGATCCTTTACCAGCATTTGAAATAGCTCTGAAGACAGCAATAGCTATGGAGCTTACTGATGATCAACTACAGTTGTTTGGTAATGAATCTACTGGGTCTGTCAACAAATTAAAGTATCAAAAAGCTAATAAGTCATATTTGAAGTCCAATATTAAGTCAAAGTATAGTCAAAATACTCAGTCATCAAGTGAAAATTATGGAAGTCGTCAAAGAAATCAAACATTTCCACTAACACCCAATTTGTCAGGAAAAAAAGAATGCAAACGTTGTGTAAGAGTCCATTTAGATGACAATAAATGCCCTGCTGTCAACTGGAAATGTTATTCATGTAATATAATGGGTCATACAGCAAAGTCTATCTTATGTAAAAACAAGATTCATGGTTTATCGGATGATGAAAGTCAACAAGATGAAGCAGATGAGGATGCAGATGACGATTCCCTTGAACTAGGTTGGCTAAGTTTAAACTATATATCTAAGGAAAATGAAAGTCTTCAAGTAAAGTTGTGTGTCGGAGGAACTGACTTAATCATGGAAGTCGACTCTGGAGCTTGTAAGTCTGTGATGCATATCGACGATTATAATGAGTTATTCTCCAACAGTGAAATAAGTCCTGTTAGTTTTAAGCTTAGAGCAGTTACAGGTCAAAATGTATCAATAGTAGGTCAGATATATGTTGAGGTAAGGTATAAAAATGAAACATTTAACTTACCATTGGTGATTTTAGATAGTTTCAATAAGTTTACACCTTTGTTAGGCCGTAACTGGTTAAATGTAATAAATCCAACATGGAAAATGTCTTAATAGAGTCAAAGTCAGTCAATAATAGTAAAATTGTGTCGAATAAAAGCCAAGAAAAGTCGATTTTGAAAATTGGAAGTAAAAGTCTTGATTTAATTTCAAAAATTAAAAATAAGTTTGAGAGTAGTTTTAAAAATGATACCAATTCTTGCATAAAACAGTTTAAGGCTGAAATTTCAGTCAAAAGTGATGTCAACCCAATATTCCATCGTGCTTATGACATGCCATATTCTCTTAGGTCGAAAGTCGAAGATGAGTTGTCAAAGATGGTAAAAACAGGGATTTTAACTAAAGTAAGTCATAGTCGATGGGCAAGCCCTATTGTCATAGTTCCTAAAAAGAACACAGATGACATTAGGATTTGTGTTGACTTTAAAAAAACCGTAAACAGAGTCATTGATTGTGAACATTGTGTATTACCTTTACCAGATGATATTTTTGCTAGCTTAAGTGGGAGCAAATACTTTACTGTTTTGGACCTTAAGGGGGCGTTCCAACAACTTGAAATAAGTGAATCTTCCAAAGAGCTGTTTACTATTAATACCCATTTAGGTCTTTTTCGTTACAATAGGTTAACTTATGGCATAAGCTCTGCTCCGGGAATTTTTCAATCTGTAATGGAAACTATTTTATCCGGCTTGCAAAATGTCAAATGCTATATTGATGATATTCTGATTTTTGGGTCTTCACTAATCAAATGTCATCAGAATGTTAAATCTGTTATGCAAAAATTGAAGGAATATAATGTTAAAATAAATGAAAAGAAATGTGTTTTCTATCAAAATGTTATTGAGTTTTTGGGTCACAAAATTGATGAATACGGTATTCATCCCACAAAAACCAAAATTGAGTGTATTGAGCAAGCACCTTCAACAGAAAACTTAACACAGCTGAAATCATATCTAGGTCTCCTTAATTACTATGGTAAATTTATTCCAATGCTTTCTAGCACACTCAAACCTCTTTATGAATTGTGTAAGTCAGGTGTTGAGTTCACTTGGACCAAGGAATGTGAAGACATATTTCAAACAAGCAAAAAGTTGCTTACTTCTGAAAATGTGCTTACACATTTTAACCCAACCTTACCTATTTATATAACTTGTGACTCCAGTGGCTATGGTGTTGGAGCAGTCCTTAGCCACCGTACTAATGGCGAAGAGAAGCCTGTCTTATTTGCTTCCAGCACCCTCTCACCAACAGAAAAACTTTATTCAAATTTGGAAAGAGAAAGCTTAGCTATTATATTCGCTTTGAAAAAATTTCATAAGTATATTTTTGGCAGAAAATTCACTTTAATCACTGATCACCAGCCACTACAGTTTATTTTTGGCAGAACCAAAGGTATACCGGTTACAGCAGCTTCGAGAATAACTCGTTGGGCTATTACATTAGCTGCCTATGACTATGATATTCAATACAAAAAAGGTAAACTTGTGGCTAATGCTGATGGTTTATCACGCTTACCAATGCCCTGTGACACTAATATTCCTAGTACTTTATATTCATTTAACATGATTGATAGTATTCCCTTGCATTCAGATGACATCTCTAAAGCAACTTAAATAAAGATTTAGTTTTGATAAAAGTAATAGACTACACAAAATCTGGTTGGCCAAGTGTGATTCATGATGAAAAGTTGAAACCTTATTTCCAAAGAAAACATGAATTGTCTGTAGAAAATAATTGCCTTTTGTTAGGTTGTAGAGTAGTTATACCGGAATCTCTCCAAACAGAAGTTTTACAACTGTTCCATGAACAACACTTAGGTATAGTTCGATCAAAAATGTTGATGAGATGTTACTGTTGGTGGCCTAACATCAATAATGCTATTGAAAAATTTATAAGCTCATGTGAAACTTGTCAATCATCTCAAAACTTTTCAAATAGCAGTCGTTTATTGTCTTGGCCAACACCATTAAATAATTTTTACCGTGTTAATATTGATTTTTTTCATAAATATGACCATACATTTTTAATCTTTGTTGATGATAAATCTAAATGGTTGGATGTTAAACTAATGGAACGTGGCACTAATGCTAAAGAGACTATTTTGAAACTAAAAGAATTGTTTTCTGTTTTTGGTTTGCCTGTCGAACTAGTCTCAGACAATGGCCCTCCCTTTAGTTCGAATGAGTTTATTGCCTTTTGTCAGGCAAATGGAATCAAGCCATTAAAATCACCACCATATCATCCACAGAGCAACGGTCTTGCCGAAAGAAGCGTACAAACTGTCAAAAAAAATCTGGAAAAATCTTTATTTTTTGAAAAAAAAGGAGAAATTAGTCAATATTCTTTAAAAACCAAGTTGTATAATTTCCTTTTTACTCATAGAAATACACCTTCTACGTCTACAGGTGTTTCACCATCTGAAAACATTTTTAAAACAAGACCAAGAACTCGATTCGATCTTTTAAAGCCTTCTTTAAATAATAAAAGTACTGACTTTGACTCAAGTGTAGACAAAATTAGGAAAACTAAATTATATTCTTTGAATCAACCGGTATTTGTAAAAAATATTCAACTTAAAATCTGGCAAAAAGGAAAAATTGTAAAAATTATAAGCCATTCTACCTATTTAGTTCAGGTTGATGATAACATAAAATTTGTGCATGCTAATGATATTCGTGTGTGTCCTGAAACTTTCTCCTCCGTCTCTGGTACACAAGGTACGTTACCGAATAGAGATTTGGAGAATTTTCCTGAACATGTAGTCCAGAGCAATAGTTATTTGCCTCCTAATCTTAATATTTCTTTGGAAAGTAATTCACCTGTACAGGCTAGCCCACCTAATATGCCCAACATACCTAAAAAGAGCATGGAAGCTCCAGTCATTGAGCAACTTGATAAGCAATCACCAAAACTTGTAAAAGATAGTCGCTCATTAGATAATGCTCAGTATGGAACTCCCAAACTGTTTGTTAATACTCGTTCAGGTAGAACTATTAAGCCTCCAAAGAAATTAGACTTATAAGTAAGTAGTTTTTATTTTTAAGTAGGGAGAGAAATGTAATGTACTATTTCTGTCTATTACTTATATAGATTGTGACAAAACAATTGGGTTGTTAACAAGTTGTTAAGTTGAGAAGTTGTCATTAAAAAACTGTAACTTCAAAGTCTTTTCGTTTTATTAAATACAAAGTCCAATACATAACATCAAGCAGCCATTAAAGCACTGAGCTCTTGTGTAATAAGTTCTAAAATGGTGTGGGAATGCCTAGACAACTAAGCGAGAACAATATGAGTTCCAGGACACACTGGAATAAGAGAGAATGAAATATTAGATGAACTGGCAAAAAGGGGGACTGAAAAACCTTTCTGGAGGCCTGAACTTTTTTGCGGAATCAGCTCCAATGTAATATTGGGAGAAATAAGTGAAGCAAAGAGAACGAGAAGATCTGACAGACAATCGAAGATTCTTCTGGGTGAACACAACTTGTTGAGATCAAATTAATGCGTAAGTCAAAGTAAAACTGCGCTAAAAGTTTCAACAGGGATCCTTACGGGACATTGTCGCCTGAATGGGCACCTGAAGAAGCTTAAAAGGAGTGGAAGAAGGAGAATGCAGATATTGTGGCATGGAAGAAGAAGCCTTCATTCACATACTTCCCAACTGCTCAGTACTCCAGAATCCTAAAGCACAGTACCTGGGAGATTACTGGATAGAAGAGAAACATTTACCCAAGTTGAAGCCTGCATATATCTTGAAATTCCTCCGGAAAATAGGACTAAAGGAGACTCTCCTAAGAAACTGAGTTAAAGTAAGGGGGCACAATATATCTCTCAGGGAATGTGATTAGATTTTTTTTCCCAAAAAAAAATTAGTGGCACCCACAATTTTTTTCCTTTTTTTCTTTTGCTGTAATAAATTCATTCAAGATCAATAAGGTAACAAAGCCCTGCGTACTGGCATAGTTTACTAACAAAATTAATTGGTTATTTATGCAAGTACCTGCGATATATTCACATTTTTTCTAGGCCAACTAAAATTTTTGTTTCAGATGATATTACATAATATACAGTCTGTTCGCTGAATCTTTTCCCATGTATGAAATGATTCACATACTACTTTTTGTATTACGTCTCTTTCCTACTCACAGAATCTTAACCCCCGAAATGAAACCGTTTGTTCCATTACAGCGTAATATAACAAACAGAGATAGCCATATGATGAATGTCGGCGATAGGTTAAACGCGAATCTGTACGTTGACGTCGTTGACAGACCGAAGACTTTGCTTACAACTACGACCTACGTGTTATTTAATGTATTGATGTATTGCGTTTGTATATTAATGATGACGCATGGGAAAAGATCCAACGAACCAACTGTAGACCGTTTGATACAACTCGCCCTTAGGCGTTATAATAGTATTAAACTATTACCTTTGACAATGACAAGTGACGTTTTAGTAAAGTGAGAATTTATTTACAGGAAACTGTGAATGAAGTATATAAAATATTTGATGTTTGATACATTTTCTGTAGTAATATACATAAAAATAAAATACAACCAGTCCAACATTGTCACAACACGGAAGCAGAAAAAAAACTTAATATTCCTATATGTGAAAAAAGATTCGGTCAACGCTCGGAGGAATTTCTGTAAGCAAAAATTTTCAATGTTTTACATCTCAACTTGAGAAACATAAATTCTCATAGAACATTTAAATTATATGTGAAGGAGTGGACGTACAATATTGACAGAAAAATATTTGATGATCTAGTCGACCTTGAGTTTTTTTATACGATTTTATGAATCTAGCTGATCCTGCTATTGTAAATTATAAGGTAAATATTTCCTGATTATGTCAATTTGCACCTACCTATGTTATTTTTAATTATTACCAAATTGAGACATTTAAACTTTCAATATTTTCAATATATACTAATTGAAATTATAAGTATGTGTTTGTTTTCCATTTCAGTGAAATATTAGTATTTCGAGTTTGAAGTTCAAAGTATTTCATGAATGTATTTTTGATTATGTTGAAATATCGCGTACAAGTGTCTGTGGCGCTCCAGCAATTTCATATTTACTCCTGTATTTCAACTAGTAATACTACTAGAGGTCAAATTTTTTCCGGGAATTTTTTCAAGCTCAGAATATTTTGAAAATTTTCTAAAAATATTCATGTGCTATAAAAAATGTCCGTATTTAATTAGACCTCGTGTGGTAATCGGTGAAAAAGTTCTTCACCTAGTGTGTTTATTTCCAACAACAACAATTTTCGTCTCCATCAAGTACTTGCAAGAACCAAGGGGAAATATTTTTTGTCTGCTCTCTCGATCAGCTCATGCAATTAAGATGATTGATTATTTAACCGAACCATTAAAAAATTGTTGTAGATTATTATTATTATTAAGACCTACGCACCCGTAGAGTGGCTTTCAGTGACTTTGTTCACCACACTACTGATCCATAGTCATTGGTCTAACAATCTTTATGGATGTGGATTGAGCCATTTTCAATGGTAGCTTTCTCTGCTGTCATCTGAGGATAGCACATATGAAAGTAGTTAAAAAAAAAGATCCTACTGGGTAATTTGTCTCCACATTTCCAAACTCAGTCACGGTTTTTTCTAGAACTACTTGATTTGCTTTCCGTTAAAGAAGGAAGTGAGGAAAACATTTTTATATAAATTACTATAACTATTTCAAGACTCAAGCTTTTGGTACGAATTCCTGAGACACATTGTATAAACCGCTTCAAATAAGAGAAGTTTTTGAGTTCGGATATTGTATTTATGTGTTATAAATTGAATATTTTCTAACGTTGCTTTGCCCTTTTGCGCAATACATATGCAATTTTAAAAAAACAACAACTAGGAGTGACTGATAACGTATAGGTATCATACTTTATAAACAGTCACCTTTTCCATACGGTTATTTTTGTTTTATTGATTAGTTGTATAATATTTTTTGTTGCTTAATCAACCTACTTTACTAATTTGGTTCAAGGAATTTTTATAATTTTCCTCTCTCCGTTGGAAAGTTAAAACCTGATAAATTGAAGGCTATTGTTAGTTAAGATATTCTAGGAAATTCTACAAATATTGCGTTCAAAACACAACTCAGTAAATCTATCATGTGAAGGTATACATTATATTTAAGGTTGATTATATTAATTTCCATTGGTAAAAAAATTAATATCCAATTTCACTTCAGCCGGTAATTTTATTTTTAATATACAGAGTGTTTCCAAAGTGATCTGGAATATTGTAATTCAATTTTAAGACGAAAAGTTACTATGAAAATGTAAGTTTTGTTGTTAGTGAGATGGGGCTCTGTCTGCAACTGAAATTAATTGGGACCCTGATTTTTTTTGTGAAAAAATAATGGGATGTCATTTTTATTCTCAGTAGCATTTGAAACTTTGACATTTAATCTGTCAAACCTGTTTTTGCCTTATTTCCGATCTTATCGGAGATTATCGAAAGACTAATGGAAAACCGACCAGTATCTTTTCTTTTAAAACATAAAATAAATAGAATTTCAACAATTCGGTTTTCTACCTTTTTAATTCACCAATTTTTGAATCAAAGTTATATTTTTTAAATGGAACACTCTGTATTTCACTTCAAATTTGAATTCTGCTTTGCTAATACAATGATATAATATTGTAATGGGTTATACAGCGTATTCAAAAAGCTCTGACCACTTGTCTGTGATAGTCCTCTAGTACTACAATTCAATTGATATCTGGGAAAATATAGGGCGAGCCCAAATTCGAGTACATAGGTTTCACAATTTTTGTAAATGGATCATCCTGTATTTTATATTGGTGAATGGAAGTTACCTAACCATACTTCAAAGTTTATCTGGAATTCCCTATACCTAAATAGATTTTGTGATATATTTATTTTATGGTAGAAAGTCAACAATGATAAATTAACTCAAACTCATTATTATCTAGCAAATTTTCTTTTACATCTCAATAGTCGGACATTCGTTGAATGTATTCCACGATTGATTACCAAATATCTCATTACAGGGTGTTCAGAATAAAGTATGTAAATCTACAGAATGTGTACATCAACTGATGTCAATCGTACTTTATTTTTGATGGTATTTTCTTTGTTCTAGGGCTCTGGAGATCCGAAATAAAATTCGACTTTATTTAAACCACTTGGTCTGATTCGGCACAAAAAAAAGATAAAAAGCCAGAAGGAAATGAAATAGACACCCTGATAATTTTCTTGGCTAGGTAATTTTTGGTAACCTTCAACCCCACAGTACTCATGTTACTAGAGTGAGCTTGATAAATTTGTATTCAAGAAGAATTTAAGTTCAAGGTCAACTGAAACTAATCAATGTTACCAATTATTACAGGTTGTTTCAATTAAATAATTAGCTGATTTTTGTCAAACTTTATACTCAATTGTAAGTATAATTTTATCAATTCCCTATTCAGTCAAAAAATATAATGAGCCCGTGAAATTTTTTTTCTGTTTACAAAATATTGTATTTTAATCATACCCTCTGGCCAAAACTACACATGAATTAGCTGTTATCATTGTTTGCTCCCCGTTAAATGGTGCATACGATTGAAACACATCTTGTTGATTTGTTCTTTGATCAGTCGCCCCATTGTGAACATTAACCACTAGTCTCCATGATTCCAACTCTCTAAATCTCCTTCCTTTGCAGTAGTATTTCCATTTTTTTTTGGAATTATCTATCTTAGGAAGTTTGCTATTTCCATACTTGCATTTTCATCTCGTTTCGCTTCTTCGGGTTACGACTTGGATGAAATTAATTCACCTTCAAGGACGTCCATCGCACCTTTTATACTTCTGAGCTTATATTGACTTGTAGTCCAACACTCCCAGCACTCTTCATCTTCAAGTAATCATTTGCATCTTACTAGGATCCACTTCACTTTGAATTTAGTTTCTTTCATTTCAACACTTTAAGAAGATGACAGCTTCCAAAGTGAGTTGTTCATTCCAATTCCGAACTAATTTCTAGTTTCTTCTAGCAATACCATTAAAATACTGTACGCTCTGCTATTATGTTAATATTTATTAGATCGTTCAATTAGGTGAACTCAATTTTGTATTGGAATAATTCTGTGTCTAATTATAATTCAACTTTTAAATTGTTAGATATCTTAATAACTTATTCCAGAAATGCATACTCTATTCTTATTATTATTTCATTTCAATCCCTTGGGTAGTTTTAAATCCATGAATGGTTTATATACCTGTTATTTATACTCTTCAATGGGGCGTACATGAACTGCGGACCAAAAACCATAAATGATTTTCAAAATTTGTCATGTGTTTTTAATGACCCATGAATTGCGGACCAAGTCGAAAGGGCCACCTGAAATCTACCTGCCCACTAATTGGGAAAAACCTATACTTTTATTATACGCTATCAATACCTAATCTACCTGAATGAATATTTAAATGTAACGCCCTTTATGTGATATGATTCAAATATCCAAAACTTCATTATTTAACTGAATGTCTTGTCGTCAGCATCAAATAAATATGTCGGTATTTGAGTGTTTACTAACCTAACCTAACCTAACCTAACCTTTTTTACACCTTACCTTTACCCTAGTTGTATAAACTTAAGCTTAGTCCGCAATTCATGGTTTTTAAAAGAGGGGTCTTCTTGGTTTGGTCCGCAGTTCGAGTACGGAATTATTAAAATCAGGTAATCGGTCCGCAATTCGAAGCCGCCGCTTCAATGTACTTGAAAAAATAAATGTACAAAATTGAATATTTATATTCTACCCAATTGAAAGATTGATAACCTTTTGAAATTATATATTTTCAAAAGTCAAAATTCAGTATAAAACTCACTTGATAATAGTTAATTGATAAATTAGGAATATTTTTTTCTAGTTCCAATACATAATTAACATTAAATTTATCTTCTGTTTATTCGACCTTCTGTATGTTACATCTACCGAATATCATTGTTTTCTATCAAATTGAGATATTTTATTGACGGTGCCTAATTATTTATCTACTTTTGCAAATTAAAACGTATTCTGGAAAAAAATCTCTTTAGACGTTCATTGCAATCTTTCTGACATCGTGAAAGTTCTTATCCTCTTCTCTTATAGGGATTGTTTGGAATACAAGAGTGTTCCAATAAAGTGTGGCACATAGGCGAATTAATTATACTGCAGCTTTGACAGGCTTGTGGTCTTTGACATAGATAAAAAAATACTGGTCTTTGCTAACGCCGGAAAGAAGATTCCTGTAATCTCAAGAAATTTTGATGTAGATTTAAAATGATTGCAATTCCACTTAGCTGGTAATTTTTTAACATTTCATTGATATTTAATGAATAGCTTAGATTGAATTGAATGACAAAAACTGTACAGTACACTAAGGAAAATCACCCAATACAACTTTTATTCTGACCCAAGGTGGTTGTACGTCAAGGAGGTTGCGTTAATGGCCATGGTACGATTGCGCACAGCTGGTGTAAACCCCGAAGTAGGAGTAGGCCAATTGCGGTTAAGCCTATGGCAGGAAGCGCTTACTGCGCTACTTCTGATGCAGGCAGCCAATGATGCAATTAAACCCAGTTTTTTGTTTAATAAACCCTACAAAATACAAATGAAACAGAGCACAGAGCCAGATGCTGCAGATGCAATACGCATTTATACAGATGGTTCAAAAATGAATGAAGGCTCAGGATATGGAGTTTACTCGAGAGCACTAAGCCTTAGGATTAAGTGGGGATTGGGAAACAATACCAGCGTGGTTCAAACAGAACTGGCTGGTATCTCAATTGCCACAAAAGAACTAACCAGAAAAGGAATTTCTGACAAAAACATAATAATCTGCACTGATAGTAGACAAGCCCTATTAGCCTTGAACAGACAACGTGTTATATCGAGGCTAGTACTAGAGTGCCACCAAAATTTAGCTAACGCCTCGGCAGATAAAAATATTATCCTGAGGTGGGTTAAAGGGCACGACAGGAGTAAAGGAAATCGCATTGCCGATTCTCTAGCCAGGGAAGCCGCTGGACTAAAAATTCTTGGACCCAGTGACACCTACGGCCTGACGACTTCGACAATTGCGGAACTAGCCAAACGTTACACCCATGCTCAATCCCTTGAGAGGTGGGAGGCAATCAAAGGATGCAGTTTTGCCAGGATCACCATGTGCGACCCTGGGAAGATGGCGCCGAAGAAATACTTGGCGATGACCAGGAAAAACCTACGTATAACAGTGGGATTTCTGACTGGCCACTGTCAACTAAGGAAACACCTCCATACTATGGGGCTAGTGGACACACCTCTGTGCAGGATGTGTGAAGAGGAAGATGAGACTGTCAGGCATGTCCTATGCGAGTGTCCGGAGTTATCGTCGATAAGAGAGTGTGTGTTCGGTGAGTCTTGGCCTACACCTGCCGATATAAAGGAGATGTCTCCTAGTGACCTGTCCACCTTCCTGAGAAGGATAGGATGGACGATGACCTAGGAGGACAACTCCTCGGTAGGATGTACAATGGGTCACATGTGGCCTAAGTGCTGTGAGCCTACACTCGCCCTTCCTACTCTACAGATACAGATACAGATATTCTGACCCAAGCTATATAACCAAGAATTAATATTATAATATTTATAAAATACAATAATATTGCAGCAAAAACAAATGTTACTCTAAGTAAGGGTGTATAACTGTTATACAATCTCTGTTTAGCTTTTAACAGCGGAAGTGTGTGTTTATTCTTAGTTAGTGTATTGTATCGATTAAAAAAGGATGCTTTTGAATTGTCAGAAGATGATGTTCAAGAATTATTTAGAGGTGAGTTAACATTCAACAAAAACCATCGTTTATTATTAAAGTAGGATCGTTGGCTGGCGTCCATGCATGCTGGCGCGAGATTTTTTTACAAAAGCTGCGTTCGTTTTTTTGCGTCCGATCAATCTTTTTAGTTTGAATCGCTCGTTTATTAAATCTAGAGCATGGAGACTTTCGTTAATAGCAATTTGTGACCACGTGACCAAAAATCCGTCGCCTCTGCGATGCAAATAACGAGCGCAGCTAAATAAGTACTCTTATCCTTCCTGATATCTCAATTTCCACACTTCAGATATGACTGTAGAAGCGGTATTAACGTTACTGTACTTGGTAGCACCAAAAAAGTGGGAATTGTAGACCCTCAAGAAGTGAAATTTCTGAAAATTTTTTTTTCGCATTTCTTTGTAAAGAATACATTTTTGTTTATTTGTTTGTTTGTGAGAAATATAATATTGCTTATTTGTTTTGAAAACTATTGTCTATTATATCGTTATCCAAATTGTATACAAAAATTTTATAATATTCAATGTCCAATTGTGTAAAGGTTATTATCTTGTTAACTAGAGTGAAACAATGTCAAATAACGATTATCTAGAAATTCTATAACTGTCATACAATATTATTATTCGCCTAAAAACAGGTGTTATCATTCTTTTTTTAAATTTCTTGGGAAATTAAACCACAATATTTTTAAATTATTTATTTCAACGTTTCGGTAGCGTTCCAGCTACCGTTGTCAAGAAAAAATAAGTAGAAATTAATTTTTATCCCTAATTGACACAACGGAAAAAATTTGACAACTAGACAATCAAAAATATTTTTGCCAGTGGGGAAAACTGAACAATAACAATAATAAGTGTGAGCTTAAAACCCGTACCATAATTTCGGGGGTGTTGCATACAATAGTTTTCCGGTAAACGTGTAGAATAACAAATCACTACACCCGGTAGCCCAAAAAAGTTATATTTTGTTACCTGTCAACAGAGATAAAATGTCTAATTTTTTCTCGTCACTGAAAAAAATCTGATAAACTGTTCCCGTTTTCGAACTGAGCTATTTCAAATGAATTACAAATTAAAATGAAATTTGGTTGGAGCAAACAAATCGAAGTTCTCTAACTATAAACTAAAAGAGGTGAAAGCCAAAGACAGAAAGGGCCAAGCACCTAAGGGTCCCAACAAGTGATTTAACTATGTAATGGCAAAGACGAATAACGCAATTTGTAGGCAGCAAAACTAATTGCAGCTTGGACAGTGTTTTAATGAGAAGCGGCTGGAGTGGTAGCCCTGACACCTAGGGGAATATGAATTGCGATTGGTAAGTTTGACATATCGCCGTTTCCGCTTTCTAAGAGAGTGGATGTCGAACTCAACCCCTAAGCGTCTATTTATTATACTTCGATTTCTAGTTGGAGTTCTATAAAATGTACTGTTTGTTTAAATTAATCTAAACCAGCTTGTATTTTATCGATCAATTTAAAAAATGTTGAAGAATTTGCAATTATAAAAGGACACAGATTATAAAATTGTGTCAACTGTGAATTGTTTTTTTCTTAGAGTGATTATTGATTATTTTTAGATATTTAAATCAGCAATAAAACGAGAAATAAGTCAATGAAATCACTTCAATAAAACCATAATTACAAAGAATAGCACATCATTGTCATCAGGCTAGAAAAGCAGAGGAAAATAATTTGTCAAAAATTGTCAGATTTACGGGATAAACAACTGAATATACTTTTATTTCGTGTTTTAATGTATATAACGTTACTTGCTCAGTTTTTGTTTGTCGGCAAAACTATCCTACCCGTCAGTAAACTGTTTATATACAGGATATCCCATAAGGCATTGGGAACAATTAGGGGCGTTGAAACGTGAACTTTGCGTTTATCGTTTCAGTTCAAGTTTTTATTGGAGAATTTCTTCAGAATTTTGATTTTTAGTGGAATAGTACCTATAATAAATATTTCATTGAAATAATTAAGAAATTATGTCTCATTTGTGATTCGTAGTGAAATAGACTAATAGACCAAAAATCGATATTCTTAATATATTTTACCGCGAAATTCAAAATTTTGAAATGTCTATAAATAAGAATGAGGAAGGTTCCGGCAGGTCTTCTCTCATCGTCTGTCGACAAAACTACCTACAACTGTGCAGTAATCCATAGAAAATTTTAACATCAATTCAAAATGAAATTAATAGCTGCTGCCGCTGTTCCTTGAGTATCTAGATTACTGCACAGTTCCTGGGAAACAGTTCCTAGGAGAAAGTTCTTAATAGACAACAAAACCAGGCTGAGCAGCAGTTCCTGATTCTCTAACAGTACCTGGGAAACTAACAGTTCCTGGGAGACAAAAATCACAGGCTGAATTACTGTGATCATTGAAATTCTTCTACTTCAGACATTTTCAAAAATTTCGATTAACAAAAATTAAAGTAGATGTATTTCCAAGATTTTCGAGGTTCCGTATTTTGATTGAACCTTATTTATTTACAAATGTGTGGTTTTTATTAGATGTTCGAAATGGCCCCCATTTTCTTTAATACACAGTATGATATAACCTGCCTTATTGTTACACCCTGTAGTGAAAGTTATTTCTACAATATTGACTACTCAAGCTGTTCTAGGTATTTTTTTTCTCATTACACAAAGTCGAGAACAACGTCCAACCAGCAATTTCATCTTATTTTATCCAAAAATATTATACAATACTCAAAACTAAGTTATAATCCATTGATATCACTTAGCAAATCTTAACTGTGAACTTTTCATCACTGTGCTCTGCTTTCAACATCTTCACTTGTCACATACACCAGGTCTGCAGGTTTTGTCCTTCTTAATCTTCTCCCTAGGTTGTGCGAGTGGACCAAAAAGTGCAGAATAGAACTCAATAAATTAAAATCAGTGGACAGAAATTTTACAAATAAAACGAATAATCAAAACGTACCAATCGGAGTTGATGGAATAAAATTTTTCTAGATGATAAGGTATATGTGAAGGTGTATGTGGTGTTTGTGAAGAAGAAAGGGAAAAAGCTAGATACAAAATTTAAAAAAATATATTGGCTTATAGGTAGATAATCCATAATAAATTGCTCATATATAATTAGATTCTGAAGCCCATTTGGACATACGAACTACAGCTTTGGGGCAATGCCAGTTCAACCAACATAGCACCCATTCAAATATTTTGATATATGTCCAAGACCACGAAAACAGATTACATAATCATGTTTACATCGAAAATAAAATGGTATAAGAGGTGTGCCACTCTTGCTTAATGAGTTATATCTAAGTTATCGTTATCAGGCTGTATCATGCAATAGTTCTTTATCCGATTTTTAACCGGTTGTTTATTGCGTTCAAGTGTCAGTTCGTGTAACTTTGCTATCCACTGTTTATTCACCCGAATTCAAGTATTTTTATAAATCTGTTTCATTTTCATCACATACGCACAGAAGATATGAAATATGAAAATACTCAAATATTTATTAATCCATAGTTATTGTGATTAATAATTAAATTTAGAGGTTACTTATTAATTTTGAAATATTTCTTGGAGTTCCCAATACCAATGATCACTGAAACAACAGTGATAGGCAAAATTGACGGAAAAATATACGAATACAAGGTTAAATAAGAACGTAGTAAGACATATTTTTCGATACTTTATATTCAAAAAATTTGAATAACCAAAGTTACGTGCAGTGTTATGTATAAGTTGAACTACCGAAGTGAATCGATGCATTAAATATTATTATTGTTTTTATACTGTTGTGTAATTAACGTAGTAAGTTCATAATTATCAACAAATTGTTGCATATATTACCAACAAGGTTATATATTTGGAATTAATAAAATTGAAGCAATTCAAGAAAATCTGTTGACTATTTAAATGACAAATATCATCATCATGCTTTATTATAATGGCAAAACAATTTGGTGATGTGTTATGAAAACTTATAAAACCGCATCCATACCAGTTAAACTAATATAATTCATTTGGAAAATTGATTGTACTTTTTTATACTGTTTTTAAAAGAAAAATTATTTCATTCTGTTCAGTATGTGTTGGGGCAACAGTTATACATCATCTTGAAAAAATTTCAACTGTCTAACTATCACGGTTCATGAGATACAGCCTGGTCACAGACAGACAGCGTAATAGGGTCCGTTTTTTACCCTTTTTGCGTTCGGAACCCTAAAAAACAGCCCATTATGAAATTATATGCTAGACTCTCTTAAAAAATGTTTTTTCCAGCTGAAGACGGTGAAATAAATGTTTCTTGAAAGAATATCTGACCCATAATGAATGAATGATGAAAAACAGGTAGCATTCAGTATGGAGAGAATGGCATCTAAAGGAAAAAACAATAACACATGTTCTTCTTATATTGTATGTTTTTTAAGTGAAATTGAGAGTAGTTTTTGGATGGTATAACGTCAAATTTTGTGTTTTTCTATGGTTCAAGACTGTTTTCAGTGTTTTTTCGCGTTTTGATCTGTACTTGACTGAAATAAAATGAAAAATTGCAAGCTAACTTTCGTTTTAAAGCATATTCGAGAAAATTTGTGATTTATTTAGAATTCTTATGTGCTTTTTAAGTGAAATTCAGGGTTTTTAACTTATTTGGAGAACCGTTGACTGTTTCGAACTGTGGTTATGAGAAATTGAGAGATGCTGGATGATATATCCCAATAGCAAAAACACATTTCAAAGACATTTTAAGATGTTGAACATGTTTTAAAGATGAGCTTTAATATCCAAAAAATGTTACATTTTAAGGACGTACATTAGGTGTGTTCTTTTTGACTGAGATCTCAGCTCACTTCAGTTAAAGTGATCTGAGATAAATTGATGTGAGTAAACACCAACAAGAACGACCTACTCAATTGAAACGAGCGATCTGCCAACGCATGCGTGAATAAGAGACATAAAACATATGACCTATCTGGAATATCTCCTATAACCACGTTCCAACCCCTCCACTTTATTTCCGACTCAAGTCCAACTGATACCCCCTTACAACACATTCAGCATCGGTGAAGGGGGAGGAAAAATCTCAGCTCACTTCCAAGTGAGTAAATAAAAAAGAACGCGAACATTACCGATGTTTGCTGAGATTAACTGAGATCTCAGTCAAAAAGAACACACCTTTTGTTACAAAACAAGGCGTCCTTTACTCATTTCCTCAAAATTGTTACAGGTATAAAAATTATCATTATTTTATTCAATAATTCAGTGTATTATCTGCACCTTTAAAGTGTTAGAACCATAATAAAATGTATGAAGTAGTGACAAATGTGAGAGAAACCCCCTCCCTACCGACTACAAGAGCTGAACAAATTAAAGCTACCCGATTAAGGATTGGACACACAGCCTTAACGCACAAATTCATAATAAATAAAGAAGACCCACCTCAATGTTCCCAATGTAATGGAAATATGTCCATTAAACATATTATCCTAGAATGTCCCCAGTTTGCAATCCAACGAAGACAGCATAAGATCCCCAACTCCTTACAGTCAGCTCTCGGAAACCAAATCAACGATTCCTTGAATTTCCTCAATATAGAATTTTTTAGAAATAAATGAAGTTTTTCGACTAGCCTCCAAAATATTCAACGACTATCTTAGACTATAGTTATGTTAATTATATTATTCATACTATACAGGCTGTCCCACGCCGAGTGAAAACTATCTGTATATGGCAAAATACTTATAGTAAAATCATGAAAATTCCTACGTTTGGGTTTTCGGATACGATCTTTTCAACTAAAATATTTTCAAAGATGGCCGATTTCCGGTTCTACCGGAAGTCGACTGTAACTTTGTTATTTTTAATGGAACACCCTGTATATTAATACATTTTTTAAATCTACGTAATATTTTAGTATACTTTTGTCTGAAAACTTTTTCCGGAAAATGCACACTTTTTGGGTTATTGATTTTTTTGTAGAAAATTTGACCGTTGAAGACCTTATAAATTATTTTTTTACGAAGGGACCCTTGAAGATATGAAAATGGTTTCTCTTCGGTTGCCTTAAGCAAGGTCAATCGTTTTCGAATCTATGTTGAAAATTTTTTCATTTCATACAGGGTGTGTATAAAAATTGTTCAAAGTTTAACTTCATAAATATCAAATTTCTTCATTTTTTTAGATAGAACCATCCTGTTTTTTCTATTTTAATGCATTTAGAGGAAAAAATAAGGCAAGTTAATGTATACTTTCCTATACCTAAACCTTAACGTTATCCAGATATTAAATCTCTGTAAATGAGATGCAGGTGTGGTCTAAATTTTGATACAAGCACTAAGAAATAAAAATTATTATGTGAATTTACTTTTAATACATGGTAAATATGACAAAGTTTTTACAAGAACATGTGCTTTATTTGCAGTAAGATATCCAGATTGACCGCGATCGAAATTGCACATTGTTAAAAGAATACTTAACAATTTGAAGCTATTCGGTTCATTTTAAGCAAAAGTTAATCGAGTTAAACCATTTGTGAGAATAATAACATATGCTACAAAATTTTATGGAAAATTAAAAGCCAAAGAAAAATAGTTTGATGTTTTGAAGTAAATGTTCAAAACTGCTCCCTTGAACTTCAATGCATTTTTCAACCATTCTCAGTATACCTTCATTCGTCGCACGGTAATCATCATCTCAGAAAGGGAATTGAAGGAATTTCTCTCTTAGCTCACAATCTTCTCTAGATGTTAACTAATGTCAGTTGAATAAGTCTCATTCATTACAAAGTCTACTAAAAGTATACATGGAAAATTTAAACTTGTTAAAAAATATAATAACAATTTAAAACCTCAAATATCTCGGAAACGACTAAAAGTTGGAATAGGATTAATAAAAACAATTTGATAAAGGCCTTTACAAACGAATTGCATACAAAATTTTTTCTACTATCGAAAACTTTATCAAAATACAGAAGTTTAAGTAATATGCCACTAGAACATTTTCGGAATATTTTATCATTCTATTTTTCCCACACTATTTGCGAAGTAATCTTCTGAGAGATCCATCTTTATAATTATAATAATCTAAAATAACATCATAGTTTCCTAAAAATATTAAATACTTACATCAAAATACAATTGATTACCCTAGGTATAGTCGGAAGATCTCAATTTAAACTTTAATTGTCAGATTCAATTCACAATTCAAGAAATGTCAGTCACTCACCGCCAACTTATACCTATTCAGATACCTATAACTACATACATAATAATATTGGAACATTTTCTTTACGCACTAGTGCGTAAAATAAGGTTTTACGCACTCGAAAGTGTGTCTAAAGTACCTACTTTACACACGGTAGTAGAAAAAAAACTTTTATTTCCTAGTGCTTGTATCAAAATTTAGACCACACCTGCATCTCTAAAAATTTACAGAAAACATTTAATATCTGGATAACGCTGAGGTTTAGGTATAGGAGAGTATACATGAACTTTCCTTATTTATTTCTCCTGAATGCATTAAAATAGAAAAAAACAGGTTTTATTGAAAAAAATAAAGAAATTTGATATTTATGAAGCTGAACTTTGAACACTTTTTATATACACCCTGTATAAAATGAAAAATTTTTCAACATAGATTCTATTACGTTCGATCTTGCTTAAGGCCACCGAACAGAAACCATTTTCATATTTTCAAGGGTCCCCTCGTAAAGGGTAAGGGTCTTCAACGGTCAAATTTTCTACAAAAAAATCAATAACCCAAAAAGTGTGCATTTTCCGAAAAAAGTTTTCAGACAAAAGTATACTAAAATATTACGTTGATTTAAAAAATGTATTAATATACAGGGTGTTTCATTTAAAATAACAAAGTTACAGTCGACTTCCGGTAGAACCGGAAGTTGGCCATCTTTAAAAATATTTTAGTTGAAAAGATCGTATCCGAAAACCCAAAGTTCTCACTTGTCGTGGGACACCATGTATAGAATTACATGAATAGGGAGTTTTTCATGGTGTCGCCCTCTACTTTCCAAATACTCTATAATTTAGTGATGCTGGCGACTAGCCCCTTCAAGTATTGCTGAAGGAGATGAACGTCCACATTTACGACATATTTAAAACAATGCAGTTAGGGCTGTTTTGCCAATTATGGCTAAAGCGAAAATTGATACTTATCCCAGAATAAAAATGTTTGAATCGCTGACACTTAGCACACTATCTAGTTGTATACCAGTATGGGGTCTAAGGTACGTGGACATCGTGGAAAAAGTCCTGCAAGTTCAAACCAATACACCCGATTATGTCATGAGACTGGAGACTGGACGTATGAGGTTTGCATATAATGTATTCAAAATGACGTATAATTGGTTGTGCAAAATATTAGCTATGAATGAAATTAAGACGCCTTTTCCCTTTCTTTGTTTCAAACGTCAACTTCAGCTTACGAATGAATCGGGTAATTTGAAGTTTAATTGGTTGGCACAAGTCAAACAACTCTTTATTAAACCGACTCCCTTGAAATTTGAGAAAATTTGAATACTAATTTGTTGGAAAAAAATAAAAAATATTATATTTAAAAAGTACTATGAAAAATTGCATGTTGACGATATTTTACTGATGCAGCGTTGTTCCTTTTTGCCTTTATATTCATCTTTCACTATAACTAAGCAGCCTAGTAATTATTTATTGTTAAAATTACCCATACAGATCACCCGTACAATCGCCCAGCTACGACTGAGTAATAAACACATGTATCAAATCAGAAAACACAGAGGTTACCAAAATGTGAGAGTACATTGCAGATTGACGAATTTCCACTTCTTTCATTTTCGAAATAATCCATCGAACTGAGTACAAAAAAACTGAAAATTGCTACCTATTATTCATATTGTCACTTTGAATTGTCAAAGTGACAAAACTGACATTTAAATAAAAACTCTGCTGATGAAAGACTTTTTAGAATCGCTGAAAACTAAATACATATCCTTCTTTTTCCCGTCAAAATTGCATAAGTCTGTCTTATTTATCTAACGGATTTCATTTGGAAGTTATAATTAAACGCAATAAACGAAAACAAAAACTGTGAGTATGTCTTTGATGAATCGTATGACCCGCACGTTAGGACTGCATCTGACTATAGTGGATAAAGTTTTAGAGCTGAAAATTTCACCTGTTATTTTGATGATTTAGTTACAAAAAAACGCGAAAAAAACGAAAAAATATTTCATTGATAACAAGCCCAATTCGTTTTAGACTGTTTTTAGCGTTTTTCCGCGATTTGGTAGACTGAAATATAATGAAAACTGGTCTTCCGAAATGTAACGCTTTAACGTTTAACGAAGCTAACTTTTTTTGTAACGGATTAACGATTAACGAAGTTAAATATTTGATTAACGGTGCCCAGCTTTGCTTATCGGTGAAGTATATTCGAGTGAATTTGTGCACCGTCCCGTACATATTTCAGAAAGTGATAAATTTAAATAAATTATACATCTTAGCTCAAGGTGAGGCTGGAATCAATTGTGAATAAACGAGAAAATATTTAAACAAACGTTATGCATGAAATAACAATGTGGAATTGAGAGAATATTTTCTTTATCGATAACAACATGCAGTGAATCGCTGGTAAATGAGCTTTAAACGTGGAATTAAACAAGCTTCTACACCAGAGTCATTGTTTGCTCGCCTTAGTTGGTTCTCTGACATTTGACAGTCGGACTAAGTCCGTTCATTAAACTCTTGTCAATATTGACCTTTCAGCCTGCACGCTGTCCTGATTGTGTGACCAACCAGCTCCCATGCGGCGTTACGCCCTTTAGATGCTGTAGATTTTAAAATATGTATATACGCTACACTGATTTGTATTTAACAATAGATAACATGAATAGTTTGAGAAGAGAAAATATTTTTCCAGCTGGTGTTAAAAATAGATTTATTGCTACTCAAAAGTAAGAGTTTGAGAAATGCCTTTGATTTTAATAAATTCACTTATTTATATCGGGTGTATCAGTGAGCTGATTTCTAGGTTATACAGAGTGTTCAATATTCAATTGGAATTGTATAGGTATGTTTTAAATAGTTGGAGTTACAGAATCAATTGAATTAGATAAAAGCTTCCAATTTTTGTGGTTAAGACAATGGTTCATCGTAATCCCTGATATCCCGTGAACAACGCATCTTGACACTGTTTTGAAGGACATAAGTAACAGTTACCAGATTGTCTTTGACGACGGGCTGTAAGTCAACTCACTACCCTTAGGTGGTAATGGTTCAGGTCAAATAAAAGGTGTATCTCATTTCGCGACCTTTAGCACAGTTTTCTGTTACTCTTAAGGTACTACAGGAGACATCTGCCATTGTTATAATGTATGAATTTTAATTTTTTTTTCCTTTTAAGGTTCACGATCTCCGCTACATACCTTTCCGCAATAGTTGCAGATTTACAACTGCCATGTCGCTTGAGACTATACATTCCAGTATTCGTTGATGAATTGTCCAACGTTTTTCTGAGAGAGTGTCTAATATAGGGCATGTCCACGTGACGTCACAAACTATTTAGACAGCAGCCCTGTGGTGAAACAATGAACAAAGCGTTCAGAGCACGTGGTACTTAATAACTTAATAGTCAGGATGCTGATTTATAATGATAGATTGTGTTTGAGTTGGTTTTACTTGTTTTTTTTAAGTTCTTCAGCTTGCAAATTTAATAATATATACTCGTTTGGTGAAGAGTCATGAGACTGGCTAATTCTGTCAGTAGTTCACATATTTTCAGTAATAGTTAATTATTTTAAGAACCACCTGACTCAACTAGACATTTCAAAAAACGGATGTGATTATCGTTGTTTTTATTCCTATTTTTATTTTGTACAATAAATTATATTAGTAGTGTTTATGCTGCACATGGGAAATTTTTTGTTGTATTATCATTTTTATTAAATTGTCTTTTCATTCTGTATTCATTTATCGCATTTTTTTCTTTGTATTATATTTCGTTTACTGTAATTGTACAGGTTGCGAAATCTGCTTCGGAACCTGGGTCTCGAATTACACAAGTACGACAAGGATATATGAAAGAGAGAGGAAGAATAATTGTGCACGGTCATCACTTTGTTTCACCTTAGGGGGTGTAAACTTATTCCCGAGAGTTACCGACTGCTCATTGCCCTCCTATTTTAACTAATTAGCCGTATGACCTCCAAAACACCATCTTACAATTTGCACTTTTTCGCAGGTTAAGTATGTTAATGAAGGCATAATTGTAAATGTTCTATTTTCAAATACAATGGCATGCGCTTCCAACGTGATCAACGTTTGTAGCGAAAAGACCTAGGAATAGCAGTTTAAATGTGAATTCTATCTGTAAAAGACAATGTTGCCAAGTGAAAGTGTTTTGTTTTAGCTATTGTGCATGACTTCGAAAAAAAGTCAACGAAAACGAGAGAAAAATATCATTTGTACAAATCAATCCGCGCTTCTGGCAATAGCGGTTAAAAATGTTGAAATAGAGGGGCAATGAGTAGTCGGTAAATCTCGGGATTTGAATTCACTCCCCAGCTGGAATTAAATACACGCCTCGATGACCGCGCATAATTATCTTTCTCTCTCTTTCAGCTGTTTTTCTGTCGCTCTTGTGTATACAACGATGGATCGTATAGGATCTACGCAATCTGTATATTGTATTTGTGGTTTGATCCACTATGTAGAAAAAAAATTATGTTCACACTTTTTTTTATATGAAATTTGGGCTTGCCCGTGAAATAAATGAATAAATATAGATTAATAGTTGTTTGTTGTTTGATAATTTATTGATCGTGTTCATGTTTATTGTTTTGCCCCAGGGGTGTTGTCAAGTGAGACATGCCCTATTCCTTTTTAAAGTTTTAAAAGTTCAGAAATTTGACAGTTTCACTTGAAACTGGAAAAACCGAGTTTAAGCACTTCCATTTTGATATTACATAAAGAAGGAAGGATTAAGATTCTTCATGTGGTATTTTACAACAAAATAATTTCGAATGCATTGTTAACTCTCATCAAAGAGGCAGGGAAAAGAGAATTATGACCCGGGAATTAACGAAGTGAAGACAAAATACCTCACATGCTCAAGAAGAGAGAAACCGAGCATGAAATGGATGAAAATAGGGAGAAATTGTTTCGAAAAAGTGTCGCTATTCAAATACCTAGGGGTAATTATCACCAGCAATAATAATCGAAGTGGGGATATAACCCACCAAATAATAATGGACAATAAGATGTTTTAGAAGTCCAATTGTATCATATACAACGGAAGCCATATGCCTCACAGCCCAGAAGAATAGATAACGATCAGTTCAGGAGCCTATACAATAATAAGATTGAAGATATTCTAGGCGAAGAAGAGATCGTTGATGTAGTTAAAGCCCAAAGACTACGGTGGTGGGGACACATTCACTGCAGATAACCAGGGGAGCTTATAAGAAAAATCACTGCATGGAGACCACAAACAACAAGACCAAGGGGAATCAAATAATCGAAGGCATTACAACGCTTGAAATTAGAAACTGAAATAAACTGTGCCAGGACAGTAAGAAGTGGGCAAAAATTGTAGGCAAGGCAAAAAACAAAAAATTATGAAGGAAAAGAGATCTCAGATAACAAGACGGAGTGGTTCACAGCAATCCAAGAGCTTCCAGGCGGAGCGCTTATCATTTTTCCATAAAATGTGAAGGCTGATATATATACATATTAATTTATTGTTATGATTATTTTAATCCCAAGAAGGTACGGGCAGAGATTCCAAAATCCTTAAGTCCCATATAAATATTACAAAAATTAAGGAAATAGGGTACAGGCATAAATTTTGCTATTGGTGGGAATCGACGTTTTATCAGGTCTTCTAACATCTTGCATGCTTATTTTTTCAATAAAATATCAACTTTACTTTTAAAACGACTTCAAAAATCATAAAATTTGAAAGTCCGCCAAAACGCATTTGACGTCATTGTTGACGTCACACATTTACACGTACTTGTTTACATTCTTATTCGTATATCGTGTATTGCGCTCTGAGTTTTTGTGACCAACCACAAAACCTTCGCTAGCCATATCTTCACTCAAAAATTATAACGGATCGTCACTGAACTATGAACTAGTGAATAAAATATTTTCTTCTGAAGGTGGATTCATGCAACATCACTTTATTTAACTTATCATTTTCACTGAAATTTGTCGAACTTCTCAAGATAAATTGAATAATTGTTTGAATGCTTGTGTTATTTGTGTATACTTCATCTTATTAAGATAAGTTGAGTTGAATGAAGTGATGTTGCATGAATCCACCTTAAATGTTTTAAAATATCCTCGGAAATATATAAATACATGTCCACTTTCCACTTACGTTGACTTTTAAAAATTAAAAAAGCACACACAATCACTTTATGGTCTCAAACAAACATATAAATGATATTTTCACGTCGAATAGTTAATTAAAATACAATAATAAACACAAAACTACACATAACCTATGCATTCTTCTTCTCTCTTTCTTTTTCTGGCTATATCCTGAGTGATAATCTACCTAAACCTAAACCGGCCATGGCATTTGTAAATGTGTTACGTCACACGTATTCGGAAATACTCGGAGTTAGTCGGAAAGTGCATTGAAATTTGAATTCTATTTTAAAATTTGGAAGTTATTTGAAATGGAAACTGGTTTATTTCCTATTATTAGTCATCAACTTTACTATTACAAATTAATATCTAAGCAAAATATGAAATATGCGTGTACCCTATTACGTGGAAAAAAATTATTAGAAAATAGGAAAGCGTCCAGTCTATTCTCAAAAATATTGACAGAGGATGCCGTGACAATACTACTAATATACTATTTTAAAATCAGTGCCATTCCATTTTTGGGATCAGGAATAGTAATATTATGACTTTCTAGCTTAATTGAACATCCAGTAATTCCCATTATAATTCCCATTATAATTACTTCAGCACTTCTTTCTTGGTCAACTCAGAATACATCTTCTTCCAATAAATTCAAGTTATAAACCCCTCATATACGAAAACAAATAAGAAGAAGAAACAATTAGGAACCCCAGCTAACATTATCAATCATGTGTGACACGTCTTTTTGCGACGTGGTCAACTAGGTGTCAAGAGTCACAATTCTTAAGATATATTTAATGATTCAAATTAATGCTTCACTTAAAATCAATATTGATCACAACATTTGTCGCAACTTTGTATATACTTTCATTATATTCCTACTGAATTTTATTATGATATAAGATCTTCATATTAAGTATACCGTATACCATTTTTCTTGTCTTCATAGCCATATTTCATTGGTCCTACGTGGCAAATATATTATACAATATTGTGGTTTGGCTTGAAATTTCATTGAACCCCTTTGTTTGGATTCCTACTACATTTGAGGTATGGATGAGCTCTTAGAGTTAGATCAGGTAGTTTTTTGTAGTTGATGAGCTAATACCATTTAGAGTGAAATTTACTGTATTATTTCTGACATCTATTGTTAACAAGCTTTACTGAAATGAAAATTTCACACAGGAAACTATAATTATTGCATTATTGTCACTGAACCTTTCAAATTCATAAAAAAACATCATTTATCAAAGTTCATGTACCTAATTGAAAAAATATATATTTCGTCACCTTCCTTTTCTCAAGAATTTAAATTCATCACTTGTACTATCTTCCAACATAAATCAAAAAAGTGAATAATAAATCTCCACTGTTCTAGACCTAACTAATGACGCAGCAAATCTATCTACATATAATGGTTCACTCAGTATATCATACTGCGTCACGGTGTCGGATCTAAAACGTTGAAAATTCCGTAAAACTTGACTGAATAACAAATGAACAAGTCCTCGACAGACACCCATCACTCTCTCAGACCATTTACCTAGACCGGAAGTATCTTTTATGTGCGGGTGTTCGTGCTAACCTGTCCTTCCGGTTAGGATAGGCCCATGTGCGCCGACGTTAATTCCACTGTAGTATGATGTTTTTTTATTGCAGTTATTTACACGCTAATGATTTTTTTTTCGAGTAATTATTGTGTAGCCAGGAAACGAAATGGCGTTAGTTCTCTTATTGTAGTATTTTAAATGTGCATTTGAAAAAAAAATATATAGGGTGTATCATGTGACAGTGGCCAATACCAGCTTCCTTATTATAAACACCCAAGTATACAGGGTGTCCCACGACGAGTGAAAACTATCTGTATATGGCAAAATATTTATAGTAAAATCATGAAAATTTCTACGTTTGGGTTTTCGGATACGATCTTTTCAACTAAAATATTTTCAAAGATGGCCGACTTTCGGTTCTAACGGAAGTCGACTGTAACTTTGTTATTTTAAATGGAACACCCTGTATATTAATACATTTTTGAAATCTACGTAATATTTTAGTATACTTTTGTCTGAAAACTTTTTTCGAAAAATGCACACTTTTTGAGTTATTGATTTTTTTGTAGAAAATTTGACCGTTGAAGACCCTTATAAATTATTTTTTTACGAGGAGACCCTTGAAGATATAAAAATGGTTTCTGTTCGGTTGCCTTAAGCAAGGTCAAACGTAATCGAATCTATGTTGGAAAATTTTCCATTTTATACAGGGTGTGAATAAAAAGTGTTCAAAGTTGAACTTCATAAATATCAAATTTCTCCATTTTTTTGAATACAACCACCCTGTTTTTTCTATTTTAATGCATTCAGGAGAAAAAAATAAGGCAAGTTCATGCATACTTTCCTATACCTAAACCTTACCGTTATCCAGATAATAAATGTTTTCTGTAAATTTTTAGAGATGCAGGTGTGGTCTGAATTTTGATACAAGCACTAAGAAATAAAAAAGACTTTCTCTTCATCGGTCTGAAAAAATAATCAAATCAAATTGTTTCTATTAATCCTATTCCAACTTTTAGTCGTTTACGAGATATTTGAGGTTTTAAATTGTTATTATATTTTTTAACAAGTTTAAATTTTTCATGTATACTTTTAGTAGGCTTTGTAATAAATGACACTTATTTAACTGACATTAGTTAACATCTAGAGAAGATTGTGAGCTGAGTTCGAAATTCCTTCAATTCCCTTTCTGAGATGATGATTAGCCGTGCGACGAATGAAGGTATACTGAGAAGGGTTGAAAAATGCATTGAAGTTCAAGGGAGCAATTTTGAACTTTAAAACATCAGACTATCTTTCTTTGGCTTTTAATTTTCCATAATATTTTGTAGCATATCTTATTACTCTCACAAATGGTTTAACTCTATTAACTTTTGGTTTAAATGAAACGAATAGCTTCAAACTGTTAAGTATTCCTTTAACAATGTGCGATTTCGATCGCGGTCAATCTGGATATCTTAATGCAAATAAAGCACATGTTCTTGTGAAAACTCTGTCATATTTACCATGTATTAAAAGTAAATTCACATAATAATTGTTATTTCTTACTGCTTGTATCAAAATTTAGACCACACCTGCATCTCTAAAAATTTACAGAAAACATTCAATATCTGGATAACGGTAAGGTTTTGGTATAGGAAAGTATACATGAACTTGCCTTATTTTTTTCCCCTGAATGCATTAAAATAGAAAAAACATGGTGGTTCTATTCAAAAAAATGAAGAAATTTGATATTTATGAAGTTGAACTTTGAAAACTTTTTGTACACACCCTGTATAAAATGAAAAATTTTTCAACATAGATTCGAATACGTTAGACTTTGCTTAAAGCAACCGAAGAGAAACCATTTTCATATCTTTGAAGGTCCCCTCGTAAAAAAATAATTTATAAGTGTCTTCAACGGTCAAATTTTCTACAAAAAAATCAATAACTCGAAAAGTGTGCATTTTTCGAAAAAAGTTTTTAGACAAAAGTATACTAAAATAATAAGTAGATTTCAAAAATGTATTAATATACAGGGTGTTCCATTCAAAATAACAAAGTTACAGTCGACTTCCGGTTCTACCGGAAGTCGGCTAACTTTGAAAATATTTTAGTTGAAAAGATCGTATCCGAAAACCCAGACGTAGAAATTTTCATGATTTTACTATAAGTATTTCGCCATATACAGATAGTTTTCACTCGTCGTGGAACACCCTGTATTATTGAGTCTTGGAATCTTCGGATAATTCTAGACATGATCAATGCACAATGTCCTATACTGGGTGCCCAGAAACTCTCTTGCCAAACGTATAAACCTTTTCTTTCATGTTGATTGTTGTTTCACACCCTCAAAAATTTTAAAATATCCAAAACAATGTAAGTGACTTAATACTTACGACTTTTGTTACCTGTATCTGTACAATTTATCGATTTTCCAAAGACAACTTGATACTAAAGATCAAATTTTATATTTCAACTTGATTTTATGTGAGAAACACAAAAAGTTTGAATTTATCTTTCTCGAAAACGGTTCATGATATCGATTTGAAGGAAGAGAACATTTTTTATGAAAATCAAGGCTTAAAACTGTTTATTGACTATACCAGGTCTGAATAATTCAAGTAACGGTATTTTTGGATAATTTGAAGAAAACTTATATGAGGACGTCTTATTCAAAGGACTGTAGCTTCTTTAGGATGCTAGCATTTTTAGATTGAGGTAATTAGAGCTAAGTCGAGCAATGTTAAATTAGAGTGCAAATTATGATTCCTCATGCCAAAAGACGTAAAATTGCCAATTTTCAAAGAGAAAATTGTGTGAACGTAGAAAATTATTGCGAAAATCAAAATTTAAATTTAAACTTTGAACACCCCGTATCTCGGAAACTAGCAATATTTGCATAAGGCATGTTGAGTAGAATCTACAGTTCAGAGATTGGACATTCTTAATGAATCACCCTGTATACAGTTCCAGATGTTTTCCGTTAAGATTTACAATTATTTGGGTATCTTCTTCTCCTGTCACCATTACTTTTGTCTTTCCTTCATTTATTTTCGACGCAAATGGCAAAGTTTTTAGCTTATTTTAAAAAAAACTTTCAAATTTGCCTCCTGTATCTCAAAAAACAATTAGCAAATTGAAAAAACAGTTTCGCGAGCTTGGTCATGTAACACAGATAAACAACTAGACAATAAAAAATATTTTGAAGTTTAAGACTTCGAAACTTTGTTATCAAATTTTCATTAAGGGTAATCCATAGTAGATCATATCTCTGCTAGCACAATGTGAAATAGAATATTTCATGTTAAGACATACCAACGATATGATAGTCTACTAAAAATGGAGTCCAGTGAAGTGCACTTCCAAGGAACGGTTTTCATTTGGATACCCCGTCTTTTTCGCTTATATTGGAAATGTTGTTAATAAAACGCGTTTTATGTTACTTTTTTTGTGTATGATTATTTTTGTTTCCAAAATATGTATTTCTAAAAAACCCTAAGTAACGCCCTCTTACAGGCACGTCAGTTATTAAGTGAAATTGGGAATATAATTCCGAGATATAGCCGATAGTCATTCTTATTGAGACACCCGGTACAGTTCCCGAAATATTGAATATATTTCCTCTGACTTTACACACTGTAACTCTTAGTAATAGTTTGCATGTCTTTTATAGGTTCGAATAACGATTTTTATTGTCGAGAAAAAAATGGAAAATCAGTATTGTTTTCACATGAAATTTCCTCAATTATTTGGGCTTTCAAGATTGAGCAATGAAAGCATCACTAACAAGAGCTTCCAATGATATACGAACTGAAAAACATAAATCGAAACTATTTTCGGATTATGCGAATTTATGTAGTATGCACGAAATAATAAGTAAATCTGTTTCATTGTGATTGTGTATTTTTGTAAACAGTGATCGAATAATAGGTAGTGAATTAACGAATGGACACATATACAAAAACAAGCAGTCTCGCAATTACACATATGCACAAACGGGGAATCAGAAAGCGTTAGGCGCCGTTGCGCATTCTGCATATCCGCTGTTGCCGCCGCTATTGTGGGGGTGCTGCCACCCCCTGTGGTGGGTAAATGTCCAGCTTGCCCTCATTAGCGTGTAAAACTCGGGTTAGGTACAGTTTTATCATGCGTTCCACACTAAATCCCCTATCAGTTCTCTATGACTCTCCAGGAACGCAGAGCTTGAAACCTTTATAAAGGGGTTATTGAACACAACCCAATTCATACATTGAGGAAGGATATCGACCCTTTTTATATTGGAGAGTATAAAAATGTATACAGAAAACTTGCAAATTTAATGAGCGATTTTTTAAAAATTTATATTTAAAGAATAAGTTCTGAATACGGTGAATAATCGTTATCACATTTTAAAAAATCGATTTTGACGCTGTTTTCACAAATTGATAGAGTTGTTCTAGAAGAAGGTTTTAGTACATAATTTATCAAGCTTTTGTATACATTGGCTAACATATAACGATACTTGTTGGGAGTGTCATAGGAAAATATGCCTTTTGGGAGCTTTCAACGAAACCGTTGACTAAATCATTTGAGATATATCATGTATCTTTCTTTGAGGATAATATATTATATCCATTCTGATAGATAAGATAACTTTATTGAAACATCTTGATACTTGTCTGATAATGTTATACTGTCATAGATATTTGTGTTACTAGTACCTTTATAGTACGAGATTTCGAAACGAGTACTGAGAAAGTTCACCGCACGTGTGACGTACATTTTTTCTACTCCTGTACCAAAAGTTGATAATTAAATGCCAATTTTCAGTTACATAATGATAGTCATTATATCACTGGTTTCCATCATGGAACTGAAAAATTGACGGATAGAAACCTGGATTTTTGGATTGCCAAGTAGGCAGACCCTATATATTCTGTATAATGTGAGACAGTTTCTGTGAGATTCTTGTGATTTATTGAAGTCTGACTCTTTTGTATTAGTTTTTAAAAGAAATGTCGAGCACCAAACCAAAAATATTACATGACCAAAGTGAATTAAGCCAATTCAACTTATTAATTTTTGCTTACAATAATTTATTTTTGATTTTGTATAACAGTAACATAGCTATATACGCTTTATACAATGTGAGCACGTAAAACAGTGAGCAAAGACACAGCCTAAGATTATTTTAAATCTGTACATGCCGGGTTAGAAACCCGATTAGTGCAAAAATTTTTCAAACCAAATTTCTTGTTTCCCTTCAATATTAGCAATTGCTCGGATTTCAATATAAATATTAATATAAATGAGAATTAGAATGTTTTTGTTAATATGTAATAGTGTGACGTACAATTTTTTCTAAGGCAGACACTTCAATATAAATTTAATTCTTCATGATAAGTTTGATATAAACTTCAAATTAAAAATCGACGAACTGTCATTACTTGACACTATATCGAAACGTTGTTACCATAGTAACGGAATCAAGGTAGATATTTTTATAAAAGGGTGCAGAAAAACATTTTCCGCAAGTGTTAGGTACAATAGTTTTTCTACGAGCGTGAGGACTCACTTATTCACGAGCAAAATGATTTTAAAAATGCACAGACAGTTTTCTGGCAATAAGCAAACAAAAATGAAAGTAAATAGCTGGTAACTAAAGCTTTTCGAACCACTATAATATACCGGCTTATTATTAATTTGACATAATGGTGTGGAATAGTTATTTGTTTAACTTGACAGCAAAGTAGTAAATTGACTGCCGAGGCTGAATTCAGCTAAGGCAGTCAATCTACTTTGCTGCCGAGTTGAACATATAATTTTTTTTCCGATTGTTCATAATGATATAGGAGGATATTGTATTTGCAAATTATTAAAACTTCCACAATCTCTTTATTTTTCCTATAGTGTTCAATTAAAATAAAATTTGATAGAAATCGCAGTTGTTGGATTGGTTGGTTGTTATGGAAATGTGTAGTGATTTTACCATCAATGTTAATAATAACTAAACATATGTTTTCAAATTCTTGTTAAAAGTGTTATGTAATAATTGCTAATAAATGTTTACGTCAAATGTTTCATTCCAATTGAGTATAATCTGATTGCTGATTGATATGTGTCAGCAAAATTAATATTTCCTGTCAATCGGAGAAAAAATTATCTCCACACGGTGCGGAGAATTCTTTCCACACGTTCCTGGAAAATTGATTTCCCACACTAAAATGTTTGTGGAAAATTATATTTTCCGCCCGCTCGTAAAAAATAGTTATTTTCCTAACAAGTGCGGAAAGTGATACTTTCCCGCACGCGACTGCAGTTGACCCGGGCAAGCGGTCAAGTGCGGGAAAGACACTTTACGCATGAGTTAGGAACATTATTTTTTCTACGACCGTATATACCAAGTATACCAACCTATTTTTCAAAAATTATTTCCTTTCAACATACATATACAAAACTTTTACTAAAAACTACTAATTATTATAAATATTAAAGTTTAAACACAATTTTTTTGCATTCTGTAAATTACTTAAAATTGCCGGTTCAGTGGAGTTATTTGGTGTTGGTGTTATATAAAAATATCTTCATTATTTTATATTTCCAAAAAATTAAAAAATGCAGCAAAAAGCTAGAAAAATTTTTTTTGATGGACCATTTTGTGAATATTCATTCACCTGTAGTCACAATAGTTATAACTTCCGAAGTGAAAAACTATCTAATAAGGTCAAAATTTTCATAATTTTACTACCCCGCACTCCTTTTACTTTCCCGCACTAGTGCGGGAAAGTGACATTTTCAAAACTAAAATGCGTGCGGGAAAGTGGGCTAAAACGCACGTTCGTAGAAAAAAGCTTTCTTCGGTTCCTTACGTCACTTTTCCGGTCTTGATCGGCAAAACGTAATTTTCGGAACGAAATATGGTCCAGAAAGTGTATATTTTCTGGTCGGTCTAAAAAATATCTCTATTAGCACAAATAAAATATTAGTACTCATCATATTAAATAATTCAAAGATTTGAAGCATCTCATGCACCTTATTTTATTTCATATAATTCAAATGAATATATCAATTCAAGCGCCTCGCTACACTTGATGGAATCGTCGATCCTCCCACTGCACCGTTTTGCTTACTGCTTAGATAATGAGCCGAATAAAACACGCTCATAATATTTTAATGAACTGACTCAGCCAATGAATGAATGAATGAATAATCGATTTTGTAAAGCCTCATTTTTGTTTTGTATTTGTTGTCTATAGGTATTCAAAACAAAAAGAGATACTGAGTACTAATCTCACCAAAAACTGTATCTTATATAAGTACCATAGGCTATTTTATATTCCCTATAAAGTACCAGTGAGTGGTCATCATAATGGGAAAACAGAAAACAGTATAATAGTTTTTAGTTCAATGTTCTGATGTTTTCCACCGATTCGCGTTGAGTGCTGGAATTTATTATTATATTATATAAGTTATTTTGAATAGTATTATGTTGAAAAATGTCCAATTGCAAGTAACCCCATATGCAGGATCTATTATTGCTTAATTTCATGTGAGAAACAATTAGAATTAGGTTATTTTCCCTAAGACTGATTAGATTAGATTTGACTAAACTAAATACCACTATTAGTCCACTGAAAAACGGAGAAAAAGTCCGATTTAAATGATTTTCTTATACGTCAAACGGTCGCAGCATGAGTTGATTCTAGGCATCAAAATACGTTCATATAAAACTACTAATTCAAAATGTACTACTACATGAAACCTTGAATTTCTTTTTTGTTAATGAAACAAAATATAGAAAACAATCCATGTTTTGAAAGGGAAATGATTGCTGTTTCGAATGAGATCAAGAATTATATGGTGTTCCATTCAAAATAATACATATTTTCCACTTTGAATTTGACCAACATTAGTAAAACACCCTGTGTTGATGAGATGAAATGCCAGTCAAGCCTAAAAAAATCTCTTTGATAAACTATAGTAAGACAAGTGAAAATCCCATCTCTTTGGAGCAATTAATAAGCTGGACATTTATGTTTAAAATCAGTTACTCTTATTTGGGACACCCTGTATTTTGTGAACTAATAAATGTTTTGTCTGCAAGTTTTATGACATTTTACTTCAACCTTCCCTCCTAGAATGTCTTCCTTTTAATACAAAATCTTTTGAGCACAAGTGTCTTCTTTTTTCTGTAGCACATATTATAATTGTATTTAATCCTTTCAATCTCCAAAAAATCTCAATAGACATACATACATCTAAAATAATATCTACCTAATCGCAGTTAAAACAAAGACGTTAGCAACTGAATCAAGTAATCTGCCAAAAATTTGTCAGGAATAGACCGCATTATGCGTATGCGAGAGATGCCTGCTCGTTAGAAAGCACAATAATTCGGCGCGGCTGCAGAAACTTTCAAGTTTGCGTATTTATTGCTCAAAAACTATGATACTTAGAATAGTGATTCTTGTTTTAAAAACTTCCTTGAAGCTTTAGCTTTATTTGGTACGCAGATAGTTTGGTAAAATTTTGAAAAATAAAGAAGTTTCTCGATTACTGAAAATAGTGCTGCAAAAAGAGTAGAGATTACAGTTTTCTCCAATTTCACAAAAAAACTAGGTTTTTTATACAAATGAAACTAACACAGTAGTCTTCGCTCATGTTTCTCCTGTCGATTGAAAAAATTTTTTTGAAAATATCTTGTTTAGTTCCGGAGATATCGCGAGGTATTTGTGAAAAAGTAATAAAACATAATTTTGACAGATTTTTGACAAATTTCGCAAAACACTGGGGACAACACTGCTAAAACCTTAAGGTACAAGTGCGATGTTTATTGGTATATGGATACCTTGGACACGACTCCTAATTATGGCGTTGCAATATACAGGGTGTTCCATCAAAAATAGTTGAAAATTTTAATGTCGAAAAAAGGCAATTTTTTTACTCCCACTGTATAATTGTAGACAAAATTTGGTACCGACTAGAAAAAACTTTAGGCCAAGAGAAAAGGAATGGCGTAAACCGCAGGTGGCTAACACAACTGGTATAAAAGTTATAAGCATTTAAAATGGGTCACTCTCGGCTGGGACACCCTGTATAATATCGTCCATAATACAGGATCCTTGTACACAAAAATTCGTGGAGGTCGTGTTATCCATGTCGAAGATAATTGGGTTGTTTCATACTTTTAACCCACTCAGTATGAATATAAAAATGTACCTTTATATGCATTTTGGTGTATCAAATGTACTTTTGTAAAACCAACAAGCTATGCACTGTGAATGCAAACATACATCAATATAAGCACGAAATATCGACAACTAGTTCAAAAATAAAATAAAACCCTTAAACCAGCAGAAAATCAGACTAACCAGTCTCACTGCAAAAATATCCAGTGTTTTAGTGTGCATTCATTATTAACCAGACATGCAATTCCACTAAAAACATCGATAACGACCACCAACTAAAAACAAAAAAAAAGCAAAAAAAGCGAACAGAAAACAAAAAGCATGTTCATTTGTAACAAAAGGGTCAATGCAGATACAACGGTTGGGTTTTGGCTTTGGGGTGGACCAAACAATTGATAACTAGATTATGCGTTTTTCTGCGCTTCGCAATGATTCAACCGACTTGTTTTTCATTGTAGTTTCGTTAGTAGGTTTGGTTTTCAGGACGAAAATATGGGATTTGGAGGTGAGTCAGCCAAGTGTACAAAATTTCAAATCTCAGCTTATGAGCTTATCCTGTACAAAAATGTTAGCGGTAACAACGCTGTAAATATTCAAGGTCAAGAGATGTTACGAAAAGGTATAAGTTATGTACATTATTTTTCCTATGACCACGCCGTATACTTTTACCGAATCAGGCTTGTACCTACAATCTTACGTTTTTATGTAGATGTGAGAGGTTTTACATATTATCAAGAACCTCTAGTGGATATTGAAAACTCTTCGTTGATGGGTTTTCCTCTTTTTAGCTTTTCTCTTTTCAGCCATTTTTCGCCTCCGCATTGAATCGCCTTGGAACGTGCATAAGCCTTAATGCACTTGCACCCTTATTACCCAAAAATACCTATAGGTTCCATTCGTGCATTGGATGCCCCTATCTGGAGTTAAGACCTTCATATTCTCTTCAGAGGGAGATGTGAAAATGTACAATGTATTTTAGATTGTTGTAAAATTTCAATTCAAAAACCAAGTGTAAATTCTTTGTTTCTATTAAAGTAGTCCATCACCTTAAAATATATCAATTTCAGGTGAATTTCCAAAATCTGCCTTAATAAATCCGGTATCTACGGAATAGCAAAAACTTTTTTGAAATTTGAAGATATTGCAGCTGGAACCAATTTTCTTATGTAAAACGCAGCGGTGTAATGCCAAATATTATACCCCGACATGCAATGTGACGTCACAGTCCGCTCTGTCGCTTTTTAAGGGAGCTTCATTTTCAACCTTTAATATCTAAGAAGTGGAAAAATTTTGAGAGCTCAAAACTTTACCTGTTCTTTTGATGATTTAGTTTTAGAAAAAAACGTGGAAAAACCGAGAAAATATTCCATTGATAACAAGCCCATTGCATGTTTTTGACCTTTGATTCAATTTAACTCTCATAATAATAAAAAATAAATATTTTTACCTCCAATAAATCGTTTCGATTGTGCTCAATTAATAGCACCTATTTTCCACCCCCATTACGTCCTACTTTCAGAGCTCAAAACTTAAAAATCTAACTTAAAAAAAGATAAGGGATCAATTGAACGTAAAAAGGGCATGCTGCGATCTTATGTGAATCACACTGTATCTATTATATACTCTGTCATTTCACTCATTCATTCAACGGCTGTTATCCATCAGTAGAAGTTTTAAATAAACTTTTAATCTTCTTATTGACGGATGGATCCATTTACGTTTAAAAATCCGAAAACTTTACACTCTAGGCCCTAGAGGTGTGACGGTTATTGATAAGAGACATTTTATAATTTTTTTTTATTAGTTTATTTAACCCTGGTTTATTTCTGCAGTTGAGGCTTATCACCGAAGCACGCGTTCTGGAACACGCTGTACAATTGCGACTAATTTTAAAATATGAGCCTCTAGGCTAGGCTACAATCGGTCAAAATTTCATTCAAATATTTTTAACTATTCACAAGATATAGGACTGATGAATCACCATGTATAATATAATTATTAAGAAATAACCCCAGAAATAGGCTGCAGTGCTCCTGGCATTAGAACGGCTTCCAAAACAAAACAAAAAACCAGAAATGCTGAAGAATGTTAGAAGAGAATTATCTTATAGATTTTTTCACTGACAAGAAGTTATGGTAGAACACTTTGTTCATCGAAATAATGAAATGAATACGGGGATTATTGAGATTACAATAAGATGCATTCATAGGATATGGCACTGTAACCGCTAAAAAAATATTGGCGTGAAGATGATTGAAATCTCGTTCAAAAGATATATTTTGTAACTTCAGTTTTCATTACAAATTTCAAAGATAGTAACGCTCTCTATCATACAATTTAACTCCACTGTTACTTGCTCCATCTAGTTCTTGCTCCATTATTATTTTTCATTTCTTTCGATGAATGGGAACAATTTACGAGCGCTTTGTATTATAATATTTAATAGTTTGCTATACAGTTTTTTTAGAATTCAAGTTTTATTGAGTGTTTATAAAAAAACCTTATCCCCTCTTAGATCCATTCTAGCCAAAGTCTTAGTCCTGAAAAGTGAATTCAATGCTTCTGTTTCAGGCTATCTCAGCTGCTGCGGATTCCATGATTTCCATTTTAACTGAAAAATATTCATGTACTTAATTCAATCCTTACATTGTAGTACTGTATTTAATTGAGTGAATTGAATAAAATATAATTGAAAATTCCATAATTATTTTGGTCCTTGAATGGTTTTACGAACATAACTGTCAAATTATTTACAGTTGAATTTTCTATAAGCACACCCGATAGATGAACAGCTATATTCAAGTTATTCTCCACTTTTAGATTGTTTATTTAATACCAAATTTCTAAATTTGGTTATGATGAGTAATTGTTAGAAGTTTCCCTTTTCTGGAGTGTCAAATGTCAAAACGGTGATTGATTGGAACTACTAGCAAAATATTTTCGGTTAACTGATCTGTCATAGAAAGAAAAATTAAGTAATATAAAAGTAAAAATCACATCTGATATTTTTAATTAGCATTTGACGAGAGAGTACCTAGACACCCTGTATATGACTGATATCACGGAACTTTGATACAACTCTCTTACGTTTTATGTAGATATTTGAAATAACAGGTTTTTGAAACGTTACTTCCCATCTTTGCCATCGGTTAGGCAAAAGGAAATTTGTATAATTTAAAATGCGCGCCTGATACCAGCTGGTAAATAAACGGTTTCAGCGACCTACAAATACGAACTCCTAATTAAACCCTATTAAAAAGTAATAAATGAAGATTTTTGGCATATGGGAGTAGAAAACCCTTTACCAAATGATAGCCCTGCTTGGGACGGTACAGTTCTCACCAAAATTCACTTTCTCCACATATTATGTAACGTTTAACAGTAATTTTTTAACTTCTGATAGAAAAAATATGTCATGATGTTATTGTTGATGAATAAGCTTTTTCCTACAACCACTATGCAAAACACGCTTTTCTACACAAATTTTTATACGCAAAGCAGGCCTTTTCTCAATTCTTTTGATAACCGTTGGAAAAGTAATGCGAAAAGTACACGCTATGGCACTTTTCCGCACCGAAATTTCAAACAAAGCTACCTATGACCTGTCAACTTTTTTTGACAATTCAACTTAATTGAATTTCTTATTGGTGTACAATTTTTAAATTTAGACTAAAAGGAAGTAAACTATCTATATCATTATTTATTTTAATTTATTAATTATTGAAACATTAACCTATTAAGAATTATTTTGGAATCATGAACCCGGATGAAAATAATTTATCTTTTGAGTTTTCCAATTCGGACATTGAAAATACTCAAGTTACTGTATTTCTTTCATTAAGAAATGTGGTTGTGGAAAAAATATTGTGTACAACTTGTACGCAAATCACTTTTCCCACTCGCTAGATTTGCGGCACTAGTTGTACAAACTACTATTTCCATAGGCCTGCCTTTTGGTCAATATAATAAGTTAATAATAATATTTGAATAACAGACATAAATTCCTTGAAGTTGATTTCAACAAATAAGGTAAACGTGAATAATTACATGAAATAGAAATAAGAAGGTCTCAGGTACGAGCTCAAGTTCGAGCGTGAAATAAACATAATAGTTATTTATGTAATAAGGATCATAAAGACGATCATTATGGTACAAGTCGTGAATGTTATCGGGCGAGGCGTAGCCGAGTCCGATAACACGGCGTGTGCCATAATGATTGTTTATGATTCGTATTACATACAAAATTTTATCTGATGGCATTTATATCAATACATTTTCGAAAAATTAAAAACTGCATTTTCGACATGTCACAATGACAACTATTTTTAAAGGAGTAAGTATTGTGTAGTTTCAAATATTAGTAGGTGAGTGAGCTGTGCTTAGCCATTTCCTTGACAACGTCAAGGTTGTAACGGCAATATTTATTTATCGCTGTCATCAACTACTGATGTAAAAACTGTAGAATCCATTGGAATTAATATTACAAATTGTAGTAATTGTTCTTTTACCATTTATAATAAATAGTTTTGTACATAGTTATGCATTTTGAATAAACTTTTTTGATCAAACCACTATATGTTTTCCTTATAGAATTTCATTATGGTACTTAGTACCATAATAAATTCATTATGGTACTTAGTCCCATAATAAGCTTCCTTATGTCATCAAAATTGAGTGACATAACGTTGTCATTATGACATGCCATCAGATAAATAGTATTATTTATATTTACTTACGATGAACTTAACTCGGAGATGTAAAATATACAAACGAAAGTATTTTAGGATTATTATCATCAAATTATTCGTACTAGTATATGTAGGCTCACGAACGAGAAGGTGAGATAGGTGTACGTCTGGTCCAACACTCTAGGTAGTCTTCGAGGACGAGGAACGGAGCAGGCAGTAGGAGTAGGCAATTAAATAAATAGTAAATAATACCGAACAGAAAATTGATAGGAAGGAACCTCCGTAGCGCAGTGGTTAGCGTAAAGGGTCCCGGGTTCGAATCCCGGTGGTTTCGCTTTTTCAGTATTCAAAATATGTAGCTTATATAAAATCATTCATTATCAGTATTAAAGTATTTAGTATAATGTATAGTAGTAAGTTTAAGTAATAAAGAGAACGTATCCCAGTGCTACACGTGTTTTATTCCTATAAGATGACTCTCTGAGTGACCGGCAACATCATCAGTTGAGAGGCCAATTACCACCCAGTAACCACTACATTACCTGGCTACCCTGCCAATACGTGGCATATATTACAAGGCGAGCGCAGAATTTTTTATAAGGGAGGGCCAAATATCAAATCTGAATCTTTTGAAAAACAGAGCCGTGCCCTCCGCACATTGCTTTTGCATATTGCCGCCCTTCAATTTTTCGCAATTCATTTTAAGAATGAAGAACTGCTTCTTCGTATCATTGAAAGAACGTTAAAATATGAGAATTATAGAATGTTTTCAATAGATTGATATTTTGAGTGATTGAGGTGGACCGTTAAGGTGGGCCATTGCCCACCCTGCCTCTCCTTTAGGCACGCCCATGACTTTTCTTCGATAATGACTTGACATTCACTAGTTTTAGTCATGGTAAACAAGAGATAATTTAAGCTAACATCATAGTCAATTGAAAAGTTACTTTTGGGGTTGCGTTTTTTAAAGGATGCAATTTTATTTTTTTGATATGTAAGGGGGTCAGTGTAAAGCTGAAGCTGAGTTTGTGGGGTCGTCCCCTTTGTCCCACGGTTACCATTTTGAAAATAGGGACTGCAATGGTTTTTACGACATATCTCTTAAGCCATTCATCTGATAATAATAATTTGGAGACATTTTTTGATCCAAATTAAATTCTCTACATCTTTGATCCAGTAATTTTTTGTCGTAGCACTATATATAAAAAAGTTATAAGCGAAAATGTTCAGGAATTCCAGAAAAAAATTATTTTTCTCGATATTATTTTTTTATCGCTTAATTTTTGTAGTTTTTCAAAAAACAGCTTTTATAAGCAGCATTTTTGCAGTCAATAGCTAAGATTTTGCAGCGCTCCAGAGTGAGTATAATTTTTCAGTACTCTTAACTATGTACAAATTATATCATACGTATGAACTGATAATATGCCATAAGTTATTGTTGTTTTTGTTAATATTTTTTTTATCAGATAAATAGTTTAAGAGATACAGATTGCGAAAAAGCTTATCGCACAAAGCAATTTACACATGTACGACAAAGAAAATATGGGAAAAATAGTTTGAAAGAGAGAAAGAATAATTTTATTGTGCATGGTCATGCGTTACATGTTAGGAACATACTAAATACCACCAACTAGTGAATTCTCTCTGTAAAGGACGGATGAAAGTGTTCAGTTTTACCTAATAGTGCATGAGCTCAAAGAAAGTCAAGGATAACAAGACAAAAATATCGTTTATCTGCGCTTCTGGCAACAGCGGTTAAAATAGAGGGGCAATGAACATTCGGCCAGCCTCGGGAAATAAGTATACACCCTCGCTGACCACGCACAATTACTCTTTCTTTCTTTTTCAAGCTGTTTTTTCTAATATCTTTCCTGTTGTACTTGTGTGAATTGCATGGTTTGATAAGCTTTTTCGAAATCTGTATATCGTAAAAACCGTTTCAACCCCTATTTTCGAGATAGCGACCGTGGGCGACCCCACAAACTTGGTTTAAGCATCACACTCACCCCTCCTACACATCAAAAAATTAAAATTGCGTCTTCTAAAAATCCCAAGGTAAGGCCTGATCTAACATTTCAATAGACCATCATTATAATTTTTATCCAGTGTCATGAATATATGTATGATTAGATTCTTATATTTTTTCAACAATTATTTGTTGATTAACCATTTAACTACAAGATAAATATGTGAAATAATGGATATTAATAAATAACCGGTTTTTTATTTTCATTGGATGGCAATAATTTTAAGTTTTGTTCATCAATAATGTATGTAAATATGAATAGAAATATAATAAAGATAATTTAGGTAATCGAAGATCTTTGTAAAGGTCATAAATATTATCAAAAATAATATCAACATTACTCTTTGAGGACAAAAATATTTTAATCTGTTAATTTACGTTCCTTTTCGAGGATGATTTCAATAAAAACTTATTATAAATTATTGGTTTTTATTCCTTGATTACAATTGGATTATTCGATTATTTCCCTCATTTCGCATTCGCATTTAATTCTATCGAATAATAAAGAAAATGGAAAGGTGACTAGCCGCAAACACAAGAGTCGAAGAGCTCAAGAGAGCGGCCACCTCTCTGTCAAAAGTGAACAGCCTGTATATGTATTATGTATTAATTAATTTAATATTGCAGTTCGTTCATAGTAAAACTATTATTCTTTAATTGAATTGAATTGATTCCCATTTTCACCATATAAGCATTTGCAATTAAGTATAATACTGCCGAATAGGTGAATGAAATGTTCTATGATTTAGTCTCGCTCTGTATAAATCAGCGATATAAACATATTTGAATAATTGAATACAAATAAGCTTTTAACCGTTTTCACTCGCAGTTTCCCCATAGTTTCTTCAATTTTCTCACACTTCCACTAAAAAGATAAGTTAGGTTCATCCTCTCATTAAGGGTGGTATACTTTAACCAAAGTTAGTTTGAGGACCATAAAATGAAGCAATGTTGTCAGATATATTTTCTGAAATTGTTGTGTTCATTTTACATATGTTTCCCATTACTTCAAAATACTGTTAGCTTATGATTTTTCTAGAAAACTAGTTTGGAAATATTTAATAAAAAATACATAATATAAATTTATTTGTGAGAATTGAAAAAAGTCGCTCGAAACTGTTATAAGAAGAGAAATTAATTAGAACAACTTCATGTATGCCCGATATATTATGAAAATCTGGCACCGCAGATGCACCTGCCAGTTACCGAGTGAAATATTGCTCATAATATCGAAAAATTCGGGTAGCTACTAAGGTGGTGCACTATTACATAAGAAATTTAATGGGCTTAGGGTGCAGGCCTTTTGTTTACATTCATTAGTCTCATAGGCGTGTGCAATTCTAATTGCATATTTATATGTAGACCTATTTAAAATAATATAGTAGAATCTATTTCTTGGTTGAGTGAGTTTAATGAAATAATAATACCTATATTGAGTGAATTGATATCAATATAATATTTATTTGTTCGTGGAGTTGAGTGAATTGATATCAATATAATATTTATTTATTCGTAGACGTTAGGGTAAGTTTTGAGAATATAATCCATTTGTAATTAATTAGAATGGCATTTTGGAGACCATTTGAAACGACAGTCCGCGGGAATCTAATAATTTGGCTCCACAAGCAAATGACTAAGCAATAAATGATGATAGGGCCGAATTTAAAAACAAAGATTTACATACAAAAGGGATAAATGAAACTCTAAGAGAAATGGATGATCTCTTTGATTTAAAGAGTTACATGCTCAGTGTCAACGCGTTGTTTTAAATATATACGCGTGTTTGAAAAAAGAAAATTCTGTAATTTCTGATAATTGTATTACAAATTTGATGCAGGTTAATTTTATCCACTATATTCATTTGAATTACATTTGAAAAACATTATTCCACAATATTCGAATTTATAAAAAAAATTTATGCACGCCATTGGGCGGCTTCTTTCTTCAATGGGACTAAAAATATGGGTCATCAAATTAACATTGGTTATACTTTACTGTATATTGAAAAATATTTTAAAAATATGGTCCATATAATTATAAGACTTTTATCTAAAGAAAGTTCTTATATTAACTCTTACAACAAGTGAGTAATTGAACGTCCTCACATTAATGCCGCACCCAGTATCTATTTTTGTTCATAAGTACCTATTATTAGATATCCTTATTTCATTTGGATGTGATGTATGAATACGTAGTAGCTAGGTAATAAATAATAATTGTTGATGATATAATAAAAAAAATCTATGACTAAAATGTCTACACTGCCACGGAACAGTATAAAAAAATTAACCATTTTTCGAAAAAAAAAAAATGGTTTTAAGGTGGCCTCCGAAAAATGGGATTGTTCTGCCATCTGTAACACAGCAGCGAAACGAAACATGCATGTAATGTTCGTTCGATTTTAACCGATTTTATATTCTCGCGGAAAACTTTAAAAGTGCAATTTTTCCGTTCGAATGTGTGTACTCTATTGGTATGTTTTTTAAACATTTTTAAATCGTTTAGAACTCCTCACTTATCAAGCAATGTTGTCGATTGTTGTTTATTTTCCTGATACAAAGAAATTTAGGAAAAAATTGTACTATTGAAGCTAACGAAACAAAAAGTATTAAGAAACAGGCTAACATTATACAGGGTGTCCCACGACGAGTGAAAACTATCTGTATATGGCAAAATACTTATAGTAAAATCATGAAAATTTCTACGTTTGGGTTTTCGGATACGATCTTTTCAACTAAAATATTTTCAAAGATGGCCGACTTCCGGTTCTACCGGAAGTCAACTGTAACTTTGTTATTTTAAATGGAACACCCTGTATATTAATACATTTTTGAAATCTACGTAATATTTTAGTATACTTTTGTCTAAAAGCTTTTTTCGAAAAATGCACACTTTTTGAGTTATTGATTTTTTTTGTAGAAAAATTGACCGTTGAAGACCCTTATAAATTATTTTTTTACGAGGAGACCCTTAAAGATATGAAAATGGTTTCTGTTCGGTGGCCTTAAGCAAGGTCAAACGTAATCGAATCTATGTTGAAAAATTTTCCATTTTATACAGGGTGTGTATAAAAAGTGTTCAAAGTTTAACTTCATAAATATAAAATTTCTTCATTTTTTTGAATAGAACCACCCTGTTTTTTTTATTTTAATGCATTCAGGGGAAAAAAATAAGGCAAGTTCATGTATACTTTCCTATACCTAAACCTTACCGTTATCCAGATATTAAATGTTTTATGTAAATTTTTAGAGATGCAGGTGTGGTCTAAATTTTGATACAAGCACTAAGAAATAAAAATTATTATGTGAATTTACATGGTAAATATGACAAAGTTTTAACAAGAACATGTGCTTTATTTGCAGTAAGATATCCAGATTGACTGCGATCGAAATCGCTCATTTTTTAAAGAATACTTAACAATTTGAAGCTTTACGGTTCATTTTAAGCTCGATTTTAAGCAAAAGTTAATCGAGTTAAACCATTTGTGAGAATAATAAGATATGCTACAAAATTTTAAGGAAAATTAAAAAGCCAAAGAAAAATAGTCTGATGTTTTAAAGTAAATGTTCAAAATTGCTCGCTTGAACCTCAATGCATTTTTCAACCCTTCTCAGTATACCTTCATTCGTCGCACGGCTAATCATCATCTCAGAAAGAGAATTGAAGGAATTTCGAACTCTTAGCTCACAATCTTCTCTAGGTGTTAACTAATGTCAGTTAAATAAGTAGCATTTATTACAAAGCCTACTAAAAGTATACGTTAAAAATATAATAACAATTTAAAACCTCAAATATCTCGGAGACGACTAAAAGTTGGAATAGGATTAATAAAAACAATTTGATTTGATTTTTTTTTTAGACATGAAGAAAAAGACTTTTTTATTTCTTAGTGCTTGTATCAAAATTTGGACCACATCTGCATGCATCTCTAAAAATTTATATAAAACATTTAATATCTGGATAACGGTAAGGTTTAGGTATAGGAAAGTATACATGAACTTGCCTTATTTTTTTCCCCTGAATGCATTAAAATAGAAAAAACAGGGTGGTTCTATTCAAAAAAATGAAGAAATTTGATATTTATGAAGTTAAACTTTGAACACTTTTTATACACACCCTGTATAAAATGAAAAATTTTTCAACATAGATTCGATTACGTTTGACCTTGCTTAAGGCCACCGAACAGAAACCATTTTCATATCTTCAAGGGTCTCCTCGTAAAAAAATAATTTATAAGGGTCTTCAACGGTCAATTTTTCTACAAAAAAAATCAATAACTCAAAAAGTGTGCATTTTTCGAAAAAAGCTTTCAGACAAAAGTAAACTAAAATATTACGTAGATTTCAAAAATGTATTAATATACAGGGTGTTCCATTTAAAATAACAAAGTTACAGTCGACTTCCGGTAGAACCGGAAATCGGCCATCTTTGAAAATATTTTAGTTGAAAAGATCGTATCCGAAAACCCGAGTGTAGAAATTTTCATGATTTTACTATAAGTATTTTGCCATATACAGATAGTTTTCACTCGTCGTGGGACACCCTGTATAAGGTTGCGTGTAGGTAACGTTACATTTAGTACTGATCTCATTTGTTTTTTTTTCGGAAGTTTCTTATTTCATTTATCCTAGTTTGTTGTCCTTGTTGAAATTTTTTTTGAATTGATCACCTTGTATTTTATATAGACTATACTTTTATTTTAATTGGAGCTCGAGGAAATATATATCTGTTTACCTTGGTGGAACTGTAATAGTACTCTTCGGTACAAAAATTCGCAGTATGCACAAAACAGGTTTACGCGGAGCGAAGCAGAATGCTAGGGATACCGAGAGTAGCATAATTCTGGGAATGACTTCTGACATAATGCATCCAGTAAACCATGACCTACCTTATGACCTTATACCGTCCTGATTCCAAATAGTGATGTATGGGTCCTCCGCAGGAGATAGCTGTTGGTAAAGTCTATCTAATGTTAATTTGATGACCCATATTGTTAATCCCATTGAAGAAAAAAGCCGCCCAATAGCGTGCATAATTTTTTTTATAGATTCGAATATTGTGAAAATGTTTCTCAAATGTAATTCAAATTAATATAGTGGATTGAAATTAACCTGCATTAAATTTGTAATACAATTTTTGTACATAATGCTCATTTAGCTCTCTGAAAAGATTGTCTGCCCAGCAAGAACCACGGGGAGGTATGAACTATTCTTACCAGGAAAAAAGGATCTGGCTGGGTATGTTAGTACGTCTACGAACAAATAAAAATATTATATTGATATCAGTTCACTCAATAAATATTATATTATTAATTCATTAAACTCACTCAACTCAGAATTGTTACACGCCCATGAGAGTGAACAAATCGTTTAAAACGGTTTGAAGAATGCATTCACCCTATCCCATAAATAGTTTCATGTTATAGTGGTCCGCCTTAAAAGTGACCCGAACCCCTTCAATATTATAAGCAATATTTTACTCGATGATTGGCGATATTGGCCACCTGCAGCTGCGGTGCCAGATATTCAAAATTTTCCTCAATATAGCGGGCATACATGAAGTTGTTCTAATTAATTTCTCTTCTTGTAACAGTTTCGAGCGACGTTTTTTAATGCTTACAAATAAATTTATATTATGTATTTTTTAAGCGAGTGTCACAAAAAATGAAGTTTTACGGATCTATTAACGTCCCTGAAGTGTATCTTTTTTGGCCGCTTTTTTACTTTACGGCCGCTTTTTTACTTTACGGCCGCTTTTGCAAACAAAGTCATTATGAGGGCAACCTACTAGAAACATTTAATTTGCTTATTTGAGTTATTTCCACGTCCGATATTAAGATTGTCAAATTATGAAGGCGGCCTACTAGACACACTTAATTTGCATGTTTGAATTATTTTGAAATTGAATTAGATGGTACTTCAGTAAGCAGCTTTCCAGCAAGAACCATTGTTACGGAAAATCAAGAAAATGAAATGTTTGTTAACAATGTCATGTCTAAAAGTGGTATTACATTTTCAAAATGTAGTAAATGTACATTTAACATAACAATTAATAGCAAATAATGCCCTAATTTATTAACTTCGTTATGACCCAACTTCTGTTTATCATACTTACTGTAAGTAATTCTGTACACATCTTTGTTACTTAATAATACACTTTTCATTTGGTTAATAAAAATTTGAATCTAATCTTCCAGTTTCGTCTCTGTTTAGAAACAAAATTGTAAAAAAAAGTTGTTACCTATTTGATGAGACACTCGCTTAAAAAATTTTGTGTGCACCTCGGCCGTATGATATTTTTGGCCTCACCTGAAATTTGCTTGGCCTCGGCTACGCCTCGGCCGCAAATTTCAGATTCGGCCAAAAAAGATCAACATTACGGCCTTGGTACACAAATAACTATTTTATTAAATATTTCCAAACTAGCTTTCTAAGAACATCATGAGCTAACAGTATACTGAAGTAATGGGAAACATATGTAAAATGAGCACAACAATTTCAGAAAATATATCTGACAACATTGCTGTATTTTATGGTCCTCAAACTGACATTGGATAAACTCTACACAGATCGCTCAAAAATACCCTTAGACTCTTGTGCGAGTGTATACGGACGTAGACCTAGGACGGCGTGTGAGGAGATTGGAGAATACCAATCTCAATAGAGTATCGTTGGTGTGGATCACTAACCATTCTGACATGAAGGGAAATGAGAAGGAAGACTCTCTTACCAGAGAGGGTGCCACTCGTGCCTTTATCGGACCAGAGCCTACAATTGGCAAAAACACAGCAAAAAGTGATTCAAACTGCTGGCACAATATACCATAGATTAATGGCGAATGATCACATGAGGCCGTTATATTCTTGGCTCGTGATCCGAAATAGGAGAGCAGAGTGGAACTAATTGTTTGTTATGAGTAGTTTCACTGGTTTTCAGTGTTTTTAATTTGTGTTTTATCATGGCTATGGAGAACTATTATCTTTGGCACGTAATTATTGAGAATTCACGGGAGGCAGAGGAGGAAGTACGAATTGACAAAGATAGGGGCACTAAGTTTTTATATACTTCCAAGCGATGTAGTTTGTGGGAGCACTTCTGTTGTGAGGATTGAAACGCGACTGACTTATTTTTATTCAATTTTAGTACCGATTGATTTACTAAACAGACTACTTTTTTTATTATTGATAATATAACATAACAAAATATAAGAAATAATTAATGACAGTATCTTATGACAACCGTACAAAAAAAGAGGCCAGAAATAATTTGAAAGTGAATCTTTTGTATCAAATAATGCTGGCAACAACGCAATAATCTTGAACGTTTATATGTAGGTTCAAGAATAAGTCAACTTCGACTGTGGAATTCGATAGATCGCACGGTATAGACCCCATCGAATCATATATGGGAGATAATATAATGAGTTCCGTCAGATGAGAAAAAATTGGAAAATTTCTTCTGTTTTGCGCCGTAGAGTTCCATAAGCTTTTCGCACACCCTTTATATTCCTTACCATTTTTTCTGCATACATTGAAGGCGGATTTAGAGAATGCATAAGTATAATATTTTTATTAATGCTAGCTATTACAACTTTTCTAAACATTGTGCTTAAGAAATAGGTCATTTATCCATTCCTGAATTCATAAGCATAATCATAAGTGTTAGTGACAAACTTTTCCAAACTTATACTGACAGGTTAATTTTAACAAAAATGATGATAGTGTACTTATTACTTTATTTATATCTTGATCACAGATTATAAAAGAGGACAGATGCGAAAGCTTGACAGAGAACAGTAAAAAAGAGAGAGATGGGTGGACATACCCATTTAAAAGTCCATCGTCGTATGTCGACTCCGTTCGGTCTGCTTCGCGAGACTTTTCAACAGGGTTATCAATTTGCATAATATTTCCCTTAATTCGGGATCACAGGTCGAATATCTTATAAGCATTATTTTTAAAGTTATACAGATACAAATATTCGACAATTACTTGTTTTAAATCAATTTCATCAACATTAAAAGAATTCTACAATTTAAAAGATTATTATGTATAAAAATCATACCATAGATATATACTTTTTTCCACAAACCATCTTTGGCAACCATGCACAATAACCGTGACGGTTTGGCTCAAAAATCAAAATACAAAACGCGATTTTGACACTTCAGTTTGAAGGTTGTCAATCCGCGATATTATTTGTGTTATTTGACTAATCGCTTGTAGGTTGTGGTAATATTAACTGAAAATAGTGTACATTAGTGTCATATAATTGATATGAGTCTTCCTTACTATTTAAATTCTCGTAGTGTGTATAATATTTGCCCTTACTATTGTTTTTTTTGGATTGTTACATTGTCACATTCATACATACTGTCAAGTTGATACTTATGTGTATGTTTTTTGTGGATTAAAGCCTAAAAGTCGAAGGTTTTTTATATTACAATTTAATCCACAAAAATTACTGAAGAATTACAAATGGATAAGTTTTTACGTCCCGAGAAATTCGACGTGAATGCCAATAACACTAACGCTTCCAAGGAATGGAAACACTGGTATACGACTTTCAAAAATTTTCTGGAGAGTACAAAGCCCGAAAATCACGACAAACTCAAACTTCTTATCAACTACATATCTCCAACGATTTTTGAACTCATCTGTGAATGCACGACTTACGAAGATGCTATCAAAACACTAGAAAATGCGTATAGCAAACCTGTGAATGAAATATATGCTAGACATATTCTTGCTACGAGGAAACAAGAAAATGGTGAGTCGATAGATCAGTATTTACAGTCCCTTAAGATACTGAGTAAAGAATGCAATTTTAAAGCAGTAACTGCTGAAGAAAACAGAAATGACTTCATAAGAGACACCTTTATCAGAGGTTTAGTAACACCTCATATCCGTCAACGACTTTTGGAGAATAGTACTCTCACACTAGACCAGGCATTTTCTCAATCAAGATCTTTGGAAAGTGCACAAAAATATTCAGAATCTTACAATTTTCCATCATATCAGTCTTGCGTCAATGCAACATCTTCTTCCAATACTGCTGGAGAACATCCGAACCATTCCGAAGTAATGAATCATGTCGAAAATATTTCTTTTAATGCTGCTACCGCACAAAAATGTTATTTCTGTGGCAGAAACAAGCATCCTCGCACCGTATGCCCTGCGCGGGACAAGATCTGTCAGTACTGTAAGAGATTGGGACATTTTTCTATGGTTTGTATGAAGTTAAAACTGGCAAAAGAAAATAAATCTACTTCAGCTTCCACCCTAATGGCTCCCACCTCGTCTAACCATTCCCATTGTTCAACTGAAACTACAACTTCGGACCACATTATTGCTTCTACAAACCATCCTCTCAGTTTATCAAAAAGTCTTGTTAATGTTAAAATAAACAACATGCACGCTACTTCCCTGATAGACACGGGCAGCTCTGATAGTTATCTAAACTATACTTTCGCTAAGGAGCGTAAATTCAACATACATCCCAGCACTGGAAAAGTTTCAATGGCTTCAGTTTCTCTGTCTTCATCAATAAATGGTTACTGCTATATAGACTTGGAAATTCTTGGAAATGTTTATACAAATTTCAAAGTATCTCTTCTACCAAAATTGTGCACTGATTTAATAATTGGTCACGATATTATGAAGCAGCACTCCAAACTTGACATCAGTTTTGGTGGAAGCAAACCTCCTCTCTCTATATGCTGCCTCACTGAAGCGAAAGTCGCTCCTCCACTTCTTTTCGGCAATATAACCAAAGACTGTAAACCCATAGCTTGCAAACCTCGACGACATTCGGAAGAAGATGAAAAATTTATCACGAACGAAATCAGAAATCTGCTGAAAGAGGGTATAATTGAAGAAAGTACGTCACCTTGGAGAGCACAAGTTTTGGTAACGAAGAATGAACGTCACAGAAAGAGAATGGTCATAGATTATTCGCAGACCATCAATAAGTTCACCTTGTTGGACGCGTATCCTGTTCCAAATATTGAGGATCTGGTTGCTAAAATTGCCAAATATCGAGTGTTCAGTTCTATTGACCTGAAAAGTGCTTACCACCAAATCCCTATTGCAGACAGCGAAAAATTTTACACAGCTTTCGAAGCATGTGGTCGACTGTATCAATTTCGTCGGATTCCATTCGGCGTTACTAATGGAGTAGCCTGTTTTCAAAGAACCCTTGATAAAATAATATCAGATGAGAATTTAAAAGGGGTATTCACCTATTTGGATGACATAACTGTATGCGGCGAAGATCGGTCAACACATGATGCAAACCTCAGGAAGTTTATGTCCGTCATCGACAAATATCAGCTTACAATTAATGAAAATAAGTCTAAATTTTCACAAAAATCTATATGTCTTCTAGGGTATGTGATAGAAAATAGTACTTTGAAACCTGACCCTAGTAGATTGGAACCACTTTTGAAGTTGCCTGTGCCACAAGATATATCTTCTCTACGACGAATAATTGGAATGTTTGCCCACTACTCCAGGTGGATCCCAAAATATTCTGATAAAATCAGGAGACTTATTGACTGTAAGTCATTTCCCGTATCAGCTGATGCTGCCAAAATGTTCAATGAATTGAAAGACGATATTGCAAAAGCTCTTTTGTGGACAGTCTCTGGTGATGAACCTTTGGTCATTGAAACAGATGCGTCAGACATTGCTTTAGCCGCTACACTGAACCAAGGAGGGCGACCTGTAGCATTCCATTCAAGAACTTTTTCAGGATCTGAAAAGGCACATTCTTCTGTAGAGAAAGAAGCTTATGCTATCATAGAGTCCATAAGAAAATGGAAACATTTTTTAATAGGAAGACATTTCAAAATCATCACAGATCAAGAGGCTGTCTCGTTCATGTTTCACAGAAAGCATTCTAGTAAAATTAAAAACGAAAAGATTCAAAGATGGAAGTTGGAACTATCGTGTTTCAGCTACGATATCGTTTACCGTCCTGGACGATCAAATGAAGCAGCTGATGCCTTCTCTCGAATTTGTGGAACCACAAGTAGTAATAAATTATTCGATTTACACCAGTCACTCTGTCATCCAGGCATCACAAGAATGTACCATCTTGTACGTCATCGAAATCTTCCATTTTCTTTCGAAGATGTCAAGAAAATGATTTTGTCTTGTCCTGTTTGTGCCGAACTGAAGCCAAGATTTCTCAAACTCAAGAATTCGCATTTGATTAAAGCAACTTCACCGTTAGAACGTCTTAACATTGATTTCAAAGGTCCATTGCCCAGCTGCACTAAAAACAAATATCTCTTGACAATTGTTGATGAGTACTCGAGATTTCCATTTGCATACCCTTGCAAGGATATCACTACTGCATCTGTTATAAATTGTCTCGTGGAATTATTTTCAGTTTTTGGAATGCCTGCTTACATTCATTCGGATCGAGGATCACAGTTTTTATCTAATGACTTAGTTAATTTCCTTCATTCTAAAGGAGTTGCAACCAGTCGAACAACACCATATAACCCTGAAGGAAACGGACAAATAGAAAGGTACAATGGAATTATATGGAGAAGTATAAGTTTAGCTCTTAAAAGTAAAGGCTTAGGAACACAAAAATGGGAAGAAGCTCTTCCAGATGCACTCCATTCCATTCGATCTCTGTTGTGCACTGAAACAAATTGTACACCCCATGAACGTATGTTCAATCATCTCCGTCGATCATCCTATGGAACATCGTTACCAACTTGGTTGAAGCCATCCACATCTGTATTTTTGAAGAAGTTCATTCGTCACAGCAAATACGATCCCTTAGTGGAAGAAGTTGAACTATTAGAGGCAAATCCAGAATATGCTCTAATTCGTCACCAAGATGGAAAAGAATCAACTGTGTCACTGAAACACCTAGCACCTTGTGGAGATATAACTTTATCATCAGACGCCAACGTTAATATGGATTCAGAGGAACTACAAACGACAGTTAACTCCCCATCTGAAGACAAGGTTTCTGCAGACTTTCAGTCACGAGAAGAATCTTCTGAAATTGAGATAACTGAAAATCTTCCAAGTAATACTGAACCAGAAGTACCTACAGTCCGTCGTTCTGCTAGAGAGCGACATCCTCCGGAGCATTTAAGTTGTTATGAACTTTAATAAACCTGGGGAGAATGTCATATAATTGATATGAGTCTTCCTTACTATTTAAATTCTCGTAGTGTGTATAATATTTGCCCTTACTATTGTTTTTTTTGGATTTTTACATTGTCACATTCATACATACTGTCAAGTTGATACTTATGTGTATGTTTTTTGTGGATTAAAGCCTAAAAGTCGAAGGTTTTTTATATTACAATTAGTATATTATTTTTATAAAATGAATAAACATCACGGGGGAGTGTATTGTTCATACAGAGACTGTCCAAATAAATTTTATTCAGAAAGAAAAGTGAAGAACCGGCACTGGAAACTGTTATTGTTCCCAAGTCAACATTTTAGTAAGAAATTCTAAAGAAATTTTAAACCGGCGACATCGTGGCCATACCGAGTTAGGGCCCCCGCAGACTGCAGACTTTTTATCGGCCGATAGTTTGGTCGGGTTCTTAATCAGTATGGAGAGGAATGCCTTATTGGCCGATACTGAATCGCTGTAGTGTGCGCATATGCATTCCTCTCCATACTGATTAAGAAGCCGACCAAACTATCGGCCGATAAAAAGTCTGCAGTCTGCGGGGGCCCTTAAAGGTCCAAGGTCATTGAAATCGGAGTTGAAAATCCTTTGATGTTTTGCCGGGATTTGTATCTGTTCTCTTTTATAATCTGTGTCTTGATTCTGGACAAACTTTTGAGATTAACAAGTATGACAGTGACATTTGGTAATAAAAATACGGCGCAATGGAATCCACGCAAACCCACTTCCTATTTCAGCACATCATCCATAAGAGTTGAAAGTTGAGAACTTTAAGGTTATGCTTTATGGAATGTTAACGACTTGGATAAACCGTCTCATTTGCAACTACAGTGTTCAGCTTTTATGAGTTATGCCTCATTCCGTAGCATGGAAGTGATTTCTGGAATTTTAGTATTTTTTGTTAATTTATTGCCTTTTGATTTACAGAGTTTTATGAACTGATTTCACTGCGAATTTCTATTGATTTTTGTACTCCTTGGGGTTTTCAAATTCATTAATTGTCGTCTTCTGATTTCAACCCATCTACTGCTGCCTGGTGCTTGGTGCATTTTTGGTGAATTTCATACAGGAATATTTTTAAAGTTAAAATTGACAGTACTCGTTGTTTTCATTAGTGGCCCATAATAATAAACAATGACGCAGTAGCATCTGGTGATAAAACTATTATCAGTTTGATAGCTTTCAACTTCTCTATTTCAGCCAATTAAAATCGTAGAAAAAGAGACAGATCACGCACACAAATTGTATTTCCACAGGTAATATCACACTGAATACAACTCATAAATTTAATCTTGTTTATGTACGAATGTAGTCTATTGAAACTATCATGATTGTTCCAAATTATATGCCCGAAAGTTTTGTTATATTTTATGTTTTACACTGAAGTTTGCATATATATATATATATATATATATATATATATATATATACACGCAAAGTGAGTCAGTTTACAGTAATGAGAGGTATAAATCCGCCAGGGAATTAACTAGATCAAGCTTTGATGCCCAGACAAGACAACTGGACAAGTGAATCGATAACCACACTAATATAATGTTTAATGTCTAACTAGGATGTAGACCATCGACATGTGTTAAATGATAATTGTGTGTCCAGTGAGACAGATGCTGGAGATGCATTATTTGTAGGTACATGGATTGGGCACAATTTACTATAATTTAGAACCGTCACTGTTTCTGAATCTGTTAATTTGATAAGTTGATTCAAAATCGGTTTATTAACTTAATAGGTACACATTACAACATTATGTGTGAGCTAAAGAAGCTAACAGTAACAAAATACATTTCAAAAAGCTTTTCAAACGGTATCAACAGTGCAATTTGAGAAACTAAAAGTTTCGTTATATGGGACAACACGATTATTATTTGAGGATTATACTCACACTTGAATATTTAATATATATATATATTTGTATAGTTGTAATTTACCAAATGACTGAAACATTTTAAAACTCATTCAGCTCCACTCCTTTAGAAGTTTAGAACGAAATATGTGAACAGAATGTAAGAAAAACTCCAGGATACGACCTAATCACTGGCCAAATATTTGAGCAGCTCCCCTGTAAGGCTGTTACTCTCCTAACTAACATTTTCAATCGAAAATTGAGTTTATCCTACTAACCCATAGTTTGGAAATTTGCTGTGATTATTAAGATCCCCAAGCCAGGAAAACCACACATCCAAACTACATTCTACCGACCCATCAGCTTGCTTCTAGCAATAAGCAAAGTCTTCGGGAGATAAGTGCTGCTGAGGATTCACACAGACCATAATCTCCAAACACACTGCCAAAACAAAAGTTTGGCTTCGGCGAAGACCATTCAACCACTCAACAAGTTCATCGAATAGTTAAACAAATATCATAATGTATGGAAGGAAAGAAATATTGTAGCACTGTGTTCCTAGATATCTCTCAAGCGCTTGGTAAAGTTTGGCATAGAAGCTTGCTCCACAAACTGAAACATACATTATCCAGTAACTATTTCTTTCTACTTTCGTCAAATTCGCTAACCATAAATTCGATATGCCCTATAAAATTAGGAGTCCTACAAGGCAGTGTTCTAGATCCCCTGCGCTTCCTACTGTATACGTCTGATCAACCTGAAACCAACTATACCACAATTGCTTTCTTTGCCGACGATGTGGCGATACTTTTAGTAGATGATGACCCTATAACATCATCTCAATATATGCAAAACCACCTCAACATTCGCAATAAATAGTATATACAATGCGAACTGAAATAAACAAGACAAAATCAGTCCAAGTAACATTCACCACGCGTCACAGAACATGCTCACCCGTAAGGATGGATAACGAATGTATACCTACAGCATCAGAGATAAAATATCTTGGTATTTATCTGGATCAACGTCTTACATGGAAGAAACACATGAAAATGAAAAGATAACAGCTTGACATTAAGTTCCAACAGATGTACTGGCTACTACGTCGACGTGATCAAAACTCTTTCTCCTTATTAAAATCCTGCTAAATGAAACGATGCTTCGCTGTCGTGCTCGAAAAATCGCGCGTGTTTTAAAGACCTTAATATCCACTTATACTTTAATATACTATATTGTATACACTGTGTTATTTATAAGATGAGAGATAGGGATTCCTGTACAAAAATGTCAAACACGAGCTAACTTTTTTACCAAATAGCGTTTATAAAAAATAAACAGATTGGAAAAGTTCGTTGAAAAATAAGTTTAAATGTTTCATTAATTTTCTTAAATTTGCTCTGGTTTAATGAAAAAATGGATAGTTATGTTCAAAATAACTCCACTTCCATACCACTTTCGAATATTTACGAGTGCTGAGGACATAGCCAACAGGTTTAGAGAACAAGAAATTGAGAAGTCAAACCTGAAGTATGGCGGTTCGATTCACCGCTGAGGTATAATATTTTTTTTTTTATATTCATCTTGTATTTACTATACAGGGTGTCCCAGCCGAGTTTAACCCATTTTAAATGCTTATAACTTTTATACCAGTTGTGTTAGCCACCTGCGGTTTAAGCCATTCCTTTTCTCTTGGCCTAAAGTTTTTTCTAGTTGGTACCAAATTTTGTCTACAATTATACAGTGGGAGTAAGAAAATTGCCTTTTTTCGACATTAAAATTTTCAACCATTTTTAATGGAACACCCTGTATATTGCAACGCCATAATTAGGAGTCCTGTCCAAGGTATACATATACCAATAAACATCGGACTTGTACCTTGAGGTTTTAACAGCAAAAAATTAAAATAGTAGTCTGGATATTTTAGCAAACGTATTTTTTATTAGCATATTTGGAACTACATATACATTAATAGAGAAATAAATATTAATCTAAAAAAACTGCTGTACCTATATGTTGACCGTTCTGTTCTACGCATTTATGAAGTCGGACCATTTAATGGTTGAATGAATTGTGTAACATATCTTGGGGAATCGTTTCAATTACTGCACGAATATTCCTCTTAAGATCATCCAAATTATGTGGAAGGGGGTTATAGCACCTATCCTTGACATAACCCCAGAGAAAAAAGTCTGGAACTGTCAAGTCAGGAGAGTACGGTGCCCATTCTATAGGGCCAGTTTACTATGGATACCTAGTTACGTTTTTTTTTATACGTTTGCTAAAATATCCAGACTACTATTTTAATTTTTTGCTGCTAAAACTTCAAGGTACAAGTCCGATGTTTATTGGTATATGGATACCTTGGACACGACTCCTAATTATGGCGTTGCAATATACAGGGTGTTCCATTAAAAATAGTTGAAAATTTTAATGTCGAAAAAAGGCAATTTTTTTACTCCCACTGTATAATTGTAGACAAAATTTGGTACCAACTAGAAAAAACTTTAGGCCAAGAGAAAAGGAATGGCGTAAACCGCAGGTGGCTAACACAACTGGTATAAAAGTTATAAGCATTTAAAATGGGTCACTCTCGGCTGGGACACCCTGTATTGTATTCAAATGAAGAAGTTCGCCACGAAAAACTGTAATACTAAATATACTTAAAATAAACTGAAAATATTTTTTGTTTCTCAAATACTAGAAACGTTTAGCATTGTCCAGAATAGTTCTACACTGGACAATTATTTTCTTCTATGCCAATAATATTGGAAAAGTAAATACTGATAAATAGATTAACAGAGGTGCAATTGTAACTAACAAAACAACCGCTGGACTCGTCCAGTTAGTTTTAGTATCTCGTTTCCCCAGATGTCCACGTTTGCGGCAAAATCAGTGTGTTTTAATTTGACAGATAGCTCTCGCTAGGGATTTCAGGCCTACCAACTTATGTAAACTATAAAGGGCACGTGTGAAAAATTAACGCGAATGTGTCACGTTCTGTCTCGTTATTCAAGTATTTACAGTGTATTAGATCAGAGTCGTACAATTAACCAGATGGTTGGGAGGGTTTTTAGCAAAGTAGCAGCTATATTTAGTTTTGAATTTCTATAAACGAGTCATAAAAATATTTAACCAGCTGGTATAGATTAGTGGATCCCTATTTAGTCCAGGAAATACATCTCAAACCTCACCAATGACTTTCACAGCGACAAAATTTTCAGTTTTTCAAATTTTCTGATGATTTTGGTATCTTTAAAATGCCACTGTGTTATTCCTTGCCAGAAAAAATATGTTCAGTTCAAAAATGAGTGTTTCTGGTACAATTTAGTGCAGAAAGGGAAAAGGCAGTCTCCGAGAATATATTCCCACAAACGTGTGTCCCTAAAGCTTCCTGTTGGTGACAGTTTTGTTCCTTTTTTCAATAACAGATTAAGCTTGGAAAGCCAGCCAAAGGATTAGCAAAAATAATGGAACATTATGCTCACAAAAAAGGAGTATCGAAAGCATATGGGAAACCACAGCGCAGATGCTACAAGGAAAGTTCATGTAAAAATAGCCCAATTTCGGCAATTTCTCGAAAAAATAACTTCAAAGTGACAAGAAGGAAACGAAGTTCTGAAGCTTATATGACACAGGAATTGATAAAAATAATAAAAATTCATGAACGAAAATTAAACATGAAAAAAGAATATACGGCGTATCGAATACAATCCAAATTTTTGAAGGTGTCATATTCCTAGATTTAAAATTAATTCGGAAAAAGAAACATCAGTCCCAAATTCACACGATAGGATATTATTATGAATATATTTATTCATTAAATCTTGTGATATACAGGGTGGGGCAAACTTCTGACATCGGAGGATTACATCGTTGTGGTACGAGATGAAACTTTAAGATTTTGTGTGAGCTGATACAGTTACTGAGGGCACATTTTGAAAATACTTTCGTTTCTACAGGGTGTTCCAAAACCACGTAGCAGCACAAACTTACATTTTTTTGAATGGAACGTACTATATTTTGTTCAAGAATCGAAAAGATCTCACCGAGAGCGTTACAAAAATATAGCATTCTAATATATTATATGGGTGTTTTAAAAAGATATGGCCAATTATTGATAAAAAAGACCTCCTCTTTAACACTCTGTTAAACAGTAAATCAAAATAAATCAACAGGTTTTTGTATTCAATTGTCATTCACATATCATTGGCTGTGCTCAGTATCAATTACTTTTTTATCTGTGGCTTCTTTAATACAGGGTGAAACAAAACGCAAATCAAGCAATATCTCAAAAATTTTAAATGAATCACCCTATAAGTCTTTTCACAATTTGTTAGTGCAATTAATAATCTTTCAAACGATATAGCACATTTAGGGTATAAGTTGATGGAAAACCGTAAATATTTTATGATAATGATCAAAAACAAGTATTTTACGTACACAAATTAAATGGTTTCAAATTTTTACATGCAACGTGTAAGGCATAAATTTTAATTGTAATTTTGGATGCATCTACAATATTTAATCACTAGGCTACTGTCAAAATAGTATCTACTAATAAATGTCAAAGAAATATTGCTGTATTCTTCGTTTGTGTTCATAGGTTTAAATAATAAATAACTATAATGAATTTTTTGCAGGAAAACATGATCAATATGATTTATGTGTTAGGAGAATGTTCAAAAAATTGTTTACTTGCTCCAAGAGTATATCGTGAAAGATATCCCAATCGAAGACATCCAAATGAAAGAGCTTTCTTAAGACTTAAGGAAAGAATCGACACATCAGGTAATGTTTCCTATCAACCTCATGCTCTTCCAAAACGTGTTTTCAATGGAGACAACAACTTTTTAGTAATGACAAATTTTTGAACATTCCCCCAACACGTAAATTATATTGATCATGTCTTTCTGCGGAAAATTCATTATAGTTATCTATTATTTAAACCTAAGAACACAAACGAAGAATACAGCAATATTTCTTTGACATTTATTAGTAGATACTCTTTTGACAGTAGCCCAGTGATTAAATATTGTAGATGCATCCAAAATTACAATTAAAATTTATGCCTTACACGTTGCATGTAAAAATTTGAAACCATTTAATTTGTGTACGTAAAATACTTGTTTTTGATCATTATCATAAAATATGTACGGTTTTCCATCAACTTATACCCTAAATGTGCTATATCGTTTGAAAGATTATTAATTGTACTAACAAATTGTGAAAAGACTTATAGGGTGATTCATTTAAATTTTTTGAGATATTGCTTGATTTGCGTTTTGTTTCACCCTGTATTAAAGAAGCCACAGATAAAAAAGTAATTGATACTGAGCACAGCCAATGATATGTGAATGACAATTGAATACAAAAACCTGTTGATTTATTTTGATTTACTGTTTAACAGAGTGTTAAAGAGGAGGTCTTTTTTATCAATAATTACCCATATCTTTTTAAAACACCCATATAATATATTAGAATGCTATATTTTTGTAACGCTCTCGGTGAGATCTTTTCGATTCTTGAACAAAATATAGTACGTTCCATTAAAAAAAATGTAAGTTTGTGCTGCTACGTGGTTTTGGAACACCCTGTAGAAACGAAAGTATTTTCAAAATGTGCCCTCAGTAACTGTATCAGCTCACACAAAACCTTAAAGTTTTATCTCGTACCACAACGATGTAATCCTCCGATGTCAGAAGTTTGCCCCACCCTGTATAAGCCGACATAATCCGTGTTTTCTTATTAACCTGTAGTATAGATGCCTGAAGAGTTATTGTTTTGAAGGAGAGTTTAGTTCTATGAGATCTCTGGAGTTCTCTATAACCTCCATCTGAGGCTTGACGCTAAGGGAACCGGGGCACGAGGGTCATGAGGGTAACAAGTTAACAAGGCTCATCAATGCCATTCGTTGGGCCGAAAACTTTCTGCGGCGTGTCAAAAACCATAACAAGAATGGAAACAAAGAAGTAGGTCGCCCATAAATCTTTGAAATGATGGAGAAACTCAACAGGACAAAGGCAAGCAAAACAGTTCATATCAGAACACTAGCCAAAATTCAGAGTAGATTTGATGGCCAAATATAGGAAAACTGTCGAAGATGTAGTGGGTCTGTTAAGGGGGCATTGTGAGCTCAATAGGCATTTAAAGCTGATGGGATTGACGAACGAAGATATGTGCAGGTTTTGTCACCTAGAAAAAGAAACGACAGTACACATTCTGGTAAATGTGCAGTTTTTTGCATCAGGCGAAGGAAAACCATTGACAGAAAAATATATGAAAGGTTCAGTCTCCACGCTAATAGAATTTTTTAAAAGAGTCAGGCTGGATTACGTATTCTAGAGTCTGGAAGACCACAATAGATCTGAAAAGGTCGCAATGGAATAGGCCAAGAGCCACCTCATAAAATGTATCTATTTAAGGGTCAATGGGCCGTGGAGCAAACCACGTGAAAAACTTAGTGCCCGAACTATTATTTTGAAGATTTTGCATCGAGGTTGTCCAAGTAACGTGCCCAGCTGAAATCTGATGAAGGTGAAAATATACATCGCAATATCTCAGTGATATTTTCAGTAATAATATAACAAGAGAGTGAGAATAAATTGAGAATAATTTGACAGATTTTTTAAAACTTGTTGCCAGGCAATAGTAACGAGAGCCCGCAGGGCTCGATTAGCTTTTTACAAATGGCAACAAGTTTGAACAGAATCTGTCAAATTATTTTCCAATTTATGGAACTCACGAGTTATATTTGACTGGATTATTTTTTAATTCACAAATTCTTTGGTGAAGGTCTTAAATTGTCTCCATATACACTTATTACTTATTAGAGTATCTTTCAAGATAGTTTCTAAAATCTTTTTTTGTTATTTCTATATCAGAAAAAGGTACTAAACCGATGATTTCCACCCGTCCAAACGTCAAAAAATTGCCACGACAAAACAAAAAATTGCCAGTTCAATACCTTCAAATTTGGTCAGTTATCAATTTTTAGTGAAATAATCAGTATAATACCAAATGATAATGTATTGCTGTTGGTTTAAACCACCAAAATGTTAGATTTTGACAAGTGAAAAAAATAATCAGGTTTAATTTGAAATAGTATTTTTCAATTTTTGCTATCAATGATTTGTTGTTCGTTTTGTAGTATTTATGTATTCGCTTTATTGAAAATGTGTTTTTGTTTTATTATGTACTCAAATACTTATCGGTAACAAGAGAGTTAGACCACAGGAACTACAAGAGTGCATATTTATCAGCAGTTTCAATGTTTTTCTTCACAATAACTTTGTCAAGATAATTAGCAAAAAATTTAGATAGAACTGCAGATGTTTTGAAATCAATTTAGCATAGAATTCAAGAAAATTGTAATTTGCACGGAAAGTATAATACCTAGGTAAAGGACACCCTCATACCATCCGAAAGAGGAGATTTTTTAGAAAATGGTGAATTAATGGAATATTGGATGCTCTATTCAAAATAATCCCGATATTACACATTGAATGATTCAATAATTTAACTAATAATTCTGAACACCCTGTGAAGAGATGTTTAGTACTTAATCGTGGAATACACTCAACGAATGTCTGTCTATTGAGATGTAAAAGAAAATTCGGAAGAATTTGTTATATCAATGAGTTATTAATTTTTTTTAGAAATGAAGTGACAAACATTTAAAAATTTTCACTGTTTTGCCAAAAACCTCCGTCATGGTAGTCGTGATCAACCCTGTATATAAGAACTTCCAAGCTGACAGCTTTCAATTTTTTTTCCGGAAAAACTGTTAATTGTTGTTACATAATTTTTCCACTTAAAATTTATATTTCACATACCAATTCTTGATAGCGATTGGTCAAAATTAATAGGAAGAAAATAATCGCCGCAAAAATCTAGCTTCGTATCAGATTTTTAATACATGAGTAAAATATTCAAATTAAACCTCTGAACCATTCATGTCCACGTTAGAGGAAGATACAATTTGTTTGTATGAGAAATAGTCAATTTTTGTTAATTGAGATGTGAAGAACTATCCGATCCACTATAAAAACAAATAATCGTATGCTAGTCGGTATGTTAAACTTTCGCTTTGATACTTCCTACTGTTGTTTCTCATCTCCCTCTGAACAAACCGTCCTTACAATCCCATTCAGTCAAAATTATTCAACTACCATTTTAATATTGAGTAAGACTACACGTTTTTGACAGGCCCTCAAAAATTGAATTAGTATTGTCTGCTTACACTCCATTGTACTCGATTTCACGATTTGCCGAATTTTACCTGATATCCGTCAATGCCATTGTCATGATCCGATTATGAGATACATCTCCATTTATATGTGAAATTTTATACAAAAATTTTGGATTTTGGGTAAAAAATAACTAAATATTAGCAGATGTGTATAAGGGTCGTTTTAGATTTGAAGCTTAAAAACTGCACTAATACATGCGATTCTTTTTAAATACGGGATATCCTGTTACGGATAAATAAGTAATAGAATAACTAGATGAGATACTTGATATTATTGATAACACACAGGACATAATCTACTTAAATGTATTGACCACAAGGATGGTGCAAAAAATGGGCTACTGTAAAATTTCATATGATATCTGTTAGATCATAGGGATAAGCAGTAGAAAACAGATCTCTCCAGGTTACTCATTTTATTTAATGTTGTACTAAGAGCTGTTTAAACTTCCTCTCTTCTTGCTCGATCATCATAATATCAATTGACACTGAAGCCTGAATTGTCGCAATGACTTTCAACATTATATCCGAATATATTGTGATTAGTATACAAATTTGTATTGTTTGCAGTTATTAAGAGAGACAAAACGTATAGTTATTTATGTAACAAGTGTGTAAAATAGCCTTTTTTTGACGAATGTGAATATGAGTCGAAAAAAGTCCTATACATACGAATTGCATACAATATTTTTCCTACTATCGAAAACTTTATCAATACCCAGAGGTTTTGGTATATTTTATCATTTCATTTTTCCTACACTATTTGCAAAGTAATCTTCTGAGAGATCCATCTTCATTATTATAATAATCTAAAATAACATCACAGTTTCCTAAAAATATTCAATACTTGAATATAAATAGGTACAATACAATACAATACCCGTTTATTATACCTATATTTTTGTAAGACTGGATACTTTTGACTACATACCTACATTTTGGAGTTTTTTTAAGCACTAGTGCGTGAAATAAAGTTCAAATTTCGCGCTCAATCAAAAATGACTGCTGACATAAGGAGTACGTTCGAAATATATGGATCGAAAACAGTCATTCAGGTGTTTTTGGTTTTTTTTATTCAATTGCGCATGTGTTGAAAGTGAAACATAGCCCACGTTTTATGAAATTTTTAGATGTGGTCATATAATAATTCGTTGCACTTGATATTGGTGATTATATCACCGATTTTTTGAATCGTTTGAATAATTCAGCAGGCGATCTAAGTACTGGAGTATTCAGGATATCACCAGAAACTATATATGAAGAATAAATTCTAAGGAACTCTTTCTTAGAAAACTGCTGGGATAAAAACTAGATGTACATCTCTCATTCTAAGCAGTTTACGTTAAGCAGTGCCACATATACCGCGAAATAAAAGCATGTTTGAAGGTTTAGGATGAGACGATAGATTTCTAGCAAAAGTTACATTCGAAAAACAGGGCATAGCTAGACGTGACAAAACAAGACAAGACATGTGAAAGTACCAGGTGTCTTATTCAGAGACCTGGTATATCTGAAACTGTTTATCAAACAGCTTATAGAAAAAAATCTGTATTATACAAACTGGCATACAAGAAACACTGGTATCGAGTTTTATACTTCACCGATAGAGAGCGTAGTTCACAATAATAACACAGAAATTATGTTTCTATGATAAATGGTTATAGTGCCACAAAATTTTAATATCCGTAATCATTAGATCATTTCAAGTAATTTGATTCCTTTTTCTGTTATTTTTCAGGAAAACAATAGTAGGGTTGGTGGGAAAGCTGAATGAATAGCTTTTGATTTTAATAAAATTAGTATTATTTGGAAGGGAATTCCATGCCTAACATTCTACACACGTTCCAGCCCAGTTGATTGAACGGTTGATAGGTGACGGTATTTGAAGAACCTTCAAATGCGATGCTATATTTTTCAATTATTTACTTGAGAGAGGATGAAATTTGGAAGAAAACGGAAAATCCGTATCTCAATATCTATTTTCCATGCTAAAACAGAAGGAAAAATGTGTATAAATGAAAATAGCATTTTGTAAAACTCAACAGACCAACAAAAACAGCAAAAATAAACAACATTTTCCTTTCCGATGCTGATGAAAAAAAGAAAAGTAGTTTATACTTTGTCAAAACTGTCAATTGAAATTTGTTATTCATTGAATAATGTTTGCAGGTCTGGTCTGGAATATTAAATATTCAATTCCACCACAAAGATACGAATCTTATAAATAAAGAACTGGAAATATGCTACCTCTTCCTATATTTCTATTGTTCATTATATGGTATGAAAAATGCATCAATTCCTTTGTAAAGTGGACTGACGGCCATCTTGTTGTACTGCTTCAATAACACTCCATTAATACTGCAGACTGCCGGTAACTCTACAAATGCACTTCCGAACTATCGAATTTGTCATATTATTGAGTACTGCTGCCCCCTAGAGTCCGGAATTTTTCACAAAAGAGTACTTTGTAACCCCAAAACTTACAGCTCCAATGATCAAATTCTATATGTTGTACTCTAAAGTGGAAATTAATCCACAATAAGCCCAGGAGGCTGAGGTGGTACCGGCGAAGGGACGGCTCCGAAGGAAAAAAAAAGTGGAAATTATACTTCACTCCATAATAGATAATAATGGTGACGGATTGGATAGTAGTGGAATTACCGGGGGTTCTTCTGTGATATGGACATTGGACATCTCCTGAAAATCTTAAATTACGATCGCCATTTGAAAGTTCATCAAAAACAAATGGGTCTATAATTTCAACTAAAATCCCACACCATCCATAAACTAACCAATGAATCTGTTAAAATATTGTTGCATCCAGTGTGGATTATAATTAAATTAGTTGTGGGCATTATAACTATTTACACATCCATCACTGGGAAATGTAGCTTCATAGAATCACATTAAATTTGATAGAAAAAAATTTGTATTTCCATTGAGCAGATCCTTAAGCCAATCATAATGATTATTGCAGTGTATTTAGAGTATTTTATTGTGATATATTCGTTTTATTTTGATTTAGTGCATTCTTCGACATTGCTTGAATTGCTTAGGTACTTGAGAAGCTATATCTGACTTTACTAAAGGATCATTAATGATCAATTGAGTCAATACAAAACAAACCAAACTAGACTATAGTGTATTTTCATGATATTGATAGCTAAAGAGCTCATTATACTTTCAACAACGTGTCTGAAACACTTCAGGGTAAGTTGGGTGAGAATAAGTTCTCAGATTATTCAATTTATTTGATTGGTGAGCTCTACATACAGAGTAGGTACGCAAAAGTCCGGGACCGGATAAGTATTGAAGAAAGTATGAAATTTTTGAAAAAGCTTTTCATACCAGAAATTTCACTTCATCTTAACTATAATTTGAAAATATTTAAAAAAATACATGGTGTTCCAGTGTTGTGTATCGAACCAATTTTTTTCCTTCAAATGAGCCTATGGCTATCTAATAGCAGATTTAAAAAGATCACGTTTCAAGCCTTTCGAAAATATAGGGGTTCTGCTATACCAAGTGGTTAAATAGATATAGCCACTTTCACAGAAAAATCCATCCACGTAGACATTTTATAAAATAACATAACGCAAAAAGTATGTTTTAAACATGAAAAAAATGAAAATAAAAAGATATTTAGTATTAATTTTGAGAACCTACAAGACCTTATCTCTCAATAATCATAATTAATTTACTATAGGTAAGAGAATCTTGCAGCTTTCGCGTTTCGTGAAATGGATTTTATTACTTCTAGTTGTTTGTGGGTATATAGTTCCGGTTTTATTCATATTGTATTCAATGTTCTGAATCATAATAACCAAACAATTTTCTAGACAACACTTTTGAAACTTTTTTGTTTGCTGATATTTCAGTGATTTTTCTGTGAAAGTGGCTATACCTTTTCAACCACTCGGTATAGTATCTCAGAATTCTTCATTTTCTTAAGTGCTAAGGGCGTGATCTTTTTAAATCTGCCATTGGATTTATGGTATAATTCGATTATTCAGAAATTTTATATTTTCTGCTATACTTGTCTGGTCCCGAACTATGTCTAAGAATGATTTGTAGCCCTAAAAAGGGCTGATTTGTTGAAAAGTTGCTGATGAGGTACCCAATCAAAATTCCATTCAATCAGAATCTGACGAATCTTCAATTGGACGGAGCCTATGAGAGTCCTTATCTCCAGTATAAGTGTGGATTTATGCAGACACAATTAACAATTATCAATTGGCAATTAACAATTAACAAATTAACAATTATTGTTTAACAAATAGTAAAACTGCTATGGTTTATGCATACACAATTATAAATTATGGGAAAATAGTAAGCACGCGCACAAGCCCGAGATTCTGGTTATTTACATTTACAATAACCCCACATTTTCGTGTCTATTGGTACAATTTTGAAGAATTGGTAGAATTGAAAAAGCCCATAGCATAAATGGAGTCATAGTGAAATGAGTAGTTCAACTTATAATTGTTAAATGCTAATTGATAATTGTTAATTGTGTCTGCATAAATCCACACTAAGTAGGTAGTATGTGCACGTAATTTTTATGCTTAGGTTTCCACTTTCAAATATCCTACTTATTGTCCATATCTATTCGCTTTTGGAGAATTCAGATATAATTGATCTTTTAATTCTGTCTAAATTCCAATGTCCTCCCATGGTTCATTGCGGTTTTAATGTCTCTTACTGAAATCGTGCTATCAATATAATAAAAATATATTATATCCAATTAATTGTCTATCTTCGGAGCGACAGTTATTAGTGTTAACTTGTCATAATATTGATTAAAATAGTGATGTTTGTCACTAAAAAAATTAGCAACACAAATAAATTGGAAACATTCAACTCTCAGATAACATTTTAAATTAGTTTGTTTTATGTTTTAATGTTCAGTAGACGAAGTCATGCTACGACCTTGTATGAAACAAATACACGTCTCTTTTGTCTCAGTTCCATTGTCTGTTTCATAGTTCACTTTGAATTACGGAGCATTGTGTGAAATTTCACTAACAAGGTCCTTTTTCGTTAACAGTGTACTTTTCAACCCTTGCTTCATATATTCACCCCTTGGACAGTGGCCGGTTTAATCCGTAGCCCTTATTCTGCTCTGTCGCTAGCCGACGGCTTCCCCTCTTTGCCAGCCCTCTTTGAAACACTATTTTGTGGAGGCCACTTTACGGTTTCCGAACACAAATGGGCAACTGAGTGAAAAGAACTGATTCATTTTTTTCGATTTCAATTTCGATGTATCTTATTTTCCGAAATTACCCGTATTACAAATACTAATAATTGTTTTAACAAAGTCTTCATCTAGGTCCTAAGTGCTATATACTATATAGTTTATTCACGATAAAAAGATGATGACGTTGCAAAACATCACATTGTGATGTCGCCAAGCTGTAGCTTTTTATTTACCTTACGAAATCTATAAAAGTCAATCTGATGTTAAGCCGGCTACTCACTAGGCGGGACTTGACAAGTACTTGGCAAGTACTCGGCATATTTCAAGTAGTGTGTACGAAACTAACATGAAAATCGGCGAGCTACTTGTACTTGCCGTACGCAGTCGGTAAATTGAACAAAGTCAAAGGCAACAAGTAGCGAGTCAAGTAGCAGCACCACACTTATTCGACAAGTTTTTACAAGTAAAAAACTAGTAAATAGTGAATGTTATAGCTTCTCTTAACTTTGTATCTTTTTAAGAGATATGACTTTCAATTTTATTTAGCAAATATTCGAAATTTTCAAAAGATATTCAACAAAAGTTCTCGAATAAGCCAGAAGGTTCCTTTAGAATATCCGCCATCATGTCTGTATTTGGTTTCATTAAAAGATAATATGCACTGCTCATTACAACAATTGCTACTGCTGCCTCTGTTTCACTATCAATTTCCATGATTGTAATTATCTTTAACAAGTACTTGCAATATCCGCAAAAATTGGTATTTGCCAAGTAGCCGCGTAATGTATCGACCATACTTGAACTTGTACATGTACATGATCATGTACCAGTACTTATCAAGTATCGCGTAGTGAGTAGTCGGCTTTAGACTGACTGACAGTTCTTTTTTTTTATTGGTCCGTGCGTCGTAGGGCGTGAGTCAAAAATATTTATTTATATAAATGTTAGCATCTCTTGACATTTACTGTTCAGCTGATTCGGCATTTTATTAACTACACACTGCAGATTTGCCTAAATAATTAGTTATGAAAAAAAGTTTTTCTAATCTCGAATATAGACGATGATTAAGTGTCAATGAACATCAAAACAAACTGGGGAATTTCACCAGTTGATCTGACAACAAAGTTTTGCCAACCCGTTAGCTGTAAATTGCCCTGGCTGATGAGTATAAGTTGTATTTACGGTTGGTGAATTAATATTTATTCTGATGAGCAAAAAAGTAACCAAAAATGACATCATAATCTTCTTATCTTAAGAATCCTATAGCTTTGTTATTATACCCTTCAGGAATTCACAAGGCGAACTTAATAATTAATAACTTCGAACTCAATACAAGGGTTGTCTCTCTTATTTTGTAATTAAAGCTTAAAAAAACGTAGATAAATTTCAAAGTATTCTCAACGGAGAGACGTGCATTTTTGCATTCTTTGGGACTAATTCTGGAAGCAGTTATTCGACAATGAAAATCAAGTTTTTCGATGCATTGACTAAATCTTCAGGATCCGGATCTTTGATCGTTCTACTATTCGTGAGAACTTCGAATGTATTTTGTTTGTACGAATGATTTAACTTGAATCAAAAGTTATACTTGAAAGTTCAACTGCAAAATCTTCCAAAGAGACTGACGGAGAACTTTGTATATTAATTATTTGATGCAGAACAGTTACATCTGCGTTCTTTTTTGATCATTATAGTCTATTATATAAATGTACCTATAAAGTAATAAAATGGGAAATTCCGTTCAGTTCGGCTTAATTTCAATTTCGGCAGATATTTTTTGTAATATTGAAATTTCAAGTGATTGCGTGAGAGGATTAGGAAAAGTATTCTTTTTTTTTTATTTCTTGAGAAATTAAACCACAATATTTTTAAATTCTTTATTTCAACGTTTCGGTAGCGTTCCAGCAACCGTTGTCAAGAAAAAATAAGTGAAAATTGATTTTTATCCCTAACTGACTTGTTATGGAGAAACGACCATGACTCCAATTCTACTTGACTGATCTTGGTAAATTTTTTCTTGGTGGAAAAAGCTCTTTTCCACCATTGTACTGGTTATATTTTCAATTCTACTTGATAAGTAACGTGCCCGTTAGAGGGCGTTATTTGGTGTTTCCTAGAAATCTAATTTTCTTTGGAAGATATTAATTGTAAGCATGCATTTTTAACTATGGATTGTAAAAGTAGACAAAATCAGCAGCATAATGGCGAAAACCGCGAGTCATTATCTTTTTCCTATTCCGAGATATCTTTAAGAAACGGGTAAATGTTGTCATCTCTTGTCAACAGCAAGTGCTATGTGGGAACATGCATGGACTTGGTTGATGATCATACGTTTTTGTAGGTAAGTTTGTCAAAATTCACTGATTACTTTCGGCAATCCAATTGATATGTACCAATTAGCAGTAATAGTTCTTCAAACTAGTTCTAGCGATCGTTCCCTATTATGCTTTGTGTTATCAATTTTTGCAACAGTTTTTTTCGAGCACTGAAATAGTGTAGATCACACAAGTCCATTTTCAGACCCAAATAGTGGTCAGAATGAAAATAGCACAATAAGACTGTTGGAATATGAACCTAAGAGCTTGAGTCCAATTCCCAACAATGTCGTTTTAAGGGCAAAGCTGCAAGAGATTAAATTGTGATTCAAGTACCTTTTGCTCCATCTACGAGACCGTGGTAGTAGCCCCCAAGTACTAACTCACTGTTAGGGGAGAATAATGACTAGGTACTCAGCTCAAAAGTTAGGTGGCAGACGCAAGCGTGATAGACCACAAAACCCTCCCTCGTGCATGATGTGGAAGAAGGAAATGGTGTGTGGTTGTACCTGTTTCTATTAAAAGTAGGTTATCTATGATTACAGCTTCTCTTTTATGAAAATGTTAAAAAAATGTCAAGACGATAATGAATCGCTCCACCCGATAAGGTTAAATAAGAGCCGCTGGAGGTTGATATCACCAAGTGAATATTATCTCCAATCATTAGTGTAAGAGACATAGGAACTGACTAGTAGTGAAAAGCACTGAATACTATAACAATCGGAAGGGTCTGTTGCCATAGTAACCAGTAACAGTCTATCGAGAATAGGATAATATTTTGACGTTGCCTAGATCACGCCTAGATTGCTGTTTCTTATCATGTCGTTAGGAAGAGTTATGGAAGCTGTTGCCAGCTCTAGTTCCAGGATCACAACTTTCAAGGGTTACTTAAATTCTGTCTTACATAGATCAAAGGAGCCGACAGAGAAAGACCTTTCCGATTGTTATAGTATTCCGTAGTATCAGTCTACCGATTATAGCAATAGCGGCAACTTGCAATTTTATGTTTATTTCTAAACTTATCAAGTGTTGTTCTGGATAGGCATAATTTCATGCCACAATAAAGTCTTACTAACCCAACAGCCCAACGAATTTTTCTATTTCCCAGCAATCGAAGGTCTCCTTGTTAGCCACACAAGGATATTGGCACCCGATCATGGTAGATGCCAAAAACGGGTTGAATCCTGACAATGACTGTCGTTAGAAACATCCCACATCTTTGGGGCAATATATAATTTTTTCCTATCAGATGCCATAGTTTCCCAAAACCAAGCGTACTACTAACTAATTCTACTTCTACATACATGTTTGTTTGTTGGTTTAAGACAGTCAAATATTAATGTTTTCCATTAACAGTCAAAGAACCGACATTAGAGTTCACAATAGACTGCAAATTGCCTTTTGCAAGCTGCAATTGAGCGATTTCCAGTGATCTGTTAAAAATACACAACTTGGACAACCTAAATGGTAAAACTACAATTTCATTTCCGGTGAAAATTTTTGGTAAGGCTTATCTACTCATAAATTGATTACTGTGAGAGATTCTTGGAATTAAAGTGAAACAAAGTTTATAAAAGTTATAAAAGACTACTAGAATACCTAAAACTTGGAATAGATCAGGTAAATTCATAAGCATTTTGGAAAATATTTAAACTACTCTTCATACCAAGCTTCACATTAGGAATTAGGCTTTATCATTTCCCCGTTCATGAAAATAGACTATAATTAGTTGATGATAATATCACATTTCAAAAAGTTTAAACGTTGCTATTTAAGTTTCATTCTTTTCACACTCATTAAGTTTCCAATATATTGTTCTTCAAATATTGGTTAATTCTTACACAGTTTTCTACTAACATTTTTGTTCAGTTGGACTGACTAAACTGGAATTTAAATGAGTTTATATTTCCCCGAGCAATTAAACCAACAGCAGCGGTCACCAGGGGTTACAAACAATGGACAGTGTACAAAAATGCAGCTTATAAGTCTTACTAGGTCTAATTTAAGGGCAGCAAAGGCATGCTGGGTGTATACTCAAAGGGTAAAGGATTATCTAGATATCCCACACTAAAAGGGTGAGGGATAATAACGAGAAAAGAGATGTTATAAATTCTCATCCAATTGTTTTAAACATAGCTTCTAAGATTTGAGATAAAAACCAGTACCTGATGTTGAAATGTAATATTTGACGAAATATTTACCGGTTTCAATATTACATTGCAGAAAATAGAGAATGGATATATGTCTGTGATGACCCCGCAATTAGAGAGATGTCATCGGTCATTTTCAGTGTGAAACAAAAGAAAAAAATGGTGAATGTTTCAATAATTTCAAATCATGTATCAGTAATTTTAATAATAATTTCATATATTTTAATTTAGTGTAGTATTAACCATTTTAACTATGTGTCATTTAAAATATTTCATGTACATCCTAGTAACCATTCTTATCAAAGCTGTAATTTGAAATTTCGCTAATTTTAATGAACTTGTTGATTTATACCATAATTTTATAGTTTCCCTGATGATGGAAATAAATAATTCTTAAAGCTTGGAAAATATTCAAAGAGTTCTCTTTTACTTTGCTGCATTCCCCACTATTTACTGTTCCGTGAATGAAAATATATACAAAGCATTTGGATTAGAACTATCCATCCCACATAATTCTGGCGTCACTTTTGTGAAAAAATGAAAAAGCACGTTATAAAAAAAATGAAGGAGGATGTCTTTTTAGTCATACATATGTTATAACTTCAATCTCCTCCCTCTTTGTCATTCCTCCCAATTTTTTAGTTGGAAAACCCCATATCCACTTAAAAAATAATATCTGCTCCATCTCTTCATTGGAGCAATAATATTTGATAATCTGTTATACGGGGTATCTTAAAAGTTATAACCAATTTCCTGTTAAAATCGTAACAAGATCAACGCCCTGTATAATTGGATAAAAGTGAAAGAATAATTATCTATTCAAGCCCAAGATTATCACAATTTACAAACATAAATGACTGGAAATTTTCATTAACTCAAATACAAACACAAGTACATTATTTTCTCAGTAATTTTAAATGGATCACCCTACATTTTATATCATTTTGGGAAGGTACTCACCTAACAAAATTGCTTAATAGGTTTCCAAAAAACCAAGTGTACCTGCAATATGTGCACATGTACCCAAATATCTTGCCCCAGATTTCCATTGACAATAATAAGGGTCAATTCTATAGGAGGTAGTTGAAATTGGAAGATTGTCGTTGTATTTGACGTAGTTTCCACTATTAGAAATGTTTTAATCGATACTTATAGTCAATATTAGGATTTAGATTCAAAATTTTCCTTATAAAATGTTATTTACTTTGATCCAGACCAGCTTAACAATTATTATTCCGTCAATGTAAGTAGGAATAATAATGGCTCTAGAATATCTGTCATGTTCTTTGTTCTTTTTACCTCCACTCCCTTGATTTTGAAATAATAACTGTTTTTCTCAGTATATATAGAGTGTCCCATTAATAAGTACCGTGAATCGGAGGCATGATAGATCGTTAAGAAATATTTGGAATACCCAAATCCAACTTTTTACAGCCTTCTTTGTTTGTGAGATACAGGCTGTAGTGCAGAAGAAATACCTATTCCATTCCATATCTTCTCGGGGAAGTGCAAATTTGAGAAATTTTGCAGGTCATTGTCTCTTCAAAACACATCGACAGTATTAGTTATGTCAAATTCCGATAATCTAGTGGCGTGGTACGAGAGGGTTGTAAATTTTTATTGTGCCATATTTTTGGACCCAAAAACTTTTGTATGCAATCCTTTATTAAATTTCCTACAAAAAATGTACTCTTTGTTTAAATAGATAAAACACTCCATTTTCAATATTTTCAACGTTTTATTGCAATAAGACACTTTATTGTGTTTTTAAGCAAGCAAGTTTGTAGTAGTCGTAAATATTTTTTAGACACACATCCACACACACACACAAATTACACACCCATGAGAAACGAGATCTTCAGAGGTATCACAAATTTATTTTGAAAAAATAAAAACAAACCATTCTTAGCATTCACAACAAAAGCTCCACATATGGATAAATAACTTATTCTGAGATATTTCCAAATATTTCTGATAATCAACGAATCCTTCCCAAAATGATTCATTCACTAACTGTTTAAAAAAACAACTTCAACTGTTCCATGGGAAACAAATAATATTTATGTACGATCGGGCCACAAAGTAGCTATTTGCGCCTTAATTTGCGGGCGCAATTTGATACTTTTCGGCCCCCTATAAAATGAAATTCTTGCATGTACCTGCTTTTCGACTTTGTTGGTAATAATTCTGATGTGGCCTCTACTACTGACTCCAAAATCTTTTCTTGTAGGAATCTTGCATTTTCGCTGGATGAATCCATTTTTACACACAACAATATATTACAGAAATAGTTAAATTTTTACAAACAACCACTAGTTTTGTTGCTAGTTTGACTTTGAAAGCAGGTGCATCTTCAATTTATTCTAATTTTTTTTTAATAATATCTGAATTACATAATTACTCGCGATCGTACATAAAATCTTGTATGTACCACAGGCGCAAATGGTGTTTGCGCCCTTGGTTCATAAATAACTATAGTTACTATATCGACCTATTGCCCTATTACCAATCTTATCGAAGATAACCGATCATAAGATTACATAAGATTGAACATTATGGTATAAGAGGAAATTTGGAGAGCTGGAAAGCCAACTTTCTTACCTCAAGACAATTCCGTGTGCGTATCAATACTACATTTTCTCCGCTAAGACTTGTTTAATGAGGAATTCCGCAAGGATCTGTTCTGGGACTTCTGTTATGTTTGATATACACGGCTGACCTCCCTAGAGCATTTATTATGAAAAGTAACTTTTTTCCTATGCAAATGTTGCTAAAACATGAGCAAATTCCTTAGCTAATCATCTGCCTTTTGAATGCGGTGCCTAAAAGGTGCTGAGACTGGTTTTTTGACTAACATACAAAAGTGTATTGTCATGCATATTGGCAAAAACAATCCTAGTTTGTCGTAGTAGGTACACAAACAATCATGTGTCAATGGCAGTATGATCGCAATATGAACTCGGTATTATTATAGAGAAAGACTTGTACTGATCTGATCATATTCTTCCAGTGTGCAAAAAGACTAGCTCCCAAAATTTTTCAATACATTGTTCTTCTGGTGAAGTATTACCTTGAACGTTCTATATTTGAATAATAACGAATTCTTTTAGCATACCTCGCTTTTCCTGACGTCCTGTCGCATTAACAAGAATATCATAAAATTTGGGAGAAAGCAAGCATTCAATTATTTTCGTGATCTGGATTTATTCCAGACCCAAATTAAATATCCATACTTCATAAAGAATGCAATTATACTGAAAATATGACACTCTACGATCCATGACACGAAAACGCGAATATTAATTCCAAAGAAGCCCCTTCAGCTATACTGACTGACCCTAGAACATTAGCTTTCAGTGACCACCCTCCGCTGAGAACGTTTCGGGCCCAAAGGGCCGTATTCCCTTTGTTATTCGTGCTTTGGATAATTTATAGCAAGGGGCCACACATTTTGCATACCCTGAATTGGCTTAATCAATTGTAAACTTGGTTTAATCTGTTAAGTTACCAAAACTTCCGTATATATTTAATGACATTTTTCATGGAACCTTTTTTCAATATTCGTATGACAAAAATATTGAAAGTTACATTTAATCGGAGAGCGTTAAAAGGGAGTTTGAAGCTGAGAAGTGCAGCAAAAATACTACACTTTGGCAAATACAGGAATGAATGTGAAGTAGCCACGACCGTCAATGCGCGTTATACTAGATGATGGTAGTAGGGATTAGTACGGTCTCTTAAGTAGTTTTACTGTCACTTGTATTGTATCTGACGCGTCCACATTATGTCGAATGGTGTCGATCGACAAGGTCGATCGACAAAGTCGATGCAGTGTGGACGGTCGCCCGACATTGTCGATCCATGTCGGGTCGAATCGAATGCAAACCCGGACCAAGTCGGTACGGATAAAAGGAAGTCGAATCGACATGGCTAGTATGGACGTGTCGAAGCATGTTGCTCAACATTTCCCACACGTACCTATTCATTCTGGTTAGTTTTGTGCGCTGTGTAGTATCTCAATATGGATTGGAATGAGGAGCAAACGCTAACTTTCATTGAAATATACCATCAACCTCATCTAGCAGTAAATCCTTTATAAATTTCTTTGTAGGATATTTTTTCCTACCATTAACAAGGCTGGGTCGTACCCAAAATCTTCGAAGTCGACAAAAACGCTGTTGCTAGTTTCCAACAACTGCAAAAATAATTGTAGCAGCAGCTGCTACTACAGCATCTTCTTCATCACTCATAAATGAGAATTGTAATGACGCAAAACGAATTCAAAGTATTTTCAGTTTTGATGTCGGCGATGTATGTCGGTCAACACGTCCACATATACTGACAATGTGGACGAGTTGAAAGTCGAACATGTCGAATGAGATTTGTCGATCGACAAGGTCGATCGACACCATTCGACATAATGTGGACGCGGCTTAATGAAGAGCGCACTGCTTGGGTACCTACTTTCATTGTTTTTACTGGATACTGAGAAAAATAAAGATATACAGAGTGATTCATAAGTAATGTGCCAAATTGTAAATCTACGTTCAAAAGGCCAAAATAATAATATTTTCATTAACAATAATGGGTCTTATTCTGCTCCTTACTGAGGTACAGGATGTTAAAGCGAGAAAAATAAAATAGATTTTTGTTGATAGATCTGCTACTTTTCTGCATAATGACTTGAAAATTGGGTATAAACTAGTTTTTGTAAGGGTAAACAAGAATGTGTGAGAGGATTTTAGTTAACTCGTAGATGTCGCCACATGCGCTACATGAATAAGATGAAATCAGCTACAAATTTTTTATCACTCATTATTTCACAACTTACTTATTTAATTTGGATATCCCCATCATTTCTGTAGAAAAAAGGTATACTTCTTTGATCTTCAAAATATTAACGATTTTCGAGATATTTGAATTTTACCAATTCACTACAGTTAACGGTGGTCGACGTAGCATTAATCTGTTAAGACAAGCATGCCATGGAATGTTGACATTTACCTAACCGTAATTGATAATTAGTAATAATATTAAAATGAAACCATACAAAAATTACCTAATAAAACACATTTATTTATTTATCTTATTTATTGCTTGTGTCCTCATTACTTATGAATCACCCTGTAGAATGGAATTCAAATCAATAGGGACGTTCGAAACGATCAAGAATTGCTTTTGTCACAGATCCCAGTAAGCATACGATTTAAAAATTTGAAAAGGAGATGAGGCAAATTAAAAATGGGAAATCTCCACCATTCAATACTTTGATTAAATATTACTAATTCATACTAGTTACCTTCTTTGTTATTCAAATACATTCTCATTTTAACTTCGTGCCTCTTGTACTTTTCTCGACACTCACTCTCTATTTTCCAAACTGTACAAATGATAAGAGTAATATGTTGCCACGCAAACTCAGTTCTTGAAGTTATCATTTTTATAGTATTTGAATTATAAAGTGTGCTACTGAATTTATAGAAAATCATTATGGGCCTGCCACTCTTTTCAGAGATATCAGCCCCAAAAGATGCTAAGTGAAATTAAGTTTTTTTCATGAAATGGATTCTTGCACTGGCTATTATAACCCACCACCGTATTTTTTTGAAATTGCTGTTACATCATGAAGGGTTGAAATTATCAACCTTTACATCATACAATCACAAATTTTTTTCGAAGTTCAGTTTTGTCGAGTGAAAATAACATTTTTGCGATTAATCTGAACAAGTGAATAAGTAAGGCAACCGAACAGAAACCATTTTCTTATCTTCAAGGGTCTCCTCGTAAAAAAATAATTTATAAGGGTAGATTTCAAAAATGTATTAATATACAGGGTGTTCCATTTAAAATAACAAAGTTACAGTCGACTTCCAGTAGAACCGGTTCTACCGGAAGTCGGCTATCTTTGAAAATATTTTAGTTGAAAAGATCGTATCCGAAAACCCAAACGTAAAAATTTCCATGATTTTACTATAAGTGTTTTGCCATATACAGATAGTTTTCACTCGTCGTGGGACACCCTGTATAGTTAGGTACCTTACTATGGATTCCGGGACACACTGGAATAGAAGAAAATGAAACAGCTGATGACCTAGCAAAAAGGGGATAATAATAAAAATAGAAGCCAGAACATTTTTGACAGCAAAAACGAAAGTCATTTTATGGATAAATATAAGCATCAGCTTCGACTGTTTATATCTGCCAAATTTCAGGCATGTCCTGACAGTTTACGAGAAATTGAACTGTCAAAACGTCGTGGAACACCCTGTATACCAATATGTATTCATTTGTGAAAAAAGAAATACTTTTATTGCATATATGGATTCAAATAGATATTTCCACATATTACCAGTATAAAAATCGAAAAATCTTTAAAAAATCATATCTTACTTTTGCCTAGAATTTTTGCAAAAATATCTGCTTTCTACCCCGTTTTTTCCCCTTATTCCCCCTTCAAAATTTGGCTTTAGTTCTAAAGAATGATAGACCAATAAAATATTTATTTAAAACTACTGCGGTGGGTCCAATGTACTTATTCTGTACGGTTATGGGGAATTTGCCAACGAATCGCCCTATATATGGCTGTATACCACTTTCAACACAAAACACTTTAAATTACCGTCTAACCAAATAATAGTGTTGAACTATCGACCACCCAGTGTCCCTATTCAACACAACGAATACCAATAAAGGCGGAAGCCTGTACAAAAACCAGAATCAGCTTTGAAACGGAAGTCTACACGTGTGTTGTTTTGTGTAAAACTACTTGGCTTAGTAAACAATCATTTCATTCTGAATAAACAGAGGATTTCTAATTTATAGGTGGCCACACAACCTGAAAGAAATCACTCTTGTGATCTGAGCTTCTGGTTTTGATATAATAAAAATAAAGTCAACAAATGATGCTGATCTCGAATTCTCATATCAAGCGAACTGTTTTATTTTTTCAAAACTGAAATAACAACAACTTTGAGCTTTTGAAATTTTATTGGATTGTGGGATTGTGCACTAATAAATTATTAATATACCTACTAAATAGAATCTTTTTAGATATAAGAATATTAAAATTACTTTGATGTCAGTTTATTGTTTTTTTCCTCAACTGTAGCTGAAATAATTTTAAGGAGTGAATAAGTCATTTCCTGTGGTCACGTTCCTGAGATGTACATGATGGAAAACAATATATCTTTATAAGAAAAGTTGTTATAAGTTTGTGAGGGATATCTTTCATTATTAAAGGCCAATAGTATAATACTATTATAACATCTGACAGTGTCTTCGGAAATAAAAAAGCAAAGACCGTTCAGTAAGAAGAAACAACTACTTATCTGTCTATCTTATCTATTTGCTACGAAGGACGTTGAATTACACCTCAAAGATAAACGAGGTTGGTTTCTGCAAACATTTTGGCTTGCAATTCAAAAGGACAATATCACTTATAGACCGGTAAATGAAGTGAATAACTTTTCAAAGCCATCAGGTTCTTCTGTCAAACAGAATTTTATTTTTGTGGTTAGATGTGGGGAAGTTACATAACCACGTATTTGATATTTTCTTCAATAAGATCCATGTATTTTTGCGATATTAATGATTTGTCCAGTCCAGAATTGAGTTGAGCCAGCTTTTTTTGGGAAGATGTACAGATTGCGTAAATCCCTTACGATCCATCGTTGTATACACAAGAGCGACAGAAAAACAGCTGAAAGAGAGAGAAAGATAATTATGCGCGGTCATCGAGGCGTGTATTTAATTCCAGCTGGGGAGTGAATTCAAATCCCGAGAGTTACCGACTGCTCATTGTCCCTCTATTTCAACATTTTTAACCGCTATTGCCAGAAGCGCGGATTAATTTGTACAAATGATATTTTTCTCTCGTTTTCGTTGACTTTTTTTCGAAGTCATGCACAATACCTGAAACAAAACACTTTCACTTGGCAACATTGTCTTTTACAGATAGAATTCACATTTATACTGCTATTCCTAGGTCTTTCCGCTACAAACGTTGATCACGTTGGAAGCGCATGCCATTGTAGGAATTTGAAAATAAAACATGCACAATTATGCCTTCATTAACATACTCAACCTGCGAAAAAGTGCAAATTGTAAGATGGTATTTTGGAGGTCATACGGCTAATTAAATCGTTAATTTGTTTATTGTGGCATCACCTAAACTAGCTCCAAATGATTTTTTTCTTTGGGATTTTTAAAAAGTAGCATTTACCAACACGCATTTGAAAGAGCTAATAATTTAAATGAATTGAGGGTGAAAATACAGCACGTTTGTGCCAGCATTACGCCAAATAATCTTAGAGATATGAGATCAAATCTTTATCACAGATTTGGTTATTGTCTGGCACAGCAAGGTGGTTTATTTCAGCACTTAATTCATTAAAATTATGTTTACCTTTAGAATGGATTTTTATTTTTTCAGGAAGTTCATATTTTATGTTTAGAATAGGTGTAGGTACCTACCTACTTATTTTATTTTTTCAATTTAATTTATTAATGGAAGGGATTTTTAGTTTATTAATTGTGGTTCTCTCAAGAAATGCTGTTTCATGTTCAAGTTACAATGTCTAAAATAATATCCTATTGTAGTTAGAAATCGTCAACTTGGTCTGAAATGATTTTGATGACAAAAATTAATTTTAAGATTTACAGGTTACGTAATAACGATTGTATTTTTATATTTCTTTAACGCCCTCACTCCTTCCATGTTGGGAGCATACTAGATTACCATTTACCGCCACCAACTAGTTAAAATAGGAGGGCAATGAGCAGTCGGTAACTCTCGAAAATAAGTTTACACCCCCTAAGGTGAAACAAAGTGATGACCGTGCACAATTATTCTTCCTCTCTCTTTCATATATCCTTGTCGTACTTGTGTGATTCGATACCCAGGTTCCGAAGCAGATTTCGCAACCTATATATGAAATGACTCACATCTTCACCTATCGAGACCAATTTTAAACCTAAATTATCAAGGTACTTACGCAAACATTTCCAATTATGTTAAGTTTGCCGTTAATGTATTGGTAGATCATCGATTCTCGGAAAAAGCCGGCCCGACTATTTCATATTCTTGTAATTACCATCCAACTTTCGTTTTAAATTTGATTTGTAACAATATTTGGTGAAAAAAAATTTTTATAATTATTAACCCGTGGATAATGGGTGTGGATAATAGGTGTAGATATTGGAAAGGTCATTGCTAATTGCAAGAATTTCATTATGGAATAAAACAATTTCAATTTGTTTAAATCTACATAATATTAAACTTAAAGTTGTGACGCGTTTGGCTAACACAGTAGTTTTATCAAACGAATCGAGATATAATGAAAAATTTTCAGCTTATACAGTGCCTAAATACTAAATTATACGGATATAAACAATAAAATTATTATCTATTTACATGGAAAAAAATAACAACAAAGAACTGAATATAATAAAACAAATGACTTTTAATAATAATTACGATCCAATTTTTTTTATTTTTTTTTTTTATTTTTTTTTTATTTATTACAATTAACGTGCTTGGCTACTAAGGCCACTCGCACAGGTACAGTAATATAAACAATAAATATATTATATTTTGTGGTATAGCTGGACATCTTTCAGGAACTGGAGAACGGTGAGGACATTATCTGGATTTCCGAGTATCTCTTGAAGACTTCCTTTGAGATTGAGCTGTTGTATCCAAATTTAATTGACAATATAATGAATAAAAAGATACGAAAACATACTCTAATATTCTCTTCAAGTAAATACAAAAAAAAACCAATTTAGAAGCTCAACATACTTTGGAATGCCATCCATGAAAATCAAATCATTTTTATAAACTTTAAACTTGAATATTTGCTTCAAAACCGATAACGATTTATTTAAATTCATTAAAAACAACAAATCCAATTCTTCAAAGAGCGGTTGAGTGATATTTCATTTGTAAGGTCTTGGAAAATCTATGAAAAATGGTTGAAGCAGTGAAGAAAATTATTAATCAAATATAATTTCATACTATTATTTGTGTAGGAGCTAGAAATTACAAATTGAGGAGAAAATACCCAAATGACAATTCAATGAATTTAAATAGGTTATATCAAATTATGAAAATAAATACTATAGGTACAACCCACTTTCCGCTAAACTTCTAAGTTACCATTAACAAAATAACTTTCAATTTCACATTTAAATCCATCCAAGGCGAGTTTGAATAATCAGGTATTCAGTCCAAAATCCCAATTACAATAAATGAAAAGCAGCCATCAAATAAGGCGGTCGAACGTTCAGGCATCGTTAAGCGACCAATTCATCTCAGGTTTAAATTGTGTACGTCGGTTCTAAATGTAAGTTTATAGTACAAGTACAGAGGTGTACCTTGCTACGTTCTTCTGAATTAAGCAACTGTAGATGTTTATTATAGAATGATACACAAACAAATCTGATGCAACAGTTCTCCAATCTCAGTATGTTTTTTTTTTAAATAATCTTGTCCCAAAAACCACATCGCCATAATTCTATTATTTTTGTAAGCATTGCCCAGCTAGCAATTGCGCGATGAACCATTAAAGTTAAATGCGACGAATAAAATAGATCATAGTCAACAATGAAACTTAAATTTTTTGCACCATCGCTTATAATCATAATATTACCAGCAATTTCAGTTCATTACATTTAAGCACATCTTCCTTGCTATTGGCTTTCCAAATAAAAGTGCTACTGATTTAGCACTATTAAGTAAGAAAAAAAATTGGATATTGGTGTTAAAAACTGAATCATTATTTATATACTGACAGGCATCTTCTTCTTAATAGTTATTTATGCAACAAGTGCAAAAAACACGTTTTGCAAGAGTTGCATACAATATTTTTTTTAAATTCATGCAAAAACTGGAAAATTAGAATATAAATATGTTAAGAACCTAACCTAACCTAATTAAACTCGACCCGTTCTTCTTTTTTTGTATCTTTATGGCTTCCACCTAGTCAGTACTCAATCATACCTGGTTTTCGCCTTGACCATTTAAATTTTCAACAATTAAAGATTTTTGCAATAATTGTAACCCGTTGAGACTAAGTAGTGAGATATACATATATTATTGTTGTATTAAAGCAGGATCAGATACTCGCTATGGATTTTTATTTAATTTAAATGTTTATGTTTGTCACTAATCATCACAAAAATGACACGAACAGTGTTTCAATTATGAATTAGATGTGTATAAATTATAAAAAGATTTGTCCCAAGACCCTTGAGGCAGTTAATTTTTTAAAATGCAGAAGAACTATTGCAGCAAATAACACACAGTGTGAAAACCACTTAGTCCAGTCAAATGGTAGTTTGAAGTGGAAAGTTTTGGAGTAATTATTTTTATTGGTTGATTTTATGTTTTTTGAGGTGCTGAACACGAATCTGAAGTTGTTCAACAAATATTTGCTCGGCAAATAAGATAAATCATCAAAAAACACTCAAAATATTGTTTTTTAGTGGTTTTCAGCTTATAACTTGCAAAGCAAGCTATTTATGAAAAAAGTGTTTATGTAGTATAATAAAGAGGAGATACAATTTATGTCTCCTAACATTTTTTCGTATATCGTATGGTTTACACGCAAAAGAGTGCTGAAATATGGGGCTAATCAGTATTTTTTGTAAAAAAGCAAAACATAATGAATAAATCAATGCAACTTTCCCTTTGAGTGAAACAATTCATTTGCAGCACCCCGCCTTTCGATTTAAAAGCAAAGACAGTTCGGTTCGACTATCCTGACTGGAGGGGGTATCCGTCAAAATCACGTGACTGAAAAGGGTGAGCGTCAAGGGCATAACTGTGTAGTTATTGTGGGTGAAGATGTGGATCTGCTGGTCATCATGATTGGTCGTTGCCGGGGTATAAATTCAAATATATATTTTCTGAAGCCCGGTAAAGGGGCAGTTTCCCAACTCATTTTTTCTCCTGACTGCCATCCAGACCAATCCATAAGTGACAACATATTGTTTTTGCACGCCATGGGGGGATGTGACACTACCTCAGCCTCATTCAAAGTCGGAAAAATGAGGTTTCTTCAAACCCTCAAGAAAAACCCTGCCCTAACCAAGACCATTCAAATTTTTAAAGATCCCACGGCACATGCTGGCGCTGTAATTAACGCTGGTATTTCCTCTTTCACTGCGCTGTATAAATTAAGTGACAAGGAAAGCTCGTCCTTGAACAAATTGAGGTATAAATGCTACCTTAGATCGGCATACAAAACATCAGCACAATTGGCGTCGCTACCTCCTACCGAAGCTGGACAACTTCAGATTCGTGTTCAGCACCGCAAAAAACATAGAATAAACCAATAAAAACAATTACTCCAAAACTTTCCTCTTCGACCCCTTTTTGTGCACCGTTTTACTGGAGTATTATGGAATAAAATTCCTTATGGCATTATTTTGGAAAATTATAAAAAAAGGCCGAGATACGTCAACTTTTGAATTGAGTTGTGCGTTATTTGAAGATAAATTTATATGTACAGGGTGATTAACGCAAGTATGACATAGTCGGTAATGTTTTTTCAATGAAACACCCTGTATATTTGCATATTTTTGAAATCCATTAAATATTTGACGAACTAGATAATGTATGGTCAATTATAAATTATACAAGGTGAAATTTTTATTTTTATTTTTACAGTTATTAAACTGATGTATTTGATTTTAATACATTAAAATGAATGCTCAAAATGTTCTCCGCCTAGTTTTTGGCAATGGCACAGTCTCCTATTAAACTCCTCATCAACTTTGTTCAAAGCGATCTAGCTGGCCACTCAATAGTACCTCTTCGTCCAATCCATTTATTGGGGAAGATTTCATCTAAATAAGCTCTTATCATCAAAGCATAATGGAGTGTTGCCGTCTTGCTGGAACCAAACATTTTCATTCGGTAAGCTAGGATCTATTGAGTTGGGATATAAGTTTGCCAACGTAGGAATAACTTCATTTCTAAGCATATTTAAATATTTTACAGCTGTCAAATTTCGATCCATAAATATAGGACCAATAATATGGTCGGCTATGATACCGGCCCAAACGTTCACCTCTTGAGGGTACTTAGTATGTGTCTCACGCATCCAATTAGGATTCTCTGCTGACCAATATCTACAGTTCTGTCGGTTTACCTCCCCATTCAATGTGGATGTTGATTCGTCAGAAAAAACAATGGTACCAGTGCTACGCGATTGCTGGCCGAACTCTGCTAGCGTCGTTCGGCCATCTGCAATAGCGTGCGGAAAAGTACCACTTTCCGCACTAGTTAGGTAAACTACTATTTTTCATTCTATAATTAAAGAATAAGGTTGCAGACTTCATGAAAACAATAAATATATCTTGAAAACTACAAATTTTTTTATATGTAAAGGATATGTGTTTTCCACGTGAAAAACATTGAGGAATACAAGGATAATTAAAAATAGCTACAAATTCCAGTGGCGTGAAAAATGGGAGGAGAAAAGTGACATATTTTCCCAAAGAATTGTCAAATGTTTGTTTTATCAAAATATGCCTTTTTTACATTTCAGTCAAATCAATTTATTCATCCATTTCAAAGTTATCAAATAAAAACATTCAAACTTCAACACCCCGTATTTCGAAAATTAAATAAGCTGGACCCCTCAATCCTTATAAAATTTTGTCCAATTTAACATGCAAACGTTGTAAGTGTCATTTGAAAACACCCTGTATACTTATTTTTTGACTATTCTACTATATTCTCTATGCAAGCATAGTCGCATTAATCCTAATTCTCATATAAAATCATGAATTACTATAATTTATTTCAAATTGATGAATCAAAATATCTCAATATATAGAAACAATAATAATCTAATTGAGTGTGAAAGTTACATATTTTTCACATGCAACAATGTTTATTATTTCAAAAGCATTCAATATTGCGATATTTAATGTGTTGATCGGTGATTCAATTATTGTTTGTCAACATTTAATTAGTCAACTGAATAGTTTATTTTCCATGACTTTGGTGTTTTTTTTTATCCAAAAATGAATTATTGTTAGTGCCAAAAACTTTCGATTGTGAAATTGAATGAACTGAATGCTTTGGAATTTGTTTCCTCAAAAATATGGTTATACTCTTACTTTTTTCTTAAAGCTGTTGAGATGTAACCATCATATTCTAGTTTAGTGGGGATGGTTCATGGGCGTACGTGGAAACTATTTATCAAGCTAAGAAATCGATGTTTATAATGAAGATGAGCAAATAAAGTTCATATAATAACCTTTTTGGTGCACGCCATCGATTGTTGAAGTCCTTCTAATACATTACGTTGGAAGAAATGGATGTGATCAATCCTAATCAAAATTTCCCAATAATGTAATACAAATGTTCACCCTAATCTTTCACTTAAAACAATTGATTAGTTATTTGAACAGAACTTCCCCACTGGGTGGATAGGGAGAAGAGAGCCAGTGTAGTGACCTGCTAGATCATCTGATCTGAGCCCATTTAACTTCTTTTTATGGGGTTATTCAAAATCTGAAGTCTACACAAACAGACCTGGAAATATCCGTCAATTACAAGAAATGTAACCAATTTGAAGCAATGTGTGATAAGTTTTTGGAATCATCTCAGCAAGGCAAATCAGGACATTGAAAAAAAGGATTCTATTTAAAAGAAATGGTGTTGACGTCATCATTCGGAGGTGGTTCACCCTGTATATTGGATCATAATTAGGAAAACTTGTGAATTGAAATTAAAAATGAACCTGTTTCGTGAATTTCTTATTCTACTGTTTGTTTATGCGTTAATTTATGGACGCACTGTACCTATAAATAAATTTATCAATGTAAAGTACGCAAATATACTGACCAGGAAGTTATTTTTCAAATATTAAGATAAATACATACAGTCGCAAGTGGATAAACAATATGAAATTTCCATTCATTTAGCGATTTTTCGAAATATATCATTTTTACCTTATAATAGGTACTAATAATCAACCAAAATAAATTAGTGTTTAAAAGTCTTTGTGTCAGAAAAAATGTTTGACTCTTGAGGATTGGTCTTTAATAAAAATATTCTTCACATAAGAACATTGCACATTTATTCCGAAAAAAAATGCAACTGTATGTATCAACCAATAAGTACTCACCTGGTCGGTAGATTGGGGGAGACTGTTCAAATACCTGTCCTACTATATTCATTGTATGTATAAAGAAATTGAGAAAAATTTCCACCTACCAAATTCCAGAATACAGAAACATTTATGAGTAACTCAACTTTTGTCCGCTACTGTATATGAGCGTTGAGCATATGTGTTTTGAATAGATACTAGCTGGTGAAAATCTATTTTTTTGATTCACACTACATGATATATTCAAAATTTTCGGATATAACATAATAAAACATTTTAGAGTTTTTCAGTGAAAAATAGGAGCTAGCGGAAATTTTATTTCAAATATCTCTTGACTCAACCAGTAGTCAAAAAACAGCATAAAGCTAATGTCCATTAGGTGATAATAATTAGACTCGTGGAATATTTCCAGCAAATTGATTTTTCTCTACCATGTATTATTTTTAAAGAACCTCATTTAATTTTAATGCGCTTTTGGATACTTCTTTTTAGAAGATCAAACTTCAATAGGATAATAAAGGAAAACTAGTCATTAATTTTGTATCTTTTCCACTCATAAAATCAAGTATTACTCAATTCAACCAACATCTACTTTTCGATAATAAACAAACAAACAATTTTAACTTTCTCGCGTATAAATTCACCTATCAGTTTTCACTAATTCCTCAAACATCCTGATAATAAACACACTCTCGATATCGCGCCAAATCTGAAGTATACACAAGAATTACAAAACAAACTTTTCCCAGAGAACAAAATAAACCCTTAAATCCTTGCGTTTTATCCTGTGTTACCGCGTAAAGGATGTAGCGGTATATTCCGTTAGTATAATAGCCACATCACGGCAACCCGTTGCCAAATACAAAACATATGACAATCCGTTCAAAGCACACCATCTCACTTCATACGTGACGCCTGCGTCTGGGGTTCTGTGGCCAAAAAACCGCTTCGAAATTCCGTCTCGCTCTTCGGTAACGTTTCAAATGTATTTCCTTCTCTTTCGGGCTCTAGGCCCGGCCCGCTTCTGACCGCAAACAAGATGGGTCTCTCTTACACTCTATCTGCTCTCTATCAGACGTGTACCCTTTATGTTAGCTTCTGTTTTAATCTAGCTATTTTCCGTCTCTTTCGCTCGCATTCGGTGGGTGTACAACTCTCCCCTGATAAGTAAAGGGTTATCAAACGCGCGGTAGCTACTGCTTTAGTAGACAACACTCTTGCTACTTGTCTTGCTCTAACCACTTCCAACTGATTATTTTTGGAATACGACGTACGATGCATGCCGTTTTTGTTAGTTAATCAACAACATACCGGCTAAATCTTTAGTTTTGGTTTAAATGTCGGCAGTAGCGGTGAACAGAAATCCTAATATCACATGTTTTAACCATCTCTATTTACGTCGCAAAAAACTACTCGATACTATCACTCAATCGCTCTTCGCGCTCGAATAAAATCGAAAAAGAATAAAAAAATACCTGCTCACACCTGATCGGGTGGATGTACTAATATCTGTGCGTTATCCCAATGATTCCCCACCCCTATAAAAAGTTTTCATTCAGAAAAAGTGTTGACATGTGTTGCTAGGCAACCGACGCCAGGCGTGTGGCATGCATTTTTTGACGGACATGTGAATATAAACTCATCGCATTTGTGCTAAATATTTTGAACTAGTGATTCGCGATGTACATTAAATACACAAAACGATTTCACAGCTTAATACGCTTCAAAGGATCGTTAGAAAAAAAGCCAACGATTTTAAGCGAGGTGAACAAGTGACTAATAAACCAAGTGTTCAATTCACTCTACCCCAAAGTAGGAAATAGAAGCAAATTGTAAATAAGTGCCTCAAATTATAATTTCCCAATGCACTAGAGGAATATCTATTGTTAAAATGTTAAATATTTCATTTAATTTATTGTTTCAGTCTTAAAATTCCTCATCCTCTACTTTAGCTTACAATTGAAAGCAATTGTATCAATATTTCGTTAAAACTTGTAAGTGTAGGATGAAAAAAATGTTAATCATATCAATATTAATGGTAATAACTGATAATTGGTGACTGGAGTCAATCTATAACTATGCATTTAACGAACACTCCTACCGGTACTACCTCTACCCCAGAGGGTACTACTAATTTGATACAAGACACCTACACTAAAATGACCAGTGATATTTTGGCAGAAAGAACATTAAATGATTTCTTGAGTGAACATCCGGGAGAACTGATACGAACAGGAAGTCCATTGTTCGTTTGTACTGTTTTACCTCCTCATTGGAGATCCAACAAGACTCTTCCCGTGGCGTTTAAAGTTGTCGCTTTGGGGGACGTTGGTGATGGGACTGTTGTGACTGTGAAAGCTGGTAATGACGAAAATTATTGTGCTGAATTGAGAAACTGTACTGCTGTTATGAAAAATCAAGTCGCGAAGTTTAATGATTTGAGGTTTGTTGGCAGAAGTGGCAGAGGTGAGAATTGTTTTCATATGCTTATAATTTTTGAGTATTCTTTAATAATAAAAGTGTATAGATATTTTTTCTTATGATTGAGAGCAGTTAAATTTGTTGAAATTTCTTCTATATTATGTTCCTTGTGGTATATGAATTATTATACGTTGCAGACATTGTTATCAAATGAAGTTGTTTTTAAAGTTTGGTCCCCATTATAAGTTGTCAAAAATTTGATGTCCATTCACAGTAGATGACATTCTTAATGAAGTTTGGAATATATTTTAATAATATCATAGTCTGCTAGGAATCTAATGAAGTGAACGCTCCATTGAGACTGGTTTTGAATATCAGTGGAATTAAATTCACGAGTGAAACATTTCGATTTTTAATACGCAATCGAAATAGTATAGCTAGTTTTGGATTATAGTTCACTCAATTATTTGTAAAACGAAATCATTATAAATTCGCTTGAATAAATTAAATTCGAATTCGATACAATCTGACAATAACGGAATAGCCCTCATTCTAGTTTCAAACGTTAATAGTGAATGGTAAAAAATAATAATTGAGGATGAAATTTATTAATTTCATCAGATGATAGGTGTTGAGAAATATAATTTTTCTATGACTGTTGAGAAATGGACCCTTTTTATGTAACATTTTTGTTGAGTAATTGGATGCATTACACAAAACAAGCCACGCCCCGTGTGTAATGATCCATTACACACGACTATCTGGCCAATCACCGTCAAAGAATGCCATTACACACGACTATGTTCGGTGTAATGTTTGAATCAGACTCGCCATGAAATGTCATAATTTGACTTTGACAGTACCTATACCTACCTACCGAAGGTGATTTAGAGCTGACTTTTTGTTAGAATGGATACAGCAAGTGAAAACGAAATCAACTGCTCAAATTTCACCATCAATATTGTAAGCAATAAATGAATTTGCATTGTAGCTTTCAAAATGGAATTGTTTGACATAAAGCATTAAGTTTATACAATAAAATATTCTCTAAATATCTCGTTCGTTTGAATTGATAGGTGAACACTCAGTCATAGAAAAAGTATAGTATTCTACTTTCGTGTAATGGCTATTACTCACTCGAATGATTACGACGTTCGCCTGCGGCTCACGTCGCAAACTTCATTCTCATGAGTAATAGCCATCATTACACGCTCGTTGAATAATATACTATTTCCGCAAATCGCTAGGAAATTTTGACATTCCTGTCAAAATTTCTTGAAGAAAAAGTCAGGACTTCCTTACTGTAAGGAAATGTCATTTCCTTACTGTAAGGAAATGATATTTCCGTACAGTTGTTAGTGTTCTACATAATCCATAAAACGTCTGTATGCATTTTCGTACTTTTCTCTTGATTTCTTTGGCAATAATTCTAATGAAACAGTATTTACTGCCTCAACCAGCTCTGGAGGAGTCCCAGGAATGGAAATTTCATCATCACTTATCATTTTACTTTCGAGAACACCAGCAATTAAATTTATAAGCGTCAAGTTTGACAATTCAACCTCAATACGTTTCCATAGTAACCCAAGTAATTTTATTAGGAATTTCAAAGCACCATTTATTTGGGAATAAAATTATCGCGTTTTTTTTAAATCAATCAATCAATCGAATTTTAAACGATTTGCGGAAAAATAGTATGTTTACCTCGTAGGAAAAGCCACATTCCTGGACTCTGTGTTGCTAAGTCTCGGCTTGCGCCTCGACTTAGCAATCTTCACAGTCGTCCAGGAATGTTAAGCTTTTCCTACCCGGTAAACAATGTACTATTGATATTAAGAAGTCAAGTCTCATATTCTTGACGAAGATACAACATATTTTTCACCCTAGTAGATTTGTATGAGCTGCCAAATGCGGATACGAAATGTTTAACAATTCGCCAACAGCTTCTTCAGAAAGTCTGTGAATTTTTGGGAACTGGCAGTCACATATGTTGAAGGGATGTTGCCTAGAAGGATAAAGCACCGTTCTTGGCGTTAAAAAAATCATCCGCCACAAGTTCCACAACATTATGTAGTACTATTTGATAAGTTCCTTTAAATTTAGATTATTCAAATAATATAAGACGTTTTATCGTGTCATTCTTGTCTAACTAATAACTGCTTAATATTAAAAAGAGTAAAGAAAAAGGTTAGGTTAGGTTAGGTTATCAAACTGAAAGAAAGGATGTTAAAACTACACAAAGTATCTGACAAACCAAAACAAAAAATTATATTATTCCTAATTTAAAAGATTGAAATTTCGCAACTGACATAAGCGTCTCGATAGCTAAGCAGAAATCGAAATTCTGTGAAATTTCCTCGAATACAAATTTTATTCCACACAAATTAGTTCAAATCTTGGGTTGATCGAAATCAATGGAAATATGGGAAATTTTAGCAGTGAAATATTTCAAAACTAGCTTCCCAGAAATGGTTCATTGAGGATAGTGCTTTTTTGCTTATTACCGAAATGTTGTTGGTGGAACGCCTTTGCTTTTACTTTTATCAAAATGGGTCCAAATCGTGTATTGATTAACAATAATTCCAATGATAAATCATAAGAAAACCTGGATAAAAACTTATTATACTATCCTGATAACTTAGTAAATCTGAGGTTAGCAAGATTGGATAAAATTGGTAACTAAATTTCACTACAATGGGTTGAAATACTAGCTACACATTCATCCGCATCTATATATATTGAAGCATTTTCTCATCTTCCACCATTGGACTCTTTCAATATGTGCGCCAAATCCCGTGTTGTTGTTTGCAAGTACCTGACTTAAGGAACTCACTATCTTTAATATACTTACTTCTTGTGTTCATTTAATCGCCCCTTTTAATGCTTATAGAATGATTAAATTCAAGAATCAAATGCCTAGTAGGGGAAAGACGCCTATGATGACAGGGTACATATGATGGCATACCGGGGCAGTAAATATGAATGTATCTGCTCTAACGCTCTAGTTTGTGGTGCTGCAGATGCATATTCATATTACACCACGTATATTTGTTGTAGCGGAGCCTGTAGAGGGGTATTTCTTTTTTTCGGGAGAAAAAGGAAATTGGTAGGTAGTGTAGTGATATTATCGACTAATGAATATCATATTGTAATTGTCACAATATGTTATATACACGAATCAATCCTGCAGTGAAGTGTTTGGGTGTTTCATGTGCTTGTACGTGTGTGGTTGTTTTGAGGTTAAGTTCTTGTGGAAAAAGTGTTTTGCCTATGATGGCATAATATGCAGAGTGTGCCATCATGAGAATCTGTTACGTTGAAATACGAGAATATTTATTTTGCTCCGCACTCTATTTTCATGTGAACATTTTCTAATACTACCTTGAAACTACGTATTGAACATTTTTCATTATATCTTCACTCGTTTGATAAAGCTACTGTGTTAGCGAAACGCGTTACAAGTTTAAATTAAACATTAGTTCAAATATAATGAAGTTTTGAACAATTTTAATTGTTTTATTCTATGGTTTATTGAAGTAGAGTTTTATAGAGTTGAAGTTGTTATAACTAGGGATATTGATGTACACAACTTTTGGCCAATGTCGATCTTTTGGATCTTTCCCTGGTATTCAATAAACAATGGACATACTATTATACACGTGATAATTTTTTGCTCTCCTGTAACTATTTATTCAGAGGAATTAACTACTAGTCATTATTTTTTACAAAAATTGTGTATCCTGTATCTACCAAGTTTTGATAAATACAGGGTTATATTTCCCTATGTCATTTTTCCGACTCACTGCTTATGAAAAGTAACAAAAAAATGGAATTGTATCAGAACTGGAAAAAGGTTTCAAATAACAAATTAATCAACCTACGTTTCCATTAAAAAAATTGGGGGTGTCTGCAGCCCCCCAGCTAATTGAAAAGCTGAACAAATATCTTTGGAAATAATGTGGTTCAGAAATTCCTTATCTTTGAATGTGTGATACGCTGAGGAATCACTTGATATACAGAGTATTACAGTGGGAGAAATTTTTGGCAAATCGCGTTCTTTTTGGAAATTTCTCTCTGTAACTTTGGATACGAGAAAAAAAGTTATAACCAGATCTAAAATATAATTCTATTTGTAGTGATCCCACCCCAGATTGTTAAAGTTTAAGTCAGTTTTTTTCAACGTCTTTTTGATGTTGATTGGGCCATGATTATCATGAATTTAATAACTCAATATTCTTTTCATACTTCGTACATTTTTCTTTCTACAACCACTATGCAAAACACAACATGCTTTTCTAAACACCGTCACACATTTTTATACGCTAAGCACAAAGCAGGTCTTTTCTTAATTCTTTTGATAACCGTTGGAAAAGTAATGCGAGAATCGGCACTTTTCCGCACCGAAATGTCAAACACAGCTACCTATGACCCGTTTTTTGACAATGTAACCAAATAGTGAATTCATTTTTGTTGTACAATTTTTAAATTTAAACCAAAAGTAAGTGATCTATTCACTCCATTATTCATTTCAATTTATTAATTATAAAAACATAATCCTATTAAGCACTATTTTGGAAATTATGAACCAAGATCAAAATAATAATATAATAATAATACAACATTGTTCAAATTATACATTCAACTGATTTTTCTATTTATTTCCTCGTTGTAAGTTCTTTCTGATCAAAGTGTACCTAAATAAAATAACTATATAAATTACAGTATTTCTTTGATTAATATATGTGATTGTAGAAAAAATATTGTGTACAACTCGCTAGATTCCCTTTGCGTCCGTGTGAAAAGTGACTCTTCGCGCACCAGTTGTACAAACTACTATTATTGTGGTACAGCGTCTTTGTGAAGTGAGAAATTTTAATTTCATAGTTTTCTCTTCACGTAACGTAACGAAGCCCACGTATCGCTTCTGCACATGCGCATTGCGATACGTATAGGGACAAGTGGTGATTTTTAAAACTGCCCTTGGTCGTTTATATCATTCGTCCTTCCACTCCAATGAAAATATTAAATACTTTGTGACAAACATCAATTTTTCAAAAAGAAGAAAGAAAAATAAGCATTGCATTCGCTCTTCCCCTTCTTTTCAAACGTGACCTTTTTGGTAGTTTCCCTGATATATTTCGATAGCAAGGTTTAAGTTGATGATATAAGTAATGAGGAACATTTTTTTTGTGAATTATTGGAAGATTTTGGACCACTCTACGAAAGAATTCACTCTTCACTTTGCTTTAACAGTTAGATCTATTTGTAGCGCATAGGTACAAGATTGAGTTGCCTTTTGATTTGATCTTATTAAGAAAAGCAAGTCTCCGTCTTATAATAGAGATTTCAACGTCAGGATAAATAAGAAAACCAGAGAAAATCTCAAGGAAAACTCAAGCATCCACGCATGACTAAAAAGGCGGGAGTATTATGCGGTAGGAAGCCAACAAGGTTCCGGGAAACTGTCAACAGATTATAAAAGTTAATCTGCCATAAAATAAACTGTTTGTCTAACCCTTTTCATTTCTATCACTCTCCAGTTGGAAACCCTGATAGCATTTAATTTAAAAATAAAGTTTCGTTGCGGATTAACTTCAAAAACATTTGCTTTTTATTCGCTGATTCTGTTTATGTTTCGGTTTTCTGGGATTTCAAAGAGAATGCACAATTTTGTGTCGTGGATTCTGGAAAAATGGGGAAAAGTTTAATTGTTTCCAATGTTTTTTTTTCAGATTCATATTATTTGAATGAATTTTCCTGGACATGATTCTAAACAGAAACGCGAAACTTTGAATCAGTTAGGAATTATAATGTTTAATTTATTAAACTTTGAATGAATAACTGATACGAACTCGCCAAGCAATTTTCGACGGGCAAATGTTGCTCACGAAATTATTATAATCATTTGAAACGAAAAGAAACGTATCATTTTAATATGTTTTGGACACGAAAATGTTGTTCAGTTATTTGTTACAAACATTTGAAACGAACAAAACCGTTTTTGGTCGAATTGACATTATTTTAATAGAAATCGAAAATATACGTTTTGTTGCTCTACGTCTCTACTTTTTAAAACCGTTTTCAAATTGAAAATAGGATAACTGACAACGTACCCAGACAAGCTGAAAAATTCTTCTATGAAAAAATTGAAATTGCAATTGCGATCAAAGTAACCGTCGCTTGGCGCTTGCTTTTCGCGCATATGAAGGGCTTAAGAAGAAATTATTGTGTACCAAGTTTCAGTCAACTTTCAAATTATCTCGTGAACTACTATGTTAGCCATCTACTAATCGATTAAAATATTCGAAAGTGGTATGAAAATAGAATTCGACTTTTTCAAAAATAACTATTCATTTTTTTTATTGAACCAGAGCGAATTTAAGAGAATTAAAAGTGCTTTTGAACTTAATTTTCAACCACTTTCCCAAATCTGTTATAATTTTGTATGGACGCTATTTGGTAAAAAAAGTTTTGTACAGGAAACCCTGTGTCGCATCTTATAAATAACACCAGTGTATATAATAGTACGAGGCTTGTTCAACTGAAACTCATCTTTGGTCAGGTTAGCCTTGGAAACAATTGTAATCATTCAACTGACGTTTTCCAACATTAGTAGTGTATGCAAACGTCACACTGATTTGTTTATTTCGTTTATATTTGACAGCGATTTTAAGTATTGTGACTTTGAAATGGCGTTTGTTGTTAACAATCCGTCCAAATGTGATAAGCGTGTGGTCATTCAATTTTTGTGTGCTGAAGGTGTGCAGCCGTTGCAAATTTATACGCGAATGCAAGCAGTGTATGGAAACGCATGTTTTGCATATCCAACTGTGAAGGAATGGTGTCGAAAATTTAAGAATGGAGAAGAGAGGACGAATGATAAGCCACGACCAGGTGCATTGATTACTGCATCAACCGACAGGAATGTGGCATGTGTGGAAGGCCTGATTAGAGACAATCGTCGAATTTCAATCAGAGCAATTTCAGAAAATGTTGGTGTGAGTATAGGATCTGTCCATAGTATCGTACACAAACTAGGTTACAGCAAAGTTTGTGCGCAATGGGTTCCTCGTCTTTTGTCTGAGGACCAAAAAAGCTTGCGAATGGGATACAGTCAAAATGGTAATGACTTTCTCTCGTCAATAGTTGCTGGCGATGAATCTTGGTGTCATTATTTTGAACCATCCAGTAAGCTGTCATCGATGCAATGGAAACATGCAAATTCTCCGCCACCAAAGAACTTCAAAGTTCAACCTCCTGCAGTTGTCATTTTTTTCGATCACGAAGGACCCTTGCTGATAAAGTTTACAAAACCTAGAGTGCATATCAACGCAAACCTGTATAATGAAACTTTGAACAAGCTCCATCAAGCAATAAGAAGAAAACGTCCAGGGATGCTTTGACGTGGTGTTATTCTGCTTCACGATAATGTTCGGCCTCATGTTGCCAACGTAGTGAAAGAAAATCTGCAACGGAAGAAATGGAGGATATTAGAGCATCCACACGATTTATCGCCTTGCGATTTTCACATCTTTGGGCCACTAAAAAAGGCGTTAAAAGGTAACCGTTTTCAGTCGGACGCAGAAGTACAAAACGCTGTGAAAGAATTCTTCCAGCAGCAGCCACAAGAATTCTATAAGCAGGGTATACATCGGTTGGTGAAACAGTGGGATATGTGCCTCAATTGTAGTGGTAGTTATTTGTAACTGTACAATAAATTTTTCCTGGACCAAAGATGGGTTTCAATTGAACAGGCTACATATCTTTCGTTTTGTACCAGGATTTTTGTCAAAAATATTCACCTATTGCTTTGCGTATTCTTTGCCTGTACGAGAGAGAGGGCATAACGCTTGCCGCCAAAACGAGACAAATTAATCTATTTCAATTCTCAAAAATGAATTCTACTCCTACCAGTATCTGCTTCAACCTAACGTGAACCAATTTATGGGAAAATTAATGAATGATATTGTAATATTTAGAGTTTTTAAACAATAATTTTGCGGAAAAACAATTAGTGCAAGTAAAAAACTGCGCCCGATTTTGTGCGGTTTTTATTAATAGATATGATTGTTATAAAGAATGTGAAAAATTTTTAAATCTGAGCAGAGTTGTGAAAATCATAATTTCACGCGAATGAGACTTTGCCAGTATCTCGTCAGCCCTTTTTTGAAATTTTGATTGGTGATTCGGATTCAGCAGCTTTGAAAACCCGTGTACACCTCATATTTTCCAATTTGAATTATTTTTTCGTTCTGCGCTTACAATTTTTTAACGTTATATTTTGCAGTAGGTCTAGATGCGTTTAGACCAATACCGAAACCGAAGATGGTGGAAAGTGAAAAAAAATAATAGTAGGATGGAACCCATAAGAAAATGAAGGTAATGTGAATCGAAAATAGAAATAAATTACGGGCGATCCGAGTTCGGGAAGTGGGAGGGGGTGAGTTTTTAGGGGTAAGAAATGGTTTATCCCGATTCCCGGCAAAACTACAAGTCCTATGGAAAAAAATTAAATGACAAAGTTGTGAGTAATAAAAACCTTCACAACTTTTGTGTTCTCAATTTCTTCACTTAACCTTTTATCTTTTTCAAAAAAAATATTTTTTTACGATATTATACTTATAATGTTCCGAATACACTGTAATTTATTTGATTTTAAATATTTCTTTTTTTCACCTTATTTTGTCTTAATATCAAATAAGCACCCTGAATTTCAATGGAAAATTTTCGCGTCAAATATATCAGCTTTTTTTCGAAAGTTAGTGGGATTTTTGTTCGTTGAAATCTCTATTTTTTCATAATGTGAAAAAATATGTATTACTATGGTAAATATTCTCAGAAAATGCAAAAAAAATGGGAAAAAGAATCGAATCGAATTCGAATTTTTTTTCAATCATGTACAATTTCATTGGAAAATGTGATTGCTACAAAAAAACCATTAGTGATTGGAATTCAAGATTAACGTTTTCAAGAATATTATAATAAATAACGTAATCAGAATGAAGTATCTAATTTCAATAGTACGATTTACATGTATATTTACATTTCATGGAATGTTCTATAACATGAATGTGATTGGAATTTAATGAATAAACTTTCAAAGTGAGAAAATTAAATTTTTCAGATGAAATTGTACATAGTGATTGAAAAATTCGAATTTGAGAGTCTTCAATTCTGCATTTTCTGAGAACATTAACTATAGTTATGTATATTCTCAATCACACTATCAGAAAGTAGAGATTTAAACGAACAAAAATCCCACCGACTTTTTGGAAAAAGCTGATATTCTGACGCCAGGGATTTCGATTGAAAATTAGGGTTTTTTTTTTATATTAAAGTCAAAATAAAGTGAAAAAAAAATTTCAGATCAAATGAATTACATTGGGTTTGGGACATAATAAGGTATGTGTACACGAAATTTCATTAAAAAAGTATTTTTTTTAATATAAAAATAAAAAACCAAAAACTGGGTTATTTGAATTTCTCACATAAATTTTGGGGTTATGTGTGAAAATTGTGAATACACAATTATCTAATAGAGCATTTTGTTACTCCCAACTTTTTTCCTTAGGAATTGTAGTTTTACCGGAAATCGAGATAGAACATTTTTCACCCTTAAAAACTTACCCCCTCCCACTTCCCGAGCTCGGTTAGGTTAACCCAACCTAACCTAAACAATTTTATCACGTTTCCCTCCCTGTCCAATGGGTTTCATTCTACTGTTATTTTTTTTTTTGTACAAAAATTATCGACCCTGGGGCTCGATTCTTGAATCTCGAAATCGGAATTTCGTAGTCGATTTTCGACAAATGTCGACTTCGTCGTATGTTGTCTATTCTTGAAAGTCGAGTTCGAGATGAGTTCGACATTTCTCGTTCGAGACTGCATCGAGTGTCTAAAATCCTTCGACTTCTCAATGTCAAGTACGAAACATCATTTTGTTTGTCATATTGACATATTTTTACGTTAAGGTTATCAACTCATAAATAAAAATCTATTTAGTGATCGTTTAAAATTCTGCCTGGTTCGTTATTTATAATTTTAATATAATAATTATTTTTTAAGTATTACTGTTATTTTTTTATATCTGTTTTATGGAATTAAGAATCTCAGCAATGCCTTGCCATTTTTCCATGCAGTCTTTTGCCGTAAAGTTATTATTAAATTTGCCACTCAATAAATTACGGTCTCCGGTGACCATTTCAATCAATTGATGTTTTTGCTCCTGACTGCAATACACTTTTTTTCCTTTTCCGTCCATATCAAAAAAACGTGGTGAATATAAGATGAACTCAGTCAAAAATCAAAACAAGTAGAAGATATTTTAGTTTCGAAAGTGGACATTTGATTTTTAAACAAATTTCACTTTTATTCTGTTCTGTGTCATAATATTACAGCGTTGACACATATACATTCGACAAATAATACCGCATTCGTTTTAAATCTCGATTCGTATTGAAGAATAGGTTTTGACAACACTGATCGACGTTGCCGATGACAAATGTCGAGTTCGAGATTTCGTATTCGAGATTCAAGAATCGAGCCCCTGGTCTAGTTATAGATAGTCAGATTTTGAATTTGAAGACAGTTTGAAAAATACAGATATAGAAAAACAAAACAAATATTTGCGATTTATGATCAAATGTTGCGAAGCAGGTCAAAAACGTTCAAAAATACTACTGAAAAGGACATAATGTTGCCACTAGGCGTATGAACTTTTTGCATTTGATTACGGTTAGAATTACGGCGTATAGAATGTTATAAACCTACAAAGATAAAAATAATAGTGTTAATGCTCACTTGATAGTAGTAACAAAATTTATGGAACATGCATGATTTTATAAATAAAAAAAAAGGAATTTTTCAATAAAGATGACAAGATTGTATTTTTAACTTATCTCACTGTATATTCCCTTTTTGGTATCCTTATCATGGATACTTATGTTATATATCTTATCAGTTGGATATACTTATTCTGACGAAAGTACAGAGGAAGAGGATTCAACGAAATACCCTGGACCATCTCACCCTTGTGCCATAGTATGTGGTAGATAAGAGAAGGCTCAATCAGCTTTTTTTGGAAATAATTTTATGAGCTATTTGTTCAAGTTCTTGAAAAAATATTCATAACCTAAAGTATTATAAGTTCAATTGTTAAATTAATTTTTTTTCCATTGTCCCTAATGGTTTAATTTAGTCTTATGTCATAAAAAAAAGTGAGCCATCTATCCCGGATATACCCTAATTTTGGAAATTATTTTGTTTCGAAATAATCCGATGTACGATAATTTATTACAACATATAACGAACATTTTATGTTCTAACAACCCATTCTAAAATTCCTGGAATATAATATTTCTGGAATTTTAAGTGTTAATTCCTTAATCAGCTATCTCGAATACGTGGGATATTATGCTTCAATCTTATTCGAAATATTCTTGCTATAAAATATTTTCATTGTGATTATATTGAATATTTTAATCATAATCGAACTGAAATATGTTCACCACAAATGCAATACAAGAATGTGAAGATTGGAAGTTGACTCTTGATTACTTTTTTGGTTAGACTAGCAAAATATTTTATAAGATATTCCATTTGTTATACGATCAATGCAGTTCGGAATATTTATTTTCTCAAGGCTGTCGATAAAGTTTATTAGGGGAGCGAGTGGCTTGTTGTAACAGGGGTAAGTAGTAACAGGCCCTTTTCACTGGGATCTTAAACGCTATTAAAGTATTTCTTTGACTCGATTTAACCTATAAACCGCGCCGCATCATGTTGCCATAGCCAATGTTCTGCCGGCCGGTGCATTGAGGGGAAGTGTGCATGTGCTTCATTTCTGCCAGGTAATATAAAATTGTACTATCGTAAAATTTCGGTTTGCGTATTTAATATTGACTAATTTCAAACTTTCTATATATTATTTCCATTCAAATTTATCTATCTCTGATAATGTGTAACAGCTTTTATGATTGCTAAATTGTTTAAATAGTTATCTTGATAAATGTTGAGAATCATACCAAAGGGTTAGTTGTAACAAAATCCCGGGGCTTGTTGTAACGTGTTACTACATGCCACCAAATGTTGATTCTTACATAAGTATAATACTTTGTTAGATAGCTATTAAGAAGAGATAATTACGAGCATACCTTGAATAATTTAATTACTCACTGTGATTTAAAAGTGCCATGATGATTATAAGTAGTGTTTAACTAAATAAAACTGTTAATTGCTTAATTTTCAATTGTTGATTACTAAAAAAAATGTATTTGAGTTGATTTTTGATAAGAATTACGTAATACTTACTTTAGAAAGGTGTCAATTTAAAAAAAAACGAAGAATAAATAATTAGAGGTATTATTGTCGTTTTTTTTGTCGTTACTATTTGCCCCGGTAGATGTTACAACTTGCCCCAAGCACGAGGTAAGTTGTAACACCGCACTTCTTCTAGAAAATAATTGATTGTAAAATAATGACCAATAGTTATGGTATTATTTTTACTTGATTTGGTAGAGGAAGAGTTACAGTATTCATCCATCTTTATTTAATAGGAATTTAATCAATAGATTTCAAGATATATTAGTTTTTATGAAAACTGTTACAACAAGCCCCTCGCTCCCCTATCCATTTTAGGGTTGACTGTAACTATCTCCAATGCCCTAACAGACCGGTTGTCAATTGGGCAAAGTAGAATTCAATGAGACCTCTGGCGGAAAAAATTGTAATTGTCGCAACGAGAAAAAAAATTCGTTTTGCATTGTCTTTTGTATTGAATGCAAGTCAACGTAATTACCATAAACTCGTACTTTATTTGTTTAATTTTGTGTCAGTGACAAGCTTAAAAATGTGTTTTTCTATTCCACTCAACTGTCATCATTTCTGAGATTATATTCTTGAATAATCAGAGATATTATGGGAGAGGTTATGTTATTCTATTTTTTGTTTTCATTGTACTCTTCAGAAGGTGTCACTTATTTCCTCTATAGGTAGGTACTGTGCAAAAATATATGGCCAGCATTTAAAACTGTCTGTCCCTCATGTATGCACATAGAAGAAGGCTCAGCATTTACAAATTCAAATAAACTTTGAATAGTCAGTATATACCTAATCCATAGTTACAAAAACAAAGAGAAAATGAGTCGGTATTGAAGATTTAAAATATTACTCAATAAAAACGTACCTTCCTTGTAACTTTTGTAGATATGACTATATCAAAAATAAAATAAAAACATGAAATCAGACCTAAACTTGTTTTATTTTCGACAAATATCAACCATACCTATTACTAAAAAGATAAAAATATTAGGAGTCAAAATTTAGTTTAACAACACAAAATACTAAAGCACAATCAAAGAAAAAGCAAAAGTTTCACAAAACATGTAGGTACTGAAAATAACTAAAACAGCAAAATAAAACCACTTAAATATCAAAGGGCTTATACGACAGCTGATTTGTTTTACTCGTTGCTAAGATGCATTGACATTTCGGAGCGCCATCTATCGAATACTACTTTTCCCAATAGGTTTAGGTTTGCTTACACAGTGTGGAGCAATCGTGGCTAAGAACATACTGGATTAAAATATTCCAGGTTCAATGACTGGAACCAAAATTGACATTTTTTTATTTATATATTTTTTATATATTTGGTAATTTGATAGTCGGTTTTGATATTATTTGAAAATGGATACAAAAATAGTTTCAATGGTAATAGAGTGTCTGAAAAACAAAAATTCGAAGAATTATCTGTCTTATTATGTGGGTCATACGATTCAACAAAAACATACTCACAGTTTTTATTTCCTTTTATCATGACTTTCAAATAAAATCCATGAGATGGATAAGACAGATATGAAATTTTTACGGAAAAAGAAGAATATATTGTAACATGTCTATCGACCTGTTTCGATTTAAACAAAATAATTTCAATTTTACCGTTTGCCGTCATAGTAACCACTTCCGATTTAGTTCTGTGATGTAAATTTCTCTGATCGTTGATCGTTGCGACAATTGACATATGATGTCAACGCTCGATTCTTATTCTCGATTTTCCTTCTTTTCGTTACCGACCCTTGTGAAGCAAGGACCTATCTCTTTACCGTCTCTTAATTTTTAACAGTTTTTATCTTAAATTGCTGTGGTAAGTCCAAAATTATAATTTATATTTATCAAGCTTTTTCTAAAGTAGTGGCTGATATAATTTTTTTGTGCATTTCTTATGTTTTTACAGAAATAGATAGACGAATATACACATACCACGTGGTCAACTACATTTCTTTTCATTTTATACTTGTACATTACTTTTAAACTTAATCTTTTATCGTTAATAGCTGTTACCTTTTTTAATGCAAATATTTGCTAGATTCTCTGTTCTAAAATACCTAATTATTTTCAAAAATATATAACTTTTATATTTAACATTTTCAAATATTCTGCCAGTGCTGGTTTTACATTTCATTAAACATTTTACTCATTTAGAAATTGTTTATTCATAACTTTTACTTTAATTAATATTTCAAGGTCATTAGCACTTTTTTTATTTGTTTTGGCTTATAATTTTTACTGTTTTAAATGGGACATATATGTTGGAAAGCTTTCAGTAAAGTTAAATTTCATTATTTTAAACAACTGCCTTCCTTTTTTACCTGAAAAGCTAAACCAACATTATGTGCCCCATTACATTCAAATTCCTATATATCCCTAATCCACCTGAACTTCTAGGTAAGCACAGCAGCCAGGTTACCCCGGCAAGTTACAGTCAGGTTACCTCTGCAAGTTACAGCCAGGTTACCCCGGCAAGTTACGGTCAGGTTACCTCTGCTAGTTACGGCCAGGATACCCCTGCAAGTTACAGCCAGGTTACCGTTACAAGTTTTTCACTGCCAGGATATCCCTGACAGGTTTACTGCTAGACTTCTACTTCAACTTCTAGACTTCTACTTCAACTTCTAGACATCTACTTCAACTTCTAGACATCTACTTCAACTTCCAGACATCTTCTTCAACTTCCAGACATCTTCTTCAACTTCCAGACATCTTCTTCAACTTCGACAGCTGATTCTACCACTCCGATAAGCTAAGTACCTCTAAGAAGTACAGGTTTTCTACCTTTCACTTTTTTACCTTCCTTTTAGTGGCAGAATAAATTTAATATTTAAATATCTTTTTTTATTTCTTATACCCGGCTGCAAGAGCTGTAGGGACTGTCCGGGTTTATGTAAATTTTGTATTTTTATTTTTAACGTTCAGTAAATTCTACAAGGTGTTTCTACCTTTCTCACCTTAGTTCTCTTTCGTGCAATTAAATTATTTTTTCGTCTAAAAAGGTAGTGGCGCCCTAAAGTTCTTATAGTCTGTCAACCCTCTGGCATACCTAGTGTGGCATCAACATGGAGTCGATCCACCCTTGAGAGAGTCTCTAGCCGGGATCTGTCTCTTAAGGAGAGAACAAGTGTTACAAATTGGCGCCCCTTGTTTTTGTTGCACTGTATGACAGTTGGGTTGAAACGGGCTATAATTTTTTTGCTTTTTTTTTGAATTTTTTGGTCTTTAACTTTAAGTTTTTTTTAGCTTTTTAAAACTTTTTTTGCTAACTTCAATACTTAATTAACTTTTTACCTTTTCATTCTTTTGATTAAATGTTGTAACGTCCCTGCATTCACATTTTACCTACATTATCTGCCTTATCTAATATATATTTTAAATTTCGTTTTGATATTTTTTTGGGTCTACAAGTAACATTTAACACAATCTTATGTTGTTGAAAAGAATTACATTTTCTTTTATCGATTATTTATAGATGGTGTATAACATCTGATTTCTTGGCAGTGTTGTCACATGTAAAGCAAATTTTTGTGATGTTCATTTTTTAATGTCATATTCAATCTCTTTTTTTATCTTGTTCAGTTGAATTGTGTCGAGTTACACAAACTGAAATATCTTTCTTTATCTCGTTCAGTTGAATTGTGTCTAGTTACACAAACTGAAATATCTTACTTTTTTTATCTTGTTCAGTTGAATTGTGTCTAGTTACACAAACTGAAATATCTCTTTTTTATCTTGTTCAGTTGAATTGTGTCGAGTTACACAAACTGAAATATCTTATCTATTTTCAGTATTGTTATTCAAGTGCAGTGTTGCCAGAGTAACAATTTATCTTTGAACTTACAGTTACTTACCTATTCTTTAATATTGTTATTCAAGTGCAGTGTTGCCAAGTTAACTATTTATCTTTAGAAATGAACATTTTTCATTCCAATTTTTTTTTAATAGCATGAGAGTTGTGATGTGTTACAATCTATGATCCATATTTTTTATCTTGATTGGTTATATATTTAGTTATTATGCAACAGTTACATTACTAAATATAAATTGTTAAAAATATCGTATAATTTGTTGAAAGTATCGTACAGTATTGTTTATTTTAAATGACATTTATCGGTAGTGTGTATATGTTGTTTTTATATCTATAGTCATTCGCTTACATTCAGTTTCTTTATCTATATCTCGATGCCAGGCTTTTATGTTCTTTTGGATTTTAAATTCTTTGCTTTCGTTAGTGCTATTTGATTAGTACTACTGATTTAGATACCGTTTCTTATTATTTTTCTCTCCTTTTAAGCTTTATTGACGTTGACGAAAACCTTCCGGATGACTTATACCATGAACAAGACAATGCCACTGACATTGCAAATTAATTTAGAATAACCTCATTGCTCACTAACTCCTTTTCCTACCTCGAAATGGAGTTTACGTCATTCAAATTTTTTGTTTTCTTTTGCTTTTTCATTACCGTTTGCCAACAACAAAATTTTTCTTTGTCCTTTTATAACTTAATGTAGAGTCCCGTATCTCAGAAACCGTGTCTTACTTGGAGTTTCGATATCGTTCTCCTAAAAAAACGGTACAATTGTGTTTTAGTTTACCATTATTATTATTTTAGTTTTCTTCGTTTTTTCTTCTTTCCGTTTTCTGTCTTCTAGACAACCGTGTTACCTTTTTTATGACTGCTTAGTCTCTCTATTTCTTCATAGCAATCTCTTCCCTTTCCCTTGTCTTCAATGGCAATACTTTCTTAGTTTTAAGTCGTTTTTTATTGTTTAACCAGGTTGGCCACATTTTTTATACAGTTCTTAACCGATGTTATTTTATTTTTATTACCTTGTTCAATTTAAGAAGAAGGCATATCAAAGGACGAAATATATAGAGCTGTATCGACTTTCGGATCGATGACCAATGGCTACTGTGGACGCTAACTGGCAACCTCACCGATTGTCGATTGGCGCTATTATTTCTGGCCTCTATTTGTGCTTTCTGTCTTTCAATTAGTACCTATTTTAGTTTAATTATGTGATAAGTCTATCAATTTTATGTTTTCATTATGTCGCCACATTCTATTCTTGCCACAAACGCCCTTATCTCAACCTTTGATTTATCTTCCAGAATTACCACATATATCGTCAATTCCTTTTTACCGTTACCCATTCGAAGTAAATATCTATGTATTTTTTTTCTCTCTTCCTCAACATACCTTTTGCGTTGCCATATTGTGAAATTTGTGAACTACCTACCGTTATCGGATATTTTAGAACCGTTCCTTATGGAACACTAGTGTTGTCGCCATGCCAAAATTTTTGCTAGGTTAAGTAGTATTTCACCTTGGGTGACGTCTTTATGACAAATCTTTACTCTTTGCTCGGTGAAAATTAGGCTGATTTATGAAATAATTAGAATTCCGACGGAATTATATTCTGAATCAATTTTAGGCTGACATCACTTCCCGTGTTTATTTTTGTGTCTCCACGGAGACATTTGTTTGGATATTTGCTGGAATTGCGTAGAATTGCGAATCTGAGATACCAGCGTTTTATCAAAACACTACCTACCGTACCTTACCTTACCTTATCGTTATATGCACTGAGAAATTATCGCACCTTATCGTTACCTTTCGTTCTCAGTGTATGCTTTGCCTTATCCGATGACATAACGACACAATAATCACAAGATGACAAAACTACCTTACCTTTGACAATTACCTTCCCTACCTACTATACATAGATTTTGCATTGATACTTCACCCCTCCTTTATCTTATTAACCCTTTAAATAAAAAAAATAATTCTTCGAATAATTTTTTTCCCGGAGGAGAGGGGGTGTAACATGTCTATCGACCTGTTTCGATTTAAACAAAATAATTTCAATTTTACCGTTTGCCGTCATAGTAACCACTTCCGATTTAGTTCTGTGATGTAAATTTCTCTGATCGTTGATCGTTGCGACAATTGACATATGATGTCAACGCTCGATTCTTATTCTCGATTTTCCTTCTTTTCGTTACCGACCCTTGTGAAGCAAGGACCTATCTCTTTACCGTCTCTTAATTTTTAACAGTTTTTATCTTAAATTGCTGTGGTAAGTCCAAAATTATAATTTATATTTATCAAGCTTTTTCTAAAGTAGTGGCTGATATAATTTTTTTGTGCATTTCTTATGTTTTTACAGAAATAGATAGACGAATATACACATACCACGTGGTCAACTACATTTCTTTTCATTTTATACTTGTACATTACTTTTAAACTTAATCTTTTATCGTTAATAGCTGTTACCTTTTTTAATGCAAATATTTGCTAGATTCTCTGTTCTAAAATACCTAATTATTTTCAAAAATATATAACTTTTATATTTAACATTTTCAAATATTCTGCCAGTGCTGGTTTTACATTTCATTAAACATTTTACTCATTTAGAAATTGTTTATTCATAACTTTTACTTTAATTAATATTTCAAGGTCATTAGCACTTTTTTTATTTGTTTTGGCTTATAATTTTTACTGTTTTAAATGGGACATATATGTTGGAAAGCTTTCAGTAAAGTTAAATTTCATTATTTTAAACAACTGCCTTCCTTTTTTACCTGAAAAGCTAAACCAACATTATGTGCCCCATTACATTCAAATTCCTATATATCCCTAATCCACCTGAACTTCTAGGTAAGCACAGCAGCCAGGTTACCCCGGCAAGTTACAGTCAGGTTACCTCTGCAAGTTACAGCCAGGTTACCCCGGCAAGTTACGGTCAGGTTACCTCTGCTAGTTACGGCCAGGATACCCCTGCAAGTTACAGCCAGGTTACCGTTACAAGTTTTTCACTGCCAGGATATCCCTGACAGGTTTACTGCTAGACTTCTACTTCAACTTCTAGACTTCTACTTCAACTTCTAGACATCTACTTCAACTTCTAGACATCTACTTCAACTTCCAGACATCTTCTTCAACTTCCAGACATCTTCTTCAACTTCCAGACATCTTCTTCAACTTCGACAGCTGATTCTACCACTCCGATAAGCTAAGTACCTCTAAGAAGTACAGGTTTTCTACCTTTCACTTTTTTACCTTCCTTTTAGTGGCAGAATAAATTTAATATTTAAATATCTTTTTTTATTTCTTATACCCGGCTGCAAGAGCTGTAGGGACTGTCCGGGTTTATGTAAATTTTGTATTTTTATTTTTAACGTTCAGTAAATTCTACAAGGTGTTTCTACCTTTCTCACCTTAGTTCTCTTTCGTGCAATTAAATTATTTTTTCGTCTAAAAAGGTAGTGGCGCCCTAAAGTTCTTATAGTCTGTCAACCCTCTGGCATACCTAGTGTGGCATCAACATGGAGTCGATCCACCCTTGAGAGAGTCTCTAGCCGGGATCTGTCTCTTAAGGAGAGAACAAGTGTTACAATATTCAGCGATTCTGAAAAGTATTTATTAAGTTAAATGGTGAATGCGCCATTTTTTTGGAAGTGGAACTTTTTTCAGTTATAAATGCAACAATTGGCTTTTGTGACCATTTTTAAAGTTATCAAGTCCTCTTGTGACATCTCAATAACATTAACGGTCTAAGAGATGAGGGCAATTTTATGTCGCACTGCACACCTATTGGCGCATTCACATTTATTGGAATGTACGATTACAGGAAGCATCCTGTATTATTGGTGAATTATTGATAAATCGGTACAGTTTACATTCATGAAAATGAACTTTCACTTTGCTTAAAATCATGGAAAACTCTATGGAAAACGAACAATACTTTCATAAAAGTGAAAATGCAACAAAATCCTGAAAAATTAACTACATTACATCAAGAAATTAAAAAAACAAATAACCAAGTAATTGACGACATAAAAAAATTCAAAATGGTTTGAAAAAATTACAACAAATGTTCAAAATGGGTTCCTGTTACATCCACACATTCTCTCAATTTTCTAAGACTTTTATTAAAGTAATGTTCGTTTTCAATAAAGTTTTTTATGGTTAAATGCTGCCGGAAATGCTGCAGCTTACATATGTAAAGATACAAAATTTGCTATGCGACTGCCACAAAATTGTAGTATATATACTGGAGAGGCGTTTGCTATACTCCATGCCCTCAAAATGTGCAAAACAGATAATGGAAGCAGCTTTCTTATTATATCTGACTCATTAAGCACCCTAACAGATATGAAAAATGTATATCCATCACACCCGATCCACGAACTTATTAAAAAGGAGCTTTACGGCTTGCGAGATAAAAACATCTCTTTTTTATGGGTACCATCACACATGGGAATAAGAGGAAACGAAGAAGTTGACACCTTAGCCCTAAAATCAACTTCCACAGATGATTTACCTCTCCTTACAAAATTTCCCCACACCGAACACAGATCCTCAATAAAAAAATACATTTACAAAAAATGGCAATCGATCTGGAAAGACACTGAAACTAATTTAACACAAATAATACCCGAAGTTGGAACCAAACTCCCACTGCCTTTGAAAAGAAGAGAACAAGTACTGGTAAACCGTTTAAGAATTGGACATACACGAATAACACATCAATATCACTTGACAAAAGAAGCTGCTCCTTTATGTCATATATGTCAAACTCAACTCACAGTAAAGCATCTATTACTCGAATGCCCAGTATATGAAAAACAAAGAAGACACCACAAGTTAGGAAACTCTTTAAAGTCAATTCTCTCCTCAACCGGAAACGAAGTGCTATTATATCTGAAAGACATAAACTTGACATCAAAAATTTAAATTGTGATATCATATAATATATACCACACTACATGTAAATGTCTCCCCTGCTAATAACTCGTAGTAGTTGATGCGGGGTTATGTATGTTTTAAATAAAAAAAAAAAAAAAGTGATAATCAAATTTTATAACTGTAAACTGTACAGATTTATTCATAATTTACTAATAATATAGTATGCTTCCTGTATTCGTACATTCAAAATAAATGTCAATGCGCCAAAATAGATGTGCAGTGTGACATAAAATTATCCGTATCTCTTAAACCCTCAATGTTATCGAGATGTCACAAGAGGACTTGATATCTCTCAAAATGTTCAAAAAAACCAATTACATTTATAACTGAAAATTGCGCATCCACCATTCAACTTAGTCGGTACAGTCGACAGAAGCAAACATGAGCCCTGGTGGGCGTGTCCATGTCGCTGTAGTTGTATTATTTAAACAAATTACCAATGTTCGTTCGTTAACTTTAGCACCTGATTGGTTCGTTGCGATGAAATTCTTTTAGTTCGCATATTTTCCGGGGCTCATGTTTCCTTCTGTCGACTGTACCTGAGTTTACAAGTATGTTGTGCACTTGTATATCACGCCAAAAAGTGTGCAATTATTATGATGTTCATCAAATGTTAAAATATCACTCATTTCCAATCAGCCATTTATTGATTGTAAATAAATAAACATTTTCCATTCTCAACTTTGGAGCCCTATAGTTCGTTAACGAAGGGCGTAAAGAGAAACTTTTATATGAAATACCATCATTATTTTCAGTCTTTCTATCACCTCTCAAGTTTTTGGTACGAACTCCTGGGACAAACTGTATAGGTTAATAAAAGAAAAAAAAATTAATCAGGAATAGAGAAATTCAACTCCTCAATTGGCTACAAGAAGCAATAATTGTCAACTTCACAACTATAAGTGGAAGAATGTCATTCATCATGGACAGTTTGAAAAAAGAAAAATTATATTTTATAAACTGATCATCAATAAGTTGTCGCCTAAGGAGGTAAGGAGGGCTGTAAGAAGGAGATGAATCGACATAGGCGTATTTTGAAATTTCTGGCACTACTTTTATATTCGTTCAAGTTTTCAACGTAGGTGGCGCATAGTTCGATGTGATGCTACTTTATCGTTGTGTTGTATTGGAAGTTTGATGATTTGCGAGATTTTTTTAATAAAGTCTGGTGAATATTTGAATCTTTCAGTCATATTTATAAACAATGAGTGATAAAAAAGTGAAAAAAGACAGAGTTTGTTTTGTTCCGGGATGTAAGACGGGTTATTCTTCCAATAAAAAATCCAACAAAATATATATTTTCTGTATGCTAAGTATATATCTACTGTATGTTATGCTTTCTTAGAAATAGTATGTCATTAGCATTAGGAAGATTTTTTTTTGTAATAATCAATAATTTTTACGATTTTTACGATTGTTTTATTATGTTTTTCTTTGAGGGGGTTTGAATATCAAAACCTATTTAAACTTAAAGATCTTAGTTATTAATTTTCGTTGAAACTATTATGGTTTGCCTAAAATATATAATAAGTTTAAAATATTTATTTAATGCTATATAGACATTAAAACAAATTGGCGAAAAGACATAATATAAAATCAATACTTTCTGCTCGATTAAATTAGTTTTTTCACACGTTTTGGGACATTTTAGGCTTAAATAGCACAATTTGTGATGCGGAAGTAATAAAAACTACTCTCTACCATCATTTTTTAATATTATATTGTCTTAATGCACTTTATTATTTTTTTAAGTTAACAGATTCCTGTTTTCCAATGCCTAACAAAAATTGAACAAATGTATACAAACAACGTCAAAAATTATTCAATGCAGCTGCCAGGCCTTTATTTTGAAAATACAAAGAATACTTCAGTATTAACAACCTATTTTTCATGATAATTTTCATTTGCGCTCATAATTCTCATAAGAAACCATACTTTTTAGGAATCACTTCGAACACTTGCGCCTCTAGCGGTGGTTTCAGAAATTTCAATTACGAGCCATATTTCAGTACCGTTTTGTTAGCATTGCGATTTAACTCCTTTTTACAGCCCTCCATATTGTCGCCCTATTGGAGATTTATTGAAAAAAGGTTTTGACAATTGACAAAATTAATTAAACCTGTTTTCATCCATCCCATTTCTAATAGAATTGTTTTATTGAAAACGAATATTGCAATTCACTCAATTTAAATATTTTCTCATGATCCCAGTTCGAATCGAATACGTCCAAAATCATAATATTTGGTATCCCGCGAAGGGTTGGAAATTAGATGGCACTTGTAAACCAGTCAGTGTGATGCATTTAAAATAAAGACACTCTCATATTCCCGCAGTTTAAAGAATTACTATTTCGAATTTTCTTAGACTAATAACTTGTCCGATTTTTCGAATTAATCAAGTAAAATCTAAACTTTCAACTCAAAACTGTAAAATTACAGGAATATTCTTTTTCGGCTGTTAGCGAAGTTCACAACCTGATTTGTGCCAGAGGTACTGACGGGACTCTCAAGGTAGCGCCACCCGTATGAATAGAGGGCGCCATGGGTAAGTTTCCCATCTATAAGTATTTTTTTATCTATGGGTGAAGGCACCCAACGTATTTCTATTATTTTATTTGAACTAAGGATGTGATGTATGATTTGTTTTTTAATTCGCATAGCTAGGTAATTGGTTGGATGAATTTCTTTGATGCTCTCGATAGTGCTCAGTGAATCAGTGATTATTATGAGAAAGGATTTTGAAATATGATCGATGCAGTACTATGTCGCCTTATAAAGAGCATATAGTTCCGCTGAGTATACACTGTAGGAAGTGCTACTGTTTGTTATAACTGCTGACGATGTCCCGTGTTCAAGTCTTGATACATCTGTGTATATAATTTAGTAGTTTTGGTACTTCGTTAGAATGTATTTGAATCTTGGAGTAGGATTAGTTTGGTAGGGTATACAATATAAATGTTAATCAAAGTGAGCTGCGTATTATAGTTTGGCAAGTTTATCTGAACCTATGGGGCATCGGTTTTATAAAGTTTAACTGAAAAGGTCACTGACAATACCAACGCCACTGGGTAAATCAATATCAGTCAACTGACGAAGTGAGAAGGAAGAACACACGCATGCGCTTGCCAATAAGAAAGTCAATATCGAATGTTTTCGACTGAATTCCTTTCACAGGTTCAGATAAACTTGCCAAGCTTTACATCTCACAGTTTGGAAAGTTTAGGGTGAAGAAGCCTTATCTGGAAAGTTGTAAATTGGTAGATGAATTTTGCTGTATTTTTGGCATGTTCTATTAGTTCTTTTATAGAATGGTGGAAATATTCGAGGGTGTGTGATAAAGAGGGATTGAAATTTGCTGGCGAAAATGACGTTTTTTTCTGGATTAAATTTAATTGCGTGTACCGTTATTGATTATTGTGAGCTAAGTAGTTCTCTCCGTAAGTTTATTGAAATTTCACCCGACTCTACAAGGATACCTCCTCTATTTCTTAGACCAGAAATTATATCCTTTCTACAAATCACCACCAAATAAATGTTGACAAAAATTCAATCATATGAATTGATAGTAGAATATACATCAGCTCATCCAGATTAAGCAAAAAACTGGTACAAAAGAGCTCATTCAAATAATCAAAATAAATATCAAAATTCCCTGATGGTGAAATACACACAAAATTACAGGAAATAATCCGTCGGTCTGCCATATATTGGAGTCCGTGTCCACCATCCGACGTACGCTGGTAGAATCGACAATTAAATACAATCGATTATACACACTCCGAATGTTTAATTGCTGCACATGCTTTCGGACATTTGTCAATTCTCCTTACATTTTAAAATACATACAAACGTTTTTTTATTAAGTATTATTACAGTAAACTGTATAAATATTGTCTTATTTAATAAAGCGAGTTACCAATAGATATCAAAGAACAATAATTATTCTATCGCTTCATAAGTTTAGAAAAATGTTTTTCTAAAACATTGACAATTCAACCGAGAAGAAACAACTACTTCCCGGGCTATGGGCCCAGACGGATGATGGATTACACTTCAAAGTCAAACGGGGTTGGCATATCTACAAGAAATTCAAACCAACCATACCTTGTACTGATGAGGAAATAAAAAGGGCGAAACCAGTCTATAAGTTATGCTGTCCCTTCTAAATATACAAACCAGGAAACGTCTGTTGAGTTTATTAAGTGTATAGCAAAATGTCGCAATTTGGTGGAGAAAATGAACAAGAAATTGGACAAAAAAGTTTTTTACTATTCACAGATAATAATTATGTTAACCTTTTAAACTGTCAATTTTCAAGTAAATAGAAAATCTGGAAAAGAGAAATTGAACTTATTAGAAAAAGAAAAAGATGGGCAGTCTTAAGAACTGCAGACAAAAGTGAATAGAAAGAAATGAACATTCAACCTTAACGTTAAGAGGCCTGAGTACCATCAGCCATATTCCTTAAAACGCGGTTAGGATTTGGCGCTTTATTATGTGAAGCTAATGATCACTTTTTCATTTAACCAATAAAAAATGTCACCAAGAATGTGGGAACCAGGGTAGGGGATCTCTGAAGGCGCACGGGTGCTGCCACATAAAAAGTCCCGTCAGTACTAAAATTTGTAATTTGATAAAAACTGTAACGCCATTAGTGGTAGTTGCAGATTCTTCCACATACATATTAGCGCTGACATCCTAACCTGACAACTGCCTGACAACCACTAACAACTGCTTATTTGTGTGTGAGTGTGTGTTGAGTATTCGTATTTAGATTTTATTGTTCATAGTGGGACTTTTACTTGAAGAGACAATTTCAAGAATATGTTTTGTGAAAGACTGTAATGTGAGGTGCATACGGTAAGCTTTATCTTCATTTCAAAACATGTTCCATCAAATAGAAAGTAACAGAAGTAGCAGTTATTCTTCCACACAACTTTGAACTTCCCAGCATTATTGTTGAATTCCTGACATTTATTTTTTTTCCTGTTTGTCATTTAGATATGTTTCATTTATTGTATATTTTTTTTATTTAATAAAATATGTAAACTTTATGATTAGAGAGATTTTAAGCCACATAGAATTTTGACATACGTTAACGCTAAACGTTAAACTGAGCAAGCGCAGTCTTTCCAAAATAGCGGATGTCATTTTTGATTATTTTAGTTTTTGAAGCCATAACCTGTGAACGACGTTATACGTTAAACGTTATTTTTTTGGTGTAACTAACGTCAAATTTTCTATTTGTTCAATTTGATTTGTACACATTAATCCATGACATTAATTGTGGATAACATGAAAAATATAATCAAAATGATCAAGGTCAAATAGACCACAACTTTAAGGGGCGCTATTCTTCAAATTAGAATATTTTGATAGCATACATCAGACAAAATTAACGTTAAAAATCGGCGTTGACAAGTTAAAACATTCAAAGATGTTTATGGTACATTTTGGAAGCCAAAATATAATTGAGTGTTAAAATATATCATTTAAAATTATTTGTGCAAAGTTTCAATACATTTTGGATAGTTTTGCATATTTTTTCTTTCATTCATCGAAATAAACATAATACACTTGGCAATTATGACAAGACTAACCGCTTAATAAAGTTTCGGTTATTTCCACGTAAATAACGGAATACGTTATCGCTTATTAAGGTGATCGGTTATTTTTTTACTACTGCGCATGAGCAGAATAACCGATAACGTATAACGTTGATCAAATAAGTGGCTCAAAATCTCTCTATTATCGCTTTATTTTTCGCAATTCAGGCATTATATGATTCATTTTTTGACATTTCATTTAATTTTACTTGACTTTTCATTATTATTATTGTAATATTAATCTAATGTTGAGTAATTTGAAATGAAATATCAAAAAATGGATCGTGAATGTCATTTTGGAATAAAAGTAAAATTACAGTAATTTTGAATATACCGCAAAAAACTGTAAAATTACAGGAATCTTATTTTCGGCTGTTAGCGAAGTTCACAACCTGATTTGTGCCAGAGGTACTGACGGGACTCTCAAGGTAGCGCCACCCGTATGAATAGAGGGCGCCACGGGTCAGTTTCCCATCTATAAGTTGTTTTTTATCTATGGTGGGAACTTCATTTTTATGCAAATGCATAGCATGTCAAATTGACATAATAACAATTAACGATTTGAATGAAAAAACTTTGAAGGTCCTACATTTGGAATGATAACAAATATAGCTTTTTCAAGAAAAGTAATTCTTGGTAGGGACTACTTTTTCAATAATTCCTAACCGCGATTTGAATAAAACATTTCTTGTCAACTCACAGATTATAAAAGAGAACAGATACGAATCCCGGCAAAACATCAAAGGATTTACAATTCCGACTTCAATGACCTTTAACTCGGTATGGCCGCGATGTTGCCAGTTTAAAATATTTTCAGAATTTCTTACCAAATAGCAATGTTGACTTGGGGACAATAACAGTTTCCAGTGCCGGTCTCTACTTTTCTTTCCGAATAAAATTTATTTGGACAGTCTCTGTATGAACAATACACTCCCCCGTATTGTTTGTTTATTTTATAAAAATAATATACTAATGTACACTATTTTCAGTTAATATTACCACAACCTACAAGCGATTAGTAAAATAACACAAATAATATCGCGGATTGACAACCTCCAAACTGAAGTGTCAGAAATGACGTTTTGTATTTTGATTTTTGAGCCGCCGTCACGGTTATTGTGCATGGCTGCCAAAGATGGTTTGTGAAAAAAAGTATATATTTATGGTATGCATTTTATACATTATAATCTTTTAAATTGTAGAATTCTTTTAATGTTAATGAAATTGATTTAAAACAAGTAATTGTCGAATATTTGTATCTGTATAACTATCACCGTTGATTGAGGATTTGGGAAGATACGCAATGCAATACATTTATTTGTAGCAGACGACGTTTTTCATTCTCCTTACGCCGATTGACCCCTGGCCCTAGTCACGACATTTGTAAGGTGGAGCCTCTGGTGGCCCAACAAGGAAACTCTCATTTTATCTCACGTCTCGCCAGATGCAGCATAACAGAAGGTTTAAAATAAATAAATAAGTATTAATTTCTATGAAATGGGCAACAATACGGGATTCGTACTCGGCGCTTAGCGTTTATTGAGATAATGACGTTAGGATAATGTTTGAAGGAACTATTTGTCGTCGATTTATGTATGAAAACCGTATGTAAAAATCGCACTAAACACCAAATCATAATTTCCAGTATTATGAAATGAATTCATGTATATCCGCTGAAAAATAACATTTTACCGTTCAATCAACTGTTTCATCTAATGCAAATGGTAGAAGGAGTAAAGTAGGTACCTACCACCTTAAAAAGTAAATAAAACAAAAATCTGTTCATATATTAGTATTATCTTTATTTAATTATTATTATTATTATTAGTAGTATGCCTATCTTGATTAACTTAACATAATACTTATCTGTTAAGTCGAAAATACTGGAATAAAGGAAATTTACTTCGGTAGGTACAATAAATATGATCAAAATGAAATCATACAAAAATAGGGATACAATGTAGGTATACACATGTATATGTCTACGTTTCAAATATCAACCATGCCCAAGAAAAATAATTAAGTAAAGATTTATAAATACCTACATATTTACAATTTGAAATAAAAAAAGTATCAACTAGAAATACAAGTAGTACAAATAAAATATCTTATATCTAAATACTGTTGCAACGTTACCAAAGAAAAGTATCCAAAACCAAAATATCTACAAAGTATCTACATATGCTGCTGACTTGTGTTTGTTTTTTTAGATAAAATACATATCTTTCGGTGAGGTTTACCAGTTTTCATTAAATTTGATTTCAGATTTTGACTTTCCCATTTCAAGTTGTTATAAATCATAGTCTTAATTAATAATTTTAAATATTTTTCGATATGCAGAGGACATAAGTTTGTCTTATGTAAGTGAATTATTTCTAATAGTTTAGATTATCACTAACTTTTAATATCTGGTAAATTTCATTAAAAGATTTTATCATTTTTTGGCATAGACTCACAAAACTGTTTGTCGGGTTCTTAAGAGAAGATACGTTATTTTTTGTAGCAAAGCTTTTATTAATTAACAAAATTTCTTTCTTGTCATTTATATCAATTTGATCTTTAATTAAAAAATTATAACAATCGTTTTCACATTTTGTTTTTTCTACCAACATTTTGGCGAAATATCCGGCAACATAAACATTAGAACAAGTTTCTAAATTAATAATTTTGTTAGTCTCATTAAGAATGTCCAAATCAGTAGAAATAAAGCCGCTGATATCAGTTTGCGATAATATATTTTCCGAAGAATTAGTTGCATAGTTATTAGCTTCCATGACTGGAAGGTCAGTTTTATTTGACTGATTGTCGTCTAATTCTAAAAACTCTTGCAAATCATCTTCGCAATTTCCACTATCTAATGCTTTTTGTAATCTAATGTTTATGTTGCACTGCAAAGATATTCGAAATTGTTGGACACTTGGTTTTGCATTGTATCCACACCTATTCCTAATTACAGAAAATAGATTTTCTAATGGATCCTGATTCAGATGGCTAGTTATCATATAATTACAGTTGAAGGTATTTCTCAAATGTTCAAATAAACCAAGAACTGAATTAAGTGTCCAAATGAAACCGTTAATACAGTGGATATTATTTCTTTTGATATCATTTTCAAAAATCTCAATTGAATTAAAATAATCAAGTCCAAATTTTAAGTGATTCAATGAGGTGGGATTTTTAAGAGAAAGGGGTCGTCTATCAGGATTTGGATCAAATAGAGTTCTGCTGTTGAGAGAATCAAACAAAACATTTATTTTCTTTAGGAAGTCTGCAGTATTTTCGGCTGTTGCACTTTGAAATGCATTAATTTGGGAACATGTCCTTATTGCAGCACTAAAAGAATTTGAGAAAATCTGAGCTGCAAATTTGACTCTCATTTTTTGCCATGTATTTGGATGTAAGTGGGTATCCGTAATTTTTGGCAATGCCCTAGTGGTTTTGCTTTCTTTATCTCGCGAATATGTTTTGACTAAATCTAGCCAAGATACGGGATTTCCATTAATTCGAAAATATAATTTCGGATTCATAAAGTTATTTCTTAGGCTTTTTAATAGGTGTGGAACGTCAAATATGGTAAATAATTTACAACTATTAATAGAAATTAATGGATACTTTTCTGTTGCACCTAAAATTTTGAAAGCACTTCTATTACAGGTGCCCTGATCACAAACTAGAGCTACTGGAATAAGTTGTATCTTATCCAAACCTTGAATAACGTATGTTATTATCTGTGCCAAGATATCTCCTTTTATGGACCCATTTGAGGTAAAATAGCATAAAGGCATTTTCCAGTTATCAAAAATGCCTCTAATATAAAATACTAGAGCTGAATTGGCGGCTTTGTTTTTTCGACCAAGAAATCCTAAATCCTCGTAACCTTCAATACAGTCATAAAACTGATTATACTGTAATTTGGATTCTAAATGAATTTCATCAAATAGAACCACACAAGCTCGTTCTCTTTCAGGCATAGTTTTGACTTTTAATTCAAGTTTTTTTGTTAAGCTGTTCTCCAAACCAGTTTTTAAATTGATTACTCGAAGCCAAGACTGGATAGTACGAACTGATGGCAAAGAAAATGACAAACATTGCCTTAAGAATTTATAACATCCAGGTGACTTATAATAAAGAGAAAGAGCCAAATGGCGTTCGTTTGTTTTCCATACTTTTTTTTTCATTGAAGATAACTGCATATTGACAAATGTTTTCACAGAAGGACTTTTGTCTTTTAACAAATTGGCCAGGAGATTTTCAGTCGTTACCTTTGATTTTCTTTTCAATCGAAAATTTTGCGTTCTTTCAGCTCTAAACTTTTTTCTCAATGAACATAACTTTACACTTAAAATACTAGACCTTTTTTTCACCTCAGATTTAGTTGAAGATGGAGTATCTGCAAATTCTATTGTATTTTTTGGCGCTGCCTCAGTACTTGGGCTCTTGCAACTTGGACTGTAATCAACAAATTCTACAAGCTGGTCAACCTCTATGTCATCTTCATGGGGCCTTTTTCTAGAATATGTTTTCAAGTGCCCTTCTGAAATATAAAATTATTTCTGTTATGAATGGAACTGTTAATAATTAATTCCACTATATTGAAAAAATTAGGAAAATTTTACTTGATGAAGATCCATACTGAACGATGCAATAAAACAATTTAATTGGTTTCAATCTTCATCATATTATTATTTGAACTTATGTTCACTTTAAACTTGTGACGCGTTTCGCTAAAACAGTAGCTTCATGGAACGAGGGATAATGAAAAAGATTTAATTTATACAGTGAATAAATACATACGGAATTTTAGGAATTTAACAAGAGTATTAGAAAATGTTTACATGGAAATAAAGTGCAAAAAGTATAGTGCATCCGGAAATATAATATCCCAACTTTATAATCTCCAATTAAGATGTAACTTATTGTAAACAACCTATACAAGATTATTCATGATTCAGGTATAAAGCAGTACCGTTTCTATAAAAATCAATATATACCTATAATTATAACTAAGTATTAAATCTTCAAAAACAACTATAGTTATTGGTATATTGATTTTAACAGAAAGGGACCTGCTGAGTTAGGACAATTCAATGAATGAGCTCATTGTTTGTATTTAGAAATTCAAATTATCTATTTTGGTAACCAGCACTACGATAATTGATAAACAAATGCATAAGTGAAAAAACCACAAGTGCATTTATCAACAGTAAAAACACAAGAGCTCTTTTTTTATTGGATAAATTTCTCTTTGCAACGAAACAGTTTAGCCAATCAATAATTTTATCTAATGTCAATTTTTCCAGCAAATTTAGTGATTGGCAAAACTTTGAGTTGAAGAGAAATTTATCTGGATAAAAGAAAAGCTCGAGTGTTTTTTGGCAAGATAAATTAACGACAGAATATATCGATGAACAACAACAATAATTATCTCATTGTCATTGTGTAAAAGTGACGTCCGCATACTAGAAATATTAAATTAAACTTATGCGAACAAACATCGTAGAGCAGTTTTTCAAAATCAGTCATCATGCCTATTAATTGATATCTAATTATTTAATAACTTTCATTTAATTTAAGTCAAAATTAGCAGACAAAAATATAATTAACCTACATACCTTTCCAAGAAACGGGTACTGCATCTTTTCTTAGTAATTTTCTTTTGCCACTGAGGTAAACATCATTTTTTGAAAAATGATTTTCGCATACACGAAGATTTTTTAGCGATGTCTCCTCCATCATAAAAAGATCCATATTTCCACAGTTCTGTATCCACTCAGAAATTAAATTTGATTTAGACACTGGGAATTTAAAAAAACTGATTATATTGTCTTTATTTTTCTTTTTATTACAACATCCCCTATAACAACAGGTATTTTGTTTTTTCATCTCCATAATTCAATAAATTTAAGAAGCACAACGAAATTCAAAAATAAAAAATACTTATACTGCTGGTACCGATCAACTGCCGACTCAAACAAATGCAAAACCGATTATAAATATCGAAGTGAACGTTCAAAAACTACCCTGTCTACTGATCACAGCTCGCCTGACAAAATTCTCGGGCTCGACGATAGTGTCGCCATCCCATTCTCGGGCACTTTTCGCGCTACATTTTGGCTCGTAAGGTTGCGTATCTTCCCAAATCCTCAATCAACGCTATCACATTATCACCTATGATCGTGAATTGAGGGAAATATTATGCAAATTGATAACCTTGTTGAAACGTTTCGCGAAGAAGCCCGAACGGAGTCGACATACGACGATGGACCTTTAAATGGGTATGTCCACCCATCTCTCTCTCTTTTTTACTGTTCTCTGTCAAGCTTTCGCATCTGTTCTCTTTTATAATCTGTGGTTAAGTGCTGACACGGTATTTTTTAATAACTAAAATTTCTGGATACGGCAACATCGAAACTGTCATGTTAAGTAACGTATGTTATATGTGGTTAAGATGAAAGTCTGAGTATTCATATAATGCAGTATTGATAAATCAGTTTCACGCTATTAGCTAAAACATAATTACACCTGAAATTTGTAAATTAATTTAATGGATAATTCAGTGGGAAAACATAAGATGTAAAGACAAATATCAATAACCGAAATGTTCAAGAATAAAGTCTTTAGCTTAAATTAAATGCCCGAGCTAGATTCTCTTGTCGAAAAAGACCATCTAACGTTGTTGCCACCCATTCCTTTCCTTGAATGATGGTGCCCACAAACTACGACCTGAAGTGGTAGGAAGAGGGAGGTACTTTTGACAGTTTGTCGTGACGTCATGAACTGCTCAAATCTCTCAAGTGTACATATCCATTCTCTGGAAACTCATCAGTTTATTTTAAGCCCATAGAAATATTGTCAATTTTCTCATTTTGTGCTGCTCAAAAAGATTAATCTGATAAAATTCCTAAATACATACTTTATCCAGCAAAATCAACCAAGGCTCACGTTTAGTGTGCATGCCAAGAACAGAGATGGACTCACTTATTTCTTACAACGAATATTATAAAAATAAAAAGTACCAATTTGATTATAACAACAAACAAATTAGCAGAAATCATACGCTATATGAATTGATGGAAAAATTATGTTTTAAATTTGAAATTATTATTAATTTTTGTGAGGATTGTATTGATTGATTCGTTCGGCACCACGAGTCAGGAATTGCCTTTTTGAGCTCTTGGTTGTACCATTTGAGTGAAGAGACCACAGTATTTTAATTAGGTCCTTTATATACTTTATATACAATCAGACAGTTAGTAGTGCCTTGAGACGGACTTTTTACCATGGTTAATGCTGAAAATTCCAGTTTTATCTGACTATCTATAAGTGATTGGATTTTAAGGTCCTGCACCCCATTTTTATGGCATAGATTTCCGCCTTAAATTCTAATTCCAGTTTCCACAGGAATGCGTGGACATTACTGTGGTTCCTTATTCGAAGTGGAATTGACATGCTTGAAGTTTTTCAGTACAGAGTAACCCACTTTTAATTGAATACATCTCTCATTATTATGTGTATGTATGTGTCTTGCATCATAGACTGACTTCAGTTCCAATCACTATATCAGTCTCACGGCTTGCATCGTTGGTAAATTTTTGTTTTGCAGTTTTAAGTAGAGATGATACGCTTGAAGTCTTCTAGTACACAAATATTGGTACAGGTTGGCAAATTAATTTTGGCAGTTTACGATGCGCCATACAACTTGACAACTTTGTAAACGTAGTTGCCGGTAAGAGCAGGCGACGTACATTTCGCATATAAAAGTTTTAAACGAAAAGATGCTTACGAAGTGAAGCCTTGCAATCCGCAAAACTGCCGAAATTAATTTGTCAACCTGTACTATCGAATACATCCCTCATTATCAGTTGCGAATATCATGTTATTTTATTGTTTATGGTTGTTATATGAAAATTGGATAGCTCGCGATATTTGCCGAATAATTCAATATCGCATAATAAATTATTTCGACATCTCCGTCTATTTCGAATGTGAATTGTTCATCTTAACAACAATGTACTTCTTATGGAGATTTAGAAGAATGTAGTTTTGTAGATATAGCGGACGGTACCTCATATACACTGTAAAAATATTTTTCTACTCCTGTTTTATAATATACTTATTAGAAGACTAAAATCTGTATCATAATGAAATTCATTATGATACAGATTTTCATTATGATACAGATTTTTAAGCCAATAGGAATGCATTCACACAATATTTAGTATATAGCCATGGATACCTGCTTGACATTTCTGAAATTAATCATATTAGGTCTGTTCCCTGCAATGAAAGTGTAGCACTGAGCTATACAATTTTATTTATTTTAATTATGTTTTAATGCTTCTTGCAGTTTACAAATGCAATATACATAGATATTCCCAAATTTAGTAATTTTATACGTATTTTTTCACAGATAGACCTGAATTCTTCAAAAATTATATAGCTCAGTGCTACACTTTTATTGCAGGCGAACAGACATATTAAGTGACACTTAATTTGATAGCTGCCAAATAATTTTGATTTTCAAAAGTAACTATATTTAAAATTGATTTAACTAATAATTATTGATTAAATAATTTTTATTAACCGGAGTAGAAAAAATATTGTATGCCACTTTCATGTAATGGCCATTAATACACTCGCATATTATATACAAAACTCGCCTGCGGCTCGTTTCGTATCCTACAATATGCTCGTGTCTTAATGGCTATCATTACATGTTCGTTGCATAAAATACTATTCTGATTCTGTTTTGAGATGGGGGACAAAATTTATTATTCATTGCATCAATTTGAAGCTGAAATAGTTAGTGGAAATATTTGGCCGAAATGCTATCAATAACAATTAGAAGATTTCCTAGAGCTGCTTGATGTAATCTAGATAGTTCATGTAGAGTTCCTGTACTACTATCTACCTATTTTTCTGATAAAAACACTTTTGGACAAAATTACCTTTGATAAATCAACTCCAATGTTAAAATATCATATACCTGGAAATGTTATTGTCACTTTGGCATCGGTAAAAAAGGTGCATCCTTTTTTATTACATAACAGATCCAGATGAATTGGCTATATTCCTATAAAACATTCATTTCGAGGCATGAAATATCAATTACTACTTTTCCGTATGGAGAGGTCTGACCTGTGAATTTTAAACCACAATAAATTAGATTTTAAGTGGTCATTTTAGTACCAATCCTATCCTTAATTATAAAAATCACGAATCTGAATTGAAATTCTAATGAAAATAAATTTTAGTGGGTGTGTGAGTAGTAAGTAGTTGAAATGTACCTACAGCAAATTTAGCTTAACTGCCCTTGAGAAAAATGAATAAAAAATATAGATAGGTGATTGTGAGTTTAAAATACATATTGTAAAACTAGTTTCTCTATTCCATCCAATTGATTATTATTGTACAGTGTCGACAAATACCTATTTGTTTATTATTATTAATTATTTTTTCACACAAAATTAAAATAACACATTGTGAGAATATGAAAAAACAACGATAATTAATGGCAACGGAATCAAACTTCAAAAAATAAATTATATTTTTATTACGTTACAACTTATGACCAAGTCAGTTTAACCAACTGTTACACATAGTGAAAAAAATTTCAACTATTTCAGTTTTTCATGTACTACACAACTCAATGAAGTTAAATTTGACTTTTGGTCACTTTTCGTAGTTAGCCAACGATATGTGTAACTATAAATTCCTAATCCAGTCCTGTTGGTCGTAAATTCAAAATTTTTTCAAGCGATATGTGGAGATCAGACGAGGATAACCGCTGAAGCTTTTTTCAATGCCGCTTAATGAGATTGTGGATTCCATTAGCTATGTAGGTGAGCTTTTGGTGAAAAATGCACACTACTTGATGTATTTAACCCTCGCTATTAGGGTTTGTGTTTCACCTCAAACATACCGCTTTTGATTGTGGGGTCAGGTTGATCAATCGATTCCTTTTTACTACTGTTCTTCTCTGTTAATCTAACTCTTTATTTATTGATTTAAGTTTATAGGGGTATGTGCACGCTTAATATTGATTATCCGATTTTTAATTAGTTTTGCTTTGATGATTATAAATAGATAAAAAATTTGTTTGATCTCAACACTCTACTTATAGATTCATGTCATTGATCAGAGGATCGCGGAGCGTTTAATTTCAACAGTGAACCACTGATAGTATCATTATAAATATAACTTAAATATCCACTTTAGTTCCATTTCCAAGGAAGGAAAATGAATGGCCTTTGTATCCCAAGTCTTTGGCCACAATATCACCGAACCATATGCTATCAAAGGTCTAGTGGCCCAGCTATATTGTCATATGTTAATTTTTGTTTTATTTCTTGGATAGATGGAGGGCTATAGTTCTTTTCGTACTCTTCGCTATAGGTGTTATGGTCAAATAAAGGTCCGAAGTATTTTTATTTTTGCTCAATTGAACTTTCCACCCCTTGGCACCAATTTTTGAAGTTCTCTGCAGCTTATATCTGCTCCAAAACTGTTCCTGCGAGATTACTGCTTACAATAATTGCAAGATCGTGCAATTCTTTGGATCACCGAATGCTATAAAGGGTCTAATGGCCTAGTTATGAAGTCATATCTCAATTTTTGTGGCTTTTCCTATACGTTCTTCTGAATAGGTTGAGGGCTATAGTATTTTTTTGTCCTTTTCGCTACAGATGTTATGGTCAAATATGACTCCGAAGTTTTTTGCTTTTTGTGCAATTGAAATTTCCTCTTCTTAGCACCACTCGTTGATTAGGTCTACTGCAGCTTGTGTCTGCTCCGAGACCGTTTCTGCTCAAGGGCAATCCGTAGATAATGCATGTCTTTGAATGTAAGCATCTTCAGTGAACCGCCAAAATAGCCAAAAAGAGTTAATAACGTCGCTCCATGCGGATAACCTCTCTCTGCTCTAGCTGTGATCGGGATCCCGCCATAAGATAATATTATTATATTTTCTCCAAACCGGAGTAATATACGTCAATAATATGGAATCCCATATACCATATGTATATTAGCAGTATTGAATCTGTGAAGAGAAGATTTTTTAAGTTATCAAGTTTCAAAATTGACAGGGTATATCCATGTATCGGTACATCTGATAACTATTTACTAGTACAACATTCTTTTACTAGTCTTATTATCAGAAGATAATGCTGCTCACTAGTTTTCCTACTTAAAGCACTTGCACTGGGAACTGTCTTTCTGTATCTGAAGAGTAGGGAGGGTGAGTGTAGGCTCACAGCACTTAGGCCACATATGACCCATTGTACAATTGTACATCCTCCCGAGGAGTTGTCCTCCTAGGTCATCGTCCATCCTGTCCTTCTCAGGAAGGTGAACAGGTCACCAGGAGACATCTCTTTTATATCGGCAGGTGTAGGCCAAGACTCACCGAACACACACTCTCTTATCGACGATAACTCCGGACACTCGCATAGGACATGCCTGACAGTCTCATCTTCCTGTTCACACATCCTGCATAGAGGTGTGTCCACTAGCCCCATAGTATGGAGGTGCTTCCTCAGTTGACAGTGGCCATTCAGGAATCCCACTGTTATACGTAGGTTTTTTTCTGGTCATCGCCAAGTATTTTTTCGGCGCCATCTTCCCAGGGTCGCCCTGGGTGATCCTGGCAAAACTGCATCCTTTGATTGGCTCCCATCTCTCAAGGGATTGAGCATGGGTGTAACGTTTGGCTAGTTCCGCAATTGTCGAAGTCGTCAGGCCGTAGGTGTCACTGGGTCCAAGAATTTTTAGTCGAGCGGCTTCCCTGGCTAAAGAATCAGCAATGCGATTTCCTTTACTCCTGTCGTGCCCTTTAACCCACCTCAGGATAATATTGTTATCTGCCGAGGCGTTAGCTAAATCTTGGTGGCACTCTAGTACTAGTCTCGATATAACACGTTGTCTGTTCAAGGCTAATAGGGCTTGTCTACTATCAGTGCAGATTATTATGTTTTTGTCAGAAATTCCTTTTCTGGTTAGTTCTTTTGTGGCAATTGAGATACCAGCCAGTTCTGTTTGAACTACGCTGGTATTGTTTCCTATTCCCCACTTGATCCTTGGGCTTAGTGCTCTCGAGTAAACTCCACATCCTGAGCCTTCATTCATTTTTGAACCATCTGTATAAATGCGTATTGCATCTGCAGCATCTGGCTCTGTGTTGTGTTTTATTTGTATTTTGTAGGGTTTATTAAACAAAAACCTGGGTTTAATTGCATCATTGGCTGCCTGCAGCAGAGGTAGCGCAGTAAGCGTTTCCTGCCATAGGCTTAACCGCAATTGGCCCACTCCTACTTCGGGGTTTACACCAGCCGTGCGCAATCGTACCATGGCCATTAACGCAACCTCCTTGACGTACAGGTCCAGAGGGGTCAGACCAGTAATAAGCTCCATTGCTGCGGTTGGTGTTGTTCTCATGGCTCCTGTGATGTTTAAACGGGCCATTCGCTGTATTTGATATAGTTTTTGAATGGCCGTTGCTTGTAGAACCTTCGGTCCCCATGCAATTGCTCCATACGTTAACATAGGTCTTATTATTGCAGTGTAGATCCAGGAGACCACTCGGGGTGACAGCCCCCATGTGCGTCCCACTGTTCTCCGACACTGTTCATAAGCCACATATGCTCTTTTTGCTCTGCTGTGTAGATGAGAGTTCCATGTTAGTTTCCTGTCGAGGGTAATACCAAGGTATTTCACCTCTTCCGAAAAGTTTAGTTTGCTTTTGAAGATTTCGGGGGATTTTAAACCCGATAAACTCCTTTTCCTGGTAAAAAGGACCATCTCAGTCTTCCTGGGATTGATCGACAGTGAGTGTTCCTTACACCATGTTTCAATTAATTTGAGCCCATCCTGCGCTCTATCGCACAGTGTGTTCACAAATTTGCCTGTCTGCAAGATAACTATGTCATCTGCGTATGCAATTGTGTAGATTCCATTGTTGTTGAGGTGATTAATCAGGGTGTCCAGGACTATGTTCCACAGAAGGGGTGATAAGACTCCTCCTTGGGGACATCCCCTCATGACCAGTCCTCTTACTGTGATGTCTTCTACATTGATAGTTATTGCTCTACTAGAGAGCATCTTGAGTATCCATTCTCCTACTACCAGAGGTACATTCCTGGAGTTGAGTTGCTGGGTAATTGTTGGAAAGGGTGTTTTATCAAACGCTCTCTCGATATCTATGAATATACCCAGGGTGGATTCTTTGTTGTCCAATGATCTTTCGATTCTGCCAACCACTTGGTGAAGGGCCGAATCAGTGGACCTTCCCGGAGTATATGCATGCTGATTTGGATGAAGTAGGTGGTGAACTAGCACTTCATGTCTTATGTACCGCTCGCATAACCTCTCCATTGTTTTTAAAAAGTACGATGTGAGACTAATTGGTCGGAATGCTTTTGGTAAGGTTTAATCCATCCTACCTGGTTTTGGTATGAATACCACTCGTACTTCTCTCCACTTACGGGGAATATACCTCAGAGCCAAGGAGGCTCTGAAAATTACAACCAGGTGCGGCATAAGAATATCCACTGTCTTTATTGATGGTTCTGGTTTTTGAATGTTTAGGTTTAAAACGTAGTTTTATTCTCATTTTGTGTTCACTGTTGATCATTACAGGTTTATATAATTCCATGTTGCCTTCCGAATAACAGGTTGCCTCATCTTAAAACTAACATCGACAAGAATCACAAGATATAGTAATATACAATGTGTACCATTTGGAGAAACAAAATTTATTTTTGTTCCACAAACACTAAACATCCTGAATACTTTGGCATATTCCCAAATTATTGTAGCGTTAAACTGTATGATACTGCAAAATATCTTTATGTCATTTTAGATTCGTGCTGGAGACCGCGTGGAAATAACTAGCGCACCCTCTGTATGAATATATTTAGTTAAGGGATCAATCCAAATAAGTATGTCTGCGTTGATATATCAATCAATATTTCAGTTATACCGAGTGGACAACAGAATACAGTTCACCCCAATATCAGACATTATTCCTTATGACGAATTCGACTGAGGAGCACCCCAGTTCCATTCGCATTTTCTTAGTGCGATGAAAAAGCTGCCTCAACTCTGATCCGGTGCAGCTACCAAGCGGCACTAAACAAATGCGAGCAACACCAATGCAGTTCTTAAGCCGACGTTGATTCGACTGGGATTGACAGAAGATAGAACAATCTAATCGAGCGAATTTATAAAATACGAATACAAACGTAACCTGAAATCAGTATGATAAATATAATATATAATAAAAAAAAACAATATTGTGCAGCAAGATCATTAATTATAAAAAGTCGGTATTGAAATATTTTGCTGAACGAAATTATAAGTAAAATGAAATGGAAGATTAAGAGTTAGCAAACTAACAACTCGTCATCACTCTCGCTTCGATGATGTATTTAGAAATTCTTCAAGCGGCTCCATCAACTCAATTTCCATTCATTGGTTATGTTTGCCCCTCTACAACTGTCCCTAGTAGCAGCACAGTTCTAAAATTTGGCACTGAGGGCTAAAAAACCGCACTGAGTGTAAGCCAGTCGGTTTTTCGCCGGACCGCACTAATTTCGTGCATGTCCGAGGCGAACACAAAAAATATTTTCAAAACTGCTGCAGAATTTTGTCAGTTGAACAGCCAGCACCAAGATAGAGTGCCTTCAGTGCGCACTAGTGCCGCCAGTCGAATTCGCCAATCGCCATTAGGTTTTGGGAAAATTTTTATTCTTCGATTTTTACGATACAGACATCTGTCATTTGTCAAATCTCTCCGTCACACTTCACCTACTTCTGAATAAGGCATATTATGATGTGCTGCAAATCATTGGAAAGGCGTTCATTCTCCAGATAATTACTTTTTCTGATTTCCGAAATGTTGATAATAACATTTCAAAAAAACATTACAATAGGGTCCTACTAGGGATTGTCCTAATGACACTTAGAATGTTGCACGTATATACAGTGAAACTTGCTCTCGCCCAAATTTGTCTATTTTTTTTTTGCTTAGAGTCGCTTACGTTCTATAAGTGTTAACTTTGTTGTAGAAAATGTCTTCAAGTTTTACCCCAGTGAAGTGTAAGAGCGTGCTTAGCTTACAAACGAAGACTGTAGTGTTGAATGTGCATGATGCTGTTCTACATCAAATGCTGGCTGCTACTGTTAGAAATATAGTTTAGATATGTTCCAATATGGCAGGAGCTAGTGAATCTACTATTTACAAGATTCTGAGAGAAAAGAAATCTCCACTTAAAAAGTCAACAGGATGAAAACCACTTGATCTGATGAACATAATGCAAAATACAATAAGACGAAAAGTACATGAATTATATTTTAAAAAAGAGATTCCAACCCTTGACATAATTCTGCTAATGGTGAAGGACAAGAATTTGCCTGACATAGGACAAAGAACTTTGTGGAAAATATGAAATTCAATTTGAGAAAGTCGAAAATCAGTGCTGATCGACAATGAAAAAATAATATGCTGGAAACCCCATTATTCACGAGATATTCGAAACTACAGACAGGAGGAAAGACAAATCTATTATCTAGATGAGACATGGCTCAATGAAGGACATTCAGTAAAAAAAAAAATATGGCTGGACAAAAGTATTCAAACAGGTCGTCAAGCTTCCATGGAAGGTTTATCTACTGAAATGAAAACTCCTATCGGTGAAGATTAGTTGATATTTAGTTCATCTTGACTGCGGTAACTGGGACGCTACCGAAACGTTGAAATGAAAAACTTAAAAAGCATGGTGGTTCAATTCCCAAAAAATAACATAGAAAAGAATATATGTAAGTTGTTATTTTTGACTCTTTTCAATAGGGAAAAACCATCTGTTCATATTTTTTTAGCTGAAATATCATGTTGCACGAAGAGGGACAGAGAAAGCTGGAAGCTCCATGGGCTGAAAGTGTGATGATGCCAATGATTCGGGAAGCGACAATGATATTGATCTCATTTCTAAAAGCGATCACAACACTGACTCGGAGCAGAATATCAAAATGGAAGATGAAGTTCATGACGGAAAGTCAGATAAGGAGGCACTAGAAACTGAACAGAAAGTGGAGTAGATGATCTGCATCATATAACGTGTCCAGGAATTCACGGAGATGGCCTCTCACGATCGTCTCTTCTTTCTTGAATACAGCAGCCATAAATGCTTTGGTGATATACAGAGAAAATAATCATGATTCCAAACTTGCCAGAAGATTGTTCATCAAAATGTTGGGCTATGAATTGATACAGGACCACATCTCTGAGATAAAGAACAATCCATGAATACCAAGAAGTATTCGCCAAAAAATTGAACATTTTGGCAAAGAAACCCCTGTAGTGCCGCCTTCAAAAATTCCAAAACTAATGGAAAGGTGTTGCTCATGTTCAAAGAGCCAAGCTCGGGAGACTGAAGTATTCCTGTTTAGAGTGTAAATTATTGAGTGTGCCTGGAGCAGTGAGTTGCAGAAATTGCATAAATTCAGATAGTGACTGATTTTTTATTTTTCGCATTGTTCAGCATGAAGAGGTTCCTTCTTTTGTTCTCCTTTCATCAGATTTGAATTCGGTATTATATTTTGGTTAATAAGATGTCAATTTGAGGATTTTCCAATTAAGTTGTGTTTTATTGTCTATGGAAAGTTACCATGTTTAGTTTATTTATAGTTTATTGCAAATGAAGGTATTCTGATCGTTTTTTGAGTTCAAATGTTCCCCAGGTAATCACGTGAGGCAATAAAATAAAATACAAGAAGACCGCCCAAATTTTGTATTCTAATTTTTTACAAATTGTGGTTTGTCACAGCCCATATATGTACCGGCGAGGAAATAATTCACGTATGTAACGCAGGGTCACTTTACCTTTGATATGACAGAAAAAATTACTCATTAGCAAACCATAGGCGTAGAGTTTCATGTTAGGGAGGTGTTGTACTTTAAATTAATTGACTCCTTTTTCAAAGGTGATGATAGTATCGGAAAAAATCGTGGACCATCATCATGTTTGAATATTCCATACAAATTCCTTTTCACATGTGCTGCACGTACTATAATCCCTATTCAACCATAAGGAGTTGGTGGAGTAGAAGGGAGGAGGTTGACGAATGAAATATGTTTCATCCTCAGAACAAAAAACAATGTTTTCTAACCAATATCCTTAAAATCTGAAGAATACTGCCAAATATGGACTTTTTTCTGTGGTCCACTCAGTAAATAGTGCCATATCTATATTGAGATAAGAAATAAATCCAACTCTATCCACTTATTTAGTTGCATTATGTATACAATACAAAATTCATGGAATACTTCACGCTGCTCTAATAATTTGATACAATCTCTCAATGTTGAATATATTATATGGAGTCATAATAACCCCAATCTTAATCTAACCTCCCACCCCAACGGTATTGATATACTCTAATTCCTTTAATGGTAAATTTTGTGTAAATCCCACATTAATCATTCAAAAAGGAAGGGTTAGGACTGTGAGATTAAGATTTTCCAGCCAGCACTCGAGAAGATCAGCGACGTGTAATTAACAACGTAGGAGACGTTTTCTGATCGAAATGCTGATCCTTGTGAATAATAATCCACTAATCTATTTCTAAAATAAGAAACTAGAACTTAATGACTAGAGATTTATGTGAATTCAATAGTCAATAGTATTTTATCAACCTATAGAACCTTGTTATCAAAAATAACATGAAAATTATCCCAGTGGATAAAAATGAGTCATCAGAGATGATTATTGATAATTGTCTGGAATGGAATTGAGTATATTGATTACTTATTGAAAAAACTCAATATACAGGGTGTTTTCAAATGACACTTACAACGTTTGCATGCAGATACCTTTTCTCAAATTAGACAGAATGATATGAGGACATTTACTTTTGGAAATACAGGGTGTTGAAGTTTTAAAAAATTAAATGTTTCAATTCGTTCACTTTAAAATGTATTGAATAAATTTGGCAGGTTGTTTTTGAATGTAAAAGGGCATATTTTGATGGAAAAATATTTCAGTTTTGATCTAGTGGTGTAGATTTGGGAGAATACGTAACATTTCCTCTCCCATTTCTCATGCCACTTATATTTGAAGCAATTTTCAGCCAGTTTTGCATTCCTTAATGGTTTTCACGTGAAAAACGAATGACCAAAAAATGTGTAGTTTTCAACATATTCAATGTTTTCATGTCTGCAAGATCACTTTCCAATAATTAATCTAAAGAAAAAATAACTCGTATTTTTGAAATAATTACCAAGCATTTATTGTTGGAATATGTAACAAGAACTGATTCAATTCGGAGAAAATATTTGTCCAAACATGATTTTATGAAAAAAATGGAATAATCCATGAAGTTACGTCAATTATATCCGACAATCGCCAGATTTTCCAAGGTATGCGTTTTTCGATAAGAAAACACTGCAAATCATGTATATAAATGTTAATGGACAAAATTTTGAACATCTCTTGTAATTTGTTGGCTGCTTAATCCTTTTATCAATAAAATCTTCTCTGAATGTTTTGGATGCATTGCTGTTTAATTAATTACTTCCTGTTACATACTCCAACCATAAGTAGGGGAGCGAGGGGCTTGTTGTAACAGTTTTCATTGAAACTAATATATATTGAAATCTATTGATTAAATTTCTACTAAATAAAGATGGATGAATACTGTAACTCTTCCTCTACAAAATCAAGTAAAAATAATACCATACCTATTGGTCATTATTTCACAATCAATTATTTTCTAGAAGAAGTGCGGTGTTACAACTTACCTCGTGCTTGGGGCAAGTTGTAACATCTACCGGGGCAAGTAGTAACGACAAAAAAAACGACAATAATACCTCTAATAATTTATTCTTTGTTTTTTTTAAATTGACATCTTTATAAAGTAAGTATTACGTAATTCTTTTCAAAAATCAACTCAAATACATTTTTTCAGTAATCAACACTTAAAAATTAAGTAATTAACAGCTTTATTTAGTTAAACACTACTTATAATCATCATGGCACTTTTAAATCACAGTAAGTATTAAATTATTCAAGGTATGCTCGTAATTATCTCTTCTTAAAAGCTATCTAACAAAGTATTATGTAGTAACACGTTACAACAAGCCCCGGGATTTTGTTACAACTAACCCTATGGTATGATTTTCAACATTTATCAAGATAACTATTTAAACAATTTAGCAATCATAAAAACTGTTACACATTATCAGAGATAGATAAATTTGAATGGAAATAAGATATAGAAAATTTGAAATTAGTCAATATTAAATACGCAAACCGAAATTTCACGACAGTACAATTTTATATTACCTGGCAGAAATGAAGCGCGTGCACACTTCCCCTCAATGCACCGGCCGGCAGGACATTGCCTATGGCAACATGATGCGGCGCAGTTTATAGGTTAAATCGAGTCAAAGAAATACTATAATAGCGTTTAAGATCCTAGTGAAAAGGGCCTGTTACTACTTACCCCTGTTACAACAAGCCCCTCGCTCCCCTACTTGGTAGTCATTGAAAAAAATACAAGAAATTTTTTTTTATTAATGATTAAAAAGCGATCTAACAGACTTCATGAAATCTTTAAATATCTTGAGAACTACAAATTTTTTGATATGTGGAGGTTTTGCGTTTTGCGTTAAGGAATACAAAATTGAATGAAAATTGCCTCAAAAGACAGTGGCGTGAAAAGTGGAAGGGGAAAGTAACATATTCTTCCAAATGTAGGTACACCACTGGAACAAAACTTGAAAAATATTCTTACATCAAATGCCCTTTTACATTCAAAAACAACCTGCCAAATGTCAAATCAATAAATTCATCAATTTTAAAGTTATCGAATCAAAACAAACAATTTTTTTAAACTGCAATACCCTGTATTTCGGAAATGAAATGTGCTGGGCCCCTTAATCCCTACATCATTTTGTCTAATTTTACAAGAGGAATCTACATGCAAACGTTGTAAGTGTCATTCATTTGAAAACATCCTGTGTATGTAGATTTAAACAGTTTTTAGTCACTCTTAATTGAAGCAAAAATTCATAGTTAAAAAATGTTTGGTCGAGTCTCACCTAAATATAAGGTGTCGTAGGATGGGATGGCGTATTAGAAGTCACTTAAATTACATTTAGGTCCCTGAACGGATGTTTTTGAAGATAATTCTCAGGAGATAGTACTTCACTAATCAGTTATAAAAAAAAAGCAAAAGTTTCGAATTTCAGATTTTCAAAGCGAACATTGCCTTCAGCTGGCTATCATTCATAGTACAGACAACGGATTAATATCATCTACTTATCTTACTGGAAATAGTTCATAACTTCCAATATGCTGAAGATCTTCCATATATCTAGGCATACTTTTGTATCATTCGAATAAATATAACCATAAGTATTCACTCATTTACAAAATACGTAAGAGACATTGCCAATACGAAAGGCACGTCTGCATCCTATTTTGTACGATTGCTAAAAGTTCTAGTTATGTGAAAAAGTGGTTTTTCGAACATTGTTCGTGTGGTATTGATGTGTGCTTCAAGATGCCTCCAGGTAGTTTGTTTTAAGTGTGGATTATTTGTTTGTCTATTTCATTTTTATCGACTGTTTTTGTGTTATTTTCGATATATTATTATTTTATAGTATAAAAAAATGTTGTTAATAGTGATTTTCCACTATAAGAGTTTTTTCCATTCTCCTACTCATACTAATACAATATTACGCTAGTTCATACCGGTAGCCAAGGTAGGCGCTAGTGGCAACTTTGTGTCACAAAACGCTGCACGCTTAACATCAGTCTTCTATTCATTATTTTATGCTATATACCTTTCTGAAATAGACTATAACAATCAATGACGCACACCAAAAAAGTTATCATTTATGATTCTCATTTGCCACTCATGTCTACGGTAGGATCGAATTGGATAATAGTATATTATGCAATGAGCAATGAGAACTAGTGCGAAATGGCCATTTTGTTGCGACTTGCATACGATACTTTTTCTATGACAACATATCGTTCACGTTTAGAAAACAACTATAAAATCGTTACCTACTACAACTTTGACAGAAACGATCTGCTGACATTCCATTGATTTGTCGCTAGACGTCAAAATCTGACTAGCCGTAAACGTCCTGATTTTAGAGTGATCTTAGAACTAACACAATGAATATTCTCGCATTCGTTGCTTAGCAACTTGCCTATCAACTGAAGCAAAATATTTGGTAATAGGGTTATATAAAAATACCTATTATTTAATTTTTTCACAAAATGGATAATGCAACAACAAACTAGAGAAGAGAAGTATTTCGTCCATATATTCATTTACCTGTAGTCACAATAGTTATAACTTCCGGAGTGAAAAACTATCTAATAAGGTCAAAATTTGCATAATTTTACTTTCCCGCACTCTTTTATTACTTTCCCGTACTAGTGCGAGAATGAGACACATTCAAAACTAAAATACGTGCGGGAAAGTGGGTTAAAACGCACGGTCGTAGAAAAATGAAATTCTGTACAAAATGTGCTGGTCTATGATTGTGGTTACGGTTATAAAATGAACATTTATCGAGGTTGTCGTAGGAAATAGAACTTTTTATGCCTTATAAAAAGACGGTAATACAATTTAAAAAAAATAAATCACTCTTGAACTTTGATACTATAGATTAGTTACAAGCCAACTAAAATTTAACATTAGTAGTTTGTACAACTAGTACGCAAAGCGTCACTTTTCCCACGAGCGCAATCTAGCGAGTGGGAAAAGTGATTTGCATACAAGTTGTACACAATATTTTTTCTACAACCACATTTATTAATGAAAGAAATACATTAACTATGTATTTTCAATGTCCGAATTGGACAACTCAAAAGATAAATTATTTTCATCTTGGTTCATGATTATTAAAATAATGCTTGATAGGTTAATGTTTTAATGATTAATAAATTAAAATAAATAATGGAATAGATAGTTTACTTACTTTTAGTTTCAATTTAAAAATTGTATACCAATTAGAAATTCAATTAAGTTGAATTGTCAAAAAAAGTTGACAGGTCATAGGTAGCTTTGTTTGACATTTCGGTGCGGAAAAGTACCATAGCGTGTACTTTTCGCATTACTTTTACAACGGTTATCAAAAGAATTGAGAAAAGGCCTGCTTTGCGTATAAAAATGTGTGTAGAAAAGCGTGTTTTGCATAGTGGTTGTAGGAAAAAAATTTTTCCATCACAAAGTAACTGGAATGTGAATAATGTTCAGTTTTTTTGTCAGACACCTAAATATAGTGGAATAAATTTTAAAATACAATAAGTGCTTTTGTCACGTTGAGTGTGTCTCTTTTTCAATGAGAGTATCAAACTTTTGCGTTTGTATAGCAGCTGGTAGACATAACACGCCCGGTATACCGCATAATTGTTTGTGTGGGCTTGATGTTAAACACGCCATCTATTTGGTGCCTTGTACATGATATCTCCGACACTATCGTATTAGGGTGCTGAAATTGTATCTAAAACGTCGGATTCGACACCTCATTCAGAAAGTATTTAGCAATGGTGGTGCATGAGAAATTTAATGGAATTAAAGTGCATGAGCTGGTCTATGCAATACTTGAATGTGCAAGAGCAAACAACACGAGAGCACACAACAGTAGGCAGATCATAATCTACAGTGACAGTCAAGCTGCCCTAAAAGCCTTCCAGTGCTCTAAGGTAACATCTCGTCTGGCATGGGAATGCGACGGAGAACTCAAAAGCCTGGCGAATCGCTGGCATTAAAAAAGCTGGTGCAGGATCGTCAACCCTATTGAACGGACCGGAACCATTTCCAGGTGCTCAACTAGGTCATGGTGTTAAAAGGGTGGGCAAAATAACAACACAAGAAACACTGGAAGAATACGACTGGGCAAATACATGGGAAGAAATTCATAAAAGAACCATCAGAAAAAGTAGCGAAAGAACTGCTCTCAATGAGTAGGAACAAACTGCGCACCACTACGGTGCTACTTACGGGACACTTCCCCACAAAGAAACACCTGAACAAAATAGGGTTGTATAACAACGTAACGTATAAATGTCGTAACAATAATTCCCAAAATACATGAAATACTGTAACTGTGTCAATGACCTCAGCAGTCGAAGCACGTTGAAAGAAATTAAAAATTCGGAACCCAACGGTAGAGGTAGTCCCCCAGATTGGAATCATATTATTATCACGTAAAAGACAAAACAAAATTTAACGTTAACATTAATTCTTCCATTGTTTCTTGTAAAACTTGCTACTCACATTCAGATATCTGATGCAAATGACAGAGCTTCGACTTTTTGTATCCACATTCCAATTATTTCGCTTACTTACCTGGTACAAAGACAATATTTTTGTTTTTTTTTTCATTTCTAGGCTTTGTGTACGAATTGTGGAAATCGGATGTTACCTATACATTTGAATTATGAACCATTTATTCCTTTCTGGAGCTTATTGCTTGTGATTGTGCATGTTACATCACATAATATATTCAGGGTGGACCGGATTTAATTTTAAATTTCTCGATTAGTTGTGAAGATATTCGACAGAATCCGAAAATCTTTCCGTTTTTCAAATGCGCCGTTCTTATCATAAAAAAATCATCCTCATCTTCTAATATTATTATTTATATTGTTTTCTACTAGTTAGCATACATTTTTTGTTGAATACAGATCTGGATTTTTCATTGGAATCTTTTGTATAAATACATACAATTATATACCACGTTTCGCGTCTTTGAAAAATCATCATATCTTTTGAATCCGCTCTCCTTCACCAAAGTTGAATCAATAATTCCATATATTGCGTTTTCAGGAAAATGACTGATGTTTCCAAGTTCAACTATTTATTGTAAAGTCTTTAGACAATGAATAAATAATATAATAGAAGTTATGGCGGATTAGTAAAGGTGTGTAGTATGACACTTTCTAACCTTCAATGTAGTAATTACAACATTCCATATATGGTTGTGAATAATAGTTATTTGTTTAACTAGACAGCAAAGTAGTAGGAATTCAGCTAAGGCAGTCAATCTACTTTGCAGATGAGTTGAACATATAATTTTTTCTCTGATTGTTCATAATGGTATAGGAGGATATTGTATTTGCAAATTATTACAATTCCCACAATGTCTTTATTTTGGTTGGTTGCTATGGAAATGTATAATCACAGGCAATAAAAGTAATACTTTGCTGATTGACATCAGTCAGCAAAATTAATATTTGCTGCCAATCGGGGAAAATAGTTATTTATTCGCATTATGAAGATTTTTGCTTAATACTTTTCCCATTTCCTTCATTCAATTGTCAAAATTGTTCATTTTAAAGTTGTTTACTCAACTAAAATATTCAATTCACACTGAGTCAAGATTCTATACTCTCCACGTCACACTAATTATCAAAAATAAATTTGTCTGAAGACTGGAAAATCAAAAAATTGGAATTACAAATGTATATATGTGGGGTTAACATAATTTAATGATATTTTCGGATAATTTCAACGCACAGCAAAATATCGGAAGGGGTACTGCCCGTGAAATCATTGTAGGCTAAGTCGAAAGCTCAAATTCAACTGACACAGAATTCCGAATCGGCAATTCTTGGAATATCGAAAATATGGGGATGTCTACAACTCAAATGTGACACACTGTATATAATTTGAAGAACATCACATTTTTAATAACAATAAGCACTTGAATTTACTGAAATTAACGTTGTTTAATTCATTATTCAATATTTCAAAATCAAATCAATTTCCAGCTTTCCCTTTATTTCAGTTCGACCTTCCAGTATATTTGAGATTAATGCAAAATTGGGAACTTTATATTACTCAAGTATAATGTGTACGACACTGGATTGCCGCCCCAGCGAGGTTGATGCGTGTAGCCACGAGCTCCGGCATCAGCGGTCGTTTTCGGGTGGCGGTGGCATTCCACATCCAAGTGCTAACTGATCCAACGACGACGGCTTCAGTGGCTAACCCTATGCCAGCCATACGTGGTTCACAATGTGGTCCTTTGATTTGCCAACAACTCACCAATCCCTATTTGATAGATTCTCCTTGAATAATCTATATACTGCAGAATATTATTTGGTTTATATTCTACCAAATATTATTATATGAGTGTGGTGAACAGAGAAAATATTTTCGAATATTTTGCGTGAGTAAATTGCATGAATATTTATGTTGGTTTTTACAGAACATACAGGAGTTTCTTGATAAAAAGTTGATTTTCACTTCAAAATGAATATTAATTGATTCGCCAATTTCCATCTGGTCCCTTTCGCATGAACATCATACCTGTGCCAGCTCTCTTTTCAATTCTGTAAACACCTACGAACTTTTTCTATTCAATTATTTCTCTCTGTGCGTTTACGATTTCAAGAACGGGAACAAGTAACGTCAGGGCAAACTTGGCAAATACGGACATGACACTTTCTTACCTAGTATCGCCAGCATTGCACATATGGTTGTGAATAAACAAAGTAACAAGAAGCAGGCTCTAGTGCGCTACATCGACATATTACTGAATTTCCTAGAGATATCAGGTACTTTCTAGGGTAGGGGATCTCTGAAGGCGCGTGGGTGCTGCCACATAAAAAGTCCCGTCAGTACTAAAATTTGTAATTTAATGAAAACTGTAACGCCGTTAGTGGTAGTTGCAGATTCTTACACATATAAATATATTTGCGCTGACATCCTAACCTGACAACCATTGACAACTGCTTATTTGTGTGTGTGTCTAGTATCTAGTATTTATTGTTTAAAGTGGGACTTTTACTTTAAGAGACAATGTCAAGAATATGTTTTGTGAAAGACTGTAATGTGAGGTGCACACGGTAAGCTTTATCTTCATTAAAAAACATGTTCCACTAAATAGAAAGTTACAGAAGTAGTAGTTATTCTTCCATAAAACTTTGAACTTCCCAGCATCATTGTTGAATTACCAACATTCATTTTTCTTCATGTTTGTCATTGGAATATGTAAAAAAACGTTCCATTTACTGTATCCTTTTTCATCCAAAAATAGTTATTTATGCCACAAGTGCAAAAAGTGAGTGTTTTTTGAACGCGACGTGAAATTGTCCAATGAGGTCTTTAGGCCGAGTTGGACAACACGTCGAGTGCGAAAAACACGTTTTGCAAGAGTTGCATACAATATTTTTTCTAAATTCATACAAAAACTGGAAAATTAGAATATAAATATGTTGAGAACCAAACCTAACCTAATCAAACTCAACCCGTTCTTCTTTTTTTGTATCTTTATGGCCTCCACCTTGTCAGTACTCAATCATAGCAGGTTTTCGCCTTGACCATTTAAATTTTAAATAATTAAAGATTTTTGCAATAATTGTAACTCGTTGAGACTAAGTAGTATGATATACATATATTATTGTTGTATTAAAGCAGGATCAGATACTTGCTATGGATTTTTATTTAATTTAAATGTTCATGTTTGTCATTAATCATCACAAAACTGACACAAGAATGACAGATGAGTGCAATAAAGTACCACTTTTTCATTAAATGTGGTTCATAAAAGTTATTTTTTGCATGAATGTAGGAAAAATATATAAACTTTCATTGCTTATTGCTTCATTTTTCACAATTCATGCATTATATGATCCATTTTTGGACATTTCATTTAATTTTACTTGACTTTTCATTGTTATTATTGTAATATCAATCTAATGTTGAGTAATTTTAAATGAAATAAGAAAAAATGGATCGTGAATGTCATTTTGCAATAAATGTTACATTGCAGTAATTTTGAATATACCGCAAAAAACTGTAAAATTACAGGAAGCTTCTTTTTCGGCTGTTAGCGAAGTTCAAAACCTGATTTGTGCCAGAGGTACTGACGGGACTCTCAACGTAGCGCCACCCTTATGAATAGAGGGCGCCACGGGTCAGTTTCCCATCTATAAGTATTTTTTTATCTATGGGTACTTTCCAGTAAACCTAACTTAACCTAGGTACTTTCCAAAAAAACCGATTCACCCAAAGTATCATAAATAATCCAAAATATTAAACCTGCTAAATTATCCACATATGACTGGTTTTCCGATAAGTTGGGCAAAAAAATAAATTGACTTCTGCAACCGATTGGGGTACTTATTTTTTTGCTCAAGGAGTTTCGAGTTTTGATACATTTCAAGTTTATTTTCTCATTACTCCATTCCAATAAATGGAACTTTTTTTCTTTCTTTATATCTAAATTCAATTCTTTGCAGGGAAGAGCTTCACATTAACAATAATGGTGTCTTCAAGTCCACCCCAAGTTGCAACCTATAATAAAGCTATAAAAGTTACTGTCGATGGTCCAAGGGAACCGCGGTCCAAAACAAGTGAGTAAGATCATTTTTATGATATTTTTTAAGCTAAAGATCTGAATAGTGAATATTAATTTATACATATAAACACATAAATTATATTCATCAAGTATATTTAGACTTAAAATTAAAATTAAATAGTTTTTGAAAACAATTTTATTCAGGAATAAATGCAATATCTCCAAAATAGACAATGGACAAATTGGATTTGGATTGGTTGTATAATATTCTTTTCTGCGGCTATTTTGATTGATGTTCATGAGTCAAAAGTGACATTTATATTTCTTGATCAGTAAAATATATTTGCATTTTGGTATAAAGTAGGCGGTTGTCGACTTGCTAATAATACAATTAAATTATCGTTGGGCAGTGTTTCAAAGATATTATTCAGGGCCACTCAGAACAATTTATTAATAAATATCCTGAAGAAGTCCAACGTCACTATCGATGTTGAGCCAAGCAACATCTAAAAGCTTGTAGCAGAAGATGTGTCTACTTACCTCACTCACATACGCACGCCCAAAAATTGATATCTATGTGATTAAAATATTTTCAATTTCTCTGTTTTTCCAATTCATTTTGGTAACACTGACAAAAAAATGTACGCGTAGTTATTCCAGTAATTGTTACTTGACCAAACAAATTGAAATTTCCATTTTTGCCCATGCCGACTTCCTGCCAAAAACAGAAACGTACCATCAACCCTTTTCAGGATTAATAAACAAAATTAAAATTACATTGGTGCGAAACAATCAAGCATGTAAAATAATTACTTCAACATGGGGGGAGGACACATCTATAGCTATACAGCATGAAAACAGTCCTGCCAGAAATGTAATTATTTCCTGCGAGTATATATTAATTAATGTCTGTAGCAGTTGGCGACAGCAGGAGGTGGCAGAAACTAGTAGGACTATTGGGAGAATAGAGTCTGCCCGGCGAAAGTAACGTACAGCAGAAATATACTTCGACAGCTGGACACTTTCCTGCTGACATGTATTAGATTAGGGTGAGAATCTCGACACTTGCAGAAATGGAGAGGTTTTTCTGCTTTTTCTGTGAATGTTGCCAAAGCTTAAAATCTAGCAGGTCGATTAAGTGAGACACAAAAATTGGAACATTCGGAAACTTTTCTTCGGCAGAGTCGGTTGGAGCAAGATTGATAATTGAAATTGAGAAAGTTGTTGAAAAATTTCACTTCTACTGATTACAATGTTCGTTTGTGGGAAAAAATATATTAACAGGTAAGTTCCAAGACAAATCAGATTAGATTGAGAATGGAAAAAAAATATAATTTTTTTCAATTACAACTTTGAAACAGTTATATTTCCGATGATTATTCTCAAAAATCAGATTAGGTTAGGTCAGTTTCCAAGAAATTTCAATTTTTCCACAATTTCTTCCTTTTTTCCACCATATTTCTTATCTGTGTTGACTTTTTGTAATAGTAATAGCCGTTTTTTTGGTCAACCCTCAACTGAATTTATTCTCTAATTTTTTTTTATAATGTTCAGTATCACTTACTGAGCATGAAATCACTAATTGCTGACAGATTCCGGTGGAGCTTTGGCGCCATCTTGAAAAAGCGTTTGCCAATATCTCGAAAGCTTCACATTTTGGGATAGAAGTAATTTGTCAAGAAAACAATTTTTTTTGTATTCTGTGTGAAAAATCTAATTTAAAATCGCAAAGCACTTTCGGCTGTTAAGCCATCATCAGTGCAGTAATTTGACTATTATTGTGGAAAATAAGATTTAGCACCTTTTGCGTTTTTTTAATATTAAGTAAAACTATGGCCAAAAAAGAAATATTCCAGATCAAATACATTACAGTGGGTTTGGGACATAATGAGGTAAGTGTTCACGGAATGTCGTGAAAAAAATATTCTTTTTTGGAAAAGATGAAAATGAAATACCAAAAACTTGGTTATTTGAGTTTTTCATATACACATTTTGGGGTTATGTGTGGAAATCGTGGATACAAAAGTTGTAGAGCTTTTCATTACTCACAAATTTGCCATTCAAATTTTCTCCATAGGAATTGTAGTTTTGCCGAATATCGAGATAAACCATTTTTTACCCTTAAAAACTCGCCCCTCCCACTTCCCGAACTCGGATCGCCTGTAATTTATTTTTCTTTTCAATTTCATCACATTTTTCCCATTTTCCAATTGGTTTCATCCTACTGCTATTTTTTTTTGTTCCAAAAATTATCGACCCTGGTCTATCAATAAAAAATAAAGCCAGATTAAGAAAATAAAAACTATAAACTTATGAAACAACAAGAAACATTGTAACAACTATGTACCTATAACTAATTTTTTCTCCGATTGGCAGCAAATATTAATTTTGCTGACTGATATCAATCAGCAAAGTATTACTTTTCCTGCCTAGGCAGCAAAGTGATTACTTTGCTGCCTGTGATTATACATTTCCATAGCAACCAACCAAAATAAAGAGATTGTGGGAATTGTAATAATTTGCAAATACAATATCCTCATGAACAATCGGAGAAAAAATTATATGTTCAGCTTGGCAGCAAAGTAGATTGACTGCCTAGTTAAACAAATAACTATTATTAGGATGTTGAAATATATTATTTCGTGATGTTATATATCAAAAAACAGATTCAATAATTCCAAAATAATATAGGTACTTGAAACCAATAATCACCTATATTCACCTACTTTGTTTTTAGTTCACTGATTTTCTTTTTAGTGATGCTGGATTGGTTGAAGATTATTAGAGCGGAAAACTTCTCATTCAATGAAAACGGAGAATGCTTTGAACCTTTGATGTAATTTTCACATTCTAATGAAATTAGTTATAGAGAGATAAGTTGTTACAATGTTTCTCGTTGTTTCATAAGTTTATTGTTTTTATTTATCATTAATTATAATTTTGATGGGTAAAATTGTCACACATCATTATCCTTATAATGAAATGTTTAATTTCGTCACTGAGTGTTCAATTTTTCAATATAATATCCATGAATGGTTTATTCGCACTGTAGCTCCAACCATTGGAAATAGATATAGGGTGTCCCACGACGAGTGAAAACTATCTGTATATGGCAAAATACTTATAGTAAAATCATGAAAATTTCTACGTTTGGGTTTTCGGATACGATCTTTCCAACTAAAATATTTTCAAAGATGGCCGACTTCCGGTTCTACCGGAAGTCGGCTGTAACTTTGTTATTTCGAATGTAGCACCCTGTGTATTGATACATTTTTGAAATCTACGTGATATTTAGTATACTTTTGTCTGAGAACTTTTTCCGAAAAATGCACACTTTTTGAGTTATTGATTTTTTTGTAGAAAATTTGACCGTTGAAGACCCTTATAAATTATTTTTTTACGAGGGGACCCTTGAAGATTTGAAAATGGTTTCTCTTCGGTTGCCTCAAGCAAGGTCAAACGTAATCAAATCTATGTTGCAAAATTTTCCATTTTATACAGGGTGTGAATAAAAAGAGTTCAAAGTTTAACTTCATAAATATAAAATTTCTTCATTTTTTTAAATAGAACCACCCTGTTTTTTCTATTTTAATGCACTCAGGGAAAAAAATAAGGCAAGTTCATGTATACTTTCCTATACCTAAACAGTACCGTTATCCAGACATTAAATGTTTTCTGTAAATTTCTAGAGATGCAGGTGTGGTCTAAATTTTGATACAAGCACTAAGAAATAAAAATTATTATGAGAATTTACTTTTAAAACATGGTAAATATGACAAAGTTTTAACAAGAACATGTGCTTTATTTGCAGTAAGATATCCAGATTGACGGCGATCGAAATCGCACACTGTTAAAAGAATACTTAACAATTTGAAGCTAATCGGTTCATTTTAAGCAAAAGTTAATCGAGTTAAAACATTTGTGAGAATAATAAGATATGCTACAAAATTTTATGGAAAACTAGAAGCCAAAGAAAAATAGTCTGATGTTTCAAAGTAAATGTTCAAAATTGCTCCCTTGAACTTCAATGCATTTTTCAACCCTTCTCAGTATACCTTCATTCGTCGCACGGCTAATCATCATCTCAGAAAGGGAATTGAAGGAATTTCGAGCTTTCAGCTCACAATCTTCTCTAGATGTTAACTTATGTCAGTTAAATAAGTGTCATTGATTACAAAGCCTACTAAAAGTATACATGAAAAATTTAAACTTGTTAAAAAATATAATAACACTTTAAAACCTCAAATATCTCGGAAACGACTGAAAGTTGGAATAGGATTAATAAAAACAATTTGATTTGATTTTTTTTAGAGACAGATGGAGAAAAAGACTTTTTTATTTCTTAGTGCTTGTATCAAAATTTAGACCACACCTGCATCTCTAAAAATTTACAGAAAACATTTAATATGTGGATAACGGTAAGGTTTAGGTATAGGAAAGTATACATGAACTTGCCTTATTTTTTCCCCTGAATGCATTAAAATAGAAAAAACAGGGTGGTTTTGTTTAAGAAAATGAAAAAATTTGATATTTGTGAAGTTAAACTTTGAACACTTTTTATACACACCCTGTATAAAATGAAAACATTTTCAACATAGATTCGAATACGTTTGACAGTGCTTAAGGCAACCGAAGAGAAACCATTTTCATATCTTCAAGGGTCCCCTCGAAAAAAAAATAATTTATAAGGGTCTTCAACGGTCAAATTTTCTACAAAAAAATCAATAACTCAAAAAGTGTGCATTTTTCGGAAAAAGTTCTCAGACAAAAGTATACTAAATATCACGTAGATTTCAAAAATGTATCAATACACAGGGTGCTACATTCAAAATAACAAAGTTACAGCCGACTTCCGGTAGAACCGGAAGTCGGCCATATTTGAAAATATTTTAGTTGAAAAGATCGTATCCGAAAACTCAAACGTAGAAATTTTCATGATTTTACTATAAGTACTTGCCATATACAGATAGTTTTCACTCGTCGTGGGACACCCTGTATAATATGTCATTTTAACTGCTTATCTCTATCTCTTCTAGTTTACGGGATACCTTGCAAAACACAACAATTTGGACACCCTGTACACTGTGTAATTCATAAGATGCGACATAAGAATTCCTGTACAAAACAGTCAAACGCGAGCTTACTTTTTTACCAAATGGAGTCCCTAAAGAATTTAAGCAGATTTGGGAAGGTCGTTGGAAAATAACTTCAAATGCACTTTTAATTCACCTAAATTCGCTCTGTTTTAATGAAAAAATTAATAGTCATGTTTGAAAAAGTCGAACTTCATTTTCGAATACTTCCAACTGCTTAGGAGATAGCCAGCAGGGTAAGGTCATGGGAAATTTCAAAGCTTAACGTGAAGTAACGCGATTCGATTTTGTGGTGTGTTCAGTATTAGAGTTATGAAAATGTTTTAGTACTTTCTTAAACATTTTTTTGTTCAACCACAGCAAATATAATGAAATTAAAAGTGCATTTGAACTTATTTTTCAACGACCTTTCCAAATCTGTTTAAATTCTTCAGGAATTCCATTTGGTAAAAAAGTTAGCTCGCGTTTGACAGTTCTGTTTAGAAATCCCCATGTCGCATCTTATTAATAACACAGTGTATATATTATTATTTTCCAAAGAATATGAATTCCGAACAATTATTTTTACTGTCAATTGCGGAGAAAAAAATAAGAAAGCCCTCAATTAAACGCAACAAATACTGATCAAACAATAATAAGGACAAAAACAGAATTGTATACTTGTAAGTATCTATTAAAATCGAATTATCTCAGAATGTCAAGAATGCTCTCAACGGTTTTATTTTTCCCACTTTCCACCACCCACGTTACTTCTCATAAGATATTAACTCAAGAAACAAAACTATTGGGCGAATGTAAATTATTTCGAATAAAAAAAACATCTGGTGCTTGAATCGTTTCTAGAACATAATTTCATTTTGTTTTGAAACTCAACGTGGCGGTTTATGACGTCATGACACCGCGGTGCCAGCCGGTTTTTAAGCTTTTAGCTTTTTAAGTATCCGTTTCAAAGATCTAACCGACGAATTATTAACTTTTTGTAAAGTTTAACGATCAGAAGTTTCAAATAAACACCCTACCGACACAACGGACGTCAAAGGGATTCGAGACTATTGAAGAAGGAAATCATTTTCAATATAAACATTTTGGTATGTGAAAATGATATATTCTACAGGGTGGTCCTTAAGTAATTCTACATAGAAGTACAGTATAATCTTCACTTCAAAATATTGCGATTTAAAACAAATAGCCTCAATAAAATGTTGATATTAAGAGAGATACAGGGTGTTGAACATTGAATTTTGATTTCCGTTTTTCACAATAATTTTTACGCTTTTTGTATAAGCACGAAAATTTGAGGTTTAGGGTTTTTGGATATATGAAATTATAATTTTATATCTATTTCGATGTAATTTGTAGGCTACGTATGTGGCATAAATGTACGCAAGACTATTTTGCCTTTTATATCAGTGCTTCTTTTGTGGAGAATAATCAAAGCCACATCATTACAACAAAAAAGGTATAGGTATCTCTCACTATAACCAAATCTTGAAGGTTTTGGACATAATCATATTTTAGTGACAACTACAAATTACGTTCGAAAAGATGAACAGTATTAGGGTATGGTACCAGTTAACATGAAAGATATGTATGGTACTTTTAATATTTGAAAATAATAATTTCATTTCATGGAGTTTAATTGCCAACATTAAGAAACGATTTCTGATCATTGATCTGACCAAACCACATCATGATGTGGCTAATAGACAGTGAAACATTTCATGAAATGCGACCATTTCATGAAGAGAGTAAATCTTCGATATACACAACTACATTTTTCGAACGGAATTTCATTAAATAATAATCCTGAAGTTGATTACGAAAATGTGATTATATATAAAACTGGTAAGATTTGGCACACTAACAAATATAAGTACCTTTTTTTGTTGTTGTAATGATCTGGCTTTGATTATTTTCCGCAAAAGAAGCGCAAATATAATAGGCAAAAAAGTCTTGCGCACATTTATGCCGCATAAGTAGCCTATGTGACGCCATTTACAAAATACATCGAAATATAAAATACATGATTTGTTGTATCCAAAAACTCCCAAAGTTATTTTAAAAAATGAATATTGAAATATCATGTTTCTCTCTTAATATCAACATCAAGGCAAGTTGACTTAAATCGAATACAAACTCTTTTGGATTGAGTACGATGACATCGACTAAATAGTATGACTGTATAGTGTACACGTGAAATCTCCCAATATTGAACACAAGAATCTGCTATATTATTCTCCTATTTATTTCTCTTCTTTCATGAAATTCGATTTTTTCTCTGAAACTTGTGATAGTTATTTCTGATTAGTACGGAGCATTATTCAACAACTACTACTACTACTAAGTTTGCAGGCGAGCCTTGTCCTGGACAAACTCAAGCCAAGGTTCCGGCACTGAGGCCACTGGCGGGCCCATTGTGCCATTCCTGCTACCTAGACATCCATGAAGCCGAGCCCTTCTATAAAGGACACAACCTTTTTCAATGGATGCCTGTTTGTGTCTCCAGGGGCCATAACAGGAACTCCGAAGATTCGCCTGCGTAGTACAGCCCAGTGTGGACACTCTAGGAGAAAATGGACTGACGTTACGTCAGTCATGCCGCAACCCCTACAAAGGGTACTTTCCTCTACTCCTAAGTTGTGGAGGTGTTTCATCATACAGCAGTACCCTGTTATGAGTCCTGCTATCTTCCTTATCCTACTCCTTGGTAGTTCAGTAGCTGCCCTAGCGTGTCCATCAGTCTATCCCTTCAGTAGAAGTTTGGATTGTCTAGGACCCTGCAGAGCATTACAATAAGCGAGGTGCTGATTCCTCAGCCACTTCTTCGTCTCCTTGCGTATTTTTTGTTTTGTTAGGCCCAGGGTCGGGCACGGGCCGCAGAAAGGAGCTGCCGCCCCTTCCGCAGTGCATCCGCCATCTCGTTGCCTTCAAAACCAGAGTGGGCTGGAATCCATTCTAGCCGCACCACGTTCCGCCTTGCAAGATTAGCAAGTCGTTTTCGACATACATTAGCAAATCCTGAATTGCTGGTATACCCACTCAGGGCTGTAATTGCTGCCTGACTGTCGGAGTATATGGTTATGCGTCGATCCACATAACCTCTGTCTAGGTTTATATGCGCACATACCAAGATAGCATATATCTCGGCTTAATATGCAGATACACCATCACCCAATGGTACACAAACTTGTGTTCTTGGGTTCCTGGAGTAAATTCCAGCCCCTGCTCTATCACCGGAGCATGAGCCATCTGTGTACCAGACGGTCCCATTAGGCTGTGTATTCCTCTCTTTTTCCCAGGATTTTCTATCCCGGATCATGGCCCTGTACGGAGTTGCGAAGTAGCAGGCATTAGTCAGCTGCTCGAGCCAGCAATATTCAACAAAGGGGTCAGCAAACTTTGAACAAAAAGGTGTCCATGTGCAATTTGTACAAAGCCAAAGTGCCTCTGTAAAAAATTGTATTACTTTTAATTTTAAATTCAATCTAAAATTTCCATGTAACGTTAATCGCTAATGAAACTTTGAAATGAAAATACAAAAATATACTGGAACGATACAAAAATGTTAAAATAAAAATATAAGAAATATTGCGTTCTTATTTCCCAATAAATTAACGGAAAATAATAATGACAACACCACAAAGGGGCATACAGGGGAAAATGGGTGTTTGTATTGAAACATTCATTACAGCAGTGCTATACAATAAAGTTTCTGTATCCCCTGTATGTTGAGGTTAATATTCAGTACCTAATTTTTCAATAATAAAATGAAAAAAATATGTTTTTTGTATTTTTTTCAATAACCTTCAACCTAATAATGGTTAAAATATGTATCAGATACTAATTTGTGAAGCAGCAATGCATCTTAAACATTTTTTTTTTTTTTTTTTTTTTTATTTCAAGAAACATTTATTTACCCCGCATCAACTTCTATGAGTTATTAGCGGGGGAGACAACACAATTTTATAGTAATTTACAGTTTTATAATTTCATTGTATAAGAATAAAAGGTGTACATAATTATAGCAGTTTTTCTAAATTTTTGATTTTAGTTTAATGTCTTTTAAATAGCCAAGAACTTCATTTTCATTTGATGAAAGTATACTTTTCAGGTTGGAACTTAATTTGTGAGTTTGTCTTGCTGTGTCATACATTGGACATTCCAGTAAGATGTGTTTCACTGTGATCACTGTGTGACAATTTTGACAGGTGGGTGCGGGTTCTTTTTTCATGAGGTGTTGGTGTGTTAAGTGTGTGTGCCCGATACGCAGTCTATTCACTATAACTTGGTCTCTTCTTTTGTAGGAAGTAGGGAGAACTGTTGTAACTTGTGGTTTGATTTCTTTTAATTTGTCATTTGTTTTATGCCAAATAGACTGCCATTGTTGATCTATCAATGTTTTGATTGGGGTTTTGTGATCCATATGTGGATATTTTTCTAGCATAGGTGTATTCATAGTTGGGTATTGACAAGCTAGGCGGTCAACTTCTTCATTCCCTGATATTCCAATATGTGACGGTACCCACAGTAAGGATATATTCTTACCATTTTGTTGTAGTTCATACAGTTTTGTCCTGATTTGTTGTTGAATGGGATGTGTTGGATACAATTCCTTCAAATTTGACAGTGCGCTTAAAGAATCAGAGATTATTAAAAATGAACTACTATCGTTTTCTATGCATAATTTAAGTGCTTCTAATATAGCAACTGTTTCTCCTGTGTAAATACTGCAATTTTGTGGTAATCGAATGACAAATCTGTTGTTTTCACAAATATATGCTGCTGTGTTCCTTGTTTCTGTTTTCGAGGCATCGGTAAAAATAAGAGAGGTTTTAGGGAATTCAGATATTATATGTTTGAAGGATTGCTGAATTATGGATGGATGGGTGGAAGTTTTTTGGTACTTTGTTAGGGACGTGTTTATGAACGGTAACTCAACTAACCACGGAGGAGTTTCTTGTTTGGTGGTTAATGAAAGATTAAGCTCTTTGATATTAAACCCCAATCGTTTAATTCTTTCATGAAAAGGTGATTTTTTGATTGATTTACGCTCATAGAATGGACTCACGTGGTTTTTAAAGACGGAAGGGTAAGATAGGTTATGGGGATTTGCAGATATTCGAGCGGCATAATTTAATGAGAGGAGTTGGCGTCGTAGGTATAGGGGTGCTTCAGATGCCAGGGCTTGAATGCTGGATATTGGACTACTTCTAAAGGCACCTAATGATGAACGTAATGCTATAGATTGAATTACATTCAGTTTTTTCAAAGATGTTTTATTTGCAGTCTCGTAACAGATAGCATCATAGTCTAGCTTACTCCTTATCAGTGACTTATATAAATTAAGTAGGATTGCTGTATCTGCACCCCATGTGGTATGAGATAAAACTTTGATTAAATTTATTCTTGGTTGACATGATTTCTGCAAATATGTTATGTGGGGTTCCCAGTTTAATTTTTGATCAAAAATAAGACCCAAGAAATTTGTTTTGTCTGCATTAGATATAGGAATATTATGTAAATACAAATTTAAATCTAGTTCGCATCTACTTTTACTGAAAATCATGTAGTGTGTTTTTTCAGTGGAGAATGAAAATCCAGTTTGAAGAGTCCAATATTCTAATGTATTCAAAACATTTTGTAGAAGTTGTTGGGCTAAAGCAAGATTTTTACTTTTAGTATAAACAACGAGATCATCTGCATAAAGACTTACTTTAACAGGGCTCCTTAATTGATTTACAACACTGTTTATTGCGATTAAAAACAGAGTGGGACTTAAAGTGGATCCTTGAGGTGTTCCGTTTTGGAGCATTCGAGTAGAAGAGAGTTGACCATTTACTCGGACTTGGATGGTTCTGTTATTTAAAAAATTATTTATAAAGGATAACATATGCCCTTGAATGTTCCATTCCTGTAATGTTTTTAAGATTAAATATTTCCATGTTGTATCAAACGCTTTGTTAAGATCAAAAAAGATAGCAATCATTTTTTGATTGTGTAGAAATGCATCGTGAATTTCGGATTCAAGTGTAACTAAATTATCCGTTGTACTTCTACCTCTTCTAAACCCGCTTTGATAAGGTGTTAAAAAATTTTTATTTTCTAGATGCCATATTAATCTGTTATTTATTATTTTTTCTAGTGTTTTACAAATGTTGCATGTAAGAGAAATTGGGCGATACGATGATGGGTTATCTTTCGGTTTGTTGGGCTTAAGAACAGGTATCACAATAGAGTGGGACCAAAGTTCTGGAAATGTATCTTGTAGAAAAATGTTATTGAAGAGGTCCAAAAGAATAAGTTTAGCATTAAGGGGTAGATTTTGTAAGAATATGGATGGGATGTCATCTGGACCTGGGGCGGTATTTTTCATATTTTTGAGAGTACTTTCAAATTCTGATAAAGTGATTGGAAAACTTAGACAAGAGGTATCTTTTGAAATAACTATGTTGGCTTCAGTAGATTTTTTATGTCTTAGAAATGCTGGATGTAAGTTTGAATTGCTAGAATTATTTTCAAATGTGTTGGCTAAAATTTCAGGAATTTCAAGTTTGGAGGATATATAGTTATTATTATGAAAAAGGGTGGATATGGATCTGTATCCATTTTTTCCTTGTATTTTTCGAATTTTTCTCCAAATAGTTTCTGTTGGGGTCGAGGAGTTTATAGATGTCACATAATTTTCCCACGATTCTCTTTTACTTTTTTTCATTAGATATCGCGATTTGGCTCTTAGATTTTTGAAATTCAGTAGGTTTTCTTTAGTTTTGTGTTTTTTCCACATGTTGAAAGCGTGTTTGCTGGATTTAAGGGCATTTTCTATATTTTGGTTCCACCAAGGTACCGGGCTTCTTTTACAAAGTTTAGTTTTTCCAATCCAATTTTTAGCTGCATTTAAAATGATGTTGTTGAAATTATCAATATCTTCATTTACATTACCAGTCAGTACAAAATTTTTGGTATTGTTTTCAATATCGGACCTAAATTGATCCCACTTTGCTGTTTTGATTTTCCAAGTTTGGTATATAGGAACAGATGGTGTTTCTTCATTGTCCAGTAAACTTATTATGATGGGGAAGTGGTCACTATCATGCAGATATTCTGTTGTATTCCATTCTACTATCGATGTTAGGGAAGGTGAACAAAGTGAGATGTCGATAGCTGAAAATGTGCCATTAAAAGAGTTGAACCTCGTCGCTTTTCCTGTATTGAGTAGTGTTAGATTTGAGTTGTTTATCATATTTAGTAATATATTGCCATTTTTATCCGTTTTATGACTACCCCAAGCTACATTATGACAGTTCATGTCTCCAAGAATAATCTTTGGGGAAGGAATCCGATTTAATGTGCTATTTAATTCTGTCAGTTCATTATCGTTGGGATGAGGTAGATATATGTTGCAAATATTTATTTGTTGTTTAAAGACTACAGATACTGCAACTGCTTCTAAGTTGGTGTTTAGTTCAACTTTGTTTGATTTGATGTCGTTTCTGACAAATATCGCTACACCGCCGCTTGCAAAATTTGTTAATCTGTTTTTGGAATACAGTGTATAGTTTTTTAAGCTGATATTAGTTTGATTTTTAAAATGTGTTTCCTCTAGGCAAATTATTAGAGGTGATAGTTCGTTTATTAGTAATTTTAGTTGTTCATAGTGGCAAAAATATCCATTCAGATTCCATTGAAGAACTAGTGTATGTTTCATTTTTTCTAAAAATTACTACTTTGTTGTTTTGTTTATTCATTGCTGTGAGAGTGATTCACTATCAGTATATTCTGAAGCCGATGTATTATTGACAAATAGTTTTTTCTTGAGTCTAGTTATGTTGCTTTTTAAAGATTTACTCTGAATATTATCGTAAATAAAATTTAAAATTTCAAGTAGTTCGGAGGGTTCGTTTGAATAGTTGTTGGCAATCAGTTCGGGATTAGGAGAATTCATCGTATTTTCCATGAAATCACAAATTTCGGTTAAGTTAAGAACAAAAGGAGGAGAACGGTTTTCAATAATTTCTTTGATGCTACCAATCTGTGTAGTTATATTTTCTTTGTTTGTCTTTGGTTTTTTCCTTTGTTTATGTGGTTTTTTTGGTTGAAAGAAAACGGGCGTCTGTGGAGTATCCAACATTTCTGGAGATGTTGATATTTGCCGTTTAGTTGATGTGGATGCGGTGGTGCTCTGTTCAATTGTAGTTTGTGATTCTAATTTCGAGGTATTTACGGAAATTGGGGTTGATATTTTGGATGATATTCTAGAGCTTGTGGAGTCATTTAGATTTGCTCGCTCTGTCAGAGTTGTGTTTGTTGAAGCTTCAACAATTTCATTTGATGTATTTTTATTTGTGGTTATGTTTTCATCATCCATGTGTTCACTGGTGCTGTGGTTATTATTAGTATGCGATTTACAGCTCGATTCTTGATGACCTACAGTTTTGCATTTGGAACAGCTCATTCCGTCAATGGAAAGGTAAATTCGGTAGGATGTGTTTTCTTGGGATATTGTAAAGGAATCTGGAATATATTTATCGATTAAAGGTGAAATAAATACCTGCCTTCGAAAACTCAAGACGTGACTGTATTCTGTTTCGGACATTCCCACTTTAGGAAAAGTTATGTTTGAGACAGTTGTTATTCCCATTTTTTTAATTTCTTCTTCAATTATTGAATTTGGAATGGTAGGGCATATGTTGGATATCACTAGACGTTGAGCAGGTGTAATTAGTCTTCTGAATTCTGTGTCAACACCATTTATTTTAATTGTATTGTGATGAGCGATTAAGTTGTCAACTAAAGTTGTTGAAGAGAGGTAGATGCAGATACGGTTATTTGAAATACGAGATGCATATAGAACGTTCTTTGCTTGGACGATAGTTCCTACACCAATTATATAGTCGTGTATTTTAGTTCCATCTATTGCTGAAAGAACAATTGCTTGCTCCCTAGTAGGGTATTTGTGAGAATTTAATATATTGGAGTAAGTTGGTTGTGAGGGATTTGCTCCCTGTGTTGGTATTATGTCAGTCATTTTTCATGTCTTGCGATCCTTCGCAGAGCCGACCCTGTCGTCGACTAATTATCGACAACAAGGCCTTGATACAAAAAACGATTTTACAGCAATATACTATTTGGAGATGGTGTATAATTTTTGAAATAACTGGATCTGGTACTCACAGTAATTTTCCGAGTTGTCTTTTGAGGGTACACTACTTTAACTTTTGTGGTGCACAAAATACAAAATATTCCGTTTGGTAGGAATAGGTATTTGAATACATATAATCAGGACCAATATAAACGTGGTTTTATCGACCAGGTTCAGGACCGGACCATCTTAAACATTTTGAGAAGACTTTTAAAAATATTTGTCCAAACTTGTGCTTTTATTATTGAAAATGATGTTGCAAACTTCATGGAAACATTAAATATCTAGAAAACTACAAATTTTTTGATATGTAAAGGTTTTTCACGTGAAAAACATTGAGGAATACAAAGTTTATAGTTGAAAAATGGCGTGAAAATGGGAGGAGAAAATTGACATATTTTCCCAAATGTACACCACTGAATGACGAATTGAAAAATTTTTTTTTTATCAAAATATGCCTTTTAACATTTAAAAACAACCTGCCAAATGTCAAATCAGTTTATTCATCCATTTCAAAGTTATCAAATAAAAACATTTAAATTTTTATAATTTCAACACCCTGTATTTAGAAAAGTAAATGAGCTGGACCTCCTATTCCTTATATAATTATATAATTTTGTCCAATTTCACGAGAGGTATCTACATGCAAACGTTGTGTCATTTGAAAACACCCTGCAGATATATGTATAACCACGCTAGCGCTCGGTGCTATCGCTCATTTCAAGCGGTGCTTTTGGCCAGTTTCGCATCATCTTATTACAAATCTAGAATATGAGTTTTGCTGCTCTACCTTAACACTTTTCAAAACTGTTCTCAAATTCAAAATCGGACAATCGACAACGCACCCAGACACGCTGAAAAATTATTATCTTATGAGAAAATTAAAATTGCGATAAAACTAACAGTCGCTTGGTGTCTGAAGAACTTCTTTTGGACCAAGTTTCAGCATTTGCATTTGAACGAAGATATGAATTTTCACAAAAAGGACTTATTTTCCTTTTTTCCTGATTTTTTCGGTTTGTAATTAACCGGTTGACTTGCTCGACCTCTCTTTTTGTTCGTATTTTAATTATCTACACTTTATCAATATACACCATTGAGATTTCATCAGTACGTTTCATGCTATATGGAAAAAACCGAAATAAAAGTTCTTTTTTTTTTGTTGCAAACGACTGAATAACATTTGCGTGTCCAAAAAATTTCAGAATGCTACTACACAATGTCCTTCATATGATGACATCATCCGTTTTCCACGAGGATTTTTGTCAAAAATATTCACCTATTGCTTAGCGTAAAATCAAACCAACATCGCCCAACTGACAAAAGGTAGTGCTTTCACGTTCTCTTCCTTTTTCGGTGCAATTTTCGGTGATTTTTATTTTCCAATATCTGAATCAACCAGCTGGAAATGAAAACTTATATTCAATTTCACATTGTTAGGGAATATGATAGAAAAGTAGGCACCGTCAGTTGAATTTTGGATGAATTATTATTAGAAACAAGTATAATATAAATCATAGAACTTTAGGGAGAGGTTGCGTCTAGATGAGGCATTAAGAAAACCGCAAGTCTTGTAACCGGCAGATAGCAAGCAACTTGCGAGAAACTTTGTGTGCCAGTTTATCCGATGATGCTCTCTGATGCTTTATACTGTTGCACAGAACTCCGTTATTAGTACACTTTAAATCTTGAAAGGTTACATGAAAGCGCTGTTTTCAACTGGGAGGATTTTGTTTCCTTCAAAGCGCATTATACAAGAATATATGGGAATTTCACCATAACGGACTTGTTGGATAGAAAACGTTATGGGGACAATGGAGAATGTGATGCCAAACTACCCTTCTTCACTTCTCATCAGGAAAAAAAATCAATTACTATCTTATGGCTTGTTTTAAATCGATAAAAAACCTTTTCCGCAAATCGCTAGGAAATTTTGACATTCCTGTCAAAATTTCTTGAAGAAAAAGTCAGGACTTCCTTACTGTAAGGAAATGATATTTCCGTACAGTTGTTAGTGTTCTACATAATCCATAAAACGTCTGTATGCATTTTCGTACTTTTCTCTTGATTTCTTTGGCAATAATTCTAATGAAGCAGTATTCACTGCCTCAACCAGCTCTGGAGGAGTCCCAGGAATGGAAATTTCATCATCACTTATCATTTCACTTTCAAGAACACCAGCAATTAAATTTATAAGCGTCAAGTTTGACAATTCAACCTCAATACGTTTCCATAGTAACCCAAGTAATTTTATTAGGAATTTCAAAGCACCATTTATTTGGGAATAAAATTATCGCGTTTTTTTTTAAATTAATCAATATCTGTCGAATTTTAAACGATTTGCGGAAAAATAGTATGTTTACCTCGTAGGAAAAGCCACATTCCTGGACTCTGTGTTGCTAAGTCTAGGCTTGCGCCTCGACTTAGCAATCTTCACAGTCGTCCAGGAATGTTAAGCTATTCCTACCCGGTAAACAATGTACTATTTTTCTTTCCCTCATATTCATTAATAAATTGTATCAAACAAAAAGTGACTAGATTCAAGTACGTCGTAAATTAATATCAGGTAGGTTATTATTTTTCTGGCATTGGAAGTGGATCTATGCAGCCAGAAGCCGTATTTTCGACGAGTGAACTTTTAAAGCGTATGCGCACTTCGAGGGATTCGTACGTTTCGGGAACATTGATGCGTATACTATGAGCAGACATCATACATGATATTAAGTTTTCCTCTGTTTCCTGTAAATCACATAATGTACATGTGGATAATCTATCACTTAGCCACTTAGCAGTTTCCCATTTTAAGTTATCAAAACTTCAATTTACGTGCCGATATCTGTAATTAGTAGTATATTGTAATGATGCCGGATGATATAATCGCACTTTATCAAGCGTATACGTTCCAAAAAACGAAGGGTCGTCAAGAATACCATTTCAAAAAATTGCTCGCACATAAACTATTAGTTTTGATGCGTATACGTCAAAAAGCTCACCTGTCGAGAATACCCCTGGAACATTGTTCGTAGATCAGCTACAATATACACACTCTAAACTTCAACTAATGAAATTTTTCAAGTAAAAGATTGGGGTTAACGTTTGTAATACAATTAAAAGGTTCATTATTGTGATATTTTGATTGGGATTATCCACAAACCTGTCTTTTTTCCATTTTTCCAAACGAAATGTGTTGGAGAGACATTAACAATCAATTGCGCACATCAGAAAAGTTATTATAAGAACTTTATTTGGCATTTATCGGTAGCGAAACGTATTTCAGAAAATAGCGACTGCTACAGAAGCAGAGTATGTGAGTAGGAGAGTTACATTTTCTGCACATAAGTTCACTTACTCTTCCCATCCTGTGCAAATGCTTCCTCATGGTACAATGTCCAGTCACCAGATCGGTAACTGTCTCCAAATTTTTTTTACCCAATTTAACTTGAGTTAAAACAATAATTTGAATTATAGTTTATCCTTGAGTGGATGAATAACCCTTTTCCCATGTTGTGTATGTTCACCATTATTCGGCAGCTGAAAGATTATCCTTCTCTAGGCTGAATATTGGTGAACTATTGCTCCTGCTCACGACAAGTTACTACAACCAAGTGAGAAAAGTGAATGCCTAAGCTAGAGTGAGACTTCAGTAAGAGTTTTGATCAGTACACTGTCGGCTTGATGTACACCTCAAAAAGTTCTAACTAGTGCAGTGAGAAGAATGTAGACTTTCTATGAAGAAGCCTTCATTCACATATTTTCTCGGCAAAACAGATTACTAGAGCGCAACATTACATTAACCTACATTGAAGCGTTTGAAAAAAGCGATGAAGAGGAATATAAGATGCAGGAAGGTGGAGAAGAAGGACAAAGGAATGAGCCTAAGACATGTATAACCATTTTCTACAAGTAAAATTGAGGCGCAAATGCTTTTGTGGGTAGGATTGATGCTTTTTTCATTCAATCGAAGGAATTTCGAATACCCTATTTGACTGTTTCCCACCTCAAATGTCTTTCCCATCATTTCATGATCTGTATGTATGTCTTAGATCACTTATTTAGACCGATAAGCCACTCGAAAATACCAAACAGGAAAAATTCGGAAATAAAGTAAAAGATACTAGAATTATGAGAACAAAAATTAAAAATAATAATGATATTAAAATGGAAAAAAGCATGTGTTTGTGAATAAAAGTGAGAAGTAATGAGAAAAATCATGAATAGGTTATAGGAGAGTGGAGAAGTGAAAAAAAAATTATTAGTTTGTTTATATAAACTCCTGATGGACGGGTTTTTATCGAGATTGATATATTTTTAGTTTTATTTCAAAAAAATGAGTGATTCAAGTTCTGAAGAGCTACCAAGCGATATTGAAGAGGCAGCAGATAATGCTCTATTATCAGTAATTCCCAAAAAGTCAAAGGCAGTTTATGATTTGGCATACAAAAATAGAATAATTTTTTTTTCTACATTCATGCAAAAAACAACACTTTTGTGAAACACATTTAATGGAAAAAGTGGTTCTTTTTTGCACTAGTGCAATGAAAGTTTTATTGCACTCATCTGTCATTCTTGTGCCAGTTTTGTGATGATTTATGACAAACATAAACATTTGAATTAAATAAAAATCCAGAGCAAGTATCTGATCCTGCTTTAATACAACAATAATATTTGTATATCTTACTACTTAGTCCCAACGAATTACAATTATTGCAAAAATCTTTAATTATTTAAAATTTAAATGGTCAAGACGAAAACCAGCTATGATTGAGTACTAACAAGGTGGAGGCCATAAAGATACAAAAAAGAAGGACGGTTTGAGTTTGATTAGGTTGGGTTAGGTTCCCAACATATTATATTCTAATTTTCCAGTTTTTGCATGAATGTAGAAGAAATATTGTATGCAACTCTTGCAAAACGTGTTATTTGCACTCGACGTGTTGTCCAGCTCGGCCTAAAGACCTCGTTGGACAATGTCACGTCGCGTGCAAAAAACACTCACTTTTTGCACTTGTTGCATGAATAACTATTGTCACTAATTTTGAAATACATTTTTCGTCACCAATTGCATAAAATTTCACTTTATGCAACTGGTTACAAAAAGTAAGACGTTTCATAATGTCAATCAATTTAAAAAGTGTCACTTTATATGTCAAAATTAGAAAAATGTAATTCATCGAACCGATTAAGTGATATAATGTTTTATTTCATGTTCCATGTCTGATTGATATTGATTTTTCCTACAAAATCTGTTAATAAATGATATTTCAGCTGGTCCACTCTATATACATTTGAAAATAACCTACTACAACTACAAAATCTCGTGGCTGCTATTTTAGGAGACCTTCTTTAACTTGTTGCTGGAGAATTTTACAAATACTTAAAGGGAAAAAGGAATTATCAACGGTTGGGTTTCCGTCTTTATTCATACCATACTTTCACGCATTCTTAGGCAGAAGAATAAACCGAGTTTATGGTGATAAATTACCCCTACAACGACCTCACTTCACCGGGAATCTATTAATGTTTTGTCTACTCACGATTTGGGGTTGGAAGTTCGGCTCGCAAGAATCCAGATTCAGTTTTTTTCTTAATTTCTCAACTGAAGGTTTGAATCATGGAGACTATATTAAGAGAATTAAATCATACGGGAAAATTATTAAAATATATAGTTTGTTTTTCCACCGCAGCGTCGCGCACTGCATCTCCTAGACCTATTTAACATAGTAATAACAATAACCCTACTTTTCATAGAAATATTGATGACAAAAAACTTAAGGTAGGACTATTCCAAGAAATCACTTGTACTTCATTTCTCTTTCCTAACCTCACTTACCTCACATGTGAACCGCGAACTGTCAAAGGAGCTTGTTTTATGATTGGTCGAATAGGCTGTAGTCAGAACACTAGGTAGGCCTAATAGGCTGAGGTGGTACCGGCGAAGGGAGGCTCCTTTAAAAAATGTGCAGAAATTCAAATATTTGGAGCTCAATCCCCTCATTATAGTCTTAATGGCTTTAATCTTGAATTAAAAAAGGTGGAACGATTTTTACGCGAGTGTATCAGATGATGTTAATAACATGAATGAATGAAATCCACAATTTTCTGTATTTACACGTTACAGTTTTCTCGTGAACTGTATTTTTAATACGTTCAACAATCTGATGTAAATTGAGTATCCTCAGTAGGCGAGATAACATGGGAGATATTAGGAGACTGCAGCTGGAAATAGTGGAAAGTTCTCGAATTTCAAACAAGAGAAGCGTAAGAGCTAGTTTTAATTAATTAATCAACTGACTCAATTCATTAATCCGTTCCTGAAGTGCTTTTCTTGCAAATGTGTGGAAATTTATTACCGATGGATATTCACTACTGCATTTTCCTGTTATTCTTTTTTAGTAATTTGAGCATCACTCATTGGGAGTTTCATCTTATTAGCTCAAATGAGTTGAGGTTTTAGTAGGTTTGTATGTATGTATTTTTGGGGTAACATTCACTGAGACCTGAAAGATCTAATGTGCCCCTTTACTTCTACTTAGTTTCTGAAGAAAGTCTCTGAAATTAGTAGCTCCTTTAGTCCTTTTTCCCGGAGGAATTTCAGGACATCTGCAGGCTTCAGCTTAGGTAAATATTCCTCTTCTATCCAGTAATCTCCCAGGTACTGTGCTCTAGGATTCTGGAATGCTGTGCAGTTGGAAAGTATGTGGAGGGAGGTTTCTTCATCCATGCCACAATATCTGCATCCTTATCCTCCTCTATTTTGAGCTTTTTCAGGTTCCCATTCAGGCGACAATGTCCCGTTAGGATCCCTGTTACAACTCTTAGCGCAGTCTTGCTTTGACTTATGCATTCATTTGATCTCCGTAGGTTGTAGTCACCCAGGAGAATCTTTGATTGTCTAAGCCCTACTACTCTCTTTTTCTTGGCTTCATCTATCTCTTCCAATATTACATTGGAGCTGATTTCGCAAAAATGTTCAGGCCCCCAGAAAGGTATTTCAGACCCCTTCTTTGCTAGTTCATCTGCTATTTCATTTCCTTCTATTCCAGTGTGTTCTGGAATCCATAGTAAGGTAACTATATTGTTTTCGCCTAGTTCATTCAGTTTGTCTAGGCATTCCCACACCATTTTGGAACTTATTACGCAAGAACTCAGTGCTTCAATGGCTGCTTAACTATCTGTTATTATGATAATCCTTAGTAGGTTTAGTAGGTATACATTAGAAAAATTTCCTACAAGAATATGTTTTGATTTTCAAGAGACATTCATTCGTTCAAGTGCATTAATAATCCAAAAAAAAAACAAAACTTCCATTTTATTTGAATGGAAAATACTCATTTTTGTCAGTGGATAAATTCTGAACTAATCATGACTTCGAGAATGGGTTTTATTTGGAAGGAACTCAAATTGTTGTTCTCAAGCTGTTGCCATTTAGTATTTTTTCCCCAGACTCAAGGATTTCTTAGAGATCCTTATATGGATTAAGTTATTTTTGTTAAAAACAAGTCAAAAAGAAGAATGACATTGGGAAAAATGCATGAAATCAGTACAAAATTATATACAGGGTGAATCACGACCAACAGGATGTAGGTTTATAGCGAAACGGTGAAAGATCTGAAATGTTTGTCATTTCAGTAAATTGTACATTCATATGGGCTACATTTCAAAATTATTTTGATATATACAGGATGTTATAATAAAGTGTGGCGTGTCAAAGTTATATATTTTTATGGAACCCCCTATGTTTTATTGAATTTTCTAATTGAACCTGGAAAATAAAATACTGTTTCATGATGGTTTCCTATTTCTAAATACAGAGAGTTCCGAGTTATGCTGACTTTTTAAAAATGTGAACATTTCGAAAAAAATTAATAACTCATTGATTCTAGCGAATTTTTCATTACATCTCAATAGTCGGACATTCGTTGAGTGTATTACACGATTGAGTACTAAACATCTCTTCACAGGGTGTTCAGAATTGTCAGTTAAATTATCAGATCGTTCAATGTGTAATATCGAGCTTATTTTAAATGGAACACCCTGTCTCTTAATTTATAATATTCAAAAAATTATAGTAATCTACCAATTTTTGCTTTCAATATTTGTCTTGGTTTTATTACTTACTCAAAAACTTATCGGTAAAAAAGATGATGTACCTCAGCAACTACAAGTGTGCATATTTATTAGCAACTTCACTGTTTTTTTTACAACTATGTCAAGATAATTGGTATAAAATTGCACGAAAAGTATAATACCTAGGTATAGGACGACACCCTTATACCATTCGTGAGAGGACATTTTTTTGTTATGATGAATTATTGAAATACGGAGTGTTCCATTTAAAATAAGCTGGATATTACAGATTGAGTAATCTAATAATTTAACTGAAAATTTTGAGCACCCTGTGAAGAGATCTTTATTACTCAAATAAGCATTAACGTTGCTAGTTTTCTCAGTATAATTATCACTGTTCTATAAATGGAATAAATTAATTATATGAAATGTATCACCATTAAGATCATTTTGTTGAAGAGTTTAAGGAAAAAACATTTTAAATGGCCTCCACTTAATCTGGATTCTTGTAAAACGAAGTTTTAACCCTAAATCGTACGTAGACAAACATTAATAGATTCCCGGTGAATATTGAAGATCGAAGGGAGAGTGAGGTCGTTGTCTGAGTAATTTATCACCGTAAATTCGGTTTATTCTTATGCCTGAGAATGCGTGGAAGGATGGGTGGTGAAAATGAAGACGAAAATTCATCTGCTGATAATTACTCCATCCCTACAGAAGAATATACAGGGTGCGGAGAAGTCCAATTACTCACTTGTGAGAGATGCGAAAAAACTTTATTTAGATGAAAGTTGAGACATATACAGGGTGTCCCAGCCGAGAGTGACCCATTTTAAATGCTTATAACTTTTATATTAGTTGTGTTAGCCACCTGCGTTTTACGCCATTCCTTTTCTCTTGGCCTAAAGTTTTTTCTAGCTGGTACCAAATTTTTTCTAAAATTATACAGTGGGAGTATAAAAATTGCTTTTTTTCGACATTAAAATTCTCAACTATTTTTAATGGAACACCCCGTATATTGCAACGCCATAATTAGGAGTCGTGTCCAAGGTATCCATATACCAATAAACATCGGACTTGTACCTTGAGGTTTTAGCAGCAAAAAATTAAAATAGTAGTCTGGATATTTTAGCAAACGTATAAAAAAAACGTAACTAGGTATCCATAGTAAGCTGGCCCTATAGAATGGGCACCGTACTCTCCTGACTTGACAGTTCCAGACTTTTTTCTCTGGGGTTATGTCAAGGATAGGTGCTATAACCCCCTTCCACATAATTTGGATGATCTTAAGAGGAATATTCGTGCAGTAATTGAAGCGATTCCCCAAGATATGTTACACAATTCATTCAACCATTAAATGGTCCGACTTCATAAATGCGTAGAGCAGAACGCTTAACATATACAGCAGTTTTTTTAGATTAATATTTATTTCTTTATTAATGTATAGTTCCAAATATGCTAATAAAAAATACGTTTGCTAAAATATCCAGACTACTATTTTAATTTTTTGCTGCTAAAACTTCAAGGTACAAGTCCGATGTTTATTGGTATATGGATACCTTGGACACGACTGCTAATTATGGCGTTGCAATATACAGGGTGTTCCATTAAAAATAGTTGAAAATTTTAATGTCGAAAAAAGGCATTTTTTTTACTCCCACTGTATAATTGTAGACAAAATTTGGTACCAGCTAGAAAAAACTTTAGGCCAAGAGAAAAGGAATGGCGTAAACCGCAGGTGGCTAACACAACTGGTATAAAAGTTATAAGCATTTAAAATGGGTCACTCTCGGCTGGGACACCCTGTATTATAGTACTATATTTTGACAATATTTTGAAAGAAAAAGAGCCACCCGCATTGGCAGGATGAACCAGAATCATCTTTATTTTAAATGGAACACCCTGTATATTTCCACATTTATCTATTTTCAATTTTCTTGTTTCTGCAATATGAGCTGTAGTATTGTCAAAAATTGTTAACGCGATATTCGTTTTAATTTTATGTTCATATATTTTACATCTTTCCAATTTTGTTATTCTTATTCTGTATTATGAATTGTACATTATAAATAATTGGAAATCGGTTTTGGTACTTTGCCCTGTAAACATGATATTCTTCCACAAGGTGTACAATGTAGAAACTGGAACCACTGATCTAACAAATGTGCTTAAAGCATGACTGGCCAAGAATTTTGTTTGGGTATTTTTTGTGGTAATTGGTACTTCATATGAACTTAGATAGATAGATGAGTTTTATGAAGTGGCTCTTGGCATTCCACTGCGACCTTTTCAGATCTATTGTGGTCCTCCAAACTCTAAATACCATTCTCCAGCCTAAATCTTTTTGAAAATTCTATTAGCGTGGAGATTTAACCTTCCATATAGCTCTCTTTCAATGACACTTCTTTGCCAAATGCAAAAAAACCGCACATTTACCAGACTATCGCACTGACATAGAATGTGCAGTGCAGTTTCTTCTTCTAGGCGACAAAACCTGCATATATCTTCGTTTGTCAACCCCATAAGCTTTAAGTGCCTATTGAGCTTACAATGCCCCATTAACAGACCCACTACAGCTTTGCCAGTTTTCCTATCTTTGGCCATCAAATCTGCTGTGTTCTAATATGAACTGTTCCGCTTTCCTCTGCCCTGTTGAGTTTCTCCACCATTTCAGAGATTTGTTGGCGACCCATTTCTTTGTTTCCATTCTTGTTGTGATTTTTGCAATGCCTCAGTAGGGTTTCGGCCAAACAAATGGCATTGATTAGCCTTGTTCGGCTATTTCATCCGCTTTTTCGTTGCCCTTTCGTGCCCCGGTAACCAGGCTACCCTAACATTACTACGCTCACCCAATGTGTTTAGGACCTGCACACAATCACAAACTAGCTTGGAATTGAACTCTACGGAGTTAAGTGCCTTAAGCGCAGCTTGGCTGTCTGTGAAGATGGCAATTGAACGATATGTCCTCTTCTGCCTTTCAATTTCTACCACACAGTGGTGAATCACCGTCATTTCTGCCTGGAAAATTATAGAACTCCTTGATAGACTTATATCCTTTGTTCTAGCCTTCAATCATTCATGACGATCATACGTTTCAGCCAGTTGAAAGGCTAGGCAATGCAATACTTCAAATGTCAGGATTCTAACTCTAACATTTATGCTGCACCAATTCTTCCTTCATTAAACCTCATTATTTTAAAAAGCCTCTATACCGGCGCCATATCGGCCACTGGAAAACTGCTGCTTTTTGCTGCTTTTGAAAATAATAGGCTCATTAACATCTACTCAATTTTGCATACACGCTAAGAATAAATACCGCAAACCTCTACTTACTACTTTACTTTAAATATCTGCAAAAGAAAAATATTTTTAAAAAGTGGAAGGAATACACACTTTGAGTGTGATTTATCTAGAACTTAAGATTCCTTTTGATGCAGTTAATACACCGCCATGTGGTAGTGAGTGCGAAATTCAAACAGACTACGATTAAGACGTATTAACCCCACTAGCCAAGGAGGAATCGGCGCATGAGTACCGAAAACTATTCCAATTCAACTTTTTCATGCGATCCTCTTCTAATTGCCCCACTGATTATACAGTGCTTTTCAGATAAAAGTATCCACCTTTAATAACTTTTGTAATACTGGTATTTAGAAAAAATCCAAAAACACGTCAATTTATGTTGGAAGGGGCAAGCATTATGGCTTATTTAAACTTACTGGAAAAGCCGCCCCCTCACCCCTAGCAGCATCCCCTTTATTTTTTTTAAATTACTTTTCATATTTTTTATGTAAAATTTGGATACTCCTCTTTGAGCTGATTTCAAAAATGTATAATACTTGTAGGTTAAAGTGGTTAGTTTATGAGATAAAGAATTTTCCTTTTAAGAGCTCAAATTTTACTTATTTTTCACTTTCACCTTATTTGCCTGTACTAAAATGGGTTGTACAACAGTTCAAACTCTTTAATCTTTTTAACTGTGCTATTTATCATGAAGTTACAATAAGTGTTCAAAATGAGTACCATTCACTTCCATACAATGGTATAATCTATTTTGAAATGCCTCTCTGACATTGCTTAATACGGCTGGATTTAATTGTCGACATTCATTTTCTATCCTCTCTCGTAAATCATTCTGGTTGGGTAGCATAAACTTTTGTTTTTAAATACCCCCATAAAAAGAAGTATAGGGGTGTTAAATCCGGTGACCTAGGTGGCCACTCCATCATCTGCCCCCTTCTACCTATCCAACGAGCGGAGAATGTTTCGTTTAAAAATTGTCGGACAGGCATAGCCTAGTGTGGGGGAGCTCCGTCTTGTTGAAATACCAGTAAATCTTCGGAAAGGTTATCATCATTTTCTATTATTGTTGTAATACGTGGGTCAACCCCTTCCCTGAGTAACTCAAGATATGATTCACCATTTAAATTTCCGTTGATGAAGAAAGGTCCGACAATGTGGTCACCTAGGATACCACACCAAACGTTTAACTTTTGGGGATGTTGTGTATGGAATTCACGCATAATATGTGGATCACTTTCAGCCCAATATCTACAATTATGCCTACTTACTAAGCCATTTAATGAAAATGAGCATTCATCAGAAAAGCAAATATTGTTTAACAATTGTGGATTGTTATTGATAATTTGCGTCATTGATTCGCAAAACTCTAGACGACGATCAAAATCATCTTCATTCAACTCGTGCACCAACTGCCAACTTAACTTTGTATGGGTGGTACTTGAATTTATGTAGAACTCGGAAAACTGTAGAAGATGAAACACCGATCGCTCTACTTATTGTTGACAACGATTGGGGTTGTTGAGCCTCTAAAGCTGACTTGCCCTAAGATTGCCACTTGGATTGCTTCGTTATTTACGAGTCCCTCTCGCTTATGCACTTTATTGCAAACAGACCATGTTGTGGTAAATTTCTCCATCAGTTGAATTACATACTTATGAGTTGCATGTCTTCCGTCATGTAATTCGTTAAATATTCTAGCATGAGCTCTTGCACAATTATTATTTTGGTAGTATAAACCTACAATTTCAATTCTTTCTTGCAAAGAGTAAACCATTTCAGAGAAACAAAATAATAATGTATCAAATTACACTATCAATAGTGACTACAAATTCTAGTTGACAATGTCAAACTTTAATAAAAAGTAGAGTTTTTGTTTTTTGGATTTTTAAAGTAGAATAAATAGCACAGTTAAAAAGATTAAAGAGTTTGAACTGTTGTACAACCCATTTTAGTACAGGCAAATAAGGTGAAAGTAAATAATAAGTAAAATTTGTGCTCTCAAAAGAAAAATTGTTTATCTCATAAACTAACCACTTTAACCTACAAATATTATACATTTTTGAGATCAGCTCAAATAAGAGTATCCAAATTTTACATAAAAAATATGAAAAGTAATTTAAAAAAAATAAAGGGGATGCTGCTAGGGGTGAGGGGGCGGCTTTTCCAGTAAGTTTAAATAAGCCATAACGCTTGCCCCTTCCAACATAAATTGACGTGTTTTTGGATTTTTTCTAAATACCAGTATTACAAAAGTTATTAAAGGTGGATACTTTTATCTGAAAAGCACTGTATACATGTTGCCATAAGGCAAAACCCGGTACAATACTGTTTAAACAGTTTTAAGGAATTGTTATTTTTAAACCGGACAAATTTTTTTTATATTCTTCATTGAAATACCAATAAAAAAAGGTCCCGTGACTTTTCACGATAAAGTTGATATTTTCAATGATATGAATTTTTAAAGAATCGTAGAATCTCCAATTTGCCTACTTCCGACCCATAAAAAAAATAAAATATAAATGATAGGTAATATATTCTTTTCTTTATAAAATAGTTGAAACTATTGTTAATAGAGATTAAAAAAAAATCATTTTCCATACCTGTTTTTTAATTGTTAACTTCGCGCGCTCACAAGATTGCGTCGTTGTGCCTTGAATCATTATTCATCATTTATCTTGAAAACTATCAACTTTATCTAGATTAAAATAACTGAGGTGGAATAGTTTCCGTTACTCATACGCCAACTCCTCCTGGACTATATGCATTTCGTTAATTCAAACGATCAATTCGATGACACATTAATTATAAGCTATAATTTCAATCAATTAGAAATTGGACAGTAATTTAGTCTAATACAGTGCTCTCTCTTCTAGGACAACAGCAGCAATTTCATTTCGCCTTCGGTCAACGTCCGTTTCCCTTTGCTGCCTCTGATCCTTTATCAGGATTTCGGATGCCGCCTATTGGAAATTGCAATAGTAAGTATTCCACTCAATGATTAGAAACTGTTTCCAATTTTAAAATAAAAGCTTGTGCAACATTAATATTTCCAAGCAAATGAATCGTATATCGATAAATTGTGTGGTAAGTAGATATTACTTTCGTAATGTAAAATTTGGATGCCCATAACTCGGAAACAAGGGGCACTTCTAAATAGTATACATAATGTGACTCATATTTATATTGGAAACAAGTGAAATCTGAAGATATTGTACTTATTATGTATTCCATGTACCAATACGCGGATTGGAATTAAAATTTATAGTTCGAATATTGTCTACTGGTAATTTGTCATCATAATTCCATTTTCAAATTATTAAGTTGAGATTGAAAGCGCGATTTTAATACCCTAAGTATCGGTACTCACGTACAAATAGCGAGATTTATTCTGTAGAACTTCATTTTAAGCTGTTTTTTCATATACGGATAGTGTACAATTGATACTTCAATTATCCGACAAATTGTTACTTACTAGATAGTGGAAATTTATGGATTAAAGTAAAAGTACCAGTAACAAGGAGAATAATTATCCGGAAACTCTCAGTTATTTGCCCACAATCCGAAAAAAAGATTCACTTGAATTGTGGTCCCATGAAACCATACAATCATTTTTATTATAAATATATTTAGGTAACAAATGTACTGTATTATAATGATTCGAGACCCCAAAGGAACTAAAGAGGAAGCAAAAAAAGTTCCAGGGTTACTTTTAAGTTATTGCTTTTATTCCAAGTTCAAGCTCACAAACTTCATCAGGATAACTACAAATATATGTATGTATGTATGTATGTATGTATGTATATTTGGGGTAACATTCACTGAGACCTAAAAGATCTATTGTGCCCCCTTACTTCTACTTAGTTTCTGAGGAAAGTCTCTGAAATTAGTAGCTCCTCTAGTCCTATTTCCCGGAGGAATTTTAGGATATCTGCAGGCTTAAACTTAGGTAAATATTCCTCTTCTATCCAGTAATCTCCCAGATACTGTGCTCTAGGATTCTGGAGTGCTGTGCAGTTGGAAAGTATGTGGATGGAGGTTTCTTCTTTCATGCCACAGTATCTGCATTCTTCTTCCTCCACTAATTTGAGCTTTTTCAGGTGCCCATTCAGGCGACAATGTCCCGTTAGGATCCCTGTTAAAACTCTTAGCGCAGTCTTGCTTTGACTTATGCATTCATTTGATCTCCGTAGGTTGTAGTGACCCAGGAGAATCTTTGATTGTATAAGCCCTACTAGATCTTTCCAATGGTCAGATATTCTCTTTTCTTCTCTTACAAATATATGGAAAACACTCCATTATGACAAGTATGTTTGAGTTAATCATTATGAAACACTCACCAGAATTAGAAATTAAGCTCTAAAAACCTAGCGCCAACCTTGTAACACAAGTTAGGTACAAACTTAACCTCAACTTTTGTATTATAGATATTCAGATCAAATAATTGAACATAATTTGATAAAAACTAATGATTGGAAATCAGTTATATTTAAACCGTTAATAAACACCACAATTGCACATTTTTTTGGCGTGATATTCAAGTCTTCAACATACTTGTGGACTCAGGTAGAACCCACTAAGTTAAATGGTGGATGCGCCATTTTTTTGGTAAGTAAAACTTTTTTCAGTTACAAATGTAACAGTTTGCGTACTGTATTATAGGTACAGTCATAAAAATAAACTTTTACTTTGTTTAACCATAAAAAACTTTATTGAAAACCAACATTACTTTAATAAAAGTCTAAGAAGATGGGATGGATCTAAGAGGAGCAGCATTTGTTGTAATTTTTTTCAACTTTTTTGATATTTTTAATGTCGTTAATAACTTGGTTGCTCGTTTTTCAAATCTGTTAATGTAATGTAGTTCATTTACCAGGGTTTTGTTAATATTTCCACTTTCAATTAGTAATGCTCATTTTCAATGAGGTTTTTAATGTTTAAACAAAGTAAAAGTTCATTTTCTTAATTGCAGACTGTATCGATTTATCGATTATTCACTAATAATACAGGATGCTTCCTGTAATCATACCATCAAAACGAAATGTGGATGCGACAATAGGTGAGCAGTGCGACATAAAATTGCTTTTTTCTCTTAAACTGTTAATGTTATCGAGATGTCACAGGAGGACTTGATATCTCTAAAAATGTTCACAGAAGCCAATTGTTGTATTTATAACTGGAAAAAGTTTCACTTAAGAAAAGATTGGCGCACCCACCATTTAATTTAGTCGGTACCTGAGTTCACAAGTATGTTGTAGACTTGTATATCACGCCAAAAAGTGTGTAATAATGGTATTCATTATTCATAGATATTTAATAATTGTAAGTAAACACTGTTTTTCATTCCTAACTTCAGAGCCCTATAGTTCGTTAACTAAGGGCGTAAAGGAAAATTTTTAAATGAAATACCATCATTATCTCCAGTCTTTCTGTCACCTCCCAAGTTTTTGGTACGAACTCCTAGGTATTTGTAGTTTTTCTGAACGAAAGCTTGAATGGAAAAAAGGCAAAACTTAGAAGCAGCCTTGAAACTTTTATGCTTCTTCTTCAAATCTTCTGGGGTCTCCCATAATTATATAGTACATTTGTAAAGTTATCAGTACCCTTTTACTGTCCTTTCTCTTATATATTTAGGTACACATAATTTTTGTTTTGTGCTATTTTACTTTTACAAGAATTCAATCTTACCTAACATTGCATAAAATCTTATTCCACACTAATACTATTTTCTTATTAATTAAATCCGAACAGTCCATATATCGCAAATTTATGCACAAACAGATTAGAGAGAATATCCGGCATTACTGTTTGTATATCTAAGAGCAGAGAGAACACACTTTACATTCAAATCAGTACGTTTCAGAATGAATGGGTTTTGTTTTCATTTAGAAATGTGTATCCCTTGGGGAAAATAAAAGGGTACCCTTGAATTAGATATGTTGGACCGTAGAAGAGGATCTTTGTGAGGAGATTCTTTGATTATTTATTTCAATTTGGTAAACTGCTCAGGGTATTTTTTACATCTACATTTCCAGAAGGTACTTGGATTGTTAAACAGAATGATTCAATTACCATTATTTATTCATAAATGTCAAAGAATGTTCAATTTGAGGAAACTGCTACAATACTTTCAAGTTAACACATCAGTGGAATACAATATGAATTTAAATTTCACAATATTTATAACAATATAATATGTATAGGTATAGGATTTTTCAACAAAGATGAGTAGCTTCAACAAGCCGAAAGTATGATAAGTTTTTCAAAGACATACGAAAAATGAATAGTGAATTGTCAACGACTGACGAAAACTACGTATTTTGACGAGTGACACGTTTTTATCACTTATAATTGCACGAGAGGTTTGTATTTTATCGGGTAAATTTGGATTGTTTAATGAGAAACTGTTGCCTAGCAATTAGACGAGAAAAACTGTCAACTATTAAAAAAGCGACTCCGAAGGTGGAGCGTTTTCAGGTTGACAGTTTTTCGGAAACAAATGATATCTGAGCAGCAGTCAAGAGTTTTGACAGGTGTCCTGAGAGGAAATGAAAGGTTAAATGACCATCGATAAGTTGAACGACCATTTTTTTAATATTATGTTTGAACTTTTGTACTGACTATTTCACTTGTCAAATGAACCAATCAGGAGCTCTAGTCAAGTTCGGATTCTGATTGGCCTGTCAGTTTCGGTCTCCATCCTCCACCTCCTCTTTTTTGCTAATTCCCTTTTAATTCTGCCAAATTTCAGATTGTTCACCTTCAACGTTGCTTGTGATGGAATTCGCCGTATTGATATCGCAATTCATTTACCGGGTGAACACTATACTCTCTACTTCTTTTTCTAGGACGCACGACGCGTTTTAAACGACATCCCGGAAAATACTAAATCCAAAATGCATTTATTTTCGGTTTGCAACCAAGCGTTGACACGTATTCACGTAAAGCTGCGTCCACACCGAGTCGACACTGTCGATCGACTCGATTTAGTGTGTACGTGGCAATCGACTGTGTCGATCGACAAAATTAATCGATCGACATGTCGATTTGTTTTCCGTCGCTTGTCGGTAAACATCAAAGAGCAGTCGATCGACTTTAGTGTGTGGACGTGTTTTCGACATTCGACAAACTGAGTACTCAGTGACGTCTTGCATTGTTGACATCATTGCCGTGTGTTGTAGAAATGGAATGGGAACAAGACAAAGTCTTTATTGAGGCATACAAATTAAAAACAAATCTGTGGGATTCAAAAACCCAAAACTACAAGAGCAGAAACTTGAGGCACGATGCCCTCATGGAAATTGCTAAAGAATTTAGCTTCGGAAAGCAAGACGCTCCGTTATGGGAATGGCAGGTCTATAATTGGTATCTTCCTTACAAATTTTGGGCCCGATTTTTTGTAATAAATATTCAAATCTTCGTCAGACATGTTGATTTCGACTGATCGACAAACATTTCTGTCAACTCGGTGTGGACAGATGCAGTTTTGTCGCTTGTCGATCAACAACCGTCGATAGACAGAGTCGATCGACAGTGTCGACTCGGTATGGACGCAGCTTTATCACTTAACACCTGCAGCTTGTCACCTGACACTTATCCCCTGTCGCCTGCCACCTACCACCTGACACCTGACACCTGACACCTGGAAGTATAATTGCGGCCTTATATAATTATTACACTCGTAACTGAATTCATCTTATAATTCTGCCTTTCAATTCACAACTCAACTAAGCTGGTTAAAAAAAACATCTCAGACTCATAGAAAAAACTCAATCACTTGTCGTATTACTACTGATAATATTCTTGATAATTACAAGTTTTTACTGAAACTATTATTATTTTTGATGATCGCATCCAGTTGATAATACAAATATTTTCCACTTAGTTATAAAGGATTGTTATAACTAAACAACAATGATACTTTGTATTTGAAAGCCGCCACTCATCGTCGCCAACAAAACAAAACATTCTAGAGTAAAGTAAAAAGCAATTAATTCGTTTTTGTGGCCTGAAATGGATTCAATAACATTGTTGCAGCGCAGGTTGAATGTAAAAATGTAACGTGATGTAACTCGCAGTGACGTGTCTTAAATATTTTCAGGATAACTATTGCATATAAATAATTAAATTCATTAACGAAGCTGGACACTTTTTGGAAATTATAACCTTATAGAGATCATTGAATTTCAATAAAAACCTAACCAAAACTTATACACGTTTTTTTCGGAATTAATTTTCCAAGACATCACTTATATTAAACACACAAAATATTTTGTATTCATTCCCGTAGTTCGGCAATATTCGCCGGCGGATTTTCCGAGTGAAATATTTTGTCCTTCATTATGCTCTAAATGTATGCATCAGGTGGCGTCAGATCAGGTGAATGAGAAGGATATTCGAAGTCTGTTCCCCGAGAAATTATTCTATTATCGAAATGCTGACGGAGTAAGTCTAAGGTGCGCACCAGAGGTGCGCACAGCTGTATGGCTCGTTGCACCATCTTGTTGGAACCATTGTGTGCGAAACTGTATTTTTCCTGCACGGTAAAAGTTATTTAGATTTCTCACAAAAGGTATAATAATTTTCTCTCTATAACGCTCTTGGTTGACAGTAAGTGGATTCTGATTATCATCTTCAACGAAATAAGGACCAATAATTCCATGACCAGAAACCGCGCACTAAACGGTAACTCGAAAACTGTGGAGTGGTTTCTCTATAATGACATCAGGACGTTCAAATCCAAGGAATATGGTTGTTTGTCGATTAATATAGCCGCTAAGATGAACGTAACTCTCGTCTGAAAACCACGTTTTCCAAAAATTCGGGATCTTCGTAAATTAAACTCAGCATGCGACCACAGTAAATATCTCTTGCACGTTTGTCCGCAGCATTTAGTCGTTGTCCAACTTGAATACGGTATGGATAACCACCAATTGATTTGAACATGCGACGTAAAGACGTTTCACTAATGTTGAGTTTACATGCAGTTCTTACAAGACTTCTTTGAGATGATTGCACAACTTGGTTAAAAACACGTCCTTCATTTTCGTTAGTGCATACTGTTTTTCGACGACCTGAAGAACCTTCACGTTGACACAATACACTACCAGTGCGAAGCTAACAACAGCTAACATCACACTTTTACTAGGAGCTGCTTTATTAAATTTTTGTTGATATTTTATTGACACCTGTTCTAAGCTTGGACCATCATTACGACCTTCTCCGTATGAACGAAAATAATGCTCTACCAAAAAATTTTTTCTTCCGTTGTTAGAGCCATTTTTAAATCAAATTCAACTGCAGCGTGCTATTAATATATCAACTAATGACAATTAGGTCAAATATGACAAATCCATATTATATAAACAGCTCGACAGCACTCTCTGTTTCGGTACTGTTTATTTTGGCGGATACCGTATTTGAAAATTTCGTCGAAAAATAAGTTCAAATGCACTTCATTATCTCAGGTTTTATAAAAAAATTGATATTTATGTTCAAAATAATAGTTGAAATCCATTTTCATACCACTTTTGAATACTTTCAACTGATTAGGAGATAGATAGCAGGGTAGGGACACGGAAAATTTAAAAGTTAAACCTAAAGTATGACGGTTCGATTTTCCAAAGAGGTCATACTTTTTTCCTTTTTTGTTTCCAGCTCTTCTTTAACAATTTTTGTTTGAAAAACATTGAATTTAAAAGCAAAGTTATTTGTTACAGCTGAACGACTGCCGACACAAGTGAAAACAACAAATAAACATCTTTCTAAATTTTTTCTTGCCCTAGCAAATGGAAGTTTTATCAAATAGATTAATCCGCTAGAAAATGTTGTGGTACTGACTAATGATACAGAATTTTTACAAACAAATTTATTTCTCTTGAAAAATCAGTCGTGCACTTATGATGGAAGAAATTTGTCTACATGATTTTCCTCACACAAACTTCATCTTACGTCCATAGTAGATTGAAATTTTCTGCTATTAAATGGTTTTCTTTTGAAATTGTATGGTATTATCATGGTAATTTGTGAATGGAAATTATCACACAAAAATGAACCCCTTTGCAGAAATTTCAACATGATGGTGGGAGGAGATTTGTCCAAATGAGTAATCCCCCCTAAATAATTCAGCAAAGTTTGGGTATGGTAATTTTACAAATCAGTGATTTTCTGATAAAAATTTCATCTTAAATCCATGGTAGGTATAGTTAACATAATACACTTTTTGGTATGCGTCATCGTTTGTGCCGTTTATTCGAGTTTTCGTTATGTAGACTATTTTATTTTGACATAAATATTTCCATCAATTTGATAAATATCAGAATCGTATTCAGCTAAATTCGAAAAGGCTTTGAAATTAATAATCACCAGCTTCTTTTCCTAACTGAAAATACTTGAGGAACATCCAAAATGTTCATGTTTTTCCGTGTATCTGGGCACATTTTTGTATTATCCAATCAAATATAACAATAAGATTCATATTCACTTTTTATTAATAATAATTGACCGTAAACAACAAAGTACATGACAAGAACAGTCAGTAAGATAATCAAGACAGTAATAAAGTCGGACAGATTGCAAATAAAAAAAAGGTACGACTGCATCTTATTTTGCATTTTGTAATTTTTTCCGATTGAGAGGTTGCGCTATGGTCGCGCTTGCGGGTAACCTGAACAGTGACAAATCAATTTAAGTCAAAAATTAGTTTAATGTTTTTTCAGCAGCAAAAAAGTGTCTAAAGAGGTGTTAACTTCTAAAATATCTCAACGATAAACCAATCACTAAGTTAATTCTTGTTGAACTGAATAAAATTGAAACTAACCTCATGGACGTTATATCCACTTCACAAGTACCTATAAAATTTATATATCTTGAGGAAGGTTAACAGCGAACCTGTCTTAAGATATGGTGAATTTGTGATAATTTATGGCCAGAGTGATTATATTGCAGTCATAGCGAAGGGTATATTTTTCAATATATACGAAATAATCAAATAATGTATTTCAAACTGCCTAGACACCAATTGAATTGGCTTGTTCATGAAAAAAATTTTAAAATAGAAACTAGAACTCCTTTTTAACGGAATCCCAAAATTTTGGATTTTTTCGCGTTTAAGGTCTCAAATTGATTGAAGAAATTGGATTGAACGGAAACGAGGCGTGGTTACCAGAAAAATTTATGTACAGGGTTTTTCATTATATATGGACCCTTCTATATCTCACTTATTATTTGGGGCAGATAAAAATGTTTCAAATAAGAGTTAAATGGTTATTAATGTTGTTTTTAAAATTCAACTGAAATATTATACAGGATGTCCCTGAAAAGAGAGTCAGGGCCAAAGTGTTCTTTCTTAAATAGGACAACCTATATATTTTTATATTTTTAATTTGTTCACTTCAATCCGAATTCAGCAATATATAATTGTTATAGTCTAACCCTAACAGTTTAGAAAATATATTCATTTAAAAATCCTTTTCTGTAGGATGAAAACCAAATATAAACATCGGTTAGGCCATGAAAGCATTGTCATATTCAAGTCATATTTGACAAGTAGTTATTTGCACCATTATAAAACATTGTATTTGATAGTTTGGAGAATGCGATATACAGATGATGAGAAGAATTTAAAGTTTGGTGTGGAATATTCCAGAATAATATTTTTCAATTATAAGTTAACAGGAAGAACTTACCTAAACTGCATAATACCCAAAATTAGTGAAATACTACGAGATGAATTTACAGCTGACCAATTAAAAACCATGAGAATATCTCAACAATCAGTTTCCAGAGTGGATCGGAAATAATTGGACAATTCTATGGCCTCCTAATAGCCCTGACCTAACTCCCTTAAATTCTTTTATGTGGGGGATGCCTCGGGGGATGCTGAAGGGTATAGTTAACTTTGGCGAAAATGACAATCTTTAGACAATTCAGGAAAAGATTCGAGGCGAAATTAATAACTTAAATAATCATACTGATATTATTTCTAAATGTATAGAGAATTTACGCAGAAGATACCAACTATGCATTGACAATATGGGGGTCATTTTGAACAATATTTATAGTTTCATTTGGGCTTAACCTAACCTAACCTAACCTAGTTCAAGATTTTGTAAATAAACCCCCTTTGCAATCAGTCAATAACACACAGTCGGCGCTAATGTAATGACGTCTATTACGCACGATGAAAATAACTCATAGCTGTAAAGTGAATCGCACGGCTTCTCTAGCAACATCTTAGCAACTGTCAATTTTATCGCTATTGCATTCAAAAATATGACATAAGCCGTCAAAACATCAAACTCAAGTAGGCTGCAATAGCGATTTTTGCAAGAGCTGTCAAGAAACTTTCAAAGCACTTTTTTATTATCCTTATAACTGGTGTGTGTATTTTGTGGAAACTTTTATTTTATTGAAAAATGTCGAGTGAAAGTAGATCGTAGGTAAAGTATAGTACGTAACTCGTGTTGTAAAGCATTTTACGCACTCACTTTTCCATTCGTGCGTAAAATACTTCTTATCACACACGTTACGTAATATACTATTACTGAATTTAAATCGATGGATTACTACATCTTACTGTGTGTATATATTTTCTGAACTGTTGAGGTTAGACTATAACAATTATATATTGTTGGATTCGGATTGAAGTGAACAGTTTGAAAATATAAAAATATATAGGGTGTCCCATTCAAGAAAGAACACTTTGGCTCTGACCCTCTTTTTGGGAACATCCTGTATACTATTTTTGTTGGATTTTAAAAACTACTTTGATAACCATTCAACTCTTATTTGGGACATTTTTATCTGTTACAAATAATAAGCGAGATATGGAAGGGTCCATATATAATGAAAAACCCTGTACATCAAAATAATGAAGAGTAGAAAAGTTGAACTAAAGCCTGGAGTAATAGCGAGACTTTTTTACTGTCAAAAAAATAGAGTTACAACGCATAGTTGAAAGTCATGTCACAGTTTTTACAAACTAAAGCACAGTAATTTGTCATGTCAAGCTCAGAAAATAGAACCCCTGAAGGAAATCAAGTAGAGGAGAAAATGAAATGGAACCTATATAAGGTATCTCGGGAAGTGAGGGTTCAGGCTTGCATTAGGGCGATTCAATGCGGAGGCGAAAAATTGCTAAAAAGAGCTTCATCTAGGAGTTCCGACTAATTCATTATTTGTTGTGAACTTGTTAACTAAGAAATGTGAGCTGGACTAGATTTATTATTTTTCCAACATTACAAAATATCAAACTGAATTCACCTTATAGGATATCAGCAGACGATTTTGGCATGCCACTTTCCAGAGTATGTAACATTATACAAAACAGTATACCGATTAGCCATTCGTGCAATGGATGACCCTATTTGGAGATAAGAACTTCATATTACCTTCAGAGGGAGATATAAAAATGTAGAATGTATTGAGTGTAAACTCTTTATTTCTATTAAAGTACTTCATCATCATAAAGAAATCGACTCCAGGTAAATTTCAAAAATCTGCCTCAATAAATCGGGTATCTACTGAAAAATCTCCAATAGCAAAAACCACCAAAACGTTTGAAATTTAAAAATATTGCAGCTGGAACTGACTTTCTCATGTAAAACGGTGCAGTGTAATGCCGAATATCATACTTCGATATGTGACATCACAGTCGGCTCTGTCGCTTTTCAAGGCAGCTCCATTTTCAACCTTCAATATCTAAGTAGTGGAAAAGGTTCAATAGCTGAAAATTTCACATGACTTAGTTTTACAAAAAAACGTGGAAAAACCCGAAAAATATTTCATTGATAACAAGCCGATTTGAGAGTTACAGTGTCTTTTGTACACAATTCTGATATATTCATAACTAAAGCACATGAAAACTGGAAAACCCAGAAACATAGCGTTTGAATGCGTGAAAAATACATAGCAATGCAAAAAGAGGTGTATATTATAATGTTGAATAATACTATTATTTCATTATTTCACTATGATAGGGTGGGGCTTAATAATTATCATACAACGAAAAATTGAATTGAGTATCAGATATTATTATTATTATTTCTTTCTCTACTGTCTCACTGATAGCTCTCGTCAGGTATGTACTTTGTTAACAATCAATTATTATTTATGAAAACTGAATATTAATCTTATTGTTACAATCATTGAAATGATACAAAAATATATCTTCTGTATGTTCCTTGTGGTATATTATTCATTCTTTTTTTAATCGAATAATACATTAAGATCAATACTAACAAAAACGAAACCAAAGAATGAAGAACAATCTTCAAAAAACTGCATATATCAAATATCATGTGAATGCGACAAATTCATTAGGTGAAACATCTAGACCATTAATTGAAAGTACGAATAAACGAACACAAAAAATATATCAAAGATAGGGAATTCTTTAAGTCAGCTATTTGCAAACATGCTTGGGAAGAGGGTCATCAAATTCAATGGTATTCGTCAAAAATAATATTAAAAGAACCCAATAATAAAAGACGAAAAATCAAAGAAAGTGCTTTAATACAACCAAATGCAGATAAATGTGTAGCTAGTATTTCAGCCGAATGTAGTCAAATTAGGTTACCAATGTTAGAAAGAGAAATTTCCAATAATCAATTACCTGCGTTATCAGGATAGCATCATAAGTTTTTATCCAGGTTTTCTCATGATTTATAATTGGAATAGTTGTTAATCGATACACATTTCAATACACAAAATCACAAAACTGAGTATACATATTTTGAAAACTTAAATATTCATACACAAAAAAAGTATCAAGAAACGCGTTTTATTAACAACATTTCCAATATAAGCGAAAAAACGCGCTGTACCAATAAAAACCCTTCCTGGAACGTGCACTTCACTGGATTCCATTTCTAGTAGACTATCATATCGTTGGAATGTCATAAAATGAAATATTTCATTTAACATTTTACCGGAGATATGATCTACTGTGAATGGACCTTAATAAAAATTTGATAACAAAATTTTGCAGTCTTAAACTTCAAAATTTGTCTAGTTGTCAAATTTTTTCCGTTGTGTCAGTTAGGGATAAAAATTTTTACAATTTTTACTTATTTTTTCTTGACAACGGTAGCTGGAACGCTACCGAAACGTTGAAATAAAGAATTTAAAAATATTGTGGTTGAATTTCCAAAGAAATTAAAAAAAGATACAAAAATATATCCATATACACGGAAAAACATCAGCATTTTGAAAGTTCTCAAGTATTTTCAACTAGAAAAATAATCTGGTAATTATTAATTTCACAGCTATTTAAATTAGCCAGAGAATACAATCCTGATGATTTTATTTATGTTACCTATAGGTCAAAACAGCAAATAAAATAAACGACATACCCAAAAACCGGATATACGTCACAAACGATTAAGTACACCAAGAAGGGTATTATAATATAAACTCTAGCTGCAGGGGGTACACCAGACACAGCAAAGTTATGAAAGTGGAAAAGTTTAGGAACTTCCGGTATTAAATTGTCGATATTTTTTCATGAACAAATCAGATAATAATTTGCTCAGTCTGCCGACGATAACAATATGTGTTAACGAAACAATCTGAGTGAGGAGAGTTTTTTTGTGTCGTATAGAGAATATTATTTTTTCAAAGTACGCATAGAATGAAAAACTCCGAAATTTGAATATTATCATCTTTGTTCATGCAACGATTTCCAACGATTTTAACTTATCTAACATTATTTCACCATTTCAGGATCAAGGATAGATTTAAAATTGAACTGTACGACTATGGAACACTAATCACGCACCAGAGTGAAACCTGCGGGTGACCTGGTCGATATGCTCATCAACTGTTTTAGCCACATTGACATAGTATACTGTGATCAACAAAATGACAACAGAGGGAATCAGAAAATTGGTCGAGATAAAAAACCATGCGGTGGATTATCCGACTTGAGCACTTTTATCTTTCCGAAATGTTTTCCAACATTACTTTTTCAAATGGGACTTACTGATTTCAATTGATTATTTAATAGAAAATATATTTTCAGCTGAAATTTTTAATTATATTTTAATTTAAATATTGGAATATTAATAGAAAAAATATTCCACAAAGTAAAAGTTCTAACAGTATATTCAATGTTTCATGACCTCTCACAGTGCTTATTTGCTTTAAATTCTACAAGTAATAGCTGCTTCAAGGTAATTGTAATTTTTGGCACAAAAATAGCAGCTGTGTCGCTCCGTTCCCACAAATATGGATAACTTTGTCAATAAATGTCAAGAAAAATGTACAGGCGGGTTTTTGTGGAGTGTTTGGTATTTTTGCGTTTTGTGTACGGACTAACACGAAAAAGAAGAAAACCTGCCATCAGATGTAGAAGATGTAGCGCTGCAGGCAGAAAGTTTATTATTGCCGCAAAAATCTAGGATGATGTATGAGAAGGAATACCAGTCCTTTAAAAAGTGGAAAGGCTTCAAGAATAGGAATGGCGTGAGTAAAAAGGTGCTTATGGCGTATTTTTCCGAAAAGTCGAAAAAAACGGAGCCATCGTCATTATGGTCGTATTATCCGATGGTGAAGTGTACGTTGTTGATGAAACTTCTAAATTCAGTACAAAGCTAAAAAGTCCATGTTCCTGGAGTCAGATGACACTTTTAAATTTTTGACAGAAGCATGACGTCTATTTGTTCATGAAGCTAATTGCTATTTCTGCTATGCATGGAGCGACTAGTTCCGGTGAATTGCACAAATTAGATGACTGTGTTCAATGTGAAGAGAACAGAAAATTGGTGATAGTCGTTTTATTGGCTTGCGCACCAAAAACGTACCACATAGTGGTTTTTTGTTGAATTACTGAAAGATAACGTGCACTACTCAACTGGTGGGGATTGAGACTATATGTATATAAAATAATACCCAAATTGATTGCGGATTTTTTGAAACTTCCAAATTCAAGAAGGTACATGGAGCATTCTCTCCGACGGCCTTCAGCTATCATGTTGGCAAACTCTGGTGCTGATCTAGTGAAAGCTGAACACTTGGGTGGATGGAAATCTTCAACCGTTGCCAAATCTTATATTGAACGGTCAGAATGCAATAAGATTTTTGTATCCAAGTGTATACTTGGTGGACCTGAAAATCAATCCAGTACGCAAGTTGTGGTGTTCCCAAAATAGATGTTTTTAATATTGTTGAATCAAGAATTGACACTTGTTGTCAATCGTTAGAATTAATGTGTTTTTTATTTGTGAAATCAATTATTGAAACATTTGCTCTTCGAGAGTCACTTTATCTAACCTTGCGATTGAAGTCATACTTTATCTACTCAAAAAAGTTGCTATAACAACATAGCATATCAGCTATTGAAAAAAAGAGGTTTTCAAAATGCAACCACAGATTATAAAAGAGAACAGATGCGAAAGCTTGACAGAGAACAATAAAAAAGAGAGAGATGGTTGGACATACCCATTTAAAGGTCCATCGTCGTATGTCGACTCCGTTCGGGCTGCTTCGCGATACTTTTCAACAGGGTTATCAATTCGCATAATATTTCCCTCAATTCACGATCATAGGTCGAATATTTTATAAGCATTTATAAGTCAAGAACTGGATTTTCCAGAAACGTCATTTACTTCAATTGCAAATCGATTTTGGATTAAACTAACAGATTTCGGGATAATTGAGTAGTATATAACAAAAAAAGTAGTGTGACTTGGAGATACAATTTATCATTTGTTCCAGATATGCCACAGTTTGGATTGAGCAGTACAAATTCACATTGGGGTTACAGCACGGCAGGAGCATATTCATCTTATTTCACACCTGGTGCATTAGGTTCTTGCGCAGCACCTACAACGCAGTTCAATACTCCAGCTTTGGGATTTTCGGGAACCACTCCCGATCAATCGTCCACACAAGATGCCTTCACCACCAGTTCAGCAGTTAGTTCCTGTGAGTATATTCCTACACTTATATATACGAGAGTTGTCTTTTATATTTTGCATAAGAAGTTGGAAAAAAATCGGTGATAACCTTAAAACTTCCAGAGAATTTTAATCTTTTCACGCCAAAAGAAATGTATTTTTGCATGCTTTGAAATTAATTCTGTAAGCAGTTCACTTTCTTGTTCTACATTCGTTATATAATTTACAAATGCGTTGACTACATGTTCTTGGGACTGGAACCTTTGACAACACAGCTTATATTTAATTTTTTGAGAAGTAAAAAAGTGGAGTATCATTCGGCGTTAGGGTTGGTTCTTCGAAACTCAGACACTACTTTTGGCAAACGAATCGATATATACCAATCATCACTGATTTCTCCATCTTGCGCCTACGATAATTCTTCTGTGTGTGATTCGAATCACATCTTTTTTCCTCTCAAAAAGAAATTAATTCATCATTAGAAACTTGAGAAGCAAATTATATTGTTTTACCATTACATATCTAATTAGCACTCAGAACAAAATTATCTTCATTGCTTCAGTTGAATTTCTAACTAAAATTTAACTAGATATAGGTATAAGCTACATCTAAACATATTCTAATGGAAGTCTGCTTCAAATGAAGTTATCCAATGCCATCACACTCATCCACACACACACTCACACTATCAGCCTTGATAATCATTTTGATCTTACCGAGGAATTATTGCTACATGACTCGCTATTATTGCTACATGACTTTTAAAACAAGAGTCGACACAATCTTTTCAAAAGCGAATAACTCTATATATTATTGCACTAGTGCAACAAGATTTTTGTTGCACTCATCTGTGATTCTTGTGAGTTTTGTGATGATTTATGACAAACATAAAAATTTAAATAATATAAAAATCCAGAGCAAGTGTCTGATCCTGCTTTAATACAACAATAATATATGTATATCTTACTACTTAGTCTCAACGAGTATTGCAAAAATCTTTAATTATTTGAAATTTAAATGGTCAAGGCGAAAACCATCAGCTATGATTGAGTACTGACAAGGTGGAGGCCATGAAGATACAAAAAAAAAAGAAAAACGGTTTGAGTTTGATTAGGTTAGGTTAGGTTCCCAACATATTGTATTCTAATTTTCCAGTTTTAGCATATATGTAGAAAAAATATTTTATGCAACTCTTGCAAAACGTGTTTTTTGCACCCGACGTGAAATTGTCCAACGAGGTCCTTAGGCCAAGTTGGACGACACGTGGACAACACTCACTTTTTGCACTTGTTGTATAAATAACTATTTATTTTAATATACAATTATTGAACAATTATTGGAATTCATACTTTTTGCCAGTTTGTGAGTGGTTTCATTGATGATGAATTGCTTTGTCCCGTTATTTTTAATAAAGCTTGTTCTTCAATTCCGCCTTCACTTACTTCGTTAACTGCTATCGCTCGATATTGGCGATATGTAATTTGGACACGTTTGACGTCTATACCAATGCCATTACCAATACCAATAACATTACTGTCTCAACAAGATTCCGTTTACGTACAGGGTGATCAGTAAAGGGTAGCGAGCGGCCATATCTCATAAGATATTGGTATAGATTTAGAGGAGAAAAATTAATTGCCGATTTCACCAATTTTAGGTTTCACATGAAAAAGCATAATTTACACTACAAAACGCTCACTTGGTTTTGACTTTTTGACTTTCCTCTTCACCGCTAGATGGTGTTATCTGAAATGGTAGCAGATTTTGAGTCCAAAAAAAACCAATGTCATGGTATATTCATTTTCACATATTTTAAAAAAGGATACATTTTTCTGGAATTCAATGAAAAAATTAATCATATACCATTTTTTGAACCGTTGATTTTGAACAAAATATAATTTCATTACATTAAAAATTGCACGTCACTGCTTTTCATAAAAATAAAAGTAATTTCCGTAATCACTTATTAGTTGTAAATAAAAAAAGTATTTTGACTTTTTTCCGTTAGATGAACGGTTTTGGATTGAAAAAATAAGATAGGTAAATTTATTTTATTTCCTTAATCCAAAACCGTTCGTCTAGTGAAAAAAAGTCAACAGGTTTTTTTGTTGGCAACTAATAAGTGATTACGAAAATTATTTTTCTTTTGTTAAATAAAATAATATTTTGTTCAATATTTTGTTTAATAAAAGGTAGATGATTAATTTTTTTCATTAAATTTTAAAAAAATGTATCCCCTTCTGAAATAATGAATATACCATTTAGGTACATTTGTTTCAAAAATTTGCTACCATTTCAGTTAACGCCATCTTGCGGCGGAGACGGAAGTCAAAAAGTCAAAACCCAATTTTGCTTTTTGTAGTGTAGAATATGCTCTTTCATATGGAACCAAATTTGTTAAAATCAGTTAAGCGAAACGGGATAAATCTTGATTTGTTTGAAATAACAATTGAACTTCACCCACCGCTTTATTTTGATAGATAGAACAAAACATTCCAGTCAAAAAGTGGAGGTGAATAGTAAATATGAAAATTTTATGAATATACCATTTAGGTACATTTGTTTCAAAAATTTGCTACCATTTCAGTTAACGCCATCTTGCGGCGGAGACGGAAGTCAAAAAGTCAAAACCAAATTTTGCGTTTTGTAGTGTAAAATATGCTCTTTCATATGAGCCCAAATTTGTTAAAATCAGTTAAGCGAAACGGGATAAATCTTGATTTGTTTGAAATAACAATTGAACTTCACCCACCGCTTTATTTTGATAGATAGAACAAAACATTCCAGTCAAAAAGTGGAGGTGAATAGTAAATATGAAAATTTTATCATCGATATACTTTCATTAGGCAAAATCCTATTTTTCTACTAAGTGTTTGTTGTTACACCCTCTAGCGGACGTTTGACAAACTCGAAAATAATTTTCAGCAATTTCTCTTGGCGGTTTTTTTCATGAATTTTTTGTTTCTAAATCTATACGACCAATATCTTATGAGCTACCCTCAACTGATCACCCTGTACAGGTTCAAACGAAGCTGTGTAGTTGAGTTAGTTGAGCTTGATAGTTAATTCTGACATTTGATAACTACGTTGTTGAATGCAACTCTTAAAAGACAACCCTTGTACGTTATTATGGTGAAAATATTGTTTCTTTTTCTCTTATGCGCCTTCTATTATTGTTTCAGTATTACCAGAAGCTTCAACAACAGACTTAGATCAACATCTTGGTTTAGTGTCGTCTCAAAACCACACAAACCATTCAAACACACCTTCTCATACATCTTCCCTACTTGTTCCTCGCTATTCTACAAATCACACAGATTTTCCTCTATCTGGACCTCGAAGCTTATCAGATAATTCCAGTGCGGCTGAAAGCCCTGTCCAAGATGAACTGTTGAACTCACAAACCTCACTAGGAGTGAATCATGTAAACAATAGTTCAAATTTCCTGCATCAAAATATGTCTCAAAGTTCATATTCCTCTAGTAACTGTAATAATTCTATTTATCCTGTACTTCCTGGACTTTTATATTCCCAACTATATTCAGCAGCGAACCAAAGTCATAATTTCCACTCCTTACATACGCACGCGACACATGGCCAACACAATGATCTGCAAAGCGTTATGGATCATCTATCAACTAGCAATCAAAGACAAATGGTTAACGGAGCAACAGATCTATTGCTGAGTAACAATGGAACATGTGCAGCTGCCGCTTCAAGGCAGGATGACGGGCATAATAGAGGTTTAAGTAGTAATGGCGGACAACGGGGTCCCGCACAAAATGGCGACGCAGTCGTTTGGCGACCGTATTAGTATCATATCAAATAAATTTAAAGAGCAATAGGTTCAGTATCTAAAAAAAATTTTATTGAGCGTGAAGATGCGAATGAACAATTGAACAATAAAACTTCAATCATTAGTTATCCACATTAAAAAGTTATTGGAACTTTTATAGGGTCGAGCAGTATAGTGACATATACGCAGGCGCATTTTATGTATTGAATAAGTGAAACATCATGAGGTTTGTGCGCTATTTGTGAGCACTATCCCGATCCAAGATTCAGCTGATGCGGCCCTTTTCTACAAAGCGTCTCCGATATCCTGCTGACAGCGTTACAAGTGACAGGTTAGTTTATTACGGGGTTGAACTGTGATTGGTCGGAATTTCGTGTGACTAGCTCTGTCGTTCATTTACAGCTTCACCCCTAAATAAGCTAGCCTGGTAAGTGTTAAATAAGAAAAATAGAGAGAGGGCTGAATTCCGCACAAACTTGTTCGAGGGCATTAATTTATCCACACTCTTTCTAATGATACTAATTTCGTTCAAATCGGTTGATTCAAACCAAAGTTATGGGTTTGTGTCCAAAAACACTTCCCCACTTTCCTCCACCCTTTATTTGGAAAAATTGGAAAGAAAGCACTTGGTTTAATTGGGCATATTTCACAAAAAACTGGTTTTTAAATTTTTCTTCTCAGGCTACTCCCTCTAGCGGTTAACCCAGAAACTTTAAAGTTATTTCTAGCAATTTCTCTTAGCCACTTTTACCGAGGAATTTTTTCTCCGAAAGTTATAAGATGAGTAGTTTCTGAAATATAGTCGAGAGATCGGCTCATTGGACCACCTAGTACATGTCACAACTTGTGAGTGATCTGTGACACAATCTTTCTTTTGGGAATAAAATAATAATAATATTTTCTGGTGAAGATGAGGTAATTAAAAACTTACCTACCTATAGTCAGATGCAGTCTTATCGTGCGGGTCATACGATTCAACAAAGACATACTCACAGTTTTTGTTTCATTTTGTGTGCGTTAAATTATAACTTCTAAATGAAATCCGTAAGATGAATAAGACAGACTTATGCAATTTTGACGGGAAAAAGAAGGATATGTATTTAGTTTTCAGCGATTCTAAAAAGTTTTTCACTAGCAGAGTTTTTATTTAAATATGTCAGTTTTGTCACTTTGACAATTCAATGAAGTGACATGAAGTTGAGTTAACACAAAATGTGCAAAAAAGAAAAATAACCTTTTATTGGAGGCTAATTATGAATAAAAACCTTACCTTTTAGCAAATTTGTTTATAAAATAAAACTTAAAAACGAAGTCAATAATAAAGTAAAAATAAAAAAACAACACTGTTTATCATTAAAATATATATAATCCAAAAGTTTTTTGAAGTTTCAAACGCAAACCACTATAAAGTCATACAACCGCATACAACCAAAATTTTGAGGTTATAATTTGTTCGGAACAAAAAATCCCAGCTATCATCCTAGGATTCATCGAGCACGTTCCGAGCATGTTCAGGATGTGCTCCGCGAAAACAGCTAATAAGTATCAATTTTCCGTTTTTTTTTTGTATTCTCGAGCAAAAAATGGTACTTAGTTCGATGGATTATTTCGAGAATTTAAGAAGAAGTGAAAATTCGTCAATCAGTGTAATCTCACATTTTCGTAACCTCTGTGTTTTCTGATTTGATACATATGGTTAGTGACCTTTGAACCCGCACAATAAGAGTGCCTTTGACTATACCTCATAATATGTCATTATAAAGTTTCAGTAAGAAGTTATTGCAATACCATCGGCCACTATTAACGCCACTCTTAAATACTACTGCCTGACTGAAAAGGGTTTGCGATACTCAAAGTTATTGCGCGCTACCGGATTACTGCGACCAGGGGCGCTATTCTTGACCGTTCGCATCTTTCAAGGTCGTGCGCATCTCATGATTATGCGAGTGACTTTTGGCATTCTTGACCATTCGTAACTATGCGATTATGCGTATTTTACAACGAGTGGTGTTTGTTGCAACCGATTTGCGTATGCGACTCAATAGAGATTTAATAGGTTATGTTCCTGAATTTTGTATGCATACTAGTTGAGGTTTGATGAACATTTTTTGGAATGGATGACCTTCAATCTATAGCCAATTTGGAGAATTTAGAGAATCCAGATGAACAAATCAATAGGCTGTAGAGTTCATTTTTCCTTTAAATAAATAAATGAACTTTTCAATTTTCAATAGCTCATTTACATTCGAAATTATAACAAAATGTCATTTATAACGTCAACTAACGCTGAATTGAGCTGTTGTCGAGTGTATTTGAGCAGTATAATAATACCATTCGTATGATTTTGCGTGACGTTGCGAACGATGTCAAGAATAGCGCCCCAGGTATCATTTATAATAACCTAAAAATTGCTTGTAAAAAATAATTCCATTTTTTTTTTCGGATTATTGCAAAGTATTATCAATTATTCAACTGGGATTTGCTGCGACAACTTCTTTTAATACCATGAGGTCATCAGTATAAGTGAAGCGCCACCTTTTCATTCCTTTTTTTCCATTAGGAATCTTAACAACACAACAGATATGTAAAAAAACGAGAAAAGATCAATGAATAATAATAATCATTATCAGTTGATAATAATAAAAATTATTATTATTATTGTTTTCTTGGAATTAAATGCAAAAAATAGGGGTTAGTTATGTGAAATCTAACAAAATTCTAAACTATATGATATCTGTCTAATCTCGAAATAAGGTCTGGCTGAACTGGATTTTTAAATAATGTCCACCAATGAAGACTATTAGGGTCGGCGTTGAATATATTGACTACTGCGCACGCGTATATGTCAACAGTGTCAAAATAGCGCGTGGTCACAGATTATAAAAGAGAACAGATACGAATCCCGGCAAAACATCAAAGGATTTTCAACTCCGATTTCAATGACCTTGGACCTTTAACTCGGTATGGCCGCGATGTCGCTAGTTTAAAATTTTCTTAGAATTTCTCACCAAATTGCAATGTCGACTTGGGAACAATAACAGTTTCCAGTGCCGGTTCTTAAATTTTCTTTCCGAATAAAATTTATTTGGACAGTCTCTGTATGAACAATACACTCCCCCGTGATGTTTATTCATTTTATAAAAATAATATACTAATGTACACTATTTTCAGTTAAAATTACCACAACATACAATCGATTAGTCAAATAACACAAATAATATCGCGGATTGACAACCTTCAAACTGAAGTGTCAGAAATGACGTTTTGTATTTTGATTTTTGAGCCAAGCCGTCACGGTAATTGTGCGTGGTTGTCAAAGATGGTTTGTGAAAAATAGTATATATTTATGGTATGATTTTTATACATTATAATCTTTTAAATTGTGGAATTCTTTTAATGTTAATGAAATTGATTTGAAACAAGTAATTGTCGAATATTTGTATGTGTATAACTATCACACTAAAAATAATGCTTATAACATATTCGACCAATGATCGTGAATTAAGGGAAATATTATGCAAATTGATAACCCTGTTGAAAAGTCTCGCGAAGCAGCCCGAGTGGAGTCGACATATGACGATGGACCCATCTGCTCTCTTTTATAATCTGTAGCGTGGTACTAATAGTGACCGGCTTGTAAAAAGTCTGCAATAACATCCTGATAACTCCAAATTTTAAGCCGGTTTTAAGGTCGAGTATAAATAGTACTTGACCTTTGAGGCCGTGACAATGACTGCAAAGCAGTGAATTTGTGTTTCAATAACTCTAAATTGAGTAATTCATGATATCACTTTCAATTCCATGGCGAACACTAATGAATAATAATTAAAATTGCTCATTTTCATTAATATCTTGTTAGCAGTGACACCACATTCAACAATATTTTCTGAGCAATGCCCAATTGCATTCTCAGTCTATCTGTATCATGAACTTTTCATTCTCTCAATTATACTATAGTTCATAGTTTCCATCAAATTGGATTGTGAAATTTTTGATATTTTTTCTATATTTCAATAACCCTGAAACATAAAATTATTTTCAAAGGGTTTGACTCATAGTTGAGTTTTTATGAATGTTATTCTGAACCTTAGAAGATAACTGTCCGGGCGAAATTGTAGCTCTCAACTGGCTCTCTTAAATAATAGCTATTTGTATATCAAGAACAGAAATTAGTACTTTGCCAGTAGAGACAGAAAGTACGCTGACGCGTCGCGCAACAATCCGCTCGAAATATACACAAGATTTTTCCTACGATCACACCAAAATAAAATTAATTTCTACTTAGCAGTTTCCAGATTGCAGTTTTGCGCCACTATAACAAGATTTAATGTAACGGTAATTATAAGCTGCGAGCGACCAAGCCATAAAATTTGTCTACAATCTAGCGCTTATGATGCAATATATCTTCTGTATGCTCCTTGTGGCATATTATTTCTTTTTTTAATCTTATTTCTTGCGAATCAAACCACAATAATTATTCTTTATGTTTTTTCATTTCAACGTTTTGGTAGCGCTCCAGTTACCGTTGTCAAGATGAACTGAATATTGAATAATTTTTTCTAAAAACGTCAAAAAATGACAAGGTTCGCGCATTGACAACAGTGTGCAAAGTGACCCTTTTTTCATTCTCCTTCGTTACCATGACACCGTGCGCGAAGTAGTGTGCGAAATACTTACTTCGCGCACTGCATGTAAACCATATGGGATTTTTATATCTTAACCTTCATGCTCCTCAATAAAGCAAAAATCCAAGAAATTGTAACACTAGTTCTCTCCTTAAGAGACAGATCCCGGCTAGAGACTCTCTCAAGGGTGGATCGACTCCATGCTGATGCCACTCTAGGTATGCCAGAGGGTTGACAGACTATAATAACTTAAGGGCGCCACTACCTTTTTAGACGAAAAAATAATTTAATTTCACGAAAGAGAACTAAGGTGAGAAAGGTAGAAACACCTTGTAGAATTTACTGAAACTTGAAAATAAAAAAGTTAAAGCCGGGTATAATAAATAAAAAAAGAAATTTAAATATTAAATTTATTCTGCCAATAAAGGAAGGTGAAAATGTGAAAAAAAAACCTGTACTTCTTTAAAGGTACTTAGCTTGTCGGAGTGGTAGAATGAGCTGTCGGAGTGGTAGAATGAGCTGTCGAAGTTGAAGAAGAGATGTCTGGAAGTTGAAGTAGAGATGTCTAGAAGTTGAAGTAGAGATATCTTGCAGTTGAAGTAGATGTCTTGCAGGGTTAACCTGGCAGTAAATGGTAACTTGGCAGTAAACCTGTCAGGAGTATCCTGGCAGTGAAAAACTTGCTGTAACGGTAACCTGACAGGGGTATCCTGGCAGTGGTAACTTAGCAGTAACGATGAACTGGCAGGGGTATCCTAGCCGCTGTGCTTACCACAGCAATTTAAGATAAAAACTGTTAAAAATTAAGAGACGGTAAAGAGATAGGTCCTTGCTTCTCAAGGGTCGGTAACGAAAAAAAGGAAAATCGAGAATGAGAATCGGGCGTTGACATCATATGTCAATTGTCGTAACGATCAACGATCAGAGAAATTCAGATCACAGAACTAAATTGGAAGTGGTTACCATGACGGCAAGCGGTAAAATTGAAATTATTTCGTTTAAATCGAAACAGGTCGATAGACATGTTACAAAATCATTTATTTATTAATGTAAGGTGAAGTTCTTGATTTGGAAAAACAGTTCAAGCCAGTTCAATACTATTTTTCATATTAAGCTAAGCATGTTACTTATTTTGAAACAATTTTTTTTATGTTTGTAGAAAAAATTTTCTCCCTATCCGACACAACGAAAAACTTTACAGTTCTGCCATGGAGAAAGACACCATGATTTGATTCACATGTCGATAAAGAAATCTATAAATTTTCATGAACTGCTGGGATTTACGCCGACTTATTATCGCGATCATCAAAAATCATCTCAAACAAATAATCAACCATAATACCCCGAAGGATTCAGACCAATTCTTTGCATCTCTGCTAAAAAAACGCCTCAGAATACTTGATAATCATCAGACAAATTTTAATGGATAATAATAGGTTTGTTCCAACAACTACCTTCTGATTAGTACGTGAACGTTCGTGAACTCATTCATGTATTGAATCAAACGTTCGAGAACCTGTACGTAAATTAATCCATGAACATCATACTCTATGCATTGTTGGAACGATTCTTATAGGTTGACGTTTTACTTATGTATGATTTATGTTTATTTACCATTATCTAACGTCAAGACATGACAGTTTGGACGAACAGTTCTACATTCAAATCTCTGATGAAAATGATCGTCCGCCGACACGTTCATGAACGTGTCCAGTTTTTGTTGGAACGCATTTTTATTAGTCCGTGGAATTGTCAAATCTTGTTGGAACAGAAATTTTGTTATGCGCATGATCGTGACGTTCATGTACGCATCATTTGGCTTTGTTGGAACAAACCTAATATCAATATTGCGTTAACTCATCTTTTATCTATCTATCTCTACTGTGAAATTGTCTAGGTCTGATTCAGGACAGTTACCTTTTAAAGTTCAGAATTGGTAATATACGAGTATTATGTGCAATTTTTTCAACAATTCAATTGTTGATATTTTGTTTTTGTTTATAAAAATGTTTGTAGATTTGTATAATACTAGTATGTAACAAAAAGGTGATTATGATGTGCAATCTGGAATGTGAGTATTTAAAATACCTAATTTTATGTGTGCAAAAATGTAAATATATATTGAAAAAGTATAGTCATAATCAGTGCTTGTGAATTGATAGAAAAATTTAGTATTCAAGTCATGATATTTCAAAAGTGGTATAGTAGTAGATAATCGTCTTAGATTTCTAGTCTCATTATGATATAGTTCATATAATACCCTTCTTGGAGTGCGTAATCGATTGTTGATGTCATTCTCTAACACATTACGTTGTAAGAAATGGAAACAAAGGTAGGTCTGTGATTAGTCCTAATCAAAATATCACAGGAATGTAACGTTTAGCACAAGCACCTATCAATCGTGAAATATCACATCATTTAAAAATAGGATGCAGACGTACATTTCGTATTGGCGATGTGTTTCACGTCTTTTTCTAATGTCCCACTGACAGTTATATTTCTATATACACAGTGTAATTTATAAGGTGCGACATCGGGATTCAAATGCGATAATATAACTTTTTTAACAAATAGCGTTAGTGGAAAATAATAACAGATTTGAAAAGGTTGTTGAAAAATGAGTTCAAATGCACTTTTTCCCCAAATGACACTTGGCAGGCAGAAAAAGTCCACTTTTACTGCCTAGGCAGAAAAAGTTCGTTGCTAGGCAACCTTCCAAGTAATAATTCAAATCAAACTGGTTATTGAAATTGACAATGACATTAAGAAAAATCAAAATTATGCTGATGATAATAAGCTAAGATTTTGCGTGGAATTGGAACAAATTTGGAGAAAGAATTATATGTTTCACACGGTAGAAAAGCAGATTTAATGCCGCGGCTGGTGTTTCATAGCCGAGCGTAGCGAGGCTATGGAACCAGCTAAGATTTTGCGTGGAATTGGAACAAATTTGGAGAAAGAATTATATGTTTCACACGGTAGAAAAGCAGATTTAATGCCTTGGCTGGTTCCATAGCCTCGCTACGCTCGGCTATGAAACACCAGCCGCGGCATTAAATCTTGTGCTTTTATGCCTAGTAAAACAAATAACTATTTTATGTTCTCAAATTTCTTGTTCAATGAAAAGTGTATACTTATGTTTATAAAAGTATTACACCATTTTCATAAGTCTTTCTAATACTGAACACACCACAAAATCGAACCGCGTTACTTCACGTTAATCTTTGCAATTTCCCATGACCTTACCCTGCTGGCTATCTCCTAAGCAGTTGGAAGTATTCGAAAGTGGTTTGAAAATGAAGTTCGACATTTTCAAACATGAATATTAATTTTTTTATCAAATGGAAGCGAATTTAAGTGAATTAAAAGTGCATTTGAAGTTATTTTCCAACGACCTTCCCAAATCTGTTATTATTTTTAATGAACACTATTTTGTAAAAAAGTTAGCTAGCGTTTGTAAATTTTATAAAGGAATCTCTATATCGCATCTTATAAATAACACTGAGTATATTTTTTATTCCAAGTTTCTGAGCGTTTTGAAATTGTTTAAGTTTGTAGAGTTAGCATGGTTAACTATATGGTGACTATACTTTTTTAAACAGTGTAACATAATAATGCTTTGAATAGGATTAGTATGTAAAAAAATATTACTTATTGTTGCCATATAACTATAATATATTTGTTGACATATGTAACATAACAACGATAATATGAATACATTATTAAGGATACTATGGCTTTCATTTCAAACAACTTCCTCCAATCCACTATCGGTCGTTTTCTTCTTAAAAACAGGTTTTGAGTTGTCTTAGTAAAAGAAGCTGATTTTTATGAGGAAAACACTCACGGAATTACGCACTCGCCGCTACCACACACGTTACGTAATATACTAATATTGTCATCGAATGATGAAATAAGACAATTTAATTTTTCAAAATCTACATAATCTTCAAACTTGGTATTTTTTCCCTTTTTCATTCAATTTCAATGTATGAAGATCATAATTTTATTGTTAATTTCCGTAAAATTTAGTATTAAGTCACTGTATAAATTGAAAATTTCTTATTATAGATACCTCCATTCGTTTGATAAAGCTACTATGTTAGCGAAACGCGTCACAATTTTAAAGCTGTAAAAATATTATGTAGATTTTAGCAAATTAAATTGTTTTATTTCATCATTCAGTATGGATCTACATCAAGCAAAAGTTTCATCTCTTCAATTTTTGCAAAACACTCCTTTGGCTTAAAAAAATTTCATGAAATGTGGGAACTTGGAGTGAAAAAATTACCTTGAAAAACTCATCACTCAACAAACAGACAACAAAAACATATAATGATAATTTAAATTTAATAAACTGGATTTATACGAGACGGAGTATACTATACTTAGTTGGTGTCAGGAGCTACATTTACATCAAGCAACGTTAGGACTAATAATTTTTTCTCATCTCATCGTAATGCTCAATTGGGGCCATTTTTGTTGAATAAGTGAGCTGGGGAAGTAAGCTTCTTCTTTTACTTTTAATTTCATTAGTTCCGTTTTTCTGCGTTATATTATACTTGTTTTTTACTATTGCTCCTGAATTATGTCAATTAAAGTTTGGCAAGTTTATCTGAACCTACGGGGCATCGGTAAGAGGAGAGGAAACATGTCGCTTATCTGTCGTAAACGTACAAATAATGGCGTACTGTAACTATTTTATGAAGTAAATTTGGAAAAACAAAGGTCACTGACAATACCAACGCCACTGGATAAATCAATATCAGTCAACTGACGAAGAGAGAGGAGAGAACATACGCATGCGCTTGCCAATAAGAAGTCAGCTGGTCAAACCCTTCGATAAAAATCACCAATTATATAATTCGAAGGGTGTGGTTGTAATGAAGTAATATGAGTACTCTTGTTGGTTCTTCCAAGGTTAGGCCATAGAGGGTATATAATTAAAACACAAGTTAACTCTATCAACTTAACTTTAATACTAAAATCAAATATATTCCTTGAATATCGCCAATTAGCAAAAAGGTAATTCCTGTTTGCTAATCGGCACATGCTGCTACACAGCATTATCCATTTTTAGATATTCAGCATTACAAAATAATATTTTATTGCAATCTATTTGGATATGAACCTGAGCCACATGACCTGGTGCTCGGGTCAATCAACTTATAATATAGTTACAATATAAAACCTTTTTTTTATGTTAAATAAAATATAAATTCTTAATACCTACCTATATCATCCCATGGTAATTATGGTTTTCGAACAACGCTGCCAGAGCTTGAAGAAGTCCATAATAAATTTGGAAAAGTCTTCATATTTTAATATTTATAACCTGAAAAAATAATGTTAATAGACAAAATCCAAGTAATCGAAACATTGGAGAAGTAACGTTTAATAATATTTTTTTTCTACATTTATGCAGAAAACAACACTTTTGTGAACCACATTTAATGGAAAAGTGGTACTTTATTGCACTAGTGCAATAAAATTTCTATTGCACTCATCTGTCATTCTTGTGTCAGTTTTGTGATGATTTATGACAAACATAAACATTTAAATTAAATAAAAATCCATAGCAAGTATCTAATCCTGCTTTAATACAACAATAATATATGTATATCTTACTACTTAGTCTCAACGAGTTACAATTATTGCAAAAATCTTTAATTATTCAAAATTTAAATGGTCAAGGAGAAAACCAGCTATGATTGAGTACTGACAAGGAGGAGGTCATAAAGATACAAAAAAAGAAGAACGGGTTGAGTTTGATTAGGTTAGGTTAGGTTCTTAACATATTTATATTCTAATTTTCCAGTTTTTGCATGAATTTAGAAAAAATATTGTATGCAACTCTTGCAAAACGTGTTTTTTGCACTTGTTGCATGAATAACTATAATATTGTTGATAATAAAAAGTCTATTTTCCTATTATTATTAGTACATACTTAGTACTTCACTTTTCCATAGTTAAACATGGCAATATCGAATGTTTTCGACTGCATTCCTTTCACAGGTTCAGATAAATTTGCCAAGATATATGTCTGTTAACAGAACCGTTCAAGCAAAATGTGGCTTCATCACTGAATACCAAAAAATCTAAGAAACTGTTTTGTATCCCTATTTTCTCTGTAACTATTTCACAAAATTGTAATCACCTATCAAAATCATCCTTGCCCAACTGTTGATGATTTCGAACTTTATATGGATGAAAGTTATTTTTATGCAGAATAGTTTGTATAGACTGTCAAGAAACACCGTGATTTCTTGCCATTATACTTGTATGAGTTTTAGGGTTTTCTTGAACATCTAAAGTTTCACCTTCATTAGCTGCACTTTTCGGTCTACCAGACAGGATTATATTTTACACTACCTACCAGTTTCATCAATTTTTTTCACTAATCTCATCACTGTAGATCTACTTATAGGAGGGCATGCAGGATTTAAATTGTTAAAAAGGTTACTTTGTCAGGGGTACGTTTGCGATCACCATATTCATCTAACTAACATTAAGATTTGGATGCGTTGTTTTTCTGATAAATGTACCATTATTCTTAATTTACTTTTAAATTTCGTCCCAATTAGAAATTAGTATCAGTTTTGACTATCTGTACATAAATAATGAACTATAGTCAGATGCAGTCTTATCGTGCGGGTCATACGATTCAACAAAGACATACTCACAGTTTTTGTTTTCTTTTATAGCGTTTAATTATAACTTCCAAATAAAATCCGTAAGATGAATAAGACAGACTTATGCAGTTTTGACGGGAAAAAGAAGGATATGTATTTAGTTTTCAGCGATTCTAAAAAGTCTTTCACCAGCAGAGTTTTCATTTAAATATATCAGTTTTGTCACTTTGACAATTCAAAGTGACAATATGAATAATAAGTAGCAGTTTCCCCTTTTTTTGTATCCTTAAGCAAAAAATGGTACTTAGTTCGATGGATTATTTCGAGAATGAAAGAAGAAGTGGAAATTCGTCAATCAATGTAATCTCACATTTTGGTAACCTCTGTGTTTTCTGATTTGATACATATGGTTAGTGACCTTTGAACCCGCACAATAAGAGTGCCTTTGACTATAATGATGTGGATGTCTACTTTTGTTTTTTGTTTTATTTTAAAAACCTACATGTCCAAATACTTAGTAGCTACGTAAGGTATACTTCAATTTAGAAAAATGAAAACGATATCTTATCTTATACATTGGAATTATTTAAAAAAAAAGCTTTTTTGTGATGGGTCACACGAGCTAGGTTGTAATTTTAAAAAATTCAAGATGGCACCGTACGCTAGGCGTTGAAAACATTTGATCTATGCTCTAAAATATGCAGTTCTCATTCATCGTCCTAGAATTTCATAACTTTCCCTATATCCATTTCAAAGATAATTCTTTGTTGTGAGACTATTATTCAGCAACGCTGTAGATATTTCAAATATTCAAATCTCAGTGAGTATACTTTCCAAAAACTTAAGAAAATCACGGAAAAGTGGACTGTCTTGCACCCAAGTAGAAAGATGGTCACATTTTTGTAAGTTCTAAAGCTAAATTATTATTCTTGTTAACATGTTTTCTACATAGCTTCACATTCTATCGAAACAAGTCTTTTGAAGATACATTCCCCTTATTAATTATTTCGATAAAGATACTCAATAGTGACGATTAACTTGCATATAGGGAATACATAACTAAAAGTGGATCGCACAGTTCGGTCCAGTGTTATATTATGTAGCAGACATTAATGTAATTGGGAGTGGGTATGGGGAAATTTTACAACCCCTTTTGGTCGCTATACGGTACACCTGCCACCGCTAATTAGTAGGCTATAATGGCCATCCAAATGTCGATTAAACCTAATATACTGCCTGGTCGGTTCTGAATATATAGGTAGTAGGGTCATATACAATGTGCATAATATTGCCTGCAAGAGGAGCACGTGTGTTCGATGAGCACTGAATAAAATAACACCGAATATTTCATGTGATTAAGCAGTTATTTTTAACTTTATTCATAATGATTATTAATAAAAATGGTTAATAAAAAAAATTCAGAAGAAATTCCTTGTTACAATTCATAAACAGTTTTTAAAACTGTTGGGTAGAATGAACAAGTTTCAGAACACTAAACTAAATTCAAAAACTAAAATGAAATGTTAATTTTTATGTTGTAAATCTATTTATGGAATGCGTTTTTAATACCTACTCCATAATCCCATAATATGTGAGGGTCTGAAAAAGTTATTGATTTTTCATTCCATCTTTATAATCGTGTTAATATATAGGGTGTTTCGGTACTATGAATAGATGTTCTATTGCATAGGAGAACAAGTGTATGGTTTTTAATTTGTTTATTATACAATTTTACAATATATATGTTCTTAACAACAATATTCCAAAGCAATGTTCATAATAAACTATTATGTAGACGTGATTAACCATCCCCACGTATGCATTCTACAATTACTTGAAAGAAAGAAAGAAAGAAAGAAAGAAAGAAAGAAAGAAAGTACGTTTATTCATCTCTTCGAATTCTACAAACACGTGTACCATACTAAAGAAAAGAATTAAAAAATGTGAAGGTCAACAAACACAACTACCCATCGAATGCAGCGTTGCACGATTTCACTAAAAGTATCTTGAATATGGATAATGCGTTAACAACAAGAAAGGGTCGATAGCCATGAAGCGGTAATAAACCAATTGCGTTACATTTTTTGGTAGAGATCTAAATGGTCTTATTTGTAGGGTTTATTCAATAGTTCCTTGAAAGCCCCTCGGCCAAACTGTCACACTTTGACTATGTCAAAATCGAGAAACGACAAGGATGATGGTGGGAATGCTGACCGGACATTGTAGGCTGAGGAAACACATGCATACAATTGGCCAAGCAGATGACAGCCTATGCAGGTTCTGCCGGGAAAAAGACGAACACATACTCTGTGACAGATAATCCTTTGATTTGAAAAGAAATCGTGAAATGAGGGAACTCAAAGAGATTTCTGGAAAGATTTTAGCATCTCTCAACAGACAGAAAAGAAGAAGAAATAATAATTATTCAACTTTCACACACTAGATTCATACGAGACGGAGTATACTATATACCTACTTGATGTCAGGAGCTACATTTACACTAAGCAACGTTTAGAATTATGGATTCGAGTGCTTAGCCCTGAGCAGTATTCGAATGTTGCGTTATAAAACGTTGAGCTGGGCACACTAATGATGATTCTAAAATCCAACTACTTAGTGATGAGTTGAGCAGTTCAAATGTTTGTAGCTAACCTTAAAATGACAAAAAAAATACTAAAATTTTCAAGTAGTTAATTAGAAAAAGAAACGGTTTTGTTGTGGATATTCGCCCTTTTTCCAGATAAGATTTTTGAAGAAATTACTATTTGCCCTACTTTAGTCCTTTTGCTTAAACATTGACTTCATTCGCCCAAATAGTTTTACACTTTGGAATTAACAATAATGCTTGTCAAAAATGGATAAAAAGCTCAAAATATTCAAAAATGATACATTCAAAATAAACACGAAACATAAAAAAAGCTTTTTTGTTCGTTTATACCTTCATCCTCTTCGTCTGTTTCCATCAATCTATCCACTACGTATGGTTTTAAGGCCATGGAAAAATATTATTTGTAATTAGTTTTTAATGGATGGTCGCCGAGCTTAATCGGATACCCTGTATATGCATTATTGAATTTTTTATGCAATAGTCTATTTAAAAATACTATAGTGAGAAAACCTACTAACCTTTTCACTCAGACCCTTATTTACCTCTAAATTTTCAGCTACTTTTGGTACTTTAACTGGCAACTTTATGTCGCTCAATATATTGATTTTGTTTTTATTCACATTGCGGGCTAAATTCAATATTCTCTCGGTTCTTTTATCCATAATTGTCAGTTTTTTGAAAGAAAAGACATTCACAAGTGGCCGTTTACTAAATGAAGTAAGTGAGGTTATAATTCCAAAATATAAAAACAATACACGTGCGCCCTTTTGCCGTTTAGTAGTACTTGATATTCGCCCTTTCTTAGAAACTTTTGGAGCACGTTCGCCCCAAGCAAATTGTAATTTATTAAATACCCACCAACCAACTATACTAACAGCCATAAGTACTTTTATCTGATAGAAAAAGTCCTAATCGAATATATACATTAATTTTCATTCAAAATTATTTATAACATAATAAAAAACTGTGAGACGGATCCCAACTCGACAAAACTTTTAAGCTCACTGCACGAACCGACACTGGTCACTGGCTTGTCATATGAATTAATGTTTAACCATTGTGTGATCCTATTGTATTCGAGGCGATACAGGGTGTTGGGAGTATAAAATCAGTATAAAACTATGATCCTTTTTTATGACAGTTATTTTTTTTTCTAAAGTTTCAGGCTGCCATACCGCCCTCAATTTTCATAATATGAAACTGTGACATACAGACTGTAATAAACAAATAGATAAAAACAATACGCCGTTGCCAATTATTTGGTGAAATTGAGTAAACAAAAACAAATCTTTACGTCAGGAATGTGCATATGTAGATGTTTGAAAAAATTATCTCTTACGTTTTATAAAGTCGATTTTGAAACATCTGCAATTCTCAAGTTATTGTAGAAAAAAAACAGTGAAGTAACTAATAAATATGCACACCTGTGAATAACTCGGAGCCCTCTGTAATTGGGTATATATTATGTAGTTTTTTATTTTTCAGGGGCAATCAGAAAATGCAATAAAATATAGGGACTTCCATAAGAAAAAATAAAACTTTGAGACGCATCACTTTATTGGAACATCCTGTATATTCCAAAATAATTTTAAAATGTAGCCTTCATGAATGTACAAACTACTAAAGTGACAAACATTTTGAAACTTTTACAGTTTCGCTATAAACCTCCATTCCGTTGGTCGTGTATAACAATTAATTTATGCTTTGTCTTCCGCTTATACCTAAGTATGGGAGCATCTTTTTTTTATCACATCCATTGCCAATGGACTTTGTCTAAATATAGCCCTACGCAATGACATTCTACTCAGTTTGTGATATTTTTAAAAATAATCTAATAATTGGTTGATATATTCTTAGTCGTCTCATTAGTCTTTCGTTGAATAAGATCGTTATTTTGCACTTGTGTTCTTTCACACATTTTTAGTGGAAACCATTTTTTATGTGACGCACAAAGCATTTACTGCAGTCGTGATTTTTTAAGTGAAAATACTTGAGATTGTGATTTACTTCATAAAAACTGTATAATGGTGAATATGGTTACGCATGTCTAGGTCCAATCAAGAAAAAAGTTGTTGGATTTTCGTTAACAGGTAAATAAACAATCCTATAACAATAGCATTCGTAGTTTTGTTCCATTTTAAATGATTGAAGGGTTATCTTCGACAAGTATTTTCTAGGTATGTAGTTATTCAGCTTTTAATTAATCTAATTATAGATTTCGGAAACGTTTTGTGAACATTTTCATTCAAGATCTGCACTTATCACACGTTTTCTTTGTCGAAAACGACCATTATTTCAGTGTCCAGGGTAATCAGTTTTGAAGTTTCTTCAAATGTAAATCTAGATATCCATTGCATAATGATAGGGGTCAATACAAAATGACCTCAAACAAAATGAAAATAAAAAGAATTTTCATACGATCACATAGGAAAGTAACATTCATACGTGTACGGAAAAAAACTTATCCGTACGTGTACGGATGAAAAAGCTGTCAAATTGAATGTTGAAATGCTAGTCTATTTACCTCGCAAATTTATGTATATGTCCAATGCATACTTCCTAAGTTGATTTGTCCATATAATATAATTTATTTCTTTTTATTTTTACAATGATTCAAATAAATAATTAACTCTGAATCTAAATATTCATATGACAAAAACAGTTTTATTCCTGATGTTCTGCTTCTAATTGTTGTTAGTTGTTAAAATAAATGTTTGTAATATTTTGTGTACCAATATTTATTAAGAAATAACTTTTTAATTAAGGCACTCTTTTTCATCGCATGAAAATCACAATTTTCTGGGCCACTTTCAAAGGTAAGTAATTAAAACTATAATTACTGTGATCACAAATACACATATGTAAAACCTCTCACATCTACATAAAAACGCAAGATTGTAGGTACATGTCTGATTCGGTGAAAGTATATCGTGTGGTCGTAGGAAAAATAATGTACATAACTTGTGCGAAAGAGATTTCTCACACTCGTGGGATTGTCTCACTAGTATTGCGCTCGTGAGACAATACTTCCCACACGTGTGAAAAGTGTCGCTTTCCGCACTCGTTACGTAATATACTTCACTTACGACCCCCTCTGTAATCAGTCAATAACACACAGTCAGCGCTAATGACGTCTATTACGCACGGTAAAAAAACCGCACAGCTGTGAAGTAAATCGCACGGCTTTCCTAGCAACTGTCAATAGACGTCGCCATTTTATTAAGAAATATGACATAAGCCGTCAAAACATCAAACTTAAGTAGGCCGCAATAGCGATTTGCGTACGAACTGTCAAAAAACTTTCAAAACACTTATAACTCAACTGGTTTGTGTATTTTGTGAAAAGTTTTATTCAATTAAAAAATGTCGAGTGAAAGTGAGATGGATTTAATATTATCACGGAAATCGCAGAAATAGCCAAATATTGTTGATGTTGTTCAAGTATTATCAATAATAAGAGTATAAATACAAGTAGAATTAGGTCGTAGGTAAAGTATAGTACGTAATTGGTGCTGTAAAGCATTTTACGCACTCACGGAATTACGCACTCACGGAATTACGCACTCACGGAATTACGCACTCGCCACTTCGCGGCATCGTGCGTAACTTTTCCATTGGTGCGTAAAATGCATCTTACCACACACGTTACGTAATATACTAATATTGTCATTGAATGATGAAATAAAACAATTCAATTTGTTAAAGTCAGCATAACATTTGAACTTTAAAATTGTGACGCGCTTCGCTAACACAGTAGCTTCATCAAACGAATTGAGGTATAATGAGAAATTTTCAATTCATACAGTGTCTTAATACTAAATTTCACGGATATTAACAATGAAATCATGATCTATTTACATGGAATTTTGAAAAATTTCAAATTTACAGTAGAAATTGAACAATTCAAGTTCTAGACCTAACAATTTCAACTATAAATAATAGACATTATTTTTTTATATTTCACAAATTATCACATACAGTTGGTTCGTTGGATCTTTTCCCATGCGTCATCATTAATATACAAACGCAATACATCAATACATTAAATAACACGTAGGTCGTAGTTGTGAACAAAGTCTTTGGTCTGTCAACGACGTCAACGTACAGATTCGCGTTAAACCTATCGCCGACATTCATCATATGGCTATCTCTGTTTGTTATATTACTCTGTAATGAAACAAACGGTTTCATTTCGGGGGTTAAGATTCTGTGAGTAGGAAAGAGACGTAATACAAAAAGTAGTATGTGAATCATTTCATACATGGGAAAAGATTCAGCGAACAGACTGTACAAACATTACAATTAATAATAGTTCAGTCCACTCATTAAGTCATAAATTATCAGCTTTCAATAGTATGATGCACAGACTTTTAAAAGTTCCATCAAATATTGACAATTACAACAAAGAACTTATTTTTGTCAGATAGGGAGCAAAAATTAATTGATATTTAGTTTATATTGATAACGGTAGCTTGGACCCTACCGTAAGGTTGAAATAAAGAACATAAGAAATCATTATTGTGGTTTGGTTCCCGAAAAATAAGTTAAAAAAGAACCTTTCAACTATATCGCATCGGTGGTCAATAATTCTAGGAACTTCTGGAAGTCACTGTTAGATTTTTGAAGTAGTACTAGTAGGTTATGTTATATCTCTATTCTACCGATTACTTTTTCCACTGGCATATCTTTTTGACCCTGGAGCTTTTTGTTTTATTGGCCATACTGACATTAAACACTCCACTATTGAAATTTGAATAATCAATGTTAGTAAAGAAACTCAACTGGTTCAAAATAAACAACTACATAACCCTGTATGAATTCGTATGTGTTAATCTTACTTCGGAATTATTAACTTGGATGAAGCATAACTAACTTGTTATAAGTTCAGGGCCTTCCCTCAAAGGGACACTTTATATAAGATATGGTATTATGTTCACATACAATAATAGTGGGAAAATGAGAAGATATAGAATATGGGGGGATTCTAACCCTTTCTAAGGATTATCCGCAGTGTTTGAAAATGGGTTGTAATATTCAATAACGTGGTGTTTACTTTGAGTGTGAGGAATATAACTGGAAATTGGAGTTCCTTTCAAATCCATTTGGAAGGTTTGAAATGCATCATGTCATTTACGCCTGTATTAATAAATATCAATTAACGGTATCGTTTCGATGACAGCTCCATCAAGGAAACGGTATAAGCTTATGTTGATTTTACTAGACGAGGATATGAAGGAACCATTACAAAACGAACGGACACACTATGGCAACGTTGGGCCTCACCCAAATTTTTAAATGGAATACCTACCATATACATTATTGCATTGTTAGAGTCTCCCCCACAAGAGAATTGTATAAGTAAATAGTCAATCAGTTGTCATTCTTTTTTTAATTTCTTGGGAAATTAAACCACAATATTTTTGAATTCTTTATTTCAACGTGTCGGTAGCGTTCTAGCTACCGTTTTCAAGAAAAAATAAGTAGAAATTGATTTTTATTCCTAACTGACACAACGGAAAAAATTTGACAACTAGACAATCAAAAATATTTTGAAGTTTAAGACTGCAAAATTTTGTTATCAAATTTTTATTAAGGTCCATTCATAGTAGATCATATCCCCGGTAAAATGTCAAATGAAATATTTCATTTTATGACATTCCAACGATATGATAGTCTACTAGAAATGGAATCCAGTGAAGTGCACGTTCCAGGAACGGTTTTTAAATTGGGATAGCGCGTTTTTTCGCTTATATTGGAAATGTTGTTAATAAAACGCGTTTCTTGATACTTTTTTTGTTTATGAATATTTAAGTTTTCAAAATATGTATGTATACTCAGTTTTGTGATTTTATGTATTGAATTGTGTATCGATTAACAACTATTCAAATTATAAATCATAAGAAAACCTGGATAAAAACTTATGATGCTATCCTGATAAAGCAGGTAATTGATTATTGGAAATTTCTCTTTCTAACATTGGTAACCAAATTTGACTACATTCGGCTGAAATACTAGCTACACATTTATCTGCATTTAGTTGTATTAAAGCACTTTCTTTGATTTTCCTTCTTTTATTATTGGGTTCTTTCAATGTTATTTTTGACGAATCCCATTGAATTTGATGACCCTCTTCCCAAGCATGTTTGCAAATAGCTGACTTTCCCTATCTTTAATATATTTTTTGTGTTCGTTTATTCTTACTTTCAATGGTCTAGATGTTTCACCTAAATAAAATTTGTCGCATTCGCATGATATTTGATATATGCAGTTTTTGGAAGATTGTTCTTCATTCTTTGGTTTCGTTTTTGTTAGTATTGATCTTAATGTATTATTCGATTTAAAACTAGTTCTAATATTGAATTGATTACCAATTTTTTTAATTCTTTCTGATAAACCCTTAACATACGGTATTGTCAAGTTTCTAAAAATTAGGTTTGCTGAATTATTAATATTATTGTTATGGGGTATTAACAATGAGTCCCTCTCTATATGCTTAATCTCCTTATTTACAAATTCTGCAGGGTAATTATTGTTATTTAAAACATCTTTTAAAACAGTTTTCTCCTTTGTAAATTGATCATCACTAGAACAAATGATTCTGGCCCTATCGTATAAACATTTTACTATCCCTTTTTTAACGCTTATAGAATGATTAGAGTTAAAATTCAAATATCTATTAGTGTGTGTTGGTTTGCGGTATACACTTGTTTCATACCCTGTAGATGTTTTATTAATAAGAACATCTAAAAATGGCAAAAAATTGTTATTTTCAATTTCAATTTCAAATTTTATAGATTCCTCTCCTTCATTTATATTTTTTTAAAAATCATTAAGAGATATTAAATCATGGGGCCATATTGCAAAGATATCGTCTACATATCTCCACCAGACAATTGGTTTTAATTTTTGATTATTTACTATTTTGTCTTCAAAATGTTCCATGTAAATATTTGATAAAATTGGTGAGAGACAAGAGCCCATGGCAAGACCGAAATTCTGTTCATAAAAATCATTATTGAATTGAAAATATGTTTTTGATATACATAATTTTAATAATTCTATTATTGCTGTTACGCTCAATTTGGTTCTTTCTGTAAGGGTCTGATCAATTTCTAATTTTGATTGGACAAGTTCTATTGTTTTTTGTACCGGTACATTCGTGAAGAGACTAACTACATCAAAACTGACCAAATAATGGTTTTTGTTAAAATTCAAATCTGATAGCTTTTCTATAAAATGATTGCTATTTCTGATGTATGAATTTGTCTGTCCCGCGAGGGGTTCAATAATTTTCAATATATGATTCGATAGTTTACTGCATGGGGAATTAATAGTGCTACAAATTGGTCTCAATGGTATGTTTTGTTTATGAATTTTTGGCAGACCATAAAAATGTGGTGGCTTACTGTATTTAGGTGTTAACATTGTTCTTTCACGACTAGCAAATTCGTTTTTGAATTTGAAAAGTGTTTTATAAATTTTGTTTTCAATAGATTTGGTAGGATCATTTGGTAGCTTAGTATAAGGGCCATTTATTAATAAATCCATTACTTTTGAATCATAATCAACTTTGTTCATGATAACAGTAGAATTACCCTTATCAGCCGGTAAAATAATTATAGAATCATCTTCTTTGAGATTTTTAATTGATTTTTGTTCTGCTTTTGTAGTATTGTTTTTTAAATGAATAGATTTTTCTAATATGACTTTACATCGTACCCTATATTCTTCTCTTTCGTGTTCAGGTAATTCGTTACTTACTTGTTCTATTGAACTTATTATGTCTAATTTCGGTATTGATTTTGGAGTCAAAGCAAAATTTAAACCTTTTGAAAGAACTAATACGTCTGACGAATTTAAAGTTTTGTTTGATAAATTAATGATTGTGTTTGGTACATTGTTTTGTTGATAATGATTCAGTTCTTTTTGGATTTTTTGTTCAAATAATATTTTAAACTTTCGAATTTGAATTTGTTTTTGTTTTTCATAAGTTGTAGTATATATTATATTTATATTTGATATTATTTTATCGAAGTCAATTTTAGTTACCGTATCAAAAAGAAAATCCTCAATACCTACGATATCTTGTTCGATATTGAATACTTTATATCTATGGTGTTGAAGGCGTTCTCGAACCATAGCAAAACTTGCCCTAAATAAGAGTTAGTAGGAGCCATATGTTTAAGTATTGCAAATTCAGATTCCGTTTCACATGAGAAGCCTTTCGAAGTTGCCGGCAGATGCGTGTATTTGTTGTAAAAACTAGCATCATATTTAGGCGAGCGGCAACCACCACTAAAATGACATGGTAGTGACAAGATCACTTCTAGTCGCTAAAAACCATGTTACTTTATGTTTTCGAGGGTGCTGAATACGAACATGACGTTTGTTTTTTCCTAAAATTGGGGGAACATTGTTAAAATCTACAATTAAGTGAAAAATAAGAAAAAAAATTTTTCGCGAATTTCGAACTTCAACTCGCTGCCATTCACGGAATGATCAATATTTTTTCATAAAAATTTAATCACACATTTTTGAACTCATTTGCAAGGCAGTAAAACATACTCGGAATTTCCAAAGCAATTTCCAACCGATCGGGAAATTTCGGAAAAATTTTTACTAGGTACTCTGTCTGACTTTGTGCATACTTTTGCAAAAGTTGAGTGACAAAGTTTTTAATTTTCAATTTCTACATATGTAGTCTCGAAGTGTATTATATAAGAAAGTTTTTCAGAAAATTTCAAATTTTTATTTGCAAAAATAAAAATTATACAGCCTCTTAAACCTCAGCGTTCTAGTCGCTCGACGCTTGCACTGGGCGCGTTTCTCTTGGATTTCATGCAGTGAGCGAATAATGAATATAAAATTTTCTATTGATAATTTTTTTTATGAACAATGATCCAATAAATAAGAATCAAATTCAATATTTTTAAAATCTGAATATTCATAAGATCAATATCATTGGTGACCAATTGTTTTAATTGTAATTATTGGATTGTTAATTTCATCTAAAATATAAATTAATCGTAATGAAGGGATTGCAATGAAAATTGATGTAATTGTTGGTAAAACTGTTCAAATAATTTCAATTAATTGGCCTTCAAGTAAATAGCGGTGTAAGAATTTATTAAAAAATAAAGAAAATAACAATTGGCCAACAAGTACTGAGTCAAAGTCAGAAAGAGTAGTAAAAATTTTTCCGAAATTTCCCGATCGGTGGGAAATTGCTTTGGAAATTTCGGGTATATTTTACTGCCTTGCAAATGTTTCCAGAAATGTGTGATTAAATTTTTATGCAAAAATATTGATTAGTCCGTGAATGGCAGCGAGTTGAAGTTCGATATTCGCGAAAAAAATTTTTTTCTAATTTTTCACTTAATTGTAGATTTTAACAATGTTCCCCCAATTTTAGAAAAAAAAACGAACGTCATATTCGTATCCAGACCCTCGAAAACATATAGTAACATGATTTTTAGCGATTAGAAGTGATCTGGTCACTTTTTCGTTTTCCAAACGACTTTTGGGGGTGTGCCGCTCGCCTAATTGTATTGTACATTCAATAGCCTTTTTGGTGTGCGTCATTGATTGTGACGTATATCCGGGTTTTGGGTATGTCGTTTATTTTATTTGCTATTTTAACCGGAGTTGATAATTTGGTCCCCGTTGCCGGAAGGTATAATATTCTGTACAAGTAATCTGGTCCCTATAGAATAAACATAATGCCTAGTTTCTCTAAGTTGTGTAAGTAGGCTAAGTGCTTTAGGGGTACTTTGACAAGTATAACGCAAAGACTAATAATAGAGAGAAACATTTGAAATTAGTTTTTATTTACTACTATTCAATAAATGTTATTAAACGATGTCAAAATATAATACATTGAAAGTTTGAGGAAAAGCTTCGCACGCATTTGTTGTCCGAGTTTGATCTGGTTAGGTTAGGTAAGGTTGGGTTACCTGCCTAACCTCAATTCTAAGAACAACATTCAATTATATTTTCATTATGGGAGCCAGATTACTGGTCGGATTAATTTGGGGCCAGAGCACCAGAATATTAACGTAGGTAGCGAGGATCAGATTACCTGACCCCATTTTGACAAATAGCTTACCTTAAATTTGATGAATAGAATCATCAGGATCGTATCCAGCCAAATTCGAAAAGGCTTTTTTTTTATTCGGACATTTAACGTTGACCTATTTCTGCGACTGAGGCTAATCACCGACGCCGGAAGCACTCTACTCCTAAATGGAAATTTTGGCGAACCCACTAGTATTCCAACCAGTGGTAGCGTTCTTTAACGAGCCCAACATCCATGGACTCGGGACCTTGGTTTCAAGTCTCTTCCGAAAGACGGCATATCTACATTATACCTCTTGCTCATTGGTATAATGCCTGCGAGCTGTGATATGCTACTTCGCTGCCGGCTGTACGGGCCCTATACGATGGCTTACCCTGGCACGGTCACCCATCCAAATACTAACCATTTCCGACATAGCTTGACTAATTATCGCATCAAATGCGTTCCACTACAGAGCCGAGTCGTCGTCCATTCGAAAAGGTTAGGAAATGGTTATTAACAGCTTTTTTTCAAACCGAAAATATTTGAGAAATTTCAAAAAGTGTTTTCCGAGAGTCTAGTCTCGTCTTGTTTTCGAGACGAGAATCGAGACGATACTTGGACTAGACGAGACTTTTGCTGGTCTCGTCTGGAGTCTTGAGCATGAGGTATCGCGTCTCGCAGGTGAATTTTTCTGAATGAATACAACTTATTATGATAAAAATTCATATGCATAATACCAAGAATTGCTTTTAAAAGCCTCTGCCGTTGTTATCGGTTGACGGAAATGATTTTGTCTTTCTTAAGCGCGCCGCCGCCTCCGTCTTTGAACCCTTTTTCGACAGCCATATTTTATTTTGTGATAATATGTACGTGTCTCATCCTATTGTGATCGAATAAATAAAGATTATTTTTGAAAATAGAAGTTCATATTTCTTCCCAGTTTAGTTATTCGTTAGAATTTCCGAGCGTCCGAAATGGTTCTTAGTTGATTAAAAAAAAAACTTTTATTTTTAACTTTTTCAATTCGTATTACTTTCAAATACATGTTATTTTTAAACAATTGTTATTTTCTCTTCAGCCTCTTATATTAAAGCAAGTATTTAAGTATTCCTCATTGCTCTGAAACAATGAGATTATGAATGATGGGAATTCGAATAAATTTACGAGATTCTCTTACGAGAAACGATACGGAACTGGAGGCTGCAAGACGAGACGTCATTGCATCGTCGAGACGAAACAAGACTTTGTGAAAATCTCGTCTCGCTGGTCTCGTGCAAACCACTAATCTTGGTATATATTTTTATATATACAATGTCCGCCATAAAGTTGGAACCATATGGGAATTTTATTTTATTATTGTAGTTAAATAACAACTTTGGATAGCAATCACTTCTGCTTCTGAAATAACTTAAAATGCGCCAAGTCAAAGTTGACAGGTAACATCTGTCAATTGTCAAGCTCGCTATTTTGGAAAAAATGTCCTAAAAAAACTGGTCAATTTGTTAAAATTTCGAAAAATATTACTTGGAAATTATGATTCTAATCACATTTTATGCTTATGTGCCGATTTTGAGAGAAATTTTGATGTTAAATAAATTTCATATTTTCGTACTTTTTAATTCACCCCCGTATCTGGCTACTTTAAAATCATTTGAAACTCCTTAAAGTAGTATAAAAGCTACCATTTCATTGCATATTGTGATAATAATATTCGTACGTAAGCTGGTTTTGGAGATTATTGATATTTTCAACTAAAAAAGAGGTAGTCTCTGGATTATTTTCCAAATTTCGAAAAAATCAGAAATTGTTTTTCAACTTTCTCTTTATTAAACTTTAGTTGGGTAGTACAAAAATGGTTTTAATTATAATCTGAATATCTTAACGCATAACGACTACTTCAAAATTACAAACAATAGATCACTTTAAAGGAAACTACATCTCCGTGTGCCTCCGTGATGAAATGCCGTTGAATGAAAGGTCGCGTTTGGTTTTTTAACAAGATGGAGCATCATTTCACAGTACTGTAATTTTCAAACATTGTGTTCAGAGGAAAATGGATCGGCAGGTTTTCTGAATTTCTTTGGCCGACGCGATCCCCCGATTTGACCATAATGGGCTATTTCCTTTGGGGATATTTAGAAGAAAAAGTATACCAAAGAAGGCCTTTTCAAAATGTGGATATCATTTGGAAGATGTTATAAGGGAAGAGTGTGCAAATATACCTAGGCAGTTCTTACTAAATGCTGTCAGGGAATTTAACCGTCGAACAGAAAAATATATGGAAACCGAAGGGAGGTACACATAGATGTAATTTCCTTTAAAGTGTTCTATTTATTGTTTGTAATTTTGAAGTAGTCGTTATGCGTTAAGATATTCAGATTATAATTAAAACCATTTTTGTACTATCCAACTAAAGTTTAATGAAGAAAAAGTTGGAGAACAATTTCTGATTTTTTTGGAATTTGGAAAATAATCCAGACTACCCCTTTTTTAGTTGAAAATTTCAATAATCTCCAACACCAGCTTACGTACGAATATTATGATCACAATATGCAATGGAATGGTAGCCTTTATACTACTTTAAGGAGTTTCAAATGATTTTAAAGTAGCCAGATACGGGGGTGAATTAAAAAGTACGAAAATATGAAATATATTGAACATCAAAATTTCTCTCTCAAAATCGGCATATAAGCATAAAATGTGATTAGAATCATAATTTCCAAGTAACATTTTTCGAAATTTTAACAAATTGACCCGTTTTTAGGACTTTTTTTTTCCAAAATAACGAACTTGACAATTGACAGATGTTACCTGTCAACTTTGACTTGGCGCATTTCAAGTTATTTCAGAAGCAGAAGTGTTATTTAACTACAATAATGAAAAAAATTCCCATATGGTTTCAACTTTATGGCGGACATTGTATAACTATAAGATTAATTTTCACTTTTAATGGATGATAATTGATCGGAACAAAAAAGTACAGACCTGACGAGAACTGTCAATGGGACAGTGGAAAAAGACGTAAGTGTGTTGGCCAATACCAAAGGGACATCTGCATCCTATTTTGAACGAAATCAATTCTCCCGACATCAATTCTCTCGACTGATAGGTCACGTTTTCCCGTAATCTAAACATCAACTAACCAAATTTTTAAGGACAAAGTTTAGAATTAACGTTTTTTATACATTTAAACAGTTCATTATTGTGATATTTTGATTAGGATCAATCACAGACCTGCTTTTTTCAATTTCTTCCGACGTAATGTGTTACGGACATTAACAATCTATGATGCACACCAAGAAGAGTAGGTATTAAATGAATTCTACTCATCATAATACGTTCAAATGAAACCTATTTGGGAATACAGGGTCTCCCAAATAAGAGTGACTGATTTTAAACATAAATGCCCAGCTCATTAATTGCTACAAAGAGATGGGGTTTCCACTAGTCTAATCAGATTATCAAAGAGATTTCCTTAGGCTTGGTTGGCATTTTATTTCATCAACACAGGATGTTTCACTAATGTTGGTCAAATTCAAAGGGAAAAATATAAATTGTTTTAAATAAAACACCCTATAATTTTTGAAATCATTCTCCTTTCCAAAAATGTGAAGTTTTCTATCATCTGTTTCATTACCAACAAAGATATTCGAGGTTTTATATAGTAGTACATTTTTGATTAGCAATTTTAAATTAACCTATATTGATGCCTGAAATCATGCTGTGACAGTTTGACGGATAACAACAAAATTATAACAATTTTGACAATAGTCATTTTGTTAATTAGTCATATAAGTCGGTTTCGAAATAATCTATACAGTGAGTGAAAAAGCTCAAACTGTAATAATTCATGCAGAGATGAAATCAATAATTCCAACAAGGAGATTATTAAGAAGGAAATTTATAAAAAATTCGCCGTCAGTGGATATAATGAAAAAATATGTACAATTTATCGAAACCGGTTGCATTGCACACTTTGAAAAACAAGATATAATGATAGTCTTTTAAGCAAGTTGATGTCAATGAAGTGCTACATAAAAACGATCATAAAATATCAATTATTAGAAAAATTGCTGGAATTTCAGAGCTTAGTAAAAGTGCCGTTTAAAGATGTTTGAAAATTTTAAATCTAACTCCATACAACATTCAGACATCAAAAATTGTACAAGCTTTAGAAAAACAAGTAATGGTATGTGAGACTTTACTTGACTTATCAAGAAACGAACCCAATTCATTATTAATTATGTCTGATATATGGAGCAGCGTTTTACATTAATAACATGTGTAACAATAGTTATTTGTTTAACTAGGCAGCAAAATGCCAATTTCTTTCAATGAATTTCAGAAAGACAGTCAAAAAATAAACGTTTGGTGTGCATTATCTCGGCGAGAAATCCATGGTCCTTTTTTCTGAAGAATAGATGCCACAATCGTAAACCAAACAATAGTACTAGAAAATAATATCAGGAACACTATTGAAAACATTTCTCAGGTAATGCTGGAAAATTAATTTGAAAATTTAAAATTTCGCTTACAGTTATGCATAAACGAAGAGGGTAGGCATATGCAGCATTTATTTTAACTTTTCTGTTCTTCGTTCTTCATATGTATTGAATAATATTATTATGTTTTCTTACCAACGACCTATTATAAAATAGACCAGCCATCACACATTATTACCTATTGTTTTGGTCGCAACATAAATCAGGGCGAGTACAATGCACAGTAGCATATCATGTCGAGGGGTTCATTTAAACCATTTTATGAAAATTACTTTTATAGACTAAATGATGTAGATACCTTATTTAATTTTCATTTGAATAAGTGGAAATTATATTAAAAACAAGCAATTTACTTAAAGGATACCTATAGAGGACTTTTAACATGAAGCAAGTTTTGGACTACAGATTATGAATAATATAATATGGATAGGTTTTTTTTTATATTGATTTTACAAAACTAGGAATAAATAAATGTATTAAAATTAGATAGAATAATTATAACGATAATCATAATATTAATATTTATTGTTCTTAAGATTTATTCACAATCATATTACAAAATAAAATAACTAGAACACACAATTGTATGAAAATATTTAAATAAAATGAATCTTCGGTATTCTTCAACAAACTGAAAAGATTACAAATTGTTAATGAACTAGACCTTTTAATTACAATAGATAAGTTACCTTGTTGTTGATGGAGGGTTTTTTGCTCCAATAGTCCTGTTGTCTTGAGCCTCAAAAGCAACTTTTACTTTGAAAATGCCCTCTTCTACCAAAAATACATTCAAAAATCAAATTTCACGGCGACATATTGAATCCCTTGTCTTATACTTATACTACGCTTGTGCTAATATAACCTTACCTATGGAACGATCGTTCATCATTCTTATTCCATTTATTTTCACATACTACACATTTTGTCACCATCATAAATGTCAAAAGCACTTGAATATACAAATATCAATGATATATCTAATAAAAACACAATTATAATTAAAATCTCATTGACAGATCTCACCAAAATGACAGAAGTAGTTCGAAGTTGCCAAACTAAAAATTTATAAACTATTCTACTTATGGCATTAATAGATCATGAAAAATCCTAACCGAAAAAATTAAGTTAGCTGGACCGTGGGTTGGTCATACCTATTTTGAATGCTTCCCACTTTTTTCTTACTTTTCAAACAGAAAATACTGCTCAAATCTTGAATATATTCATCAATTACTATTTTTGTTAGAAGAAATTTGGCATCATGTAAGATGAGTCTCGCCCTAAATATGTTGGGGACAACCAAAATGTAAACAAGGCTAGTCTATTTTATAATAGGTCGTTGTTTCTTACTAAATGAACTGTTTGTCAGATTTGTTGGCAATTATTTACGTAATTAAAAGCGCATAAAACATGAAACCGACTTGAATGAAAATCAAACAAAAAGTTCAATTAAAACTCAAATTCCAAACAACAATAATTTAATTATATCCAACACAAGAAGAATCATTCGGCTACTGGTTTCGGTACAATTTACCATCATCAGGTTTATAAAAATCCAACAATTGAAGGAATACCAGGTAGTTGTCATACAAACATTATTAACTTGAAGTATAATAATACTAATCAAATCAAACACATCAACTAATGTGGTGTGGAAAAGTGAAATTAGAAAATTATAGAAAGTTTTTAGAAAATTGTAGAAAATTTCTCAAGAAATTAGGTACCTAATAAAAAGAAGTGAAAAAGGAGAAAAGAGAATTTCGGCTAAATTTAAATTTAAATCGACTTGGATGATTTTTTTATGCGTCAAACGGTCACAGCAGTTTATTTTAGGCATCAAAATACGTTCATATAAAACTGCTAATTAAAAATGTCTACTACATGGAACCCATACGCTGATGATGTTGCGCTAGTGACAAAAAACAGGAAAATTATGGAAGAAATGCTAGAAGAAATAGTGAGAGAAGGAAAAAAAATTGGTCTTAAAATAAATGAAGATAAAACAAAGCTATTGAGATTCAAAAAGAAGTGTGAATATAAGCATATCAAGATTGGAAATTATAAGTTTCAAGAGGTAGATAAAATGAAATACTTGGGTATAACAATATCTAATGACGGAGACAAAGGAACAGAAATAAAAGAAAGAATAGCAGCCACAAATAGAGCATTCCATGCCAATAAAAAGCTATTAAGAAGCAAACTAATAAGTAAAAAGACGAAAATGAGGGTATACAAAACAATTATTAGACCTGTAATGATGTATGGATCAGAAACATTAAAAATGACCAAAAAACATCAGGAAGATTTGAGAATACAAGAGCGTAAGATATTGAGAATGATATTAGGAATGAAAAAAGTTGGAGATGACTATAAAAAACGAACAAACGTAGAATTGGCACACGAAATAGGCAAAGATATAGTACAAAAAATTAAGGAACAGAGGATAAAATGGTTGGGACACATATGGAGGGCAGGTACAAAGTCAACAATATTTGCAATGATGGAATGGAAACCTTGTGATAAGCGAAAGAGAGGAAGACCTAAAACTACGTGGTTACAGGAGGTTATAAGTGACCTCAATAGCATAGGAATAAGGTAGTGGAAAGAAAAAACAAAAGATAGGAAAAAATGGCGTCAGATTGCCGAAAAAATATAAGGAAATGAAGGAAGAAAAGAGGATTGATCCACCCCAAAAAAAAAAAAAAAAAAAAAAGGATTTAGAGAGCTTTTTAAAGCGGCGCTACCCCCTCGGGGGTGTTAAGCCAATATATATATATATACTACATGGAACCTCGAATATCTTTGTTGGTAATGAAACAAAAGATAGAAAACTATACATTTTGGAAAGGAGAAAGATAGCTGTTTCGAATAACAAGCCGTATACCTACTTACAGTATAACTGAAAGTGCTGTAAAAATAATGATATTTTGGATAGGCTCGGTATGTCGACCAACCCTCTAATAGATGATTAAATAATTCCATTTTATATAATTCTTGAGTAACATTATGAAAATCAATGTATTGTCGGTCTTTGACTTTGTATTAATCTCTGTATGTTAAAAATAAGGAGATTCTATTGATAATAGTAGTTTTAAACCCACGAACTATATACATAAAATCTAACAAAGCAGTTTAGGGAATTGAATTTCCCCTAATAACTGTAGAATTTTCCTTTTAATGTAAAATTAAATGAAACCTTATTTGCTACGTTCACTTTATTTGCTCGCTTGTTCTCATCTTCTAGAAGTTATCGAGATTCTATTTCGTTGATTTTACATATTCTGAAGCGTGAATTAATTCTTGAGTAAGATGGTAATTAAATTTTGTTGTCTGGATATAATGTTCGCTGACGCACACATTCGCTGTTATTCGCCGAATATAATTTTAATGATGGTTGTTTTGTTGGCAGACTTCTATTTGTTTTTGACTTTCTGTTGAAGTTCTTCGACCAAAAATATTCAAAGTACATCAAGAAATAGCTTCTATAATATTTAAATTATATTCACCAGAAATTATGTAATCATAAAATATCGTGAAGTTATGAAATATGCTGGGAAATATATTAGACTCATCCAGCTCAAAGCCACTATATTACACAAATGAGAACAAGAAAAGTTTAATACATGAGGCTTTTATTTGATGTAGATCCATACTGAATTATGAAATAAAACAATTTAATTTGTGAAAATCTACGTAATATTCGAATATTTACAATTACAACAAAGAACTAAATATAATAAAGCAAATAAATAATTGACAATATCATAAATAAAAAGATACGAAAACATACTCTAGAACAAATATTTCCTTTTGATAAAAATAAAAATAACCAATTTAGAAGCTTAACACACTTTGGAATGCCATTCTTAAAGATCAAATCATTTTTAGAAACTTTAGACTTGATTAGTTGCTTCAAAACCGATAACAATCCATCCAAATTCATTAAAAGCAACAAATACAAATCTTCAAAACTGAAAAAATCAGGAGTTTATGAATTAAAATGTGGTAACGAACGAACTGTAACAAAATTTATATTCTCAGGTAGAGCTTTTGGAAATTTTAAATCTAGAATTTCAGAACACAAACGTAGCTATGACAAATAGGCGAACGGTGCACCCCTAAAAAGAAGCACAAAAAAACGAGTTGACCGACCACTACAAAACGCAAGGAAAAAACCAATTGGGATCAATTAATTATATTACTAGGAACAAATAACCTAAATAACACTTTTTTGTCCCGATGGTCAGTCATTTGTTATTAACCAAAAACTGGTAAAGGGAAAAATTGTTCGACGGTTAAATTCCCTGATTTGTACACTCTTCACTTATAACATCTTCCAAATGATCCGCATTTTGAAAAGGCCTTCGTTTGTATACTTTTTCTTTTATATGTCCCCAAAGAAAAAAGTCCATTATGGTCAAATCGGGGAATCGTGCCGGCCAAAGAAATTCAGAAAACCTCCCAATCCATTTTCCTCGGAACAAAATGTTTCAAAACTCCCTGACTGCAACAGTACTGTGAATTGATGCTCCATTTTGTTGAAAAACCAAACGCGACCTTTCATTCAACGGCATTTCATCTACAAATGATGCAATTTCTTGTTATAACAAGTTTCAGTATCGTCTAGCATTCAAATTTTGTCTAAAAAAATAAGGTTCAATTAATCTTCCCTTAAAACTGCCACACCACAGTTTTACCATTAGTTTTAAAAGAATACTGATCTCTACACTCTATTATGAAATTTGGATTTACAACAGCCCACCATCGACAATTCTGAGAGGATACCGTTCCATTGGAGATAAAAGTGGCTTCGTCCGTAAACATAATGTACTTTGAAAATGTTTTCAATCTCACCTTGTATTCGTGCACAAGATTCTAATCTTGAGTCAAAGTCTCTTTCAATGTATCAATAAATTTAGGCTTATATGGGTGATAATGATGTCTCCTTAAAATTCAACGAAGAAACAAACCGTCAAAGTTGAAGGCTTAAGGCCATTATATACGGGCTTTTTATACGCAGCGGTGTTTATTAGGGCTTCCCACAGATCTCTGATGTTAATGACAACTACCATAACGAAAGGTCGAAATATCAACTCAGATCCAGTGGTTACGTAACCCTTGATCGACATATTGTGTTACAACGCAAAAAGGCTTAACTACTAAATTGTGGTTAAACGTGGTTGACCCATTGGTACAGTGACCAGTGGGTTAACGTGCAGAGTTACAACACACTCTGAACGTCTTGAAAAAGCATGGATGATTTGATTTTCAAAACATTTTTGACATTCACATTCTGTTTCTTGAAAACTGATATGTGAAAAAATAAAATGCCAGTAGTGAAAAAAATGCCAATAATACCTCATTTTTTCTACCTTGGCTCATAATTACTATCATTGAAATAACTTAATTTTCAGTATTGAATAGTATGAAATGTTTGTTTCTGAAAACAATGCAACTTACCATTGGGATATTTTGGAAGATAATTTTACAAAATCACAATAAATTTTGGGTGGAAATGCTTGGAATGATTTTAAATAAATTTGGAGAATGTTTTCCCAAAAACAATAAGCTCAGCTTCAGCTATTTCGCAGAGATAAAAATAAAGAGAGGTCCATGCAGCCGTACATTCTCTCTCATTCCTTACCAGTAAATAATGTTTCCAAACTTCTACTGAAATTGACCGCCTGCGGTTTCCTGCTAAAAACGGGAGACGGCCGACCTAAAATTGTAACAGTGAAGTTCAAAAAATACTGTTTCATGCCGTGAAAGGAGCAGGTAAAACATTTGCAGATGTTGAATTTTCAAATTTAAGTGGAAATGTTGCATGAAATGGAATTATAAAACGCTCAACAAAAATATCGTTGTTTAAATTCAAGTTGAATAGTCAGAGAAACACCACAAGCTCTTTTTTTCATATAGAGGCAAGTAAAAATAAAATTTCACCTGGTACTAATTAATTTACAATCAATTTTTTTTTCAGGGTCAGGAAATATTTACTTAGTTATGAAATCACAAAATGCAGACTGATTTCGGTTAGGTAACGTTTTTTCCTGATATATTCGGATGTATGCATTAAGGGCAAGAGTTTTGCTTCCCCTAAACTTTTTTAACAAAATTTACCGCTTACGATTTATGGCCCATTCAATTAACCGGTTCTCATATCTTGGCCAACATCTCCTAAAATATTGGATATATCAATAAAATGCATTTATCCATTTTTAAAGACCAATGTATTCTCAACAACTTTTGCTTGATTTTTTTTTTGGTTTATTCAATAGCCTTTTTGGTGTGCGTCATCGTTTGTGACGTATAACCGGGTTTTCGGTATGTCGTTGATTTTATCAGCTATTTTGACACATATCTAACCCTAAATTTGACAAATAAAATCATCAGGATCGCATTCAGCAGAATTCGAAAAGGTTATAAAATTGATTGTTACCAGCTTCTTTTTCTAACTGACAATACTTGAGAACAACAAAATGCTTGTTTTTCAGTGTGTCTTAAATTATAGGGTGTTAAATTCCATTTAAAATAATACATATTTTTCCCTTTTAATTTGACCAACATTAGTAAAATGAGATGAGATGAAATGCCAGTCAAGCCTGAAAAAATCTCTTTAATACATTAATGATACTAGTGAAAGCCCCATCTCTTTGGAGCAATTAATAAGCTGAGCATTTATGTTTAAAATCAGTCACTCGTATTTGGGACACCCTGTATAATTTAGTCACTTACTCACCTGGTGATTGGTGGTGTGCAGTTGTTTAAAGTATTTCCAGTATATTTAAAAAAAAATCCTACCAATATTATGGTTATTGAACTTTAATAAATAGGTTCAACATATTACATCCACTTAGGTAGGTACTATTTAAAAATTAGCAGTTTTCCAAGGGCAATTAAAATCTCGATTGATTTTAGTAAAAAAAAATTAAAACAGTATTCAATGGAAAATTCTCTTCACTTCCAAGAATTTCAATACTCACAACATTTAAGCATCGCCTCTCGTACTCCCTTTTAAAAGGCACATCAAATGCACAAAGATATAGAACGAACCCAATACGCCTTCAAACACTTTTAGAATTTCAAAGAAACCGCAAAATAGAGAAAATTCCTCAGTCGTCGCTCTTGTAGTAGAGAACGTATCTATTGTTTGGTCGATGGGAAACAAAAATTTCAATAAACTAGTATTTTTTCCTATAAAAATACGAGCGAATGAAATAATATTACAATAAAACTGTAGCATTTTTTGTTCAATAATATAATTACAAAAATTTTTAAATTTTTTACCAGGAGAAACTTGAAGAGAGACCAAAGTCACCTTATATTAGAATTATATTAGAGCGGAAAGGTGGAAAGGTAGATCTATTCAATAAATGAGGTGAAGACAGCACAAAACCCAAGTGAAAGTTGGAAGTGGTCACTACTGAAGTAGCAGTGATAAGGACAAGTGAAGACATCGTATATATTCGTCTTCATAATCAGAAAAGGTTCATGAGAAGAAGTAGGCATTCCCGTTCATGTGGAGTCTGGCGGTTGACGACCTCCTATGAGATTTGACCAGATATCTTGCCAAGGATATGCCATTGTTCTGTCTTAATGTCTGGAAGAAAACTTGAGAATACCCCTGCAAACATCGTTAGCAGGTGGAACTGAATATCAACCCTATCAAAACCATCCAAATAGCACTCACCACTAAAGCGGCAGCTGTAAGGATCAAGTAGCACACAAGAGCTTGCTTACCTGTATATTGAGGAAGCCATAGGAACAGCTTCCAGTTTTTTAATGCAAATACTACTACAAAGTCAACAATACACAAGCCAAACGTGCAGTGCTGACTTTCGAAAGTTTATCAAGAAGCTAAAATCGGATATCTTGATGGGGTAACCCATTGACGCAATGTCCTCGAAATATAGCTTCAATAATAATTTTTAAATAACTATACCAAGTGAGGAAGACTGGGAAAAAAGGTTACTTATACTCACAGAGAGGGGACCTAGTATACGGACAGTTCCAAGGCAGAAGTAGGTGTAGGAGCAGTAATTGTAGGGCTTAAACGAAAGATAGCCATTCCAATAAACCTACCTAAATTCTTTCAAGACAAACCTAATCTGCAAAGACAGAAAAACTGTCAAACCCGTAGTAGGTGTGTTAATAGGGTGCTGGCAGCTCAACAGGCACTTGGTTGACAGATGAAGCCATGCGCAGATTCTTTCACCTATAGGAGGAAACTTCTGAGCAGATCCTAAGTCATTACATGAAAGATTCAGACTCAAGGCTGATTGGTTACTTGAAAAGAGGAGTTAAAATTATCTTCTGGTAACCGAAAATCTTCTGCAGAATTAGCTACAATGTAATATTCGGAAAAAAGGCATGGTCGAAAATAAAGAATCTGCGCAGGTCCTGTATACTAACCCAAACAATAGCCTACGGACATTTTACCAATCCGTCGGGATATTGTAGGTCTAAGGAAACAACTAGAATTTGAGTACCTTCTCAGAAATTGAGTAGAAGAAAGGGATCAGATCAGATCTTGTTAAATTCAGTGAATAACACTTCTGTACATATACAGTTTTATTTTCACTTTCACTTTGAATTCTCTTGTGGTTCCGAATGGTGTATCTTATGATTGAACTGTCCTGTATTAACATATACAAATCTTGGCTATTTTTATTCCGATTAAAAAATATCACATTGTTACTAACTTAAGGTGGAAAAATCAAACGGTGTTGTTAATTTTTGAAAAGCTTCTCACAATTTTTCGGACAAACTATTTTCCCGTGTCAAAAAACCAAATGCAATCAAATTAATCCCATCTTTCCAGGAATTGTTGAGTATGAACCCGATTGCAGCGCTACCTACCGTTACTAATTATGAATTCAAACTATTCAATCACCTACTCATACACAAAAGATTCAGTCAAAACCAGACGTTTGGGAGTTTTGAACTCGATTGAAACGCACCTAACGGGACTAACTGTGAACTTGAACCATCTACTCACTCACATAAGGAAGAAAAATTTCCTACCAGCATATTTTTACTCGTTTCTCTTACACTTTTCATCAATTACCATCACGGTTGAAAATACACTCCATTTGAATGCATTGATTATGATACATTGTTGTGATTGGATCAAATGGTTCACTTTTTTACCAAAAAAAAATGATGTTTTCACACCATTGCGAAGTGAAATGTTTCTTTTCCTTTGAATTCTAAAATTTATCACCAGCGCTTTCTGTCGCTTGAATTTGAAACTTGAAATGGATATCTTCACATCTTTAAATATAAAGCCCGTCGCAGGAAATGTGCGAGAATTCTTGAAGCAAGAGGCGAAAATACCTCTTCGGGTAGAATCGGTATTTATATTGATTACTGCATCTAGACGGCGTTAAAATTCCTTTTTGGTTTCTATGAGCTGTACAATCATGTACTGAGTTTGTATAAAATATTTTTAAAATTGTGGTAACAAAAAAATAACAAAGTCAAGAAAACAGTTTTTTGTATTCCGTGTGAAAATTCAAATTGAAAAAAAATTGCATAGCGCTTTAGGCTGTTACGCCATCATCAGCGCATTACCTGCAAGTAAGTTATAGTAGTTATAATGCAATAAGATAGGAAATTGTAGAGAATTACTCACTCGAGTTAACTGTATAAACCCTCACTTCGTGGAATCTACTCATCATATGGTTTTAAATGAAACTAACTATTTCTAAATGACTCCACAATATATTTGAAAAAATTGTAAAAATTGCAAGTAAATTGACAATTGTTTCGATATATAGGTATATCATCGTCAGAATGACAGAACTTCTGTCATTCTGACGATGATATACCTATATATCGAAACAATTGTCAATTTACTTGCAATTTTTACAATTTTTTCAAATATATTGTGGAGTCATTTAGAAATAGTTAGTTTCATTTAAAACCATATAATTACTCACTCGTTATTTATCTACAAAAAACCAAATCCAACACATTGACTAAACATTTATAAAACTCGATGGAATGTCTAGGTAAATTGTGGATAATTGGAATACGAACAAAATGAGGGGTCGACATCATTTTTCAATTGCAAGAGCTGAAACTTGGTACAAAAGAAGTTTTTCGTATGACTGAAAGGCAGACACTAAGCGAGGGTTAGTTTTATCGCAATTTTAATTTATTCATAGGCGAAGTGTCTGGATGTCCGATTGTCCGATTTTGAATTTTAAAACGGTTTCAAAAAGTGTCAAAGTAGAGAAGAGCAGAACGTATATTTTCGATTATTATTAAAACAATGTGAAGTTGGCCAAAAACGCTCGAGAACACCGCTTGGCGTCTGCTCTCTACGTTTAGATCCGATGCTAGCCGGTATTATAGAACAGTCTAAGCAACCTACTTTTTATCTCTCTGTTTTTTGCTATCAAAGACAACACTTGTGCTCATTTTCTCATTCTGCTGCCAGTCTGTCTGAATATCTTCTGTATGTTCCTTGTATTTATATTATTTTTCTCTTCTTTTTTATCGAGGGAGAAAAACCCAAAATAGTTTTCCATATTTTCACTTCTAACTTTTCGGTCAAGAAGATAGGTGGAGATGAAAGCTGAAAAATTGATTTCTCTTGACAAAAGTGGCTGGAATGCCCCCAAAAAGTTGGGAGTGAAAATATAGTAAATATGGAAAAGTACTAGTCACTCAAAATAGTGTTATAAGAAGTTCAAAATCATTCATAATGGTTTTTTCATATTCCAGTACAGCTTGAAGAACCTATTATCCATTTAAGAGCTAGCCTGTAGCTTGATCAGTGGGTTAATGGGCAAAAGGTCGTAGAAAAAGTGTGTCAAAGATAACGCATGCATGATTCTTTTCTTCTACCATACTGATCAAATATCAGATTTTATACGCCACTATCTTTTAGTTACTACAAATACTCTTTAAAGCTTAATGAGCCCTCCTAGGGCTGTTATTCAATGGAAATAGAACAATCGTAGAATTGAGTATTTTCGTTATTTAGTTTTCGAAAAATGGAAAGGTGATTTATTTAATCTTATTGTTAACTCACTCCAATACATTTGGGTATCACGTACATCATTCATACTCTTCACCGTATAAAAACAATAACATTTCTGTACTTTTTTCCTGTCAAATTATTTTTCTGTTACCTCTAGCAAAAATTGAGGCCTAGCTTCCCATATGTTTAATATGGTATAATTTCTCCAAAATTATATTCTTCTGTGAACGATTCCAATTCTTCCACACAAAACCATCCTCTTTTTTTTAATTCCAATCCTATACGTTTGAAAACTCTCCAAAGACATAGATCTGAAGAATTCCAAAAGGTTTTTGCCCTCAATTTTACCAATATCAAATCTGAAGAGACTCATAACCTTTTTTTCGAAAATTTGATGAACCTTTAGTGCCTTTTATATTTTTTGGTTCTGCCTGTGTTTTGGCTTAAGCGAACAATCTAACCTCCTCTACTTCTACCTCTACCTCTACCTCTACTTCTGCCTCCACCTCTTCCACTACAACTATATTTACATCTACCTTCATCTCCAGCCCCACCTCTGCCTCTACCTCCAGCCCCAGATCCACATTTACCTTTATTTCATTGAAATAGCTTTCTCCAGTAATATAAGGGTAGATATACCAACTAACAAATAACACCCCAGGTTTTTCTGAACTCTATGAAATTTCTTTGCTCTCGGCTGTATTATAAACAGTTTCTCCCGTCGATGGGAACATTCTACCCCTAATCGAAAATTTCACCGTGTCCACTAGTGGTAGGTTTCTTTACCTAGCCCAACATTCATTATACCTCATGCTCATTGGCATAATGCTCCCACTGCAGGCTGTACGGACTCTACGACAGTTTTCGTTGGTGGTAACCTATCCAAGTACTAACCGCGCTCGAAACTGCTTCACTGTTATTATCGCATCAGAGGCGTTTTACCACAGTGCTGGGTCGACGCCCTCTTATTGGGTACATTCCACAAATGTCAAACATGATCTGATATCTCGTAAGTAATACAGAGCTACAGCCAGAGATTAATGTAACAATAATTCTTTATAGCTAAATGGGACATACTTTTTCTCCATTTGCATGAAACGTTTCAGAGCATAAAGTATTTTTTTGTGTTTGGAATTGTGCGTTACTTGTATTAGGATTGAATTTCTCATATCATTTTAATCCTTAAGTTTTTGGAAATTAATCCTTAAGTATTTGAAAATTTAAAAAAAAAACAATAAAGATATTCAAATAATTGTTTTGTATTATCAAAATTTCACACTATAATATTATTAAGATATATTATATCCTACATATTGTCTGTAATAGAGGTGCCACCTAGTAACGTGAGACTTTTCATTCTTTTTCACCCTCTTTTTACGAAAGTCTGCTCTTAACCTGCGTTCCCAAGAAATTTAAAATAACCTCTCAAGACTCATTTCTTTCTCAACGTCTTCTCGAGAAAATCTTAGAAACTTCATCCATTCTTTAACGGAGGGCGCTACTATTCATATACATTATTTTATAAAAAATTATATACAACAAAATTTTGTAAAAAACTTTCAATTAATCATCTGAATTAAGAGAAAATTGTATGGAAATCTGAAATTCTGCTTGATAAAGTTCATTTTCAATGGGATAAATTCATATTTTTGTCATTTTCTGTCGAATTGTCATATTATAATGTTTTAATCTTGTATATGTACAGTGTGTCACAAAGTCAAGGCGTATCGTTGGAATCTGGAGAACGGCAAAAGATAGAAAAATGGTTTATTCGTGGTGGAGGTGCGCATTTAATGAGATATTTTCTTCCGTTTATTGAGATGGAGAAAAGTCAGATTTTCATTCTTACTTTTTTTGCATAACTGTTTGAAAATATAGTAAATACTAGTTGAAACTTCTTCATTGTCTTTAATATTATGTACCACATGCATCATCAACTTAATCTTTTCAAATACGAAACTGGATTTTTTCAATGGCCGAAACATTCTCAGCAATATTCAAGTAGGTATTACTGGAGAAAGCTATTTCAATGAAATAAAGGTAAAATGTGGATCTGGGGCTGGAGGTAGAGGCAGAGGTGGGGCTGGAGGTAGAGGCAGAGGTGGGGCTGGAGGTGAAGGTGGATGTAAATATAGTTGTAGTGGTAGAGGTGAAGGTAGAGGTAGAGGTAGAGGTAGAGGTAGAGGTAGAGGTAGAGGTAGAGGTAGAGGTAGAGGTAGAGGTAGAGGTAGAGGTAGAGGTAGAGGTAGAGGTAAAGGTAAAGGTAGAGGTAGAGGTAGAAGTAGGGGTAGAGGTAGAGGTAGAGGTAGAGGTAAAGGTAGAGGTAGAGGTAGAGGTAGAGGTAGAGGTAGAGGTAGAGGTAGAGGTAGAGGTAGAGGTAGAGGTAGAGGTAGAGGTAGAGGTAGAGGTAGAGGTAGAGGTAGAGGTAGAGGTAGAGGTAGAGGTAGAGGTAGAGGTAGAGGTAGAGGTAGAGGTAGAGGTAGAGGTAGAGGTAGAGGTAGAGGTAGAGGTAGAGGTAGATGTTATCAATTTATTGGAATCGGACGTTTATTTAGAAAGTTACCTCGGGCTGGAGAATGACAAACGTGGGAGAATATGTTGGTGTTGCCAAGGAAAGCCAAAAGACAGGTCGCTATAACTTGAAACTCACATTACTTACAGCAATTAGGACTAAGTTAAAAACCTTCTTATTCATTAGGATAAATTTCTTCATTGTAGTACACTGGTGAATGTACTTTGCAGCTGTATGTAGATAGTGTGGGAATATTTTTCAGCGTTAGTTAGTTAGAAATCCGAATTTTTCATTTCTGATGGAAAACTTGTGTGATTACGATGTGGTGAAAAGATGTAATCTCACGTATACGATTCGACGATAGAAAGTATGAGTTAAGACGCCTACAGACGCCGAATTATCGACGCCACAACGTCACCTCTTATTGTGGTTGGTTTGCGGTTAAAATGGGCGTGGTTGCGGTTAGAAATCTTATTTCGATTGGTCGTAAAATTTGCGGTTTACGCATGTGGTTGATTATTACATTTTTATTGGGAGTTCAAAGTTATCTTGGATCAATTGGTTGGAGAAATATTAAGATTTCAAGCTAGCCAAATGCCAGAGTGCGAGGAGTTGTCCTTGAAGAAGGGTTGGGGTCAGTCAGTGACCTGATTGAGAGTATTGATTTTTCATTATTTGAAGGGTTGTTTGGGTTTACAGAGTGAATTCCGCATGTTCGAACCGGGATTTTCAGGACTTTATCGCACTGAATGAAATAACTGGTGGACAATGATCATTTATTCATATGATGAGAAATACAAATGATTTGTTCCATATTGGCAGACGTTTTACTGAATTTAGGAAGGATCTTTGTACAAAGGACTATGGAAATCCGGCTGTGTTAGTGTTTCCATGGTAAATTCATAAAAATATAAGTGGATTAGTTTGACTGTACATTATTTACTCCTAAAAATTGGTCCAAATCAGATTAATTTTTGTTTGAAACACTCATTTTTTACTTTTAGTCATGTTTTTGTGGCCGAAAGAACTTTTTAATATGGGGGTGCAACAGAGTGGCCGACAACATTGCCGGAATATGCAATTGAGAATATTATATTGTTGCAGACAATTGCTGGACGATCGCTTGTCGACCAAAGACATTTTGCAATATTGGATTGTTTCGGTGTTTTTATGTAAAATCACTAATTCTGGCCTGATAAAATACTTAGTTATTGACTTTATTTATGAAGTATATTGACAACCTGAGCGGTTGAATATGGCCATCGGGATGTACAGGCTGTCCAGAAATTATCCAGCCAAGAACAAATTACTTTCTATAATAATGTTAATATTTTCAATCCCTTTTGTGAAAAAAGCCGCCCATGGCGTGCATGAAATTTTTTTCATAAATTCGAATATTGCGAAAATTAAAATAACAAGCTCTTTCAAAATCTGTACAAATATATAGGGTGTCCCATTTAATTGAAGGAAATTGATGGCATTTCCGGATAAATCGGAAGTGTTTTATTAACAAAAAAATGTACATCAGATGCATTTTGTTCCATTGCACTTACCTGCAAATTTTCATGAATATCGTTCTTTTCGCTTAAAATATATTTTTTCTACTAAGTACCGTGTGTAAAATAGGTACTTTAGACACACTTTCGAGTGCGTAAAGCCTTAGTCATAGTATAGTAATATACTTGCGTGGAAGGGCATTAACTTACTGATTAGGCAAACTTTATTCCTATGAGTGATAGCCATCATTACACTAATATACTATTATTCAACGACCATGTAATGATGGTCGTAATCATTCGAGTGAGTAAGTAATAGCCATTATAGACGAAAGTAGAATACTATACTTTTTCTATGACTGAGTGTCACCATTCAATTCAAACGAACGAGATATTTAGAGAATATTTTATTGAAGAAACTTAATGGCTTATGTCAAACAATTCCATTTTGAAAGCTATAATTATTGTTTACAATATTGATGTGAAATTTGCGCAATTGGAAATATTCATACGGGGAGTAGAGGAAGATTCCAGATTTAAGTTATTATTATTATTATTTGAAGTAGTGGAGGTATTATTTTCGAAATTTTCATACCCCGGATTTGAAGATCAACACCCAATTGAGTTCACAATTTTTTGTGCCGTATCCATCTTGTTTTCCAGGAAATCATGGAGTGGAGTTGAATTCGGTTTCACTTTCTGTATCCATTTTAACAAAGAGTCAGCTCTAAATCACCTTCGGTAGATTAGTATACTATCAGTTACTCATCTAAAATGTTACATAAAAAGGGTCCATTTTTTCCAACAGTCATAGAAAAAATACTATTACTTGGTTGTTCACTTTATCCCAACCCCATATTAATAAACATACCTACCTACCTACCTACCATACCTACCAAGTTTAGACAACCGAAGGACATTTAACACAATCGAAATAATACGAGTGTATTTATTTTTGTATAAACTCAGCTTGCATTGTATATTTTATAAATGATACTGTATTTTCATCCCAATTTTATTTCAAACAATTTTTCAGAAAAAGCCATTTGCATATTATAACAAATCTTATAATCATCAGACGATTTAAATACAGCCGAGATCCCCACTGTTGCGTAATGACCCAAAACTCTAATCAATAACTCATAAGAAAAATAAAGAAAAGCCATCACAGAATATCTAGAAAAGGCAGGCAGCATTATCTTGAAGAGCATTTTATTCAGTGACGGGAGCAATTTTTTTTCCATATAAAACAATATATTCTTGATTAGATAATTTAAAAAATAAATGACTGTAATGTGAGTAATTGTTACATGATTTGGAACTATAAATGAGTTGTGACTCAAGGAATTAAATAATCACCAGTAGGTATGTGAGGATAAACTAAATCAGTTCAATCCAAAATAAGCTTCACACGACAAATCCAAGCATGAGATAACTGATTTTATAAATAAAAAGGTTGTATACGGTTTATGTAGTTTTTGAAGAATAATGAATCATGGATTATAAATATCCATGTTGTGGTTTACTACTTCTGCTTCTATTCAGAGAGTGGGCAAACTTGTTGTAGACTTGTGGATACTCACAGTGATATTTGTTTAGTTTAGTCTCAAGATGAATTATAGGTGCAGGTGTTATATCTCTGGGTACAGGTACGTTTTATAAGAATTTCATGCACCATAACTTTCCCAATCAATAGTTTGGTTCTTCACTTCAATTTTTTGGTATCTGTTATGTGATTATGTATCTTTGGATGTTCACATAGCTTTAGCACGATAATATTCATCTGAAATGTTGTGCACAAGTTCAGTTATATCGGTTATCACTTAATGTTAAACTGGTCTAACATTTTTTATTGTACCACACTAGAAAACCTTCAGTGGTAATGCTGGACATCCGTTGCACCAGATGTGACATTGATTGACAAGTGAGGTACCAGCAGTCAGAAGCTTCCACTCCTCAGCACCTTAGACTTCAAGCTTTATGAGCTTTTGGTTGTACAGTTTAGTTCGGGTTTATCAATGTCCGGTTAAATTTATCAGCTACGTAGCCCTCAGCTATCTCTGGCCGCCAGTTGAAGTTTTTGTTACATTAGAAAGCGTTTATCAATGTACCACATAAGAGCTAACTACTGGAGGCTAAGTGTAATTGAGCATTTGATAACCTTGTTCGGGTCATAAACTTACTCTGATAACATCGTGGAGAATTACACTTGTCCAAAATTGTGGAACTGTTATTTTAATTTCGTCTGTGTTGTGCTTTGTTAAGTTGTTTGCATAGAAAAGGTCGTCAAGATCCTGAAGATCCATTGACAATAGCAATTAAATGAAATACAAAACACACAGATTTTAGATGCTACCAAACTACTATGAATGAATCGAATAAGCTTTTCGATTTGAAGTTGGAATAATCTCCGGCCCACTCTGGCTTTGAAGAAAACGAGATGGTGGATGCACTGGATGCAGAAGGGGCGGCAGCTTCTTTCTGCGGCCCGGGTCCTACCCTGGGCCTAACAAAACAAACAATACGCAAGGAGACGAGGAAGTGGCTAAGGAAAAATCACCTTGTTCATTGGAATGCTCTGCAGGGTCCTAGACAATCCAAACTTCTTCTGAAGAGATGGACTGAAGAACACGCTAGGTCAGCTATTGATTTACCAAGGAGTAGGTTGAGGAAGATAGCAAGACTCCTAGCAGGGCACTGCTGTGTGAGGAAGCACCTCTACAACCTAGGAGTAGAGGAACATTCCCTATGTAGAAGTTGCGGTATGACCGACGAAACGTCAGTCCTTGTTCTCTTAAAGTGTCCACACTGGGCTACTATGCAGGCAAATCTTCGGAGACCATATTATGGCCCCTGGAGAAAGAATCAGGCTTCCGGCTCGGCTTCCGAAGTTAACAATATTTAACCGTGCATTGATAAACTCGCCCTTTAATCTATCAACATAGTCAAGATGAATTCGCTTAACCTGTGCTTAGCGAATCTGCCAGTTTAAGTTAGTTTTTGGTGTACCATTATTTGCTAATCGGCGCAGGATATTGGTAAGTGGTGGAAAACCTGCAGTTATAGACATGTGAAGAATAAGTGAGGCTGTATAGTTCGCCATGTTCGCCGTATAAGAACATTAGCAAAGAAACTGAGTGATTTGTGGTGATTTACTTGTTCAATATTTTAAAGAGAAACATCATCATTATTGACGTTAAGTTCCAACTTTTTCTCAAAAACATCTGTTGCCTTTTCAGTATATTGATTTTCCTTCTACCTACTACAATATTTTAAAAGTGAATAATCAATTTTGTATAAATAATTTGAATAATAATGTGGAGAAACTAGTTGTCCTTATCAGATCTAACATTCTTCTCACTAGATCCTCCCTGGTTAGTTGTTTTGTGTTCTTGCTCTGGTACGTGGCTGCAATACGATTTTTTGCTTGAATCAACCGAGATATTCCATATACTGGTTCAGGACCAGTTGATGTAATTGTAGAACTTTGGTTTGCCAGAGTATCTGTCATTAAATCCTTGTACCGGAATCCACTAAGTTCCACATTTTGTGGTTTCCCAGGGTAAATAGTTTTTGAAGGCAGTCCCAGATCAATCTGAAGCTAATCTGGACAAATCAATTTGCTAGGTAACCGACAAAGACTATTGAGTCATTTTGAAAGTTCATCAGGCCAGTAATAAACGTTTTACTTCACTCATAATTCGTGGATTCTGATACCATTTTTCCTTATTCACTTATTCGCACTGTATAATTAATTTTAAAAATAAATACTTACATTTTTTTTTCCGGAAGAAAACAAAAATAATTTTTTTGCAGAAATCTATACCTTTCAAGTGTCCTTTGACTACGTCTTTGTGACCATCCGTCAGAAGAAGTATCTCATGTTTATTTAAAGGCACTTCTTTTGATTTTGGCTTCACTCACTGGCGAACTGATTACATATTCAGCTTGGCTTTCTCCCTAATGTAAAAATGTTTTTTTCTTTCCTATGCTAACTAATAATAAATGAGAAACGGGAAACGGATAATTTTTAAAGATATTCTTGTTAATGCTGGCTTCTATAAATATGAGAGGATGAATTTGAATACAACGAATATTTGCATGAATTTTGAAAATCGTAACAGGTTTGGAAAATGTGAATATATAATTGTAGGTAGAGAGAGTTTTCACACGTATTCCATTGAAGACCAGAGCAAGCCACTGCAGTGTTGGAAAAAAACCCGGTTTTTTGTCTTCAATATATTTTATTTGAAAAGCCCACTTTTTCAAGAAACCCAGGGGTTTTTTTGAGTGGGTGTCACCCAAAAAAAGAACCAGTGGGCTTTCTTGGGTTATCCAATAAACATCCAACTGAGATTATATAGTATTAAGAATTTATATTTCATTTAAAATGAAAAAGATTTATATTACAATACTAACTATATTTATAAGGTGAGCGACCCGAGTACCATGTCATGTGGCTCAGGTTCATATCAGGAAATTGATTGCAATAAAATATTATTTTGTGATATGTATGTGTCAATACGTCTATGCTGAATATCGAGAAATGGGTAATGATGTGTAAGCAGCATGTGTCGATTAGCTAACAGGAAATACCTACGTTTTTGCTATTCTCGATATTCAAGGAATATAATTGAGTAGTAATAAAGTTAAATTGAACAATAGAATTGAACACAGCACTATTAAGCTAGTCATAATTCCTCGACATTAAACAGACATGATAATATTGATAATGCGCCACTCTATAGAGGAATGAAAATATCAGCTCATACTTAATTTTAAGGAGCCCTCACTTCGCGCGTACCACCTCAGCCTCTTGGGCTTATTGTTGATCCTCCTAGTATTCTGGCTACAGCTACAGCCAGTCCGTTCCCTGCATTAGCTCATTCAGGTTCTAAGCTGGTTGGTTGTAGAAGTGTCCTGGAGTCATTTGGGTATACTTTACAGTTTCTGCCTCCTATTGTACAGCGTCTCACAGTTGCATAATATATGCAGAGCTGTTTCGGCTTCCTTTTTGCATCTTCTGCATGTAAGGTCTCTGTTCAACAGCACTATTTTGTTCAGGTGCTCCTTTGTGGAAAAGTGTACCGTAAGTAGCCCCGCTATGGAGCAATTTTTTTGCTACTTTTTCTGATGGTTTTTCCATGAATTTCTTCCCATGTGTTTGCTTAGTCTAGTCGTATTATTCCAGTGTTTATTGTGTTGTTCTCTTACCCACCCTTCTAACCATGACCTAGTTGAGCACCTGGTAATGCCCACAGCTGGTTCGGGTCCGTTCAGCAAAGTTAACGATCCTGCTCTTGCATACTTTATCTACTGTCAAATATTTTTCCGTGATTGAGTTTAATGGAAAAAATATCTAAAGTCTCCGTTGTTTTGAAAAAACTTTTTCACTCCGAAAGTTTCATCCTTGAACCAATGAAGAAGGAGAAAAAAATTGATAGCAATATTCATGTGATGTAGGTTTAAATATAATGTAATAGTAAGCTAGTGTCTTTGGCAATCCATTCCTAATTTTGACTAGAGTTGGTTGGTTGTTGGTTGGCTGATGTTGCTGGTAGTAACAAGCTCAAAAGCAATGAAGGGAAATGGGATAGGAGTGTACGGGCCAGGAAGTCTGAAAGCTTGGAAAAAACGTTAACTATTTTTTAAGCGAATTCACACCTAAAGTGTACCTTAAACGACTTGGAAGAGAGAAAGCATAATTGTGCGCGGTCATCTACAAGAAAAATATGAGAGAAACAGCTTGAAAAAGAGAGAAAAAATGATTGTAGGCGGTCATCGAGGCATGTACTTAGTTCCAGAGGCCGAATGTTGATTGCTTCCCTATAGTATACTTCAACCGCCGTTGCCAGAAGCGCATATTAATTTGTACAAATGATATTTTTGTCTCGTTATCGTTAACTTTTTTGCGAAGTAGGTAAAACTGAACACTTTCATCATTTTTTCTGTGAAATACACTGTTGCCGGATGAAAGTGTTAAGTTTTACCTATTTCGCAAAAGTTAACGATAACGAGACAAAAATATCATTTGTACAAATTAATATGCGTGTCTGACAACAGCGGTTGAATTAGGGGAGGGCAATCAACAGTCGGCTTCTGGCCTCTGGAACTAAGTACCTATACGTGCCTCGATGACCGCGCACAATTATTCTTCCCCTCTCTTTCAAGCTGTTTCTCTTATATTTTTCCTGTCGTACTTGTGTAGACCGCATATTTCGATAAGCTTTCTTGCAATTTGTAGAAGATAAAAGATTATCATAATGTCGGATAGTCAAGCAGACATTGAAGCACTGAACCAGGTACAAAATGGTATGGAAAAGTCTAGGCATGCGCAATAAACTGGGCGAGCACAGTATAATACCTCACTGTGGATTTCAGGACACACTGGAAAACAAGTGTACAACTAGTCTAAATCAGCAATTTTGCGCACTTGTTACGCAATATACTATTGGTATACGTTGATACGTTTTTTATACTTTCAAAAGATAATAAGAATAAGAAGAAGATAATAAAATGTCAAAGATTAGGAGAAAGGGACTTATAATATAGTGCTGTTTATGTGTTGGGTTTTTCAACTAGTCGGGCTCCGATACAAGTGAACAAAATGATAAAAACTAATGATTAAAATAAAAATGTATTTAATGGATAACATTGTAAATGCTTGGAAATGAACTGTACAAATTTGGCTTTTTCATCGATTTCAATGACTTTTGGGCATAAATACTAATAAGATGCGGGGTCGAAAGTGAATATTTTTAGACTGTCATTGTAATTATAATTCCATAAAAGTTTACGACAATTTTAATACTCTCTCCTTATAGCAAACATGTCAAAGTGAGACTATAACCGTGACAAATATTGAATATGCAGGACCAGGATTTCAAGTATTTGGGCAAGACCAAAACTAAAAGCGGATAAGTAAGACTGATTTTATTAAAAAAAGTAACTCTCATTGGGGATTTTTATCAAAATGGGGCCAATCTTGTATAATTTTGTATAAGAGTTTTCCTGGGCACAACGTAGCACTTCCCTGTAGATGACCTATTAGGTGATAATCATTCGTTATTTTCCCAGTATTCTTAGCACAATTGATCAGCTGCTCTAAAGCTTCAACTTGAGGATTTTGTGGGACATCAACTGAAAACAAAAGAATTTATGATAGCCGTTTCAACAGTAATAGTTAAAATTGCGATAAGTAAATGGATTATGCTAGACCATTCTTTGACGTTTGACAATAATAATTCACGAAAAATCCTTATTAGCCTTGAACAGACAGCGTGTTATATCGAGGCTAGTACTAGAGTGCCACCAAGATTTAGCTAACGCCTCGACAGATAACAATATTATCCTGAGGTGGGTTAAAGGGCACGACAGGAGTAAAGGAAATCGCATTGCCGATTCTTTAGCCAGGGAAGCCGCTGGACTAAAAATTCTTGGACCCAGTGACACCTACGGCCTAACGACTTCGACAATTGCGGACCTAACCAAACGGTACACCCATGCTCAATCCCTTGAGAGATAGGAGGGAATCAAAGGATGCAGTTTTGCCAGGATCACCCTGGGCGACCCTGGGAAGATGGCGCCGAAGAAATACTTGGCGATGACTAGGAAAAACCTACGTATAACAGTGGGATTCCTGACTGGCCACTGTCAACTAAGGAAACACCTCCATACTATGGGGCTAGTGGACACACCTCTATGCAGGATGTGTGAACAGGAAGATGAGACTGTCAGGCATGTCCTATGCGAGTGTCCGGAGTTATCGTCAATAAGAGAGTGTGTTCGGTGAGTCTTGGCCTACACCTGCCGATATAAAGGAGATGTCTCCTGGTGACTTGTTCACCTTCCTGAGAAGGACAGGATGGACGATGACCTAGGAGAACAACTCCTCGGGAGGATGTACAATGGGTCATATGTGGCCTAAGTGCTGTGAGCCTACACTCACCCTCCCTACTCTACAGATACAGATTCACGAAAGATCCTTATTCTAGCCTCAATAATGAGGGTTATCTTCAAAGGGTTGCATATAACAGTAGGGTTGGCGTCTGTCAAAAATCTCAAATGTCGAAATTAATTGTCATGTTCAGTAAACCTAAGACCTGACGCATGAGTTTCAGACCACTCCGTTTAAAGCCTCCAACTAAATTTTTTGAGTTGATGAATTCACTAGCCTCTAAAACCTTTGGACTACCACGTCACACGTCGTCATTTCTACATTAAACGTCCTATATCTCAAGAATATGAACATTACAAAGACGTTCTTAGCCTGAAGAATAAATTGATCTTTGGAAATGAATGGATGCAATAATGGTCTCAACTACTTCCTCCATAAAGTGCAAAAACAATTTTTTCAATGCACCTGAAGCTTCACCGGAATCTGTCAGCATTTTGCGATTTTATACTCGTGTTTCTAAACCTTAATCGGAAATTCAATGTGAGGCTGTGACCCTCATTCATGAGTGGAAAAAAATGTAGTAATTAATGATTATGAAAAGAGATGAGTATACCTTCAAAATTTCCCAATAAACAAATTCCGATACTCCTAGCATTATATTTGATAACATGTGCACCATGAATACCCCATCCTCTGCCTTCGTATATACTTCCATCACCTCCAATCTGAAAATTAAATTATTCACAGAGGTGTGCTAATAGTTGTGATCAAAAAATGAGTTTGAGATAACGCCCAAAATTTCTGTGAAAATAATACAGGCTGCATCAAATAAGCCGATATGAAATACAGGATGATCCATTAAAAAAAATTGTGAAACAAATCACTCGAATTTGGGCTCGCCCTATATACGGTTTCTTTGATTTAAAATCAATTCGATTGATTTGTAGTACTAGACGACTATCATAGACGTATGACTATGAAAGATTAATTCCAAATTGTGCAGTTTGAAATATACAGGACGTTGAAGTCATTACGATTCACAGGAACAAGTGGTCAGAACGTTTTAAATACGCTGTATAACCCATTATAATATTATATCATTGTAATAGCGAAGTCAAGCAGAATTCAAATTTGAAGAGAAATACAAGTTGTCCCATATGGAAAAATATAACATTGATCTGGCACGGCGTTCTGGAACACGCTGTACAATTGCGACAATCACACTAATGAATCACCCTCTATAACGCGTGTTCCGAATTTGATAGTTTTGGAAATTATTTCAAATATTGGAGGGAAAAAATTCATTTGAGATGTCATGATTTTTTTTATTTTACTAGACATGGTCCAAGATGATCTTGAGTAAGAAGTTAAATTTTTGTGATATATTAGGTCGATTTTCCAAAATTTTGGGAAAAGTGAATATACAGGATAGTTCATAAGGACTTCACAGCCTGTAGGTGGGCCAGATTTCAATCCAGTCTGCTACTACTACCACTATTGATTTAAAAAGTGGAGGAATTCATGAATAACTTTTCAATATGTAAGAAAATTCCTTATATTTTCTAAACCTTGTTTTTATTCACCCGTTCTATCATGGCGAGTGCTGATAGATATTACACTGACATACTTGTTAATGTATGACAGTAGAAAAATATTATGTCATAATTTCATTGTGAAAATTTATATTATTTGTAATTGGAGAAAAGACTAGAATAATAGACATTTAATGTCGTTTCTCTTTTTACAGGTAAGATTTTGTTAATGATTATGTTTGTAATAAAAAAATAAAAGCTCTTTTTACAGGAGAAACTCAATAGTGTCTTTATTCAGTAGAAGATCATATTATCTTACAAAACGACATTATCGTCTAAAATAATTTAGAAATATGGAAAAGCTTTGTTTTGAATTTACGGTTAAAGCTGCTGAAGATGTTAAAACCAATTTGATATGCCTAGTATCCATTACTACTCCAGAGGGCAGAACTTATAGTTTGCCAGAGCAATATCAACCAGTCCGACTTCATCCAGAATTGAAAAACACTCCAATTTTCATAAAAATCAGGAACTCGTTACAAAGAAGATACCAAACAAGAAAAGTATGGATACCTTTAACAGAAGAATTACAGAAAATATATATTTATGACGAAAATATCCAATTTCAAGATTACCTTTTGGAGGAAATAACAGAGGTTTCAAGATTTGGTGCTATCGAAACTGGTATCACAAACGAAGCACTAACAAAAATCCTAAATGTTATCGCTAAGGAAGATAATAGCATTAAAAAACCACAAAACTTGAAGAAATTGGCAGAAAAGTTTGTCATAGAAAATTTTAAAGGTAAAAGTGCCAATGTTATCCAGTGGATAAGCCATTTTGAAAAAGAATGTGAAAGATTAGAAATACAGAAAGACGCAGAGAAAATTGAGATTTTCAAATCATTTTTAGAGAGCTCTTGCTTAGATTGGTATAGCTCAATGCTTATAAAGTTTACAATAGACTCAAATTGGACAGACTGGAAAAAAAACTTCTGCGAAACATATGCAGATAAAGGATGGTCGCCAGTCAAATACGCAATAACATGAATGGTGCATTATTAGATTATGCACTGAGAAAAGAAAGAGTTTTATTGGAATACAATAAATCAATGGATAGTCGCACCTTGATAGATTCAATCGCAGTGGGTTTACCGGACTTTATGATAGACAGGATCGATAGAAAAAGTCTAACTAATACAGAAGATCTTTTCAATGAATTGAGAAGTCTAGAGCATTTGATTAAGAGAAAAACGGTAAAAGAGAAGAATAATAGTAGCATGAATATAAAAGAAAAAAAACCTTGTGAACTTTGTGAAAAGCTTAACAAAAAAAATCGTTTCCACTCTTAATCAGCATGTTGGTTTAAAACAAAAAATAACGAAGATAAGAAAAATGATACAATAAGATGTATTAACAATTCAGAATTGGAATGTGAATTGATAAAAGAAAATCCAAAAAACTAGATTTGCCACCATTGATTAAACTAAAAGTAATTCTTAACGATACTATAACCGTAAATGGAATTTATGATTCGGGATCAAACGTATCCTTGATAAATTCTAAGTTAATTAAAATGGAAAAAGAAAAAATAATTAATAACAAAAATATGAATTTGAAAACGATCAATGGTGTAAAGCAAACAGATGGACTAATATGTATAAAAGCAAAAATTTTTAATATAGAAAAAATGATACATGTCTTTGTAATAAACAGTGAAAATTTCAATTATGATTTCCTGATAGGCTTAGACTGTATAAGGAGTTTCAAATTAAGTCAAAATGATAAATTAGAAATAAACCAAAACACTACTTCGAATTTAACAAGTGAAGAAGTAACAAGAACCAACCATGATTTTGGAAGGGGGTATTATGAAGAGACACTAGAAATTGAACAAAATATAAGAAAAGTACGCATTTCCCAATAAATTATCCTGTATTCATTTTTTGAGTAGTTCCAAATAATGAATTTTCTCCAATATACTGTATGCTCACATAGTTGGTTTATGTTATCTTATCTTTAATAAATATTCGACGTATCAAAGGAATGGCGGAATTTCATCAAGAAGAATTTCTGAAAAGTGTTCAGAGATCTCATGTCAGTGATATATTATTAATACTCACCAAAAAGTTGTATCCTATATCCTCCCATTTGTTATTGATCATGTGATAGTTTTGAATACTTTTCACTATTTTCTTACATTCTGGTACTGTTTCACAGGATGGAGTTACTGAATGATGAACGACAATATAGGGTGGTGGATTTTCTCTTAAAGATTTGATTTCAACTGGTTCACTAGCATTCCAGTCCTTTCTTGAGTATACAGTCGGGCAAACATTGTCACCTTGAATGTGAAAAAAAACTTGGATTCATATTCATTTATCTAAGCCCTACTAGATCTTTTCAATAGTCAGCCCCTTTTTTGGCTTTACCCATTTATTCCGATATTACATTGGAGCTGATTCTCCAGAAGTTTCGCTCCTCAAAAGGGTGTTCGAGTCCTCTTTGCTCCTTCATTTGCTGTATTATTTCCTTCTTACCACAGTGGGGTGGCTTTATTGTTTTGGCCTAGTTCATTGAGTGTTCATAGGCATTCCCACACCATTTTTGAACTGATTCTAGTATATTAATGTCTTTAAAACATGCGCGAGTACCTACTCGAAATGGAGCAAGTGTTTCAGTATAATACCGAATGTTTGGCTAGAATAATGTGTTGCTATTGCCTATTGGTTAAAACTAAGTGTGGAAAAAATGATCTATAATCTCATTACGACATACACTACTTGTGCTAGTCCTCCTGCTTTGTTGATTGTTGTATTTCATGAAAAAAGAGCAAGATAATTGTGACATGTATGAAAGTTGAGTAATGAGCTGTACTTGATTTTAATATTATGTCTAAGATCCCGGTGGTACAAGCAGAGGATGAACTCCTTGGTGGCGAAATTGACAAAGCATCAAAAAATATCGGAAATGGCAGAACATAATGTGAAATGACTGGATAAGAAGATGAGAAGGACTGGTCAACTGGGAATTAAAAATGTCAAACAGAGTTTGAAATATATAATATTTTCACTTACCATGGAAAACTGTTTTTTTACATATCCATAATATTATCAAGAAAATGCAACCTAAAGAGACCAGAAAACTTAGAATAATAAGCAGTCTACGTTTTGTGGAACTATCCATTTTTTAACAAAAACAGAGTAGTCAACACTGAAAGTTATCGCAGCTGATAATGTTTTAACATTGAAATTAACACAATGCTAAACAATAGTTTATCCAGATTAGTCAGAAATTCTAAAAATGCATTTTTGTTTAGACAGTGAACCCCCATATACAGTGTGTAACAGCCAAATGTGATAAATTCGTTATTTAGGTTGAGGCTGGTTTATAGCCAACGAAGAGTGCGTAATATACAATTTCTTAGTAAGAATCTCAAAATTTATGTGTAACTTGTTACCGTTTACCTAACGAACAGTATTAAATGTCTAATACACAATGTATGAAACTTCCTCTTTATTCATTGGAAATAACGTTAATAGCGCAAGTGCGCATGCGTGACCACTTTACTTCTTCTTTTTCATAGTTGAGATGAGCATAGCATTAAAATGTTTCAGTTTCATAATTATTGTGAAGGTGAATCACGTGAGAGTTACAAAAGAATTTGGTGTTTGACAGTTTTTAAAAAATCATCACTACTACAAAACCAATGCAATGTTCGGCAGTACTTTCTTTTCAATATTTTTCAATCGTAGAATGAAGACGCTTTTTATGGGTAGGTATGTGAAATAGTATATTATTAAACGAGCAATTTATGATAGCCATTATTCACGATGGGTGACGTTTGCGTCCGGAGCCGCAGGCGAAGAGCGCAAGTCAGCCGATTGAATATTGTCTATAAATTGTGAGTAGAATACTATAATTTGTCCACGACCCTCAATTTCTTTATTGAATAAAAGTCAGTAACGATCATTTGGTATTACTAATCTCAAAATGTTGTGGTAGCTACATAAAATAAATTGACATATATAGAGATGGGCGATACTTTCAAATTCATAATTTCTTCCAGTTCAGTTTTCGATTATTGTAGCGAATTTCGATGATATTATTTCATTTTCACTCAATTGTTGCAATGAACTTAATAACGATTATTTTTTTCACTTGTCAAAATCTGACATTTTGGTGGTTTTAACCAATAGCAATACATTATTCTAGCCAATCATTCGGTATTATACTGATAATTATGCTTCCTCATCGATAAAACCTTGTTTACATCGAAACGTCAAAATTTTACTTTGAATTTGTCATTATTGACAACTAAAAGCGCTTTCAAAAATCCTTTTAAATTGTTGAAAAAAATAATCTTCCCAAATACAACTCGCTCTTCAAATTTTATCACATAATTTTTTATTTTCATCACTCAAACTTGTTTATTTGAGGCAAAAACATTCAAACAAACCGAATTTAGATAAAATCACTCCTCCTTACGGAGTCGTGATTTTATCAAATCGGTTTGTTTTCATATTTTTGCCAAATAAACAAGTTTTCGTGGAAAAGAAAAAATTATCGATAAAATTTGAAGCACTCGTGGTATTACCTTTGATAACATTTTCCAAATAGAGAATGAAAAAAATTGTTAGTAGTAATACTATTTGTGAAATATCTTGACCACTAGTAGAACAAAGTTCCCTTAACTCGTCAATAATTAATAACTATGAAACTGATCATAGTAGGAAACTGAATTTTTGGGAAAGGGTTGAGTATAGAATACTGAATATATTAATAAAGGGATTTCACCAGGTTGATCGTGAATTACAGGGTGATTTCTGAAATTTTGTCTTTTTCATCATCGAAAATTTTCATGATCACCCTATATATCCCTACGGAATCATGTTTATACGGCATCAGCTATCCTCGGAGGATGATAGTTCACTTGAATATACAGGATGTGTACGAAATAACCGGCCATGTATTTCACCAATTTTTCAAATCACCCTGTACGAAATGTATGAATTGTGATTAATGATAATTTCAACAATATTTCACATCGAATTTTGAGACATTACAAAAATGTTTTCATTTCTCACTCTGTACATAATGATATTCTGCACTATCTGAATGATATTTACTAATATGAAGGTACTTTGGTGATAAGAGCGAAAAAAAATGCAGTTGGCTGCACTTTCAAATCCCGAAGAAATAATTAAATAAAATTGATTGATTTATAACTTGAACGCACTATATTCCAATATCTATCCATCAACGAACTTTGCTATTCTGCACGTTCAAACAGTACATCGAATACTACAATATACTAAAAATTCAGATAATTTCACCGAGAACCATTTCACCCAAAAAAATGCGGGGTTCTTTATTCTCTTTGACTTTTACACTCTGTATATGTGGTTTTTACTAAAAGTTGTTCATTTACAATGTGACTAATGGGATATTTAAACAAGATAAATTAATATCACACTTATCAGTAGACGTTTGTAAACAAATACAAGTAGGTTCCATGAAATTAGTGTTATGGTGGATTAAACGGTTTTAGTGTGAAATACAACATGGAAAAATTACAGCACAGCAAGTTGTAAACTCAAGCCCATTCAACAATCCAGTACGTGCCTATACACTTTGTTATTTATAAGATGCAACACAGGGATTACTTTACAAAACTGTCAAACGCGAAATAAATGAAAAATAATAACAGATTTGGAAAAGTCGTTGAAAAATGAGTTCAAATGCACTGTAAACTTCCTTAAATTCGGTCTGGCTTGATGAAAAAATATATGATTATGTTTAAAAAAGTTGTACACCCTTCACTGAAACACCACAGAGGGGAATCGAACCGCGATACTTCACGTTCAACTTTCAAATTTCCCGTGCTTCGTGCAAGACGGGTTGCTCTCACCTACGCGGTTAGAAGTATTCGAAAGGGGTATAGAAATGTAACTCGACTTTTTTGACCATAACTATCTATTTTTTTATTAAACCAGAGCGAATTTGAGAAAATTGAAATTGCATCTGAATTTATTTATATTCAATCTTTCTTAATCTGTTATACTTTTTCATGAACGGTGTTTTGCCTAAAAGTTAGCTCGCGTTTGACAGTTTTGTACAGGAATTCCTATGTCGCATCTTATGGATAACACAGTGTATATGCAACAGCTAAATAAAAAAATGTTACTTTACAAGGTTAACTCAAAAAGTGTATCAAAACCGTTTCTTTTATTTTTGTTATCTTTTGGAAAATGGAACCAATATTTTTGTATGGTTGAAATAATATAATATATCATTTAATAGTTATTTGTTTAACTAGGCAGCAAAGTAGTAGATTGACTGCCCAGGTTGAATTCAACCTCGGCATTCAATTAACTTTGCTTCCGAATTGAACATATAATTTTGTATCCGATTGCTTAAAATTATATAGGAGGATATTGTATTTGCAAATTATTACCATTCCCACAATCTCCTAATTTTTCCTGTAGTGTTCAATTAAAATAAAATTTGATAGAAATCGCAGTTGTTGGAATGGTTGGCTGCTATGGAAATGTCCATAATAATTATAGTTTGACAATTCATGAAATTCCTGACAGTTGTGCGAAAAAATATCGGTATATTTAAATTATTATAATATAATGGACAGTGTAGTAATTTTACCATCAATGTTAATAACAACTAAACATATGTTTTTAAATTCTTGTTAAAAGTGTTTTGACACCGAGCTAAATAATACAATTTTAAAGTTTGAGACTGCATAGAACTGTCAATTTTTTTCAAGCAGTATTTTCATGCTACTTTTCTGAGCAATGTAGTTGATCTTCCCTATTTTCATTAATATTTATTTGGGTCAAGTTTCGTTTAGCCGAAATCTGTTGAAAGAGAAAAAAAAATTTGTTTGTCATTCAGGTACCTCAGGGAGTATATTACTGAAAAAAATTTGCCGAGGAAATGCGCTGTAGCAATGGGTGTTTGAATGGGGTTTAGAAGTAACGAGATGAGATACATGAAAAATTAATGCTATTTTATATTGTAGACTTATTTTTAAGCACCGATATGAAAATGAAAATGCGCGGAAATGTCAGTGGTCCTCTTCTCAACCTTTGACACAGATCAATGAATAATATCTATTCTTATCAACTTAATATCGCTGAAGATTTCCCATTATACCACCCTTATGATAAATTACCGCGGAAAAAGATATGAAGAAAATTAAACCACAATATTTTTGAATTCTTTATTTCAACGTTTCGGTAGCGTTCCAGCTACCGTTTTCAAGAAAAAATAAGTAAAAATTGATTTTTATTCCTAACTGACACAACGGAAAAAATTTGACAACTAGACAATCAAAAATATTTTGAAGTTTAAGACTGCAAAATTTTGTTATCAAATTTTTATTAAGGTCCATTCATAGTAGATCATATCCCCGGTAAAATGTCAAATGAAATATTTCATTTTATGACATTCCAACGATATGATAGTCTACTAGAAATGGAATCCAGTGAAGTGCACGTTCCAGGAACGGTTTTTAAATTGGGATAGCGCGTTTTTTCGCTTATATTGGAAATGTTGTTAATAAAACGCGATTCTTGATACTTTTTTTGTTTATGAATATTTAAGTTTTCAAAATATGTATGTATACTCAGTTTTGTGATTTTATGTATCGAATTGTGTATCGATTAACAACTATTCAAATTATAAATCATAAGAAAACCTGGATAAAAACTTATGATGCTATCCTGATAAAGCAGGTAATTGATTATTGGAAATTTCTCTTTCTAACATTGGTAACCAAATTTGACTACATTCGGCTGAAATACTAGCTACAGTTGGTTCGTTGGATCTTTTCCCATGCGTCATCATTAATATACAAACGCAATACATCAATACATTAAATAACACGTAGGTCGTAGTTGTGAACAAAGTCTTTGGTCTGTCAACGACGTCAACGTACAGATTCGCGTTTAACCTATCGCCGACTTTCATCATATGGCTATCTCTGTTTGTTATATTACGCTGTAATGGAACAAACGGTTTCATTTCGGGGGTTAAGATTCTGTGAGTAGGAAAGAGACGTAATACAAAAAGTAGTTTGTGAATCATTTCATACATGGGAAAAGATTCAGCGAACAGACTGTACACATTTATCTGCATTTAGTTGTATTAAAGCACTTTCTTTGATTTTTCGTCTTTTATTATTGGGTTCTTTTAATATTATTTTTGATGAATCCCATTGAATTTGATGACCCTCTTCCCAAGCATGTTTACAAATAGCTGACTTAAAGAATTCCCTATCTTTAATACAACTAAATGCAGATAAATGTGTAGCTAGTATTTCAGCCGAATGTAGTCAAATTTGGTTACCAATGTTAGAAAGAGAAATTTCCAATAATCAATTACCTGCTTTATCAGGATAGCATCATAAGTTTTTATCCAGGTTTTCTTATGATTTATAATTTGAATAGTTGTTAATCGATACACAATTCAATACATAAAATCACAAAACTGAGTATACATACATATTTTGAAAACTTAAATATTCATAAACAAAAAAAGTATCAAGAATCGCGTTTTATTAACAACATTTCCAATATAAGCGAAAAAACGCGCTATCCCAATTTAAAAACCGTTCCTGGAACGTGCACTTCACTGGATTCCATTTCTAGTAGACTATCATATCGTTGGAATGTCATAAAATGAAATATTTCATTTGACATTTTACCGGGGATATGATCTACTATGAATGGACCTTAATAAAAATTTGATAACAAAATTTTGCAGTCTTAAACTTCAAAATATTTTTGATTGTCTAGTTGTCAAATTTTTTCCGTTGTGTCAGTTAGGAATAAAAATCAATTTTTACTTATTTTTTCTTGAAAACGGTAGCTGGAACGCTACCGAAATGTTGAAATAAAGAATTCAAAAATATTGTGGTTTAATTTCCCAAGAAATTAAAAAAAGAATGAATAATATACCACAAGGAACATACAGAAGATATATGAAGAAAAGTTATAGCAAATTATTAATCAAACAAAAATATGTAGTTTTCATCTTTCTATCACATTTCGGCTTTTCTAAACCCGGAAAAATCAATGGAAATTATTGTGATAAATAGTTATTTATGCAACAAGTGCAAAAAGTGAGTGTTTTTTGCAAGAGTTGCATACAATATTTTTTCTAAATTCATGCAAAAACTGGAAAATTAGAACATAAATATGTTAAGAACATAATAAAACTCAACCCGTTCTTCTTTTTTGTATCTTTATGGCCTCCACCTTATCAGTACTCAATCATAGCTGGTTTTCGCCTTGACCATCTAAATTTTAAATAATTAAAGATTTTTGCAATAATTGTAACTCGTTGAGACTAAGTAGTAAGATATACATATATTATTGTTGTATTGAAGCAGGATCAGATACTTGCTATGGATTTTTATTTAATTTAAATGTTTATGTTTGTCATTAATCATCACAAAACTGACACAAGAATGACAGATGAGTGCAATAAAGTACCACTTTTTCCATTGAATGTGGTGCACAAAAGTGTTGTTTTTTGCATGAATGTAGAAAAAATACATTTTCGAATAAAAATTAGATCGGGTCGTTATATTAAATGTTTTTGCATCATTCTATAATGAAAAAAATATTAAAAACACCGTAAAGTTTCGAATTTCAGTAGTTATAAATAGAAAAATGGAAAATTCGAGTTTTCTTAGAAACGAAAAATTTCCGCGGCAAAAATCAAATTATGTACCTAGTGCTAGCTTTCTTATATAGAAACATCCTATAAGCCAATATTCTATGTAACTGATTTCGGCTGAACGAAACTTGAGCCATTTATTTTGTCTAGTATCTTCCTGTCTTAGTATAAATTAATTATAAATAAATATCAAGGTAACTTTGATATGTTATAAAATATATGATTTAACTTACAGTTTATGAAATGTAGACAAAATAGTCCTATGAATATAAACGACACTTCAACAGAGTTCATGATTACTATTCAGTTCACTATAAATTTGTGTTAACAAGATTTCGATTGGAATTCCCCTTTTTTCTCCTCAAGGTCAGGTCGTCGATACATTACTGCAATTGGAATAATTTTGGTTAAGGTTAACCCCGATAAAAAAAAATTATATTCACACGTAACTTTGATAATATAAGTGGAATTATAATTATACATGGTGTTTACAAAAAAGTTCGTAAGGATATTGTACCTAAGAAATTGTGATAATGGATTTTTTTTTCTAAGAGAACTTTCCTACCACTTTCAACCTATTTTGGCGAATATTGTACTACAACAACGATAGCCTACAATTCCATAATTAGTACATTGTTTACCGGGTAGGAAAAGCTTAACATTCCTGGACGACTGTGAAGATTGCTAAGTCGAGGCGCAAGCCGAGACTTAGCAACACAGAGTCCAGGAATGTGGCTTTTCCTACGAGGTAAACATACTATTTTTCCGCAAATCGTTTAAAATTCGACAGATATTGATTGATTTAAAAAAAAAACGCGATAATTTTATTCCCAAATAAATGGTACTTTGATATTCCTAATAAAATTACTTGGGTTACTATGGAAACGTATTGAGGTTGAATTGTCAAACTTGACGCTTATAAATTTAATTGCTGGTGTTCTCGAAAGTAAAATGATAAGTGATGATGAAATTTCCATTCCTGGGACTCCTCCAGAGCTGGTTGAGGCAGTGAATACTGCTTCATTAGAATTATTGCCAAAGAAATCAAGAGAAAAGTACGAAAATGCATACAGACGTTTTATGGATTATGTAGAACACTAACAACTGTACGGAAATATCATTTCCTCACAGTAAGGAAGTCCTGACTTTTTCTTCAAGAAATTTTGACAGGAATGTCAAAATTTCCTAGCGATTTGCGGAAAAAATATTTTTTCGGCAACCGTCGGGAATGTACCCACTTCCCGGACGCTTTTTCTTTGAGAAAGTAGCGTCATTGCCATAGCAACGAAATGAAAGGTGACAGTTTATATGAAATTAGTTGTCAGAAGTTTGCAAGTTAAGAGTTAAAATGTATAATAAAGAAATGTGATGTCTCAATGATTTGTTATAGTGCATGGCTGCTGAAAAAATATTATGTGCAACACGCCCGAAAATATTTCTTTGGAACTCACAGAATTTTATGTATTCGTCCAAAAAAAGCGTATTTTCCAGCTTTGGTAGGTAAATTACCATTGCTTCCAATTATCGACAAAAGTAATTATAAATATAGTATAATGTATACAGGGTGTCCCAGGAGTTCGTAACAAAAACTTGTTGAAAATATTACTAATTTCCATTTGTATTACTAGGGAGGAAAATGCCACTTTTCCTCCAGTGAACATCCAAGGGAGGAAAAGGCACTTTACTCCCATGTGATACATATGATTTTTCCTCCTACCCACTTTTTTTCGAAAATTTATTCACGACACAAATAGGTAACGAATATAATTCAGCCCATTGCTTATATTGTGTATATTGTTTTTCATACCTATCTTTAGATTTTTGTGATAGTAAGGTTAATGACGCTATGTTAGCTTGTGCCTTAATATTAGGTGGTGTATTTGGAAATTCAAAATCACTTGAATCGCTCTCCATTTTTCAAAAATTCAACTAAGTTTAATGAATGTAGCGACTTTGCACCTCAAAAGTCAATCGCCGTGTTTACTGTCAGTGAGCCACAGCATACTATACTTTTCTTATTCTGAACTCAAAAAACGTATACCTACCTATCTAAGATTCCTGAAGTTGAAATTTGTATTGAAGAACTACGTTGAAGTACCATTAATGTTTGATTTTTAACAAAAAACAGGATATACAGAATGTTCTAGAAATTATGGAAACAATATGAATATAATGAATTCACAAGTTTTATCGTTTACAACTTACTTGAAATGAGAGGGAGGAAAAATACTTTCATCCCTGATTTGAGGGAGGAAAGTGTGTACTTTCTATAGGGGTAGGAGGAAAAAACCATTTTCAATTCCCAACTTTAGAGCCCTATGGTTCGTTAAAGAAGAGCGTAAAGAAAAAAAATTATATATAAAATACCATCATCATTTTTAGTCTTCCTAACACCTCCCAAGTTTTTGGTACGAACTCCTGGGGCACTCTGTATAGTATAATTATCAAAATACAATTACTAAAAAAATTAATCACATTAATTTTTAAGGTTTTAATATCTAATTGCGGGCAAATCTAAATGAAAATAAGTTACGGAAGAGTTTCTCTTTCTGCTGCTTATTTCCTAGATTTTTCCGATCAGTTGTATCCAAAGTGACATTTTCCGCGTTTCGTCTTAACAGGCTTGTCGTGAAAAATCCTCTTTCATTAACTGCCATCAAGAAGATGGGGGCAGAGGAGTTGCCAAGGAGGCAAAAAATCGCTTGACAAAGGAGTACAACTATTTTTGCTCAAGGCTAAATAAACGTAAAAATATTTGTTAAGAGATGAACAAAAAGTATTCATCAAATCATTATCTGATCATCACTTATCTCAGGTCAGTTTATAATATTTTTAAAGGTAACACATTATTTGCTTGGTTTTTAGATATGATCATGGATATTAATATTATATAAAAATATTTATGGGATTTATAAGAATAACAGCACTTTTTCCACTTTTCAAGTTATCAGTAGGTGACAATAAAAATGTATAAAAATAATTATCAACATCCGTTTGTTATGTCCGCTACCTGTACCCGTTTATTAATAGATTACAAGACTAGTGCTGAAGCCTTTTATCATTTCAGTTTGAATTCAGGTTACAAAAAAGATCTATTCAAAAAAATCATCGGTGATCTTTCCAAGGATACCTCAACAGACAGGGAATATACGATAGGAGAGACACATGGAACAATGAGTAGTATTATTTGCCTCACACTATTCTGAGGATTATGGACCAGGGAGCATCTAGAGGTCTACAATGCATATCTTGAAATAAAACTAGTATAAGGTATGTGTAAGCATAATATCTTGCTGAATTCCTCAAAGGACATGCAAGAAGGGAAGAAGAATGGATGCGAGAAGGACAAAACATAGAAAGGAGGAGTAACGACCAGAAAAAAAGGAGAAGACAAGGAAATACGATATAGGGAGAAAAATGGACTTGTGAATGGTGGAAAAAAGAAGAAGATTAGAACGGCTTTACATTACACAAACATCAAAGCTAAAGGTTGGACAGGAGACCATTAAGAACAAAAACAAGAAAATTGATAATCTAGTTCAGGAAGACAAACCAAAAATGAATCAGTCAATTAAGGGATAATAATACCCAGACTTCCATTGAGATTGACGTCGTCTTCCTCTATTACTGCCAGATCCAATTCGAAGAAGTTCATTGAAGTCAAACTAACAAGACTCCAAGGCCACTTGCATTCAATGGCAAAGCGGCTTGGGAAACATGTCGACGCCAATTTGAAGCTGCGTACAAAACCAATGACACAGATGACGGTTTTATCAAGTGTCGTTTAGTGGGAGGCCAGCAACTGTTTTGCAGTTACTGCCACAAGACAAGTTCGATAATGCACTAAAACCAAGTATTCCAGTCTTACACATTGTCTTAATGTCTTTTCCTATGCACTGAAGGCTGAGGTGCCGAAGTCTCTAGGCTGACTTTTGGTGCCGAAATAATCAATCATGATCTACATGGTTGTAATTAACTCAATACTGTCCAAGCAATTCAACAAATAAAAATTTCATGCATTAAGCATTTGAGTTTCAGTTTCTAATAATCTCGAAAATAATTATTTGTCTTAAATAATTGATAAATGGAAACTGGGCAAAACTAATTTGAATCTACTTGGTAAGGAAGGCAATAATCACTTTTTAATCCAATTAGGTACTTGATGAGGTACTGTTAGCTCTTCTTGAGGCTGTGAAGCACACATATAGAGTGTAGTGAATATTTACGAGTGTTTCAATGTTCAACTTTTGGAAGATATTTTCTCCAAGTATAATATCGGAAATATTCTTTTTTACTTCTGCGCTACTGAAATTGTCTCTACATTGATCTGGATCTAATATACGCCGTTTATTTTTTAATTCGGGATTAGAGGGTGCAGTCAAATGCTTAAGGGTCTCTGAATACTGTAAAGAAAATTGATTAGTGATGGCGCAAATCAAGGAGATCCCTCTAATATTATTTTTTCCCTCGAGTTGGTTGTGATTTGGGTACCCTTGTAAACGATGCACGTCATATTGTAACTAATTGAATTATTTATGTCGCGTAATTGGTTGATTAACACAAAAAAAATCTAAGTTTACAAAAATTATTACTTTACGGAAAATTTGATGAAGGGTAGTTTTTTCATTAATTAATAAAAGAATATCATGAAATGGAGATATTCATTGTTTATCATCTTTTTGTGAATATTTGAACAATATTTTTATTAGTTTGGAATTTTTTATATACTGAATGGCTTCAAAGCTGAAAGTTTATTAGAATTTTATTCAATAAAAAGCACAAGTTGTTGAGGAAATTGGCAAAATATTGGCCTACCAATGAAAGGGCGAACAAACATTATATTTGGTTTGTAGATCATTAAATTTTTTTTATATAAAGATATTTGAAGAAATATTTAACTGAATTACTGGTGTCCTTAGTAAGCACATTCTTGAATACTGCACTTAAATAAATTCTGTCTTCTATGTCTGTAGAATTCAGGACAAGATGATGTGTTTCACGGTAAGAGAAGTATGACAATTCAATACATTCTGGTGCTGGTTCACTGTTGGTAAGGGGTGTGTGACCTATACGCAGGCGATTCAAGACAACTTGATCTCTTCGTTTGTCTATAGTATTGGTAGACAGAACTTAACTTGCGGCTTAACTTCTTTCAATTTTGATATTGTATAATTACATATTACTTGCCAAAAATTGATTATATTTTATTTGATTGTACTGGTTGTGTGGTCATTTTTTTCATACATTTTCTCCCTATCCCATATACAACCATAATAAGGCCCTCAGAACGATAACTTTTGTTGTATGTCGAGTTATTTTGGATTCTCTTACCATTAGTGTTAACCAAATGCAATTTTATCCCCAGTGAAGAAATCGTGAAATTTTCAAATTAATATTTACCTACCTATCAACCAAGAGTTTTTAAAATTCCTTAATCGAAAAAATTGTTAAACAATATTGACTCTACTCGTCTTTGCTGTTGGAAACTCCATTTATCAATAGTGTGAATTAGGTTTGAGATTCAATTAAAACTTCACAGTTCTATAAATAATTAATTGAATTTGGGAAGACACTGATCTTGAGCTTAGTTGAGTCGAGTACATTCATAATTGAATCAACACCTGACAAGCCCGAAACCTAATGTATGATAATGAATATATGATAAGAGCGAAGAGAATATTTACAGTCTGTCGAGATGAAGGTGCTCTTTTGGGAATCAAATTTCACTTAAAACAACCCTTTAAGGAAATGTGTCGCTTAAAGTGTAACTTTCGTATCATATTTGTATGAGAAATTCGAACTCTTGTATGTATATATAGGTGAGGGTAAGACTTGCTCAGATATATTTGATGCTTCAGTTATTATTAAACAGGGAATTTATTATGCGAATCTATTGAACATTAAGTAAAAATATTTAATATTCGAAAATATTGTTTCATATTACAAATATGAGAAGACTGATTGAATTATAAGTAATTTTGACCTCAAACGATACAAAAAGAACACAAACCTGACGTGAATGTATGTATGTATTTTTGTGGTAACATTAACTAAAAAATAAAATATTTATTGTGCCGCCTTACTTCTATTTAGTTTCTGAGGAGAGTCTCTTGAGTCCTATTCGACCGTCTTGCGGCATGTCCCAGGCTGTCTGATTTTCAAGAAATGAGAAGGTGGTTTTTTTTTAATGATTTTCTCTCTATTTGGTCTGTATCTTGTCCTTTCTGCAACACTTTCCACCACCATATGTAGAGGGGTGAAGTTTGGTTTTAAGGTTGAGTTTTCTTTTCTTGGTGAAGGCTATCAAGATAGTTTTAGTGGGGTTGATGCTAAGTCCCTCTTGCCTACATCAGCTATTTGTATAGTTCAGACCCTTTTGTACAATATCACAAGTTTTCGAACTTCCCCCTGGCTGTTATGACAATATCGTCGGCATATCTTTGACAGGATATTCCTAGACAGTTTCCCATAAAAACTCCCCAACTGTCACTGGGACTTATATCTACATGATATTCACAATTGTTTTTCTTCTTTTTAAGTTTCTTCTTTTTCTTCTTTTTAAGTTCTGCAGATAAAGGCAAAGCTCGCAATGTGTTGCTACGTGTATTACACATACTTTCTTCGACTTATTTTAAGTCCCGGGAAATAGCTGAAGCAAGATTTGGTGGAAAACCATTTGAAGCTAATTCTTCATGCAGCATGTTAGTTGGCATCTCATATTTTCCTTTTAACCACAGGAAACACTAAGAACTTGTCTTACAGCTTTTCCGAGGATTCGTGATTATGTTTGATTTTTATTGTTCCAACAAAATTATCCGATTCAAAAATGTTGTGAGCAAAAGACATTCAGGTCGTTTTATGCACCTCCAGGGAGTTCCATCAGTTAAAGATCGATATTCGGAGAAGTTATGATGTTCGTACTGTTTTTGGGTGTTTCCTATTAAAAGCACTTTTTTGTGGCGAATTTCGACCATCCTTAAAATTTATCAGATCTGGTGGTATCTGAAATAAAATTTTATAATGAAGAAAATGGGATAGTTGCAAATAAATTCCTATATCTTGGAAAAAATATGTTGTATCGGCTTTAAATTGAAATATCTACCATAAATGCTGTATTATTACAAGCGCAAAATTATGTTCACGCCTCATATTACTGTAACAAAATTATTATGATGAAAAATTGAGTACCCATGAATATTTACTAGGTGCAAAAGCTTGTAGCAGTAAAATACACTATAAACTAAAATGAAGGGCTACACTGAATGAATAAAATTGGTATATGGGTGATAAACTAGAATAACTTGATTATCCATATTATAATTATTAATAAATATATTCTGTTGAATAGAACACAGTATGCATTATCGATAGGTTGTAATAAGTATAAAGCCTATTATTATAGGTGGACTCATTTCCCTCCTATTTATAATGTGAGTTTTTCTTTTGAAGGATGATTTTTTTACTTTCCACTCTATAATATATTATCATTATTGTAGGTACATTTTTTTTAATATCACTCATCAAATTCACTCACGACCAACGAAACTTCTTGATAGTGGAGAAATACGCAAGTTTTTCTAAATGAGTTTCGTTAGATGTGATGAAATATTTTTTTCTATGACTGTTGAGAAATGGACCCTTTTTATGTAACATTTTTGTTGAGTAACTGGATGCATTACACAAAACAAGCCACGCCCCGTGTGTAATGATCCATTACACACGACTATCTGGCCAATCACCGTCAAATAATGCTATTACACACGACTATGTTCGGTGTTATGTTTGAATCAGACTCGCCATGAAATGTCATAATTTGACTTTGACAGTACCTATACCTACCTACCAAAGGTGATTTAGAGCTGACTTTTTATTAGAATGGATACAGAAAGTGAAAACGAATTCAACTGCTCAAATTTCACCATCAATATTGTGAGCAATAAATGAATTTTCATTGTAGCTTCCAAAATGGAATTGTTTGACATAAAGCATTAAGTTTATACAATAAAATATTCTCTAAATATCTCGTTCGTTTGAATTGATAGGTGAACACTCAGTCATAGAAAAAGTATAGTATTCTACTTTCGTGTAATGGCTATTACTCACTCGAATGATTACGACGTTCGCCTGCGGCTCACGTCGCAAACTTCATTCTCATGAGTAATAGCCATCATTACACGCTCGTTGAATAATATACTATTTGTCGACCTATACAAAAAATGACACTTTACGTACTTATTACCAGATGCAAAATAGTCTATTTTTGACGTCATTTACTTTTCGTCTGCCAACGCCTTTACTTTTCGTCCGTTGTGGTAACTGTGGTTTTCTGTGATATTTACTGTTATTTTGTGTTGTCAAATCAATTATTTACGAAATTAGCTAAATTTTTCGTGTTAATAACATCGTGGAGTGAATATTGGTGTTCATAATAATCAAGGAAGAAGGAGCACCTGCATCTGAAATTGGAGTCCGTTGAACTATAGGGAAACACGAATTTTTTACTGATTTTGCAAAAAATCGATAGTACTCACCTATTTTGAGAATAATCCGTCAAAAAATATGCGGGTTATACATATTTTGCTGAGAAAAATCCAAAAAAAGATTTTTTTTCGCCACGGCATTTGCCTCGCCCTCAAACGATTTCCAATACTTTGTAATTTATTCGATTTGGAATATCTCTTTTCTCGTCATATTTTGACAATATCAAAAAATCACCCTAATTTTTAATCAAAATTTCAGGATATCAGCTTTTTTCAAAAAGTCCGTGATATTTTTGTTCGCTCAAATCTCTACTTTCTGATAGTGTGACTGAAAATAAACATTACTATAGTAAATTTTCTCAGAAAATGCAAAAAAATGAAAATCTCAAATTCGAAATTTTTTTTAATCACTATGTACAATTTCTTCTCAAAAAATGGGATTGCTGCAATCTTTCCCAGTCAAAAAGTTTACTCACCAAATTGGAATCACGTTCATGTCATGGAAAATCTCATAAAATTTGTATTCACATGTGAATCGTACTATTGAATTTAGATACTCCATTCTGATTACGTTATTCATCATAATATCCTCAAAAACGTTAATCTTGCTATTCATAAATACATTATCTGATCACTTATCCATCAGTTATTGTTTCTTTGATGGCATTTCTTCCTAGTTGGATTCAAACCTTCCCAACTCTAGTTGATCTTCGAAATCATCACCTTCTCCGTCTCCAATGTTACTTCCAGTCTGCATTGATTTTTTATTCACAATTTCATCTGAATCATTCACATCCATGTATGTTTTTTTGCAGCAATCACATTTTTTCGATAAAATTGTACATGATGATTGAAAATTTCGAATTCGAGTTTTTTCCAATTTTTTTGCATTTTCTGAGAACATTTACTATAGTAATGCAAATTTTTCCACACTATCATAAAATAGAGATTCCAACGAACAAAAATCTTCGAGTGAAGCTGACGTTCCGACACGAGAATTCTCGATTGAAAATAAGGGTGATTTTTTGATATTAAATCAAAATAAGGTGAAAAAGGAAATATTTTAAATCAAATAAATTACAGTGGGTTTGGGACATTATAAGGTAAGTGTTCAGGAAATTTCGTGGGAAAAATACTTTTTTTGGAAAAGATAAAAATAAAAAATCGGAAACTTGGTTGTTTCAACTTTTCACATGAGTTTTGGGGTTACTCACAACTCCAACTTTTTTTCATAGGACTTGTAGCTTTGCTGGAAATCGAGATAAATTTTTTTACATCCTCAGGAACTCACCCACTCCCACATTCCTAGCTCAGATCGCCCGTAATTTATTTTTATTTTCGATTTCATAATATTCCCCCTTCCAATTGGTTTCATCCTATTTTTTTCTAACTTTTTACCATTTCTGAAGGTTTCGGAACTGGTGTACTATACAAAACGGTTCCGCTATTTCATTATTCGCAATACCCATATTAGATGTTGCTATCCCTTGCCAGCCTATTAAGGGACTCTTTTGCAATTTCATAGCAGTCCAGCCCCAGTTTATTAACTGGATAACTAAGAGCTCTAGGCAGTAAATAATGTTTGGCCAGTATATCCTCTTTTGATGTTTTTTCGAATACATCCTATAGGGGCATGTAACGACCAATGCTTAGAAAAATCCCTGCCCAGGTTCATTTATACCACGCCCATGGTTTGTAATGAACCAGAGGTGAACCAAATTATTTCTTCAGAATTACCTGATCGCATCACCTGTTCCCTAGATGGGTTGATGATGTTTAGTCCCTTTGTGAACATGTTCTCATTTGTAGCAAAGAGTCCTTCTCCAACATAGTTCGTAGATCATAAGTTTTCTGACTTTATTGCCTCCGCTCTCACAAAATATTCAAAATGGGAAAGACTAATGAAGATTTCTATTGATGCCGTCCCCGTGAAAATAAATGTTATAAACATAGTGTTGTAGCTAAGCCTTTTGTTATGCAGATTACTTTAGATCATTTAGTACGTCCCTGTATTACTATTCAGGGTTTCCAGGGCAAACTTGATATCTGGGCGTCCCGCGGGAAACACAAATATGGAATATTGCCAACATAAATTGATTCTAGATACGATCCCCAGTCTCCTCATTTAACACGTTTTCAAAATATGGGGTGCCAACTTATTATTTACTACCTCGAATTCAATACACTTCTGATATTAGCTTTCCCCTGCTGAACTCGACTCGGTGCTTTGAATATTATATCTGCTCGATGTATTTCGCACATATCAAGTGAAAACGAAAGGTCGCACTTTTTTGTTGTTTTTGTCACTTTTCTGTTTCATAAATGCAAGAACGTACTGGTTCCACATAACTCCTAATTCGTGGTTTATTTTGGACATTGTCCTTGGTCAAAAATTGTATTTCATCTTCACTAGCAGATGAAGAGGATTCTAGAAATTCTTCACAAAAAGTAAATAGACATTTGCTGCTATCAGCCATTTTTGCACTGTAGCTAATGCACCGATTCCTGGAGTCAGTGTCGATAAAGTTGCCCTAGGTGCGCACTGAGAGTAAACTAGACGTAGACAGAAAATGCCTGCACCAAAAAGATAACCAGAAAAGGATACACCCAAATAAAGGTGCAGCACTAGTGCAACAAGCAGAAAACGCTATCATAAGCTGCACATTATATAGATATTCTCCTCAAATTTGACTAGAAGTAATTTACAAGTACAGATACGTGATTTTTCATTGTCACCTAAATAGATATAACCACTTTTAATAATATTATCTGAAGAATAAAATCCTATTGTATGAAACTTATGTATTTCCTGAATGTTTCAAGTGAAAATAATGAATACTGTACGGGCTGATTGTTAATCTTCTGGCATAAACGCGGTAAATATCATCTTCCTTAATGAGACAAAACAAATGGCTCCGGTATTTTCTTGGTGGTGGCAATAGCAGCGGGTGGCGGGTAACGGGTATAAAGTGCTTCTTCATCGCTAATCCGACCTGCAAATATTCCCTGTGTATTTAGCAACCTGCAGCCCCTTTCTCATTAATTAGTGTAACTCCACCCGAGGGACCGAACCTCACCCCCTTCAGATCCACCCTTTCTTAAGGACCTGACTAAATATTAAGACACCTCTCCAGCAGCGGACTAAGTTTCAATGGAATATGTTAAAAAAGCATCGTGCAAATGGTTACAAGATATTATGGTAGTTATTTTTTTCCCAAATTGATACATTGTTCTTGTTTAGAGACGCATTAAGAAATAACGCAGAAAACGGTAAGCTGAACTTTGCAAGTTTTGCAGTAATATCCCCTGACAATTAATATACAATATTTTTTCAATTGACATTCTATACACAGAATGAGTTTTCAGAATGTATAAGGTTCTGAGGAACGTCTCTGAAACTAGTAGCTCCTTCAGTCCTATTTCCCGTCAAAATTTTAGGATATCTGTAGGCTTCAACGTAGGTACGTTACTGTGGTCTAGGATTCTGGAGTGCTGTGCAGTTGGAAAGTATGTGCATGGAGGTTTCTTCTTCCATGCCACAATATCTGCATTCTTCTTCCTCCACTATTTTGAGCTTTTTCGGGTCCCCATTCAGGCGACAATGTCCCGTTAGGATCCCTGTTGAAACTCTTAGCGCAGTCTTGCTTTGACTTATGCATTCATTTGATCTCCGTAGGTTGTAGGATGAATGTTTCTTCTCTCAGGCCACAATATCTGCATTCTTATTTCTTCACCTCTTCAGGTGCCCATTCAGGCGACACTGTCCCGTTAGGACAAATCTTCATCATATTTGAACTGAATTCAATAAATATCCGTGACGCGCTTCGCTAACAAAGTAGCTTTCTCAAACGAGTGGAGGTATAATGGGAAATTTTTGATTCAGACAGTGAATTAATACGGATTTTTACAGAGATATTGACAAAAGTATCATAATCTATATAGGTACATAAAAAATAAAAATCATCATCATTGTCTAGATATGGGTTTAACTAAAGTATTTAACCTGGAAATTTACCTGGAAATTCATGTACTACAATCTTACCGGAACCTTTTTAGGTAAAAAGGTTTGATGAGGGAGTATTATTGATATCTATTGGGTTATTAGGAATCTGTTTTTATTTATCTCAAGAGCGTCTGAAATATTCAATTTGAGGGATTAAGGTTCTCTATGCAAAATTTCAAAATTTGAATCGAACGTTTGTTAGTTTTTTAGAACTTCAGAGCTACACAGAACAGCAAACTTTAGATTCCGACCACTCAAAATATTTATTGGAAAATTATCTGTTGGTGCATATAGACCGAGAAGTAGATGTTTTTTGTAGGGAAACGGTGTTCTATTTGGAAAGTAATTTTAAAAATGTGCAAATTGTTATAATATTATGATACTACTATCTTGACATCTAGCCTTTAGGTTAGATGTTTGATTCCTGTTAGAAGAAGATCCATACTGGAGTACTAGACAGAGATCCAGGGAACTTGATATTTCGCAAACATATGTAATGAAAATTTTACATGGAAATAAATTTTATCCATATAAAATAAGATAATTTTATAGTTGCGAGATGATGATTTCGATAAACGTAAAGAGTTGGCAGACAAAATATTACAATAAAAACGTTGTTATGTTTTTCGATGAGGCTGCGTTTTTTCAATGTGAACATAATCGGCAAAATTGTAGATACCAGTCATGTAAAAATACTCGTTGGATGCGTGAATCCAACACCCAATATCCACAAAAACTCAATGTATGGACTGCAATAATTGGTCCCTTTTCCATTGAGGGATCCGGGTGAATAAGATTTATTTTGAAAATGTTTTATAGCTAAGTTGGGTCGGTTATTTCCAAATCCATATATTCTCAATAACAATTTGATGTAGAAATTTCATTATTCGAAACAGACAATCACAAGTCCAGTCGGGTTAGCATTTAAGAAGGATGTAAGAGCAGTAGGCGAGATTTTTGATAGAATTCCTCGAAAATATCATGGTTAATGATAATACGTTGCCTCCACTGGTTTTTAGGCAGTGCTAAATTCAGTTTATAATCCAAAACACCAAAAAATGGGCTTACCTTTTTACATGTGTTCGAATTTTATTTGAAAAGTATTCAATTTATCGTGCATATTTATACATAATATATAAAGTTATAGAGCATAAAATTTGCTATAAAATTAAGTGTAATATGTAAAAATTCCCATCCTTGCAGCCACGGCGGATGGATAGGTGAAGAAAATTTATGGAAACACAGCTGTATTTCAGAAGCAAAATACTAATGCAATGTAAATCATTATTTGTCTCATGATACGTTATTCATTCACGAACTCACTGCAACAAACACGGATTCGATTTCTCATTCAATTGCTGAGTAATCTAATTGTTAATAAAAGTTAGGTGGAAGAAATAGACATTTTTAGAATAAAGACATAATTGTTTGAAATTACAATATTGTTTTTACACTTACTAGAAGGTTACAGCTATTATATGCAATGATTATATAAACAATCTTTCCTACAACCACTATGCAAAACACGCTTTCCTACACAAATTTTTATACGCAAAGCAGGCCTTTTCTCAATTCTTTTGATAACCGTTGTAAAAGTAATGCGAAAAGTACACGCTATGGTACTTTTCCGCACCGAAATGTCAAACAAAGCTACCTATGACCTGTCAACTTTTTTTTTCAATTCAACTCAATTGAATTTCTTATTGGTGTACAATTTTTAAATTAAGACTAAAAGTAAGTAAAATATCTATATCATTATTTATTTTACCTACGACCCCCCCTGTAATCAGTCAATAACACACAGTCGGCGCTAATGTAATGACGTCTATTACGCACGGTAAAAAAAACGCACAGCTGTAAAGTAAATCGCACGGCTTCCCTAGCAACATCTTAGCAACTGTCAATAGACGTCGCCATTTTATTCAAAAATCTGACATAAGCCGTCAAAACATCAAACTTAGGTATAGGCTGCAATAGCGATTTGCGTAAGAACTGTCAAGAAACTTTTAAAACACTTTTTCATTGTCCTTATAACTTATTATAATAGTTTGTGTATTTTGTGGAAAGCTTTATTCAATTAAAAAATGTCGAGTGAAAGTGAGATGGATTTAATATTATCATGGAAATCGCAGAAATAGCCAAATATTGTTGATGTTGTTCAATTATTATCAATAATAAGAGTATAAATATATGTAGAAGTAGGTCGTAGGTAAAGTATAGTACGTAACTGGTGTTGTAGAGCATTTTACGCACTCACGGAATTACGCACTCGCCGCTACGCGGCATCGTGCGTAACTTTTCCATTCGTGCGTAAAATGCTTCTTACCACACACGTTACGTAATATACTATTAATTTATCAATTATTAAAACATTAACCTATTAAGCATTATTTTGGAATCATGAACCAAGATGAAAATAATTTATCTTTTGAGTTGTCCAATTCGGACATTGAAAATACTCAAGTTACTGTATTTCTTTCATTAAGAAATGTGGTTGTAAAAAAAATATTGTGTACAACTTGTACGCAAATTACTTTTCCCATTAGCAAGATTTGCGGCACAAACACAAACTTCTGCGCTCGTGAGAAAAATGACGCTTTGCGCACTAGTTGTACGAACTACTATTTCCGGTTTTGCTCGCTCAATCAATAATTTGAAAAAGTGGTGATATTTCTAAGGGATTCCATCAAAAATCTCGCCTACTGCTTCCGCATCCATGTTTTGATAGTTTTTGTGCAAACCTGACTGGACTATATACTAAACGTCAACATTCAGCACAACAAGATAGTCACTTTACAATGCTGGTGTGGATCCAGAAAACGCTCCATTCGGCAAATGCGATCTCGAGTGGGCCACACTGTTTTTAAATACAGTAAAGCCACAGATTATGAAAGAGAACAGATACGAATCCCGGCAAAACATCAAAGGATTTTCAATTCCGACTTCAATGACCTTGGACCTTTAACTCGGTATGGCCGCGATGCTGCCAGTTTAAAATAGTTTCAGAATTTCTTACCAAATGTTGACTTGGGGACAACAACAGTTTCCAGTGCCGGTTCTTTACTTTTCTTTCCGAATAAAATTTATTTGGACAGCCTCTGTATGAACAATACACTCCCCCGTGGTGTTTATTCATTTTATAAAAATAATATACTAATGTACACTATTCTCAGTTAATATTACCACAACCTACAAGCGATTAGTCAAATAACATGAATAATATCGCGGATTGACAACCTTCAAACTGAAGTGTCAGAAATGACGTTTTGTATTTTGATTTTTGAGCCAAGCCGTCACGGTTATTGTGCATGGTTGCCAAAGATGGTTAGTGAAAAAAAGTATATATTTATGGTATGAATTTTATACATTATAATCTTTTAAATTGTAAAATTCTTTTAATGTTAATGAAATTGATTTAAAACAAGTGAATGTCGAATATTTGTATGTGTATAGCTATCACACTAAAAATAATGCTTATAAAATATTCGACCAATGATCGTGAATTAAGGGAAATATTATGCAAATTGATAACCCTGTTGAAAAGTTTCGCGAAGCAGCCCGAACGGAGTCGATATACGACGATGGACCTTTAAATGGGTATGTCCACCCATCTCTCTCTTTTTTACTGTTCTCTGTCAAGCTTTCGCATCTGTTCTCTTTTATAATCTGTGGTAAAGCTACATTTTCATTTATCTCAATTGGGTATCATTGGAACTAATCTCCTGTTTTAAAACAATTTTAGAATCATAACACAAATAAATTATTAATAAACGCGCTATTAGACTTTCAAATAATCAATCGTTTCTGTCTATATGAATTTCACATAATAAATATTCAACAGTGTCTAAAGTATACACCAGTGTACACCGAACATCGCTTTCAAAATTATATCCATCATGCTGTAAATTTCATAGTAATCCCTTAACACACATCAAAGTTGCCTGTGCTCCATCTTAATCTTAACCAGTGTAATAACTACGGGGCGGTGTGAAGGGTTGAATTCATACTTTATGTTACTGGAATTGGAGACGACAAAGACCAATTAATATGTTAGATAGAGGAACGGCTATGGAATTCCGATTTTGTGAAAGGGGATCGGTTGACTAAGACTGAAAGTATTCTTTAGAGCAGCAGAGATGGGATAGTTAAACGGAGTAAGGAACATGACCCCTCCAGTGATGATGGGTATGCGGTACTAAGGAGCACGGTGGTCATGGCTTAACTGCCTGGATCACGTGGAGACAACCACCATAGAAACTACCCAATCCTACAGTGTAAGACGCGTCTAAGAAACGATAGGTCTGTGGTACAATGGGGGAGGTCTTGACTAGCCCTCGGGTCAACTTAGCCATAGACTGATGCAATTCTAAAAACGATCAAAAAATTACAGCAAGTTTTCGAAATTATTTCCCGCAGAATCCATGCAAGATGTAGGTCGACTGATTCATAGCTGATGTAACGCTACGAGATCACGAATGCGTTCTTTAAGATCCTCTAAATTATAAAATCCTCCAATCTACAATTTTAAGTCTCACAATACAACACGCGCAAGCACGCCTGGTATACAAGTGATATTGTCTATAGGTGCACATAGCCCGAGAAGTAGAAATTAGTTTCAAGGGAACGGTCTTCTTTATTTCTAATAAATTTTTTTCCACCCTCACGCTATTCTATTTAAAACAATCGCATGGAACATGAATATAACAACAGCAAATGACAAAAATAAACAGTGTGTGACAGCCACTGACATATGAAGCAGGCAATGGAGACAAGAGCTGAGATGAACAATTTCAATTTCAAAAACCAAATATTCCAAAATTTTTCTTCGCCTGGTGATAAACGCAGTGGCTGCCAGATCGCAGTGGCTGCCAGATCGCTTCGGCAACTTGTGGATGGGTTTAAAACCTGGAAATGAAGGAAAAATATCACTCACAAAGTATTGAAAAATTTGGTACAACCAGCTGCAGTCGCTGGGGGGTACGTTGATGACTCCTAAATGAATGTCACTTACGTCTATGTCCTAGGTGTAGAACCTTATTCAGCATAGTCATCATTATTTATAGTTGTAGTTGTATAATAATAAATTGCTTAGTTGTTCCTCCACCTAATTCTTCACTAGATTAATTCTCATGTAAACTAATCAATATAGAATTTTTATCCGATTAGATAAGTTAATGAATTAATTTTAAAAAGGTATTTACAGGGTGTTTTTATATAATTTCAATGGAAACCAATTCGTAATCACCTTAATCTACAACATCTATAACATATTTGCAGCAAAAACAAAAAGAAGTGAAACGCTTACATAATTTTATCAAAGTCTATATATATAGACTTTGATTTTATTTATCCAGTTCACTGTTTATTCAAATCAAAGTCTATTGTTCAAATCAAAGTCTATAGACTTTGTTCAAATCTCATCGTTAATCCGATTATTACACAAAAATTTGATGTAATTACTCTAAATTTTTCATTATTATTGTTTTTGTTAATACTTATTAATGAATTCTTTCTTCTATGCTTCTTAGTATTTTCATTGCTATAGTCGTATATTAAAAATTGTATGTGTCTAGCGCAATTATGACATACATTATCGTTCGTTGAATAATATACAAGATATAATGTATACAAATAATGATGAACGCCACTGATTTGGAACGTTTCCATGAATATACAAACCGGAGTATGATGGAATTAACCTTAAAATGTGAATTTCAAAATTAGATTAAATTTTAATACATCACAGTTTTTACGGCTGTTTGTATAAGAATGTGCCTTTTAAGGTTGTCTACGAATTCTGAACCTGCTGAGTGAAAAGCAAAAAGCAAAAAGCAAAACTGGGATTTCAAGATTGTTGTTTGAATTTTGATAATCATTTTCTTGAAAATTTCATGCGGTACAGAGCATCGACAAATTTATTTAAATTTCTTTTAGATAAAAATTCCAAAATTATCTTTATTATTGGTGCATTTCGCCTGAGTTACAATCTACATTATTATGAAATATTAAGTGGATGATATACAAGTTTTGGACGTGAGAGGGAAATGAATATCCACTGATATTCAACCCAATTCTATTGCCGTTCAGTTTTCAAGCAGTTCTGGATGCCAGGCTCTAGCAAGTCTTCTTGTGATGGAGCACCCCCCATAGATGGAATCCATAAGTCCAGATAGGTTTAAACAGGATTTTGTTATGGAAAGAGAGTTAGAATCGTCGACCACCTAGTAGCCAGTGCATCTTTCGGAACTCAATATCAAGCTGTTGTATTCTCATTTAAATATTATGTTTCTCCCATGTTACACGTTGGTCCAGATGGATGCCAAGATATTTTTATCTCTGCTTTTCAATTTGCAAAAATGTTCCACAGTATGAATCAAATTGGTGTAAAGTGTACAAAAACGCAAAAGATGTCATTCCAACATGGAATATAGTTATTATTCCGGTTGTAAATCGATATGCCCGATTGCATATTTACATACAATGGAAATCACAACTTTTTAATAAAGTCTCATGACGATATTCCTTCAAGATTAACCATGAATGCCGGAAGCTGTTTCTAGTTTCCACAAAGCCACATTTTTTATGACTTCGTAGACCAACAGCTACCTTCACAACAACAACAACAAGTGTTTTTGGTACCAACAAGACGGGGCTTCATGGGTATATATGACAAAATGTTCAAGAAAGTTCATAATAATTTTGTCAGTTCATCTTTTTGTCAATTGATACTAATATGCGACTAAAATATTTCTCTGAGCATATTTCAATGTTTTCATGTATACCTATGTGAATAAGCTTCCAATTTAAATTTTTTTTTTTGGAAATAAATACCTGAATATAAAAAATATAATAAAGAACGACTGCACTGATTTAAAATCCCCAGACAAAAACTGTCCTAAATAAAGCAGATAACCTCGCAGACAAAAGACAACAAACCCCTTTATCCCCTTCATCCCAACCCCGCTTAGTCCTATCGTCGTTGTACACCGCAGCGCGGCGAGCGGCCACCCGCTTAACTTCAATGCAAGATTTAATTAAATCCAAGTCTTGATTTATTGTCGCTTGCGCCTCTAACGCGCTCCTCCCTTCCATCTATTTGCTTCTATTTTCCTTTTTGCTCCCTATGCTCCGGCGTCCTGTTACTCCTTTCGGGTAATATTGTTATGCTTTTCAGAATCTAAAATTATCCACACTGAGAGATATTCTTTTCCAATACAAATTTTTTACCTCGCGCAATAGTAGCATACCTCATTATAAGACCATTCAATATGAGAAAAAATTTGTTATGAATTCTATTTTTTTCTGAATTTCTTTTTTTACATAAAAAATAGGCCAGTCAAATTAGATCCAAAAAAGCGTTACGGAAAATTAATTCCAAACAAGCTGGTCATCATTTTAATTCCTTTAGTTGGTCCTAAATGCGTGTAATATGAGTTCACACCATTTAGAAAATGATGATGATCATGTTAAGGAGAAAAGTGCTACCGTAGAATATGTCTACAGCTGATTGCAGCTGAATGTATTATAGCCGAAGAGGTGGTTGAAGGAATTCTCCTATAAAATGACCTGGTTGCGAAATTATCCAGGTGTTGCCAAAGCTAAAGCCAGAATGTCAGTTATAGCCCACCTGGACATGAATATTTATCATTCGACTACATTTGCAAATACATTGAGCGAAATGAAGACCAATACCTGTTCCTTTTGTCAAAAATTTTGGAAGGCTCTTCCTCAACTCATGAAGATTCGTTAGAAAGTGTGAAAATTGAGTATGGAAACGAAATCATTGTCACAAGATGCTTCCGAAATAAAGGCTACAAAATTTCAATTTTTTGTTTTAAAAGCTTTAGGAATGCCGACGAAAAAGATGGAGTGACTTCTTTCCCTGATCTCACAAAGTGGACGAATATCGGAAATATGTTAAAAATAACAGTCCATAAAGCTTATGAGATCGCAATCCTTCTACAGAAATTATTAGGTGTGTAACGAACAGAGGTGTGATGACGAGGCGAGAAGATAATTGCTTGGAAGTTGAGGGACCGAATTAAGGACACTTGTTTAAAGCTCCATTATTCAACTTTGTAATAACAACATAAAAACATTGTATCAACACTATTAGCAGCTATCCACCATAGTTCCAAAGTAAAATTACGTCTCCACTATTTTATTTCAAACGTGTCCTTTCTGTCACTTTGTAATAGTATCACAAATACTTACAGCTGCGGTTGTACCCAGTGGAATGAAAACAGTCAAACACTGCAAGCATTCTCTCAGGCGAACTTCACGCAATTCTAGAGGCTACAAAAGTAATACGTAACAGCCACCAGGACAAACAACTCATAATTACCGACTCACTTAATGCTGTAACTTTATTACCAAAACGTACACAAAAAATCCAACATCAAACACGAGCTTTACAGCTTAAGTCAACTTAACAAATAGATTGCTTTCCTATGGGTCCCATCTCACACGGGAATGGAAGGGAACTAAACAGCAGACGAATATGTCCGCATCGCAGCAAACCAATAAAAAACACGTCCACATACCACACGCATGCTTCAGATTTAAAACCAAAAAGCATCTAAACTCCAACAAGTGAAACCCAACATAGGAAAATGGCAGTGCAACAAAAATAAACTTCAGCACCAGCTCATCGTCACTCGACTCCGCCTCGGACACACCAGGTTAACACACGAATATCTACTGACTCGGGAGCCTTTTCCACTTTGTGTTCTATGTGATAAAACTATAACTGTGTCTCACATCTTATTAGAGTGTCCAGGATATGAAATCGAAAGAAGGAACTTCAAAATTGGAAAAACTCTTCAAGACATAATTGGAGAAAAAGGCAACCCTCAAAACATTATTTCCTTCCAGAAACATATAAATATTTTCCACAAATTGTAACAAACTTCTTATTGAAATAATTTGTACATATTTATAAACTCTAACGCTAATTACCCTAGAGGTAGAAGCGGTTATAGTAAGTAAAAAAAATTACAGCTGATATTTATTTAGCTTCATATTCTACCTACCAACATAATCCAATTAATACCCGGCGCCACCTAAACTAGAGTTGTTTTCTTTAATTTACAATTAAAGTTAAAAAAACAGTTGATAACTTTAAAAGCTCTGATGTTTCTCAATATCGTCTCCACGAAATAAAGTGCATTTTTGCTTCCTGTGGAAATAATTTTGGAAGCAGTAATTCTACTCGCTTCTTGGTATAAAAAAATAGAGGTTTTGAAGGAGTTGACTGCATCTTCCGGAGGCTGAAACTTTTGACCGCGTAGAACAGCTGAACAACCAACCGAAATTTTTTTTCGGGTTCATAATAGTAAATCCAAAATTCATTTCCACTGACTGTACCGTATATATTTCTAGAGTTTCCTGTGTTAAACCAGTTTAAAATTCTTTTACACCAATTGGTTATCGATATAGACGATTTTGAGGACCAATTTTGTCAATTTTCTTGTCTAATTTTAGTCTAAATGATAAAAACTGTAAAACACAACCTCCAAAGGTCTTCTTCCTCTTTCCATTTAACAGAACACCATACTATCGATGGTTTCCATACCACTGCAACACAGTTTCAAAGTTCTATTAATGATTTATTCAATAAAATGAAATTTTTTTGCAACTCTCATTATTTTTATACTGTGATAAGGTACTTAATTAAAGTCACAGTTATGGTTTTCCAACCCTCGACTATCAATTAGTCCCTAGACTAATATAAGAATTTATAATTTAATATTACTAATTAAAAGCATATTTGCATTTCTTCAAATTTTATCAGCCTCCTCGTTACCTCTCCTCCATGTCTCATCTCCTTTCTTACTCCTAACCATATTATTTCAGCAGTGAAAAAAGAGACGGACATACATTTGTAGCTCGATTAAAGTGGTTTGGTATGTAAGGAATTCTTAACGCTCCCATTCTGTCCCCTTAATTAAAAAGTTACCCCCCGTTCGAAAAGTGAATCAATTCAGTTTTCGACTAGCAGTCTGCTGAAATGATCCTTTCAACTGAATTGGTCCAATTTCATTTCTGGCAAGCGTGGTTAGACACTGCGGTAGTTTTACGATAATTTATATAATTATTCGTTACAACCGCGTAAAAGTTTCTAAACAATAATATATTTGTTTTAATTATACAACTCGTTATATACTTTGCAATAATGTAACGCATGGAATCTAAAACATGGATAGTATACAATTCATATATATATATCATTCACAACAATCCTACGGGAGCCTTTCTAGGTAAAAAGGTTTTATAAGGGAGAATTGTTGATATCTATTTGGTCGTTGAGAAGATTATCTGACTATTTGTTTTTATTCATCTCAACGGCTTCTAAAAGATTTAATTTGAAGGATTCAGGTTGTATATGCAAAATTTCAAAATTTGAATCGAAAGAATGTTGGTTTATGATTTGAGTAGTTGGAATCTGATTTGTGGTTGTCATAGCTACGTTTGTGTTCTGAATTTCTAGCTTTAAAACTCCTAATAGTTTCACCTATATAAATTACTAAATTACTACCTATTGCTTCAAATCTGGTGTACTAATACTATACTTCACTTTCCAGCTTTAAGTAGTTTTTCTTCAATTTTCCCCACATAATTATGGAATGTGGAATATGTCTAGAATACAGGTACTTTATATAATTATACGGGTTGAGTGGAAGAGCAGATTGTAACATGTCTATCGACCTTTTCCGATTTGACGAAATAATTTCGATTTTACCGCTTTCCGTCATAGTAACCACTTCCAATATAGTTCTGTGATCTAAATTTCTCTTATCGTTGATCGTTACGACAATTGACATATGATGTCAACGCTCGATTCCCATTCTTGATTTTCCTTCTTTTCGTTACCGACCCTCGAGTAGCAAGGACGTATCTTTCTACCGTCTCTTAAATTTAATTGTTTCACCTTAAATTGCTGTAAGCACAGCTGCCAGGTTACCACTGCAAAAATACCGTTACTGCCAGGTTACCCCTGCAAAAATATTGTTACTGCCAGGATACCCCTGCCAGGTCACCCCTGCAAAAATACCGCATACTACTAGATTCCGTTACATCACAAGACATCTATATTTCCACTCTGACAGCTATACTTCAACTCCTAGACATCTCTACTTCCACTCCGGCAGCTTTACTTCAACTTTAGGACATAAGCTAAGTACCTTAAAGAAGTACAGGTTTTTTACCTTTTCTAACATTAATACCTTAATGGCAGAATAAATTTAATATTTAAACTTCCTTTTTTTTTAATTTCTTCTATACCCAGCTGTAAGAGCTGTGTCCGGGTTTATGTAAGTTTGTAACTTTTTTATTTTTAACTTTAATTAAATTCTACAAGATGTTTCTACCTTTTTCACCTTAGTTTCTTTTCTTGAAATTAAATTATCTTTTTTCGTCGACGTCTGAAAAGGTAGTGGCGCCCTAAGTTCTTATAGTCTGTCAACCCTCTGGCATACCTAGTGTGGCATCAACATGGAGTCGATCCACCCTTGAGAGAGTCTCTAGCCGGGATCTGTCTCTTAAGGAGAGAACTAGTGTTACAAGATCCTTCAGGGGACTCTTTGGGTCTGTAGATATCTGAACTCTGCCTTTCGGCTGCCACTGAAGTGGTGTGATTTCTGTTCACATTTTATATTTATTTTTCTATTGTTCAATCTCCTTCGTATTGTGAGCAGTCAATGAAAGCAATTATTATTACTATTTTATCTTTTTTTCAAAATTGGCATATCATATGGTAATAACAAAGACCGTTCACTAAGAAGCAATAACTACTCTACTGGTTTAATGCCATGAAGGACATTATAAGTAATTGGAGTTTATTTATTTGCAAAATAGAAGCAACCAGGAGTTTTGTGATTCACAAGCAACAGATTCAGGTGCGCAGAGAGATCAATTGAAAAACGTAGAGTCGAGTCATGGGACTGAATAAAGATAAGAACTGAAAACACCAATAAATAAATATAACGATTTAGAAATATTTAGAAATATTTACGAAGTGCACTGGCGTTCGGTGCTCAACTTTGGTGCTGAACATGTCTAAAGCGGTTTTTAATCTAGTATTATTCATCTCACTTGGTTAAAACAGCCAGAAATCGAAAAAAGGGTACCAACCTTATATCTTTCTCAACACATCTCACACTTAACCCTACAAAAAGATGAAATTTCAAATAATTTCAAGTTCTTAATAACATTTAGGGTTAAATTCATAGTCGACATTTGAGGGTCACTCATACTCAAACTCAACTTAGTTTGAGCTTAGCTCGAGACGACAGTCATAACTCAAGTAATATTTCAATTTGAGTGAATAAAGTTTGGCATCAATGTTATTATTAGGAACTTTTGGTTACGTTTGGTTAAGAATTGTAATTTATGAATGTCCTTTAAAGTTCTTCTGGCAACTGTTGCATTGCATTCATACATATTATTTGAATTTGTGTTGTGTTCAGTTCGTTTATTAGCCCTTTTCAAGTATTTTATTCTCAGTTTAGTTCTTTACTGTTCAAATAATATATCTGTTATTTGCTGCATAAGCTTATTTTTCAATCTAGTTTACAAAATCAATAAAATCATCCATTATACTAATTTCATTGAAACATTTGGTACTATACAGACAAATAACAACTAAACAAAATTTCGATATCGTAAAATGACAGCGTGAGGTACAAACGTGGTTCATAGGTTAGAAATATCCACTCAAAGAAGCTGGAATATATACTTATATTTCACTCAAGTTACACTTAAACTCACTTCTCACCTGTCAAGTGTCTCTGCATACAATAACGATAAGTGAAGTATGACCCTCAAGAGTGTCGACTATGATTTTCTCCCTAAAGTATAACTATCACCTATTGCTATAAAATTGTTGAATGGTGTGCAGGAGTCTGACAGGAAGAAACTGAGGCTGTAACCCAAAAATTCTGAGCTGGATGTACACTGCCATAATGAAACCACTTATCAATGATGAAGCCATTTCGTGTAGTAGTATTAGCAAAGACTAGCCGGTATATGTATTACAGAAGCAATAAGAACAAGCACAACAGAGACATGGAAGTGATTCTCAAACTCACATCACTATTTATGTGGGTATGAAGTGTAGCGGACAGAACAAAATACCTGCGAATTGCACAGGGATTCAGAATCCTAGGGCACAACACAGATAAGATTACTGGATACAAGAGGATAAGTTAAAGTCTGCAGATATCCTAAAAACCGTTCGAGAAATAGGACTAAAGAAGCTACAGGTCACTAAGACTTTTCTCAGGTTATAAGTGGAAGTAAGGTGATTAACCATAAAAATGTTTTGCTCCAGAAAAATCCAATGAAATCAGTTAATTTGAGGTCATTTGATTGAACAACATTATACTTTGCTCTGTACTCCTTTTCTATAATTAGCAAAAAAAATTTTATCCGAATAACCTTTGAACATTGATAAATGCTCAAAATTTTTATAACAGCTTTCTGAAGCTTGTTGCTTATAGGCAAACAATTATCAATGTCCTTGGGTTATTACTACTGAAAACTAAATGGAATATGCCCTCCAGATCAATGTGATCAAGCATCAGCGACTTTATTCCAGGATGGTCTGTTGTATTTGCAGTTACTACGTCGTGGTGAAGAAGTTTTGTCAACTTTTCCGTATAAGTTCCATTTTCTCCATAATTTGATAGTTCAAAGTAATAAATTTGAAACCTATTTTAAGACTTGTATACTTAGTATGTGACGTAAAACCTTCAAAGATCAGATAGAATGAATTTAAAATCATAACTGAATTCATTTTCCATTCCAAGAATTCTCAGATTGAATGACAAATTGCTGCGTTTTGTTCATCTTTAACTGATTCAGCAGAACTCGTTTTGTGTGTTTTCATTATTACCATAAACAATGAAAGAGTCCCGTCATAGTGCTGATGAAACATCCCAGCTGCCTTTGAATCAATTCGTACGTGTCGATCACACGATTTGGCCAATGAAGATTGTCCACAAACGGTCACGTGACCGGGAAAAGGTCTGCCTTATTTTATGAAATCCTCTACGAAAGACAGGAATCTAGAAATAATTATACAATGTACGATTGTAGTTGATATACTAGATGGAGACGTTTAACACTAGAATCAAATTTTAAGATTATTATGTTGGGTAAAATATGTTGGTTGGATTATAACTGGCTCAACGTATACACGAATTTTTTCTGACCATGAATGTTCTTTTTGAGCTTTCTATGATTTATCGTGACAGAAATTAAGTACATCAAGTTTGTTTTAATTTTAGTAGTACCTAGTTCGATCCAAATTTAATAAATGTACCTACAAAGAGCATACGTTCGTATCGTCGAGAAAACAGTGCTTCACTTGAAAGGCGACGGAACAATTTTTTTTTGAAGAACCGGAAATTTGATAAACCAAACGAAACTTCCATCAAAGTGAAATATCCCGATGAATGTGTCTGCCTCAATGCGATTGACTTGAGACCCCTTAAATCTAATCTCATATTTTAATAATGTCAAATCGGTACAAAGTTTTGAAGTAAATTGAGAATAACGGAAATTTTATCGGAAAAATACAACAAATTAAAAACTAAATATCATTTTATATAGTGATCGCAAACATTCCCGTGTGAAAGCAACTCATCTTTTTAACGATTTAAATCCTGAATTTTGTCCCATAAGTAGATCTACAGTGACGGGATTAGCGAATAAATCTAATGAAACTGGTAGTGTAATGGATATTCCAAGATCTGGTAGACCGAAAGAGTGTATTGGCGAGAAATCAGGGTATTTTAGGATAGTAAAACCTATGCATGAAGTATATTATGTCACAAGGGCAGAATATTTATTTATGTACCAAGGGTATGAAACAATAATTTACTGTTGGACGACAATGAAACAAGATTTTAAGATTGGCGTTGAAAAAAATGATGCTAAGATATATCGCAGGTTCTTGTCTAACCGACCAATTAAATTTGGTAATAAATTAAGCCAGTTCGTAGGACTCTGTTACTTTATTGATCTTATGAAAAAAATTAACAAAACTGAGAAAAATGGAAAAAGAGAAGGCAATTTCAGCGCGCCATTAATTTTCTTTCCTGAAAAAAAATTACAAAATCAAACTCAATGGCTAGCTAACTAGTGATGAGCGAGACTAAAAGTTTCAGGTAAAGAATATTTGAAGCACAATTTTATGGTTTTTATTTTTTTACTCGAAAGCGGTGCGTCAGAAAGAAAAAACTGAAAGAGCCTTTTTGTTGAGAATTTGATGGACATTTAGATAAAAAATATATTTTCTTTTTAAAACAGTGGCGTACCATATTTTTTCCAAAAAAATTTTATCTGTCCCTTAATTCCGGCCCTGGACAAATTAAATTAATTTCAATTGGTTTTAAATTGGCAACACAACTTATTATTTACATCCTAAAAATTTCAATAAAATCGGTGAAAGCGTTTTCAATTTAAAAGGAAAAATTAATTTTTTTTTTTATAACTTTAACACCCCGTATTTTGAAAACAACACACTTCCGGCCATAGTGACTTTAATAAACATAAATTTTTTCAAACTTATAAATAAGATTATGAATTGTTATATTTTTACGTCTTTACATAATTGATACATTATAAAACTATATTCTAAAAAAATTGTCAAAATGAATAAAAAAAGTTTTATACTTGATTTATCGCTACAATTAAATATAAAAAAACAAAAATTTTATAATGAGAAAGACTGTCCCTTTCTTCACTTTTAATGATTTCAGGAACTATTTTTTCTTATTCATTTTTTTGTAAAAATGGACTCCAGAAAAAATCTTCAGAAAAAGTGCAAGACTTGCAAGAGTCTTGGTGCAAGATCAAGACCAAGACCAAGACCGCTTATTTGACTGCAAGACCAAGACCAAGACCTTGTATGCAAGAACAAGACCAAGACCAAGACTAACCGGGTCTTGGTCTTGCATTTGCTCATCACTATGGCTAACTTTTAATCGGTTAATAAGGAAATGAAAAAAGAATTTAACGTTTCTGTCTAGTAAATAAAACTGAAGGAGTAAAAAAAATGTATTCATTAACTAGCAGTTACACAAAAAAAAGGATTAGTGAGTTTAAACCACTTCAGAAGATGATGTTGAGTAGCAGATGTAACTGTCTATGCAGATATCCCAGAGACAATTAGACTATCAGAGAAAATCTTAGAGTATCAGGAACTTTCAGGAACTTTCAGACTATTCAGTGACAGTAAATCTCACAGGACCTTTCAGATAAAAAAAACTATAATGTTCCTACCTAGTGAAGCTATATTTTCTGTTCGTATCCAGGCGCCTCGGATGGTTAAGGATATGCTCTGGCACACTATATTCACTCAGTTCTCTAATAGTTCACCGGTTTTGTACTAAAAACGCACATTTAGCGTGCGAAGCATTTTGATCTACTGGCCATTGGGTATGTCGACGCTTTCCTCAAACTTCCGCCACTAATGTGAGTTACGCTGCAAAAATTTAAAACATTCAAGCGGCAGTACACTAAGCGTTGACGTCAAAAAAATTTGATATTCGTTCCAAAATATGCAGAATCAAATATCATATTTCGTCCCAAAATTTCAAAACTCTCTGTTTTTCAGTTTCCAATATAATGATAGCTGTATATTTTGAGTCATCACATTTTTGTTCTTGGATCCTTTCACAGAAAACTCTATTGTAAATTAGGTTCTCATCAGTTTGTTCAAACCTATTAATCCTACTTCAGGTAAACAGAATAATGGTTTTTTTGCTACAAGTTACATGAGGAATTTTCTATCAGAACGGCTCATAAATTGTTCCTGTCGATTATAATAATATGCTTCCATTCCCTGTACATTCTATGCGCCCTTTGTCGTAAAATATTCACAATTAGAGATGCACCTTCTCTAGTTTTCATTTCAGTAATTCTCTTATAGAGATTTGTCTTGAATTCGATACTACTGAGTCTTCATTTCTTTGTATTCTATACAGTTTTTATTAATGTCACCAACGCCTCTGCAGTTAAAGCTTGGCAAGTTTATTTAAACCTGTGAAAGGAGTGCAGTCGAAAACATTCGATATTGCCATGTTTAAAAATGAAAAATTAAAGTACTCAATATGTATTCATGATAATAAAAAAAAAGACTTTTTATTATCAACAATATTAAAAATATGATTGAACGTTAATTCTTTATTGTGCTTGATTACTTGAATTTTGTCTATAAACATAATTTTTTCGAGTAATGAATATTAAAATATGAACACTTTCTCGAATTACATAATTGGTGATTTTTATTGACAGCTGACTTCTTATTGGCAAGCGCATCACACGCATGCGTTCCCGCTTCCCTCTCACTTTGTCAGTTGACTGATATTGATTTATCCAGTGGCGTTGGTATTGTCAGTAACCTATGTTTTTTCAGTTTTACTTAACAAAATAGGTACAGTACGTTTATGACAGATGAGCGCCATGTTTTCTCGCCTCTTACCGATGCCCCGTAGGTTCAGATAAACTTGCCAAACTATAAATCGCTAGTTGCTGACTTTTCAAGAGAAATTTTCGAGATTGATAAAGGTACTTTTTTTATAATCCTCCTCCACCTCAAAAATATGAAGAATCTGCTTTTTTTTTCTTTCGGATTATATAAAGTGAAACTGAAGATACCTTTCTTCGACATTACAATGTCAGTTTAAGTCAAATAGTCCCGAGGGTGAGCTAAGGGACGAAAAGGGAAATGAAGGGATGTTAAGGAAACGGAAGTAGTTAGCTAAAGTAGGGCCAACATTGCCCTTTCTGGTCAACTTTGAACAGTTCAAACCCTCCTATCCAATCCGATCAAATACCTTAAGGGCCAGCTTTAAATTATGAGACAGTGAGATGACATTGTTTCAACTTACTTTAAAGGTGAATGGGATAAAGGCGGTTGAGAGAGATCGCTTGTGAAGTCTAGACTAATAATTATAAAATTGGCAAAGTGAATAGTTTAGGATACATGATATCAATATTCATGACCTGAAAAGGTAAAAATGATCAATAGTGTTTTCCAATGAAATCGGTAGTTATTTCTTATAGTTAAGAAATTTGAGCTTCGTAAGAATATGCTACGTGTGTTATTACCTTCAAATCCATAATTACCATCCTTGCTGGAGAAACCAAATTTTGGAGTATCGGCTTTATTTTATCTCTGGCACTAACTGCTGAACAGCACAAATAAAGGGTGTTTCAAAAATGGTAATTCATTCAAATTAATGTGTAACCGTTTTCTTCCACACTATACATCGACAATATAGTCATGTATATTCATGACTCCTGTTTCTACTCTCTTACTTGTAATTTCATGCTTTCCCAGAAATCCTGGAATATTATGAGAAAATATGGATTTGGAAAACAATTCGATAAAAAGATTGGGGACTAAAATACTATTACCGGTTCTGTTGTTGTTGTTGTGGGCGGGTTCGGCGATAAACCATTTGATCGCTCCTTTTTTCATTGAGTGAAGTAAACAATTTTTTTTTGTATTCTGTTTAAAAATTGCAAAGCGCTTCCAGCTGTTACGCCATCATCGGGTAACTACAAAAAACCATATCCAGTGAAAAATAGCCGAAAGCGCTTTGCAATTTTCAAAATAAAATGATTTTCACACAGAACACAAAAAAATTGTTTTCTTGACTTCTTAGTCATGTGTACTCAGCTATAAAGATATTCACATCTTTTTATTGAAGCTTATACGCTGGACGGTGCTAATTATCTTGACTTACTCCAAAATTGAATTATACCTGAAATAAATCGATTATTTTCCTATATGGACGTATACACAATTGGTAAATAAGGTATAATAAGTTAAGACATTTTTGAGTATTTAGATGTGAAAATAGGACGAAGATCGAAAGTTTAAAACATGTTTTTTCAGTTACAAGCTGTTAATAATCCACAGTTCAGTTTTATTCTTAGACATATTCACTGAAAGGGAAAGGTAATTATAAATTTTCGTAGCTAAGAATTCAATGCTTCGCTGTTTAACAGTTTTCTCGCATTTAGAAATCCTTACGTTACTTTACTTTTGTTTAGTCTTATAACTATGACAATCCAACTCATGTATGAAAAATCGCATATGCCACAGTGTAATTGTCACTTTGACAGCGGCAAGGTTATGAAACCGATTTGATATTTTATAAGGTAGCCAATTAAACATGTGAACCGAAATCTCAGGCCAAATATATCAAACTTTATTGTCTATAACCGTAAATGGTTAATTTAAGTGAAATTGGTTCGATGTGTACATACTTTCGTATGTTTCGCTTCCACTTTTGCCCATACACGATTTCATTATAACTCGAAAATTATCGCTTATTCAGTGATTCAAATTCTCCCTTATATCTCAATATCCAACCAAATGTTTCCCTTGGAGTAAATCCGCAATACAAAATCCGAAATTTGGCACCATAAAACAAAATTAAAATCAGAAAAGAACAGGCTAAATACACCAATTCTGCTATAAAACACATGTATATGTAAATCCGGTATCATATATTGTAAAAAGGAAGGCCCTTTTGTAATTATGGCCCTTTGGTTTTGGGGGAGATTGGAGAAAAACTAAGCAGCGGAAAAAAACATTACATAAGATAACTAGAGAGTATGTCAAGAGCTCAATAAAGATTGAACATATAATGAGTCATCGTAAAACACCCTCTTAAACCTTATACTACAGATTTTATCCAGTTCATATTTATTATAATATATTTTCTTTGCAAATATTTTAAAGTAGGTTTAACTCTTGAGAATAATTGGGGAAATAATGATAGTAAATTTCAATTTCAGCATTTTCTCATTACGATCAAGATCTTAGCTATGTCCGATATTAACTATTATTGAAATTTTCAGCTCAAATGCTATTGCTTTGAGTATTTTACTGTTTTTTTTGTATTAAATTGGTATTTCTGTACAAAAAGATCATTTAACTTGAAAATGAGCACATGAAAATGTTCAAAAACGATACCTGGCTCACTGCTTGGGAAGTAGTTGATAATATATTTTTGTTTTCACATTATAATGATGAAAATTTCCTCCCGTTTCCCCTACGTGTTAAGGGCGCTCTTGCCCAAAGCCCTATCAGAACATAATGGGGCAGTTATTTAGTTACCCCTGCGAAAAGGTAAAGAAAAATAAAGTAAGCTGGAAGAATGGGGATTGTAATTTAGAGGGATGTCGGAATTAAGGGTAGTTTATAGGTAAACCAGTCGAGTCTTTAGCAGATGTTTACAGGGCCGTCACTTTTCCAAGATTAAAAAAATAGTATATTAAAAAAAAAGTAAATTGATAATTTTCATAAATATTACGACGTGAAAAACTTTATTTTTATTCAAAGGTTTTCCATGGACTTCAAGCAAACCTTCGGTTTAAAATACTCCATAAACAAATTCGGATATCACTTTTATACATATTATCACAGCTTCCTGTGAATAGTGAAGCTTGTTGTCTAATTTCCGAATTTTGGTTTGCGGCTGGAGGTGTAGATGTCGCTATTGTTACAACATTTCCGTTTCTGGAAGACATGTATTTATCGTGATTCCAAAGTCTCCTACAGTCCGAGATTGGACTCTTAGACCTCTCGAACGGAGAACATATAATACCTTCTGATAAAATACGCCGAAGTCGGCCTGCCACTTTCTGTTCATCTTAATTGCATAACAGAATGGTCGCTTAAATATTGTAGATCATAACGACATCGTTCGAATTTGAGGTGTAATTCAATGTCTGTCGTGGTTTATAGCCAGGGAAGTAGTTGTTTTTTCCTAGTTAAGTTGAAGGGTCACTGTTTTTGAAGAATGTTTTTCAAAACATTTAAAGCATCGATTTGCACTGTGGAAGATCCAAATGAATGAGCGTGTTAAGAAAAACGCTTGGACACGTCGATTTATGTCTTTAGATGCACAAAAAAATTATATAGGGTGTGTCATGTGACAGTGGCCGATACCAACTTTCTTATTTTAAATATTATTAGTTTTTTGGATTCTTCAGAAAATTTCAGACATAATTGTTGAGTGGCTTAGTTTGGTATACAATACTTTTGACACATCCCCACAAAAAGAAATATAATGGAGTCAGATATCGTGCTGGCCATTTCATCGATCCGCGCCTCCCTATCGACCGATTTGGAAAACTTTGGTTCAGGTTCTGCCGGACGAAATAGAAAAACAGTTTCGCATGCTTTGTCATATAAGACAGACAAAAAAAGAAGTTGCCGATAAACTTAGCGATGATACGAAATTGGATGTCATGCTTGAGTTTCAGGAAAACCCTCCATAATTCTGGTCGAAAAGCAGCCTCACTGTTCAACATTAGCCACACATCAATTATTCACAAGATTTTTCACAAGAATACGCAAGGAGACGAAGAAGTGGCTGAAGAATCAGCACCTCGCTCATTGGAATGCTCTGCAGGGTCCTAGGCAATCCAAACTTTTACTGAAGGGATGGACACGCTAGGGCAGCTACTGAACTACCAAGGAGTAGGCTAAGGAAGATAGCAGGACTCCTAACAGGGCACTGCTGTATGATGAAACACCTCCACAACTTAGGAGTAGAGGAAAGTTCCCTATGCAGGGGTTGCGGCATGACTGACGAAACGTCAGTCCAGGTTCTCCTAGAGTGCCCACACTGGGCTGTACTACTCAGGCGAATCTTCGGAGTCCCTGTTATGGCCCCTGGATACACAAGCAGGCACCATTGAAAAAGGTTGTGGCCTTTATAGAAGGGCTCGGCTTTATGGATGTCTAGGTAAGCAGGAATGGCACAATGGGTCCGCCAGTGTAATACATCTGAAACAGTTGAAAATAGGTATGGGACATTGCACATGAATTATGTCAAGAATTTTTTGAAGAATTCAAAAAACCTATAATGTACGGGGGGTTTCATTTAAAATGAGAAAGTTGGTATCGTCCACTGTCACAAGACACACCCTATATAATTATTTGTTTTTAAAAAAATGCGCATTCAAAAATACAAATCGATGTGTCCAAGCGTTTTTCCCAACACGCTCTCATTCATATAAGTTTTATTGTCTTCAATTGGAAATATCACTAACGGTCCTGTAAAGGATCTGAATTCAAGGAAGGATGTTAATTTTTGATAAAGCTGTCTGAAAGCTGGATGATTTTGGAATAGATTCCTGGTAAAATCGGTAGTGTATTAGATTAAATTTTAACTATACATGTTATGAATACCAGCAAAAAATATGTCTCGTCAATAAGCGAAAACACAAATCCTAGTCAAGTATGGAAAAATTAGATGTATTCAAGGAAACAAAGCCAATAATGGAATTCCTCATCTTATTTCAAACGATAAAGTAATAAATAATGACCATGACATAGCGAAGATCATTGCTGGAAATTCCGAAGTATTGACCTGTGAGAGAAAGTTCGCTAGAATTTATTATATCAATGAGTTATTAATTTTTTTCGAAATGTTCACATTCTTAAAAAAGTCAGCATAACTCGGAACCCTCTGTATTTAGGTATAGGGAACCATTATGAAGCTGTGGCTATAGTGGATCATATGGGTTGTGAAAATAAAGAAAGCATTCAACCATAATCTTGATATAGCAGCGATGTTCAGGGATTTGCACCTGCTTGACAAAAAGAATTGAAGGAAAACTACCCAAATGATTACCAATCAGAAAATAGGTAACATATATAGGCACTGAATTCACGAAATTCATACCGGATGAATACAACCGTGCGCACATGAGAGGAGGGAAATTTTTACAAATGAATAAACCCGTTTTTAAACAATTTCATGGTACGAACTTATTTTTTAACGTGTTATTAATTTTGAACACATGAACGCTATTTGGTAAAAAAGTTAGCTCGCGTTTGACAGTTTTTACAGGAGCCCCTAAAAAAGTGCAGAGGACTCGAGATCCTATCCTAAAGCACACTGATTTCTCTGAGAAACTGACATTTTTGTCACGCATCCTGCACTTTACTTTGAGAAACGTGGACGGAAATCATTTGAGAGTTTTTTTTTCAAAGATAGAACGTTCTAGTATTCGGCTTTTCTCTCAAAAAGTGGGTCATCCAATTTTCATCCACTTCTTTAAATCGGCGAAGGTATTTAAAATATTATAAGCTTCTCTTTGTACTTTGTATTGCTTGGTGGCACATAAATTCACGGAATCTGCCATTTTCTGACCAGCTGCTTGCAAACTGCATTTTATATTAACGAGATTCAAAAACTCAAGAGGAAGTGATCAACTTTATACATTGGTGGAGGATAAAATTTCTAAAAAGCTAGGGTACGATGTTGACATATGCGATTGTTGAAAAAATCTCCTTAACTTGCGTTTTATGTGAAAAAAATTGTCAGGCATCGCTAAACGCTTTTATGAACCCAAAAGAGGCATCAAAAGTGGTATGGAAGTACCGGGAAACGCTCAGTGTACTCCCAAAACACAAAATAATCAGTTTCGTGTGGGTTCCAGAATACTGCGGTATTGAGGAGTATGAAAAAGTGGTTGAACTATCTAGAGAGAGTTCACAACATAATATATTGGCTAAAAACGCTCATTCGTGGTACGAAATTTACCATCTGAGACATGGTCCAACGGAAATGAAGGTGAAGGTTAGATGAACAACGAAAAAACATCTATTAATTAATCGTAAGAGCACAGAGCGGAAGAGCTACTCGTGAATGAGTGAAAATCGAATCAGATCAATGACGGGTTTTGTCAATGGACACTGTACAACGAGAGGACATCTCCACAAATTGAGGCTATACAACAGAGAGCTTAGGTTAACATCCTGGCTTGGAAAGCATGAACTTGTACAGGCAACTAGGGTGTCGAGATGAACCAAAAGATACAAAAAGTACAAAAAGCTCAAGTGTAACTGACAATAGAACTAACATCCAAGCAAAAAAGCAATTTCCTACTTTCGAATGTTATTTCAATTTCGTTCTTTTCATATATTTAAAATCCCAAAATGCTTTTTTCTATACCGAGAATATTTTTATAGCTTTGTACACATGATTAAAAGTCAAGAAAACAATGTATTCTGTGTAAAATAATTTGATTTCAATACGCTATTCCCCAAAATGCTTTTTTATATCTACTTCTTCTCTTCATCTTTAGCAATTTTTAGATACATTTTTTCAAATTGATAATTGAATAAAATGAATGTATAAATAAGATTCTACGCCATTGAAAACGTTCTGAAAAATATCTACTTTTTATCTTTTGCCCTTCAACAACACTTCCGATGCTAATTTTTCGAAAGTGCAAGGGCTACAAAAGGTACAAGCCCTTATATTTACTCCCTGAGAGTTCTTCATTAAAGTTATTATGAAGCTGAAAAGGCACACCGGCAGAGAGCGCTGCGGTGTGGTTATTAATTAATACAGAAACAGCGGAAAAGGCGTAAATTTACAAAAATGCCACTTAAAAAATTTTTTTGTCGACAAGCACGCACATTTCTTGGTCGTTGATGTCTGAAGTTTTTGATGGAAGATCGCTGGGGAGTTATTTGGTTTACCGTTAATTATTACAAGATAAATTTCCGAAAAGCCTTCGACATAATTAGATGAATTGACTCTTTGTACAAATTATTTCTTATTCGTTTCATTTGTAGAAAAATAAAATTGCTAACGATACAATAAATGAATCTCTTTTATGTTCGTTTTAATAATAGCTATTTATGTTATAACTACACAAAGTAGAGCTTTATTGGGTGAGTCTTTTTCATTAAGAGGCAATAACCGTGGAGCGTCCACCAAAAAATGATTAAAATAAATCAAAATAATAACTTTTAAATTAATAATTTTGTAGACCCGATTATTGTGACATGATTTTAATTTTGCTCTTGTTAATGGGCTATTCGAATATGAAAAATATGATGTAAGATAGTATTGATTTTTTCAAAAAAGTCGAAATTTTCCTCTCAGAACCATTTTCTCAAATTTTGACCAAATTTTGGTAATCGAAATGGTTCCCCATGGTTTTTTTTCCAGCCTGATTTGACTTTTGAATTCACTTATCCTTCATTGGATTTGCAAAATTTGAATCTAATGAAGGATAAGTAAATTCAAAAGTCAAATCATGCTCAATTGGGATAGAGTTATTTTTTTCCATTGGATTTGATTTTTTATTTAGTTTATCTCAAAAATATTCATTCAAAACTATGCATAGCATGTGTACCATGGTACTCTCAATACATACTGAAATTTTGAAGTGGAAATATCACATTGTTTCAGAGAAAATGGTTAAGAGAGGAAAATTTCAACTATTTTGAAGAAATCTATACAATTTAACATATTTTTCTCACATTTGAATAGCCCAATAACAAGAGCAAAATTAAAATCATGCCGCAATAATCGAGTCTAAAACAATATTATTTTAATAGTTATTTATGCAACAAGTGCAAAAAGTGAGTGTTTTTTGCACGCGACGTGAAATTGTCCAACGAGGTCTTTAGGCCGAGTTGGACAACACGTCGAGTGCAAAAAACACGTTTTGCAAGAGTTGCATACAATATTTTTTCTAAATTCATGCAAAAACTGGAAAATTAAAATATAAATATGTTAAGAACCTAACCTAACCTAATCAAACTCAACCCGTTCTTCTTTTTTTGTATCTTTATGGCCTCCACCTTGTCAGTACTCAATCATAGCTGGTTTTCGCCTTGACCATTTAAATTTTAAATAATTAAAGATTTTTGCAATAATTGTAACTCGTTGAGACCAAGTAGTAAGATATACATATATATTTGTTGTATTAAAGCAGGATCAGATACTTGCTATGGATTTTTATTTAATTTAAATGTTTATGTTTGTCATCAATCATCACAAAACTGACACAAGAATGACAGATGAGTGCAATAAAGATTTTATTGCACTAGTGCAATATAGTATCACTTTTTCCATTAAATGTGGTTCACAAAAGTGTTGTTTTTTGCATGAATGTAGAAAAAAGTTATTATTATAATCATTTTTTGGCGGACGCGCTACGGTTATTGCCTCTTAAGAGATACCCTAAGTGGTTATTCAAACGCATCCAGCAAAGAGATATAACTTCAAGGTCACACTACATCCAGGATAAGTACCTTGCACATTACCATCCAATTGATATTTCATAAGGTTTCTCTATTATCAGTGACAGCTAAGAGTACGTGAACTATGTGATTCACCTACAATACTCTTTACCTAGAACAGTGTGAGTCATTAATCTGTAATAATTTTGTGTGGGCAACAAAAATTATGAAATTGAACATGCTAGCTTTGTGTTGGATTTTGGTATATTCTGTACAGCATTTTCGTTATTTTTAATGTAAACCAAAATATAGAAGATTGATTTTGGGAAAACGTAGTAGGCTTAGATAATAGTTCTCTCTCTCTCTTTAATCTGCCAATTAGTGAAAATATGGTAGTGCCTTCATTCCAATGTGACATACTGTATTTAAAATAAGGTATACGAATTTTCATTTAAATATTCCGTTGTCGCAAATTGATTCACTTCACAACATAAATATTCTCCTTCAAATACTCTCTACTAACCCCTTAGCACCATCTCAATTAATTTAGTGAGAAGTTGTACCAATCAACATATATATCTTCCAACTCCAATTGCTAAATTGTTTGCTGACAAATATATCATTCTCAGACCTCAAGAGAGGATGATGCATCGGCCAAGAACTTGTGATATATCTTACATTCTCTTTAGACCTTCCTCTTAACAAGTTGTCTGTTTGTTTCACAAGATTAGTTGTGCTACAAATAACCACGTTTGTAATTAAAGTAACAATCGAATGATCTGTAGAAAAAAATATATCCTCATTTTTAATCTCCTACCAATAATAAAATAAAGCTAGATATATCCTCCACTAACTGAATTATGAAATGCTTAACTTTTTCGTTTGAATTTGAATTTTTGATTTGTCGATTGTATTCCAGGAATGGACTTGAGTGAAACTTTTGCCGTATTTAAGTACCTTTTATCCCCAAAGTCCTCATTTGCTGTTTCAAGTATTTTGATTGCTTCATCAACATCAACTAAAAATTGGATAATAGATGAATATTTCCTTCATAACTCTTTGGAAAGAATCAAGGATTTGAAAAAGAGTTAATAAATTTTCAACTTTTTATTATAAGATCTACTGGATTAGATTTGACGAGGTGGCACATTGGCCAATAAAAAAATCTGGAATTCTCAAAATGTCGACAAAAAATTATTGCGTCACTAAAAAAAACTTTTCGCTATAATCAAAGTCTTCAACACTTTAATAATAAGTTTTTTATAAGAAGTGACCACAGCGCCTCTCAGTGGTAGATGAATTTTTGAGAGCCTTAAAGACAATTTGCAGCATACAGAAAGTCTACAAAAATACAAATTTATTATAGTACACCAAATGGAACATGCATGTCAATGCCTATATGCTTGCTAGGAGATCCTGTTTATAACCGATAATATATTACGACAGCATGGAGAGGAAGAGAATCCAGTCTTTCTTAATCAGAAATATATAATATCTCACGCTTTGAATAAACTACTAATTATTATTTTAAAATTATTGCGTTCATTAGAAAAATTCTATTTCAGTAGGTCTTCTCAAAGTGGCAATTTAGAATGAGGGGGCTAGAATGACCCTTGACATGGAAGAGGACACACAGAAATGAGGCATGTGGACATCTTAAAAATGCCATCAGACCACATGACCACCAGATATATTTTCGCAAGAGCTTCGAGATTGTCATCCGAAATCGAAAAGAGTTTGGAAAGGGATCACACCACCACTCAGTAGAGCGAATGAACTGATCTAGTTACAGACGTATCAAAGTAATGAGCTCGGCACCGGAGCGGGCATATACAGCAAGTCAAGCAAATATGAAGGAATCGTCTCGATTAGTAAATACGCCTCGGAATTTCAAGCAGAGGTATATGCAATACTGGCTTGTGCAAGGGCAAATGATATGAGAGCCTACAAAAACAGGCAGGTATCATCTCGGCTAGTATGGGAATGCGGCGAAGAATTTGGAAGACTGGCGACATGAAACAGTGTAACACTGGAATGAGTCTTAGGTCACAAAGTAATCGCAGGCAATGAAAAAGCTGACGAACTGGCAAAATCAGGATGAACGGACCCAAAGAAGCTATGGGCATTCCCAGATGCTCCACTAGGATATGGTTGAAAGGGTGAAAGAACAACACAATGAACGCTGAAAGAATACACCCAGACAAACACATGGGAAGAAATTCATGCAAGAACCATTAGAAAAAGAAGCGAAAGAACTGCTCTCAATTAGCAAGAACAAATTACGCACCATAACGGGGCATCTTACGGGACACTTTCCCACAAAGGAGCACCTGAACAAAATAGGGCTGTGAAACGGTGCAAAAGATGCAAAAAGGACATTGAAACAACTTTGTTCATTATATTATGCATCTTTTAGACACTGGACCAGAGGAGGCAAAAATATGGTAGATTCCAAATGACTCCAGAAGAATTCTACAACCAACCAGCAAAGAACCAGTATGGGCTACAGGGAACGTATTAGCTGAATAAGCTGTAGTCAGAACACTGGGAAGATCCACAATAAGCCCAGGAGACTGAGGTGGTGCCGGTGAAGGGACGGCTCCTTTGAAAAAAAAGACCCTTGAAACAACTAGTACATACTATTCGCCTTACATTATCTAAATATTGCTTATTTCAAAAACAATTCTGCTCACCAAGTAACGTCATATCTAAATGTGTATTTCCAAAAAGGATTAGGAGAAATGGTACAATACGTTGGCTGGCTCGTTCACCTTATATAACTCCGTTAGATTTTTTTTCTTCGGGAATATTTGAAAGAATTAGTTTATGTTACTGCTCCCGATGAGGTAGATGATTTAAAAACAGAATTAGAGCAGCTTGACAATTTGTTACAACAGAAAGTATTGAAGCATCATGCACAAGAAATTTACCCAGTAGATTTGAATGCTGCAATAATGAAGGTGGACATCAACTGTAGTAAAAGTGTTGTATTCCAATTTTTTTGGTTTTCACCTCTCTTTGTTTTTCAAATAAAAATCATTATGAAAATAGATGTCGTCGAATTATTATAAGAGAGCAGTAGAACAATATACAGGTTGTCTCTTTCTTTCTGTTTATTGTATGTCACAATAACTTATATTTTGAGATACAAAATACATTTTACTTCACTATTGAACACAACATATGAATTATAATATTAAAAATTGATTTTAGGAAAAATTCAAAGGTCGTATATTCCAGTTTCCTATAAAACTCGAATAAAAAGCCATTGTTTTCTTCGCAACTAATGAAGGTAAGTAGGAAGTATAACAATAATAATATAAATCAATAGTAATAAGGTAGGCACCCTTCGTGAGGGGAACTTTCTAAGGGTTTTCGGGAACTCTCCGAACATCTCGCAAGAAGGTGTTCATTAGAGGCTAATTAAGACACTGGTTATGACTCCGCCGAGGCTCCTGCTACTGACGTCTATTAAACAAACTTACTTCCAACACAATTTAGGCTTGATTGTTTTTAGCTATTAGAGCTATTTGCGCGCAAGTAAGATAATTAGGAATTATCTTATTGCGATATTTTGTTGCCTAACTCACCACACATATTAATATCAGATTCACGATTATTATAAATATTTCATTCAATCTAATTATTATTGGGAATATTCTATTTTTGAACAAATTCAGTTGGGGTTCAGTTCAGTCTGATTTTTTTAAATAGCAACGTTAGTCGAATGACATTGCACAATAATAGTATATTGACAATTACAACAAAGAACTGAACATAGTAAGACAAATAGCTGTTTATAATAATTACGATTCAAATTTAATAGACAATATCATAAATGAAAAGATACGAAAACATACCCTTGAACATTCCTTCTGATAAAAGCAAAAATAACCAATTTAGAAGCTTGACATACTTTGGAATACCATCCTTAAACATCAAATCATTTCTAGAAACCTTAAACTCGAATATTTGTATCAGAACCGATAACAATTTATCCAAATTCATTGCAAACAACAAATCCAAATTAGGAGTTTCTAAATTATAATGTGGTAATGACAACTATGAAGAAATTTATAGGTAAACGTGGAACTTTTAGGAATTTTGAAACCAGTGAACGGTTTTATGCCAATTTTAGAAAAAAGATAAAATAGTAATAATAATAATAATAATAATTGCTTTTATTGACTGCTCACAATACGAAGGAGAATAAACAATGAAAAAATAAATATAAAATGTGAACAGAAATCACACCACTTCAGTGGCAGCCGAAAGGCAGAGTTCAGATATCTACAGACCCAAAGAGTCCCCTGAAGGATCTGCTCTTCCACTAAACCCGTATAATTATATAAAGTACCATTCTAGACATATTCCACATTCCATAATAATGTGGGAAAAATTGAAGGAGAACTACTTAAAGCTAGGAAGTAAAATATAGTATTAGTACACCAGATTTGAAGCAATAGGTAGTAATTTAGTAATTTATATAGGTGAAACTTTTAGGAATTTTAAAACTAGAATTTAAGAACACAAACGTATCTATGACTGCCAAAAATCAGATTCCGGCTACTCAAATCATTTATCAGCAAACCAACACTCTTTCGATTCAAATTTTGAACTTAGGCATTTAGAACCTAAATCATTCAAATTGAATCTTGTAAATGCCCTTGGGATGAATAAAACAAATATTCAGATAATTTTCTCAACGACCAAATAGATATCAACAATTCTCCCCTATAAAACCTTTTTACCTAGAAAAGTTCTTGTAGGATTATTGTGAATGAATTTCCAGGTAAACTTGTTAAATACTTTAGTTAATCCCATATTTAGACACATTTTTTTCCTTTTTTTTATTTTATTCCCATGTAAATAGATCATAATTTTATTGTTAATATCCGTATAATTTAGTATTAAGGCACTGTATGAATTGAAAATATCTCATTATACCTCCATTCGTTTGATGAAGCTACTTTGTTAGCGAAACGCGTCATAGCTTCAAGTTTAAATATTATGTAGATTTCAACAAATTGAAATTGTTTAATTGTTTAATTTAATAATCCAGTTTGAATCTATATCAAGTAAAAGCCTCGTCTTTTCAATTGATTTTTAATAAAATGGATAAAACGTTGTATTGTATTCCATCTACAACTCATCAATTTAAGAAAATTGAATTCTAGATCTTGCTGTGAATAAATCTCTAATAGAAACAAACAATAAATATTATTCAGAACTGTTTTCGTATTTATGAATTATTTATCAGATCTGATACAATATCCTATTTTATTATTATTCATTTATCAATCATTTTCCGTACTTCATAACAAAAAATGGAATGAAAGCTAGACAATATTTTTTCCGCTCAGCATCCTTTACAAATCTGTCCACACCGGCAGACCGTAGTGTCTTTTCTCTAACGCTACAGATTTCCACTGAGGCAGCCTGTTCTCCCCTTTCACCTCTTACGCCCTTAGTATCAGCACTAGCGGCGATGGCGTCGCGGGGTGGAATCAACTTACAAATCCACTGGGGATGGCCAGCTGGCGATGATGTAAGAGGAGATTCAGACGGTCGAAAAGGCCAAATTCTAAATTCACTTCCCTTGTCCGGAGGTAAAAAGCACTCCGTTAGTTGAATTTTAAAACTCCACACTTTTCTCTGTGCCACGCTGCATCTCCTTTTACTCTCGAATCATCCGGACTGAAAACGATGAATATGTATTCAGTTTATTGTGAAGGTATTTGATTTTTAAGCATGGGAATAGACGTTGAAAATCTGCGAAAGAATGTATCTTTTTTTTTTGAGAAGAAAATTGTGGAAAAGTCTTTTTTCTCCGATTGGCAGCAAATATTAATTTTGCTGACTGATATCAATCAGCAAAGTATTACTTTTCCTGCCTAGGCAAGAAAGTGATTAATTTGCTGCCTGTGATTATACATTTGCATAGCAACCAACTAAAATAAAGAGATTGTGGGAATTGTAATAATTTGCAAATACAATATCCTCATGAACAATCGGAGAAAAAATTATATGTTCAACTTGGCAGCAAAGTAGATTGACTGCCTTGGCTAAATTCCTAGCCTCGCTACGTTCGGCTATGAATTCAGCCTCGGCAGTCAATCTACTATTTTGCTGCCTAGTTAAACAAATAACAATTTTTTTGAGTGATAAATATATATTCATTTTTGAAAATATGATACAAGTATGTATAATCAGTAGGTATGATTTCAGAATTTGTTTTTGATTTGTTATGCGAATTTAAATGAAACGAAACTTTCATTAATTCGAACTATCGTTACGGGTTCATAACATTAGAAACATCAAAAATCACTCATATTTATAAAAGCGTTTAATAATAAAAGAAATTAGTGAAAAAAATAAAAATGAAGTAACAATAATGAAAATCATAAAAATTCCGCTGGTCTATAAATACAAGAACACAGGGAAGAAGTGTAGCAGCTTGGTATCAATCCAAATTGTTAGATGTGGTGACCTTGACCTTCTCTTAATTTGATTAATAACCAATAAGTAAAAGGCCACTTTTGTTAAGAAGGTCAACTGTCAGGAAAATCACTTTTTTTGGGTTTTGATGGGCGATGTATAGTCAATAACAGTTTTGGGAAAAATAATCGAAAATCTTAGGATATCTGTGCCATCCATACTCCATTTTTATTATGGAATCTTTAATCTTTATGTCTGGGAGACATACTCAACTTTATGAGGATTAGTGAGGGTTCTTGAATAAATAAAAATAAACCTCATAAATATCAGGCCACATTCCACCAAAGGTTTGTACTTACATTTCACAAATTACTTTGAATCTAATGCGAACACTAACATTATTTTAGGCCTTCTATTTGCACGCTTGCTTCCATTCTGGCTTAGAGTGCATGTCACTTTAGGAAATCTTGCATGATACCAGTCCCCTAGTCTTCAGCTGAGATCTGCAGAACTCTGTTTGCTGTCTAATACGACCATCCAAGTATATAAGTTTGATCTTTCCAGTGATATTATCAGAAATTCCACACTTCCCATTCTCAATTCTCACTTGTTTTATATGAATAAGACCGACTTTTTGGTGATTTTCCTCGCAATACCGCTGGCTTATTGGCAACCCAACGGTCTCGTCGTGTATGCCGCGATTGGCAGCATGGCCAACAGCAAATCGCGGCATAATGTGGACACTGTTTCATACATCAACTCAAGTATTTGCTAATAAGGTGACCGACGTTCTTCTAATGGAGTGTACAGTAGTATCCTTGTTCTCAAAGTTCATAAATTTAACAGTCTTAATTGGAATTGAATAAATCTCACTCTCCCGATAGGCTGGTTAAAGCACTCTTCATTTTTATATCGCTGATAACGTGAAAATTTAAATTTCTCATGTGGGATCATACAACAATGTAATTTCGAACTTTTCGAAAATAACAAACCTTCTTATCTTCACTTTCATTCACTGTAAATTCACGAGCCATTTCATTCGCGGAAGAAAAAATAGTAACATTTATGACTTCATAATTCAACATTGTCAATTTTCATTGCACATAGTTTTCTAGAACAGTACGCTTCAGCAATTTCCATTATCATTACAACCTTCATCATCATCAATAAACATCATCGGGTACTACTCGAAATATCTGGGTATTTCTCTATGGAAACGTTGGACTTCACCATGCAATATTCACACCATACGCTCGATGGATACTTAATACAGCAGATTATTCGTGTAAATACGACTAAAGTAGGGTTTCCGAAACTGTAGTAGCACCATTTCTTGAAGTATTGATACATTGCTTCATACATTTTTAATGATATTCATGTCAGTAGCGACAGACAATCAATAGTTTCAATTTCTTGTTCCTATTTTTGATAATAAACTGCTATCTTGACGTTGTTGATAAAATAACTATGCTATTGGACCAGTAGCTCATGTCACAATATGTAGGCTCCATTATTTCAAATGCAAACTGTATTCCCTATCGAGTTTATTGTGCAAAACAACGCTATTTTCCAAAACCTAAACTTGCCAATCGAAGCTAATTTGTATATATTTTCTCTAGCCAATCATATTGGATATTACAACGATGTGTTAACATTCGTAAAGATTGAAACAATATGGATGTTTAACGGAAAACTGCAAAATATTGTACAACTATCTCAAAAATTGTCAAACTGCAATTCAGTATTAAAACCATAGGTATTTTCAATTCATCAATGTTTTAATAACTTTCCGTCAGCAATACCTCCACAATATTAAATTTCACGTATTTCAAGTATTGCAACTGTATATGTATGAATTACAACATCGATGAAATGTTATTTGTCAATGAAAATTAAGGATTATAAAATCAATTATTGTGAATACCTGTACTTTGGCGTACATATTTCCAATAATAGAAATTGAAATGAAGCAGTATGGATACCCACGAACTGTGGAGGTATGGTCCCTGAAAAAGGTAATAAAAAAAAAAGTCAAACAAACAGAACAGTTTTCTAGCACAAAGATATCCAAAGAAAATGAATATCTAGGAGTCACCTTTGATTTCATACTGAAATGGAGAACCCACCAGGATAAAATTACTACCAAAGTGACTAGGCTTTTCTGGAAGAGCGGAAGAGCTATGGGCAAAACCAGGGGAGCTCGATCTGAGGAACAGTATTCTAGTGGAGCACAGAAGTTTGCTCTGAAGTTAATATATTAACTAGCATTACCAGCTTGGACAGTGAACAGCACGGGGACATTATCAATGGGAGCCCCTATAGTACTACCTCCTTTGGAGCTTTTTGTGGGGGTAATGATGGCAATTCTTATTGGGAGACTAATAATGTCATCGAACAATTTTCGAGGACACACTGATACAACTGGGACAATACTAGATAAACACACATTCTACATAAGTTTTGATAGCATGACATCGATGAATATATTCTTTGAGCGTGTGAAGATCATCATCTAGGGAACAGGTGATGCGCTCTGGTCAATCTGATCGCTCCATTACAAACCATAGAACTGGAGCAGGTATAATTTAGATAGAGCCTTGGTCGCTATGTGATATGAAAATCAAGAACTGGCTAGATAGCCAATTCAAATAGATGCAAATCCATACAAAGACAAGGTGGATGAACAACTCTTAACTAGTCTGTTGAAACCGAGGAAAAGACATTTAAAGACAGTTACCGAGCTGGTGAATGTACAGGATTATTGATTATAAATGTACCAGCCCTTACGAAAGGTGTATAATATGGTATAGTTATGAAATTAGAAGGAAACCATATTTTCAAAAATTCAATAATATACAAACAATTTTCTTGTGTACCCTAAATTACGCACGTCACTGTTCTTTTGTTAACGTTACAATAAAATTGGTCTATAACCAAACCACCCTGTGGAAACATCTCAACAAAATGGGCAAAGCTAGTGAACTCTATGGTGGAACACCTACTCATAAACTATGCTTCTGCAAGAACTCAAGTCGCAGTAGAAAGACCCACTTAATACAAACCTATCCTAAGCAAATAATTTCCAAATTCCCATCAAGTTTAATAAAAAATTAGGGACTACCGAGTTGTGTTACAGCTACCCAGTACTACTTATAATATTTGTTTCTATTTCGCTCAATCGACCTTTGTGAAGGGTGGTTACTATTCATTTCTAGTTTTGCTAACCTGACCAAACCTAACCTAACCTAACTAAACCTAACCTAAATGAACGTCTATTTATTTTATATTAACTATATTTAATTTATATAAAATTGTGAAGGTCATTAGTCAATGGACTTTATTTTTGAATCGTTAATCCTCCCAATAAGTACAAGTCGACGGTAGGATTATACCTACCTGATATCGTGTGGTGAAACTCGGCGATCCCGGAAAAATTGTACTCTACGCCCATGCATCGTCCAATACTCTCGTCGAATCGTTTCAAACCAACAAAATAACGCAAAGTTTAGCGCTATATAGCTTACAGGAATGTTAATTATGACACGAGTGACATGCAGAGTGTATCAAATTCCATCACTTGGCAGAGGCGCGGGCAACGCTTGATTTGATCGAGCTCCTGAAAATACACCACAACCACCCAAAACACCCTAAATATTAGTAGAGATGAGTTAATATTTGTTGCATGCCTTTATGCATTTGCTGACAAATATGCATCACTCGCATTGTTTCTAATTTATACCTTAAAATTAATACAGTATCGTGGAATTGGTTGGAATGAATGTGTTTTGACGACCAGGACTATTTCAAAGTTATTTGTAGTCTGCTCAATTGATTGAAGAAACTTGGAAAATATAAATGACATATTATTTGAGAAAGTAAATTTAGAATAGACGACTGAATTGTTAATTTGGCGCAAATAACGATATAACAAATTGAAATTATTTGTTTTTTACTGTTTTTTGTTTACAAAATTACCTTTGATCGTCGTTGTTGATAATCATAAAATTGAAATGTCGTTTATACGGTTATTTATGAGAAATGAACAGCATTGGGTTTCAGCCTGCTTCTTATCGAGATAGTGGACGTTGAAGTAAAAATGAAATCTATTTTCGTTAATATATCAGTTTGATTTCCCGTTAATGAGTTAAAACTGAGTATTCACTAGTTTTAGTAAGGACAAATTTAAATATCTGAGACAATATGTGGTAACTTGTAGATGTCGTGTACTTACGATATATAGGAGATGAATTCAGTTACACATTATTAGCTGCTGGGTGACTACAACTGTTGAGATCAAGCGAATGCATAAGTCGAAGTAAAACTGCGCTAAGAGTTTAACAGGGATCCTAACGGAACATTTTCACATGAATGGGCACCTGAAAAAGCTCAAAATAGGGAAGGAAGAAGAATGCAGATATTGTGGCATGAAAGAAGGAACCTCCATCCACATACTTTTCAACTGCACATCACTCTAGAATCCTGAAGCACAGTACCTGGTAGATTACTGGATAGAAGAGGAACATTTACCTAAGCTGAAGCCTGCGGATATCCTGAAATTCCTCTGGGAAATAGGACTAGAGGAGCTACTAGTTGCAGAGACTCTCCTTAAAAACTGAGTATAACTAAGGGGACACAATAGATCTTCCAGGTCTCAGTGAATGTTGGCGTCAACAAACAACAAATGTGATGAGGAAAATATGAATATATCTGTCATCACCGAAGTTGTCAGGCTTAGTCTATTGTATAATTTATTGAGAATGGCAAGTAAAATGAAGTATGAGGAAGCTTATGGAAGGGAAACCAGAAATAACCATTCCATTCACCCTTCCTGTTCTGTATACAGGGTGTCTCAAAATTGACGCCCGTCCTTTCAGAATATGAATCGGGTGGCTGAAACGAATGAAAACGTAAGAATAAAAAATTGCGTTATGTCCATGGTTACAGAGTTATTGACAAAAAACAAAGATCTAACATTCAATGATTAAACTTTATTAAAAACGAATATTTGTTACAAAACAAGAAATAAATTTATAAAAGGTGTTCCTACAAATCGCCTCCTACTTCAATGCAAATATTTCCAAGATTTATCATTGAAACACGAGCCCTCTGTAGCATGTTTTCGTCTATAAATGTCACAGCAGCGTGAATACGAGCTGCTACATCTTCCGCACTCTCAACAGGTTCAAAGTAAATATTTTCTTTCAAAAATTCCCAGAAGAAGAAATCTAATGGATTTAGATCTGGAGATCTAGGAGGCCGTAGTACGGGTCCACCTCTTCCAATCAACAGTCGAGGATTGTTTGATTTAGTACTGTTCTCACTTGTCTACCATAATGTGCATGAGCACCATCATGTTGGAACCAACAATTCAATCTAGTTGCTAATGGAACTTGATCGAGAAATGGCAGTGGTGAATTGTCGTTCAAAAAATTAAAATACGATGCTGAATTGAGTCGTTTAGGTTAGGTGAGGTTTGGGCCGATTACATTATTATCTAATAATCCAGCCCAAATGTTTACTGACCATCGTCAACAACAAATTACCGTATGAAATTGTACTTATAATCATATGAAATTATTATACTTATACTTACTATGACAAAAGTTGACAGAACTAATAATTAACATTTAACATTACCATAGCAACCTATGCTACTCATTTGTTTTTAGTTGACTTCGTTTTTAATAAAGTGTAAACATTGAATGTTAGATCTTTGTTTTTTGTCAATAACTCTGTAACCATGGACATAACGCAATTTTTTTATTCCTACGTTTTCATTCGTTTCAGCCCCCCGATTCACATTCTGAAACGACGGGAGTCAATTTTGAGACACCCTGTATAGCTTCTCCATTCTTCATTTTCCTTGTTCTCGATAAATTGAAAAATGATCCTGATCCAGTCTAGGAGCAGTATTAAGGTAAGTCTTATCTTTTTTCTTTTGTTTGTCATCACATTGTCCCAATGACCTAAGCATTCGCCAGTCAGTTATTAAACAATATAACCAATGCTACGGCTAAATATCATCCATTCCGCTAGTTGAAGGTGTTGTTTAGTAAAGGGGCTAGGCTGATAATTGAACGGCTAATTATACTAGTTATCTGCGACATATCCACTTCAAAAATTTTATTATGAGTCTTCTTAGGACAACATATTTATTATGAACATCAATTTCATGAATAGTTTATTCAATTTGATTAATTATGGGAATCTACTTCATTAGAGAGATTTTAAGCCACTTCATACGTTATCGGTTATTTTGCTCATGCGCAGTAGTTGAAAAATTACCGATTATGTTCATTTCGTTGAATAGAATGAAAAATATGAAAAACTATTTTAAAATATATTGGAACTTTGCACAAATAATTTTAAATGATATATTTCAACACAACATTATATTTTGGCTTTAAAAATGTACCATTAACATCTTTGAATGTTTCAACCCGCCAACGCCGATTCTTAACGTCAATTTTGTCTGATGTATGCTATCAAAATATAATTCTAGTTTGAAGAATAGCGCCCCCTACACTGAAAGAACAGTTTGGTTACAATCACTAAGACTAATTAACTATCACCAAATCCGTTATTGAAATATGGCTTATTAAACGTTTGTTGGTAAAAAACAAATTATTTGTTTTTACTCTATAAATAAAGAATTATTCACTATTACATAAGAATATTTTCTCATAACAATTAGTTATTAACTATAAATTTATATTTTTTTTTTATTAAAAACTGATTAATCAGTATGAATATATGTTTTTCTACCATACCGAATGCTATTTATTATTACAAAGTCATTGTATATAGTTATTGCATATTCTGTCACTTTTATTCCAAATTGAATTACTATACCCATATATTTGTTCACAATGACAACATGACTAAAGCCACCTTATTGATAATGAACAAATATCTTTCACATTTCGTTACCAATATTTATGGATTGATGTCCAAATACTTATTTCAGCAACTATAGACTGCCATCATCAGTATTCCCGAAAAGTTATCATGATATTAGCAGATAGTGAAACCATATCAGCATTTGGTGATTTATGCTAATACATTTATTATTTAGAGGATCTTACTGGAGATGGCAACTGCAGTTGATGAAATAAGTGTTACATTTTTGAAAGTTTCTTTTTTTTTAGATTTTAGAGATACCTATTATTCGTTTTCTACACCATTATATACAGATTTTCCAATATATTAATGATAAATTGTTGTGCTTTTCTTAAAATTGTCATATCTACCTAGATGCTGGTAAATGAAACAACAAATCTTTTAATCAAGTGATTTATTTATTTTTTTCATTAAAATTTCAACAAAAAATACAATATAAATATATAAAAAAACTGTGTTTCAAGAAATTCCAGAAACTATCAGTCGTATAAGAAATATTGATTATTCATGAAATTTCTTGCAACACATTTCGAAAAATAAAACAAACTCTAATACCTATGCAGTTATGAAAAACAAATAAAATTCCTCAATGGGATAACAACAAAATAATAATATATCGATCATTCAAATCAATGTTGATACTTTGTGCAAATATGTGTGCAAATGTGTGTGATACAAAATTATTGTACTTTTTTTAAAGAAAAGGTAGGTATACATAGGAACGTAACGATATATACTAACCATTTGAATGTTCATGAAATTTCATGCAACACAACTTGGAAAAAAATTCTTATATTATTATGCAAATATAAAAAACAAATAAAATTCTTAAATGGATAACAACAAACTATATTGATTATTCAAGTAAATTTGGATATTTTGTGCCGCACTATTTAATAAAAAAAAGAGTTACTAGGAACTATGAAATTGTATGAAAATGTCTCACCTCGAATAAATCATAAGATCCTACCTACCTAACATATTATATCTACTAGGTATTTGCTATCCTACTAAACAAAATTATATTTTCACTGTCTATCTACTCACTTTCGAAATTTGCATGCCCCACATTCTTCAATAAAAATGCTTATAGGGGTGCTACTGTAGTCGACACCTCCGTCCGCCATTATTTTGGCAAAATATCCAAATAAAAATACAAATCTTATATCCAGTCGTTGAGAACGATCCAGTTCAAGCACAATATAATCAGTAAACACTGAACTATTTACCCACGCTGCCCACACTATTGCTAATATTATCACTCAACGCTAATATCCAAATATGAATAATAAACAACACTAAACACACTGAGGGAAAGATATTATTTAAGACGATACAGATACACAGCACACGTGCAAATCTTATGGATAAGGGAAACGGAAGCTACATCACATGTGCATCTAAGGCGATGTATGGTCACGCGCATGACTGTTTGTTGATTATAACAAACAAGATTAACTATTAAACAATATTCTGCTCATTTGTATAACGTAGGCTTATAAGAAACAAATGAATTTATTGAATGTTATAATGATACAAAAAGATTTATTAACAGACAGTGTACCATTTATAATAATTATCAAACAAAGTTATAATTACTAATTAAACTTAGTAATTATCATCGCGAAGTTGGCGTATTAGATGATTTGTTTATTATTGAAAAATTTTATTCAAAATAAACAATTATAGCAGAAACAAATCCTCTATTATTTATTAATAAAACAAATCATCGGTAATGATTATAATAAATAAGCTTTTTCAATTATAAATATCAATACATAATTATGAACAAATTTGACATTAACAAACATTCGATAATAATTACTGAGATTTTTCTTTCGGTGTATTAAGTTGTGGTGTATTAGACCTCGATCATTTGGACGTCTTATTATAGTGTCTATATTATCCACAATTAATGTCATGGATTAATGTGTACAAATCAAATTAAACAAATAGAAAATTTGAGGTTAGTTACACCATACAAATTAACGTTTAAAGTATAACGTCGTTCACAGGTTATGGCTTCAAAAACTGAAATATTTAAAAATGTCATCCCGTTATTTCAAAAAGACAGCGCTTGTTCAGTTTAATGTTCTCTTCATTCACAGTTCCCTGCAAAGAAAATATCATTTTAGTAGTAAAATGTGTTATCAATAGATGTCAAAGGTTACAGTTTACAGCACAACCATGTTTTTCAAAAATTGAATAGATGAGGCTTTTACTTGATGTAGATCCATACTAAATTATGAAATGACACAATTTTAATTTGTTAAATCTACTTATAGTTGTTATACTTATAGTTGTTACGCGTTTTGCTAGCACAGTAGCTTTTTCAAACGAATGAAGATATAATGAAAACTTTTCAATTTATACAGTGCCTTAATACTAAATTATATGGATATTTAATAATAAAATTATAATCTATTGACAAGGAAGTGAAAAATGAAAAAAAATTTGTCTAAATATGGGATTAACTAAAGTATTTAACAAGTTTACATGGAAACTCATTCACAACAATCCTACAGGAACCTTTCTATGTAAAAAGGTTTGATGAGGGAGAATTGTTAATATCAAGTTGGTCGTTAAAAAGATTATCTGAATATTTGTTTTTATTTATCTCTAGGGCTTCTAAAAGATTTAATTTGAAGGACTTAGGTTCTATATGCAAAATTTCAAAATTTGAATCGAAAGAGTGTTGGTTTGCTAATAAATGATTTGAATAGTGGGAATCTGATTTTTGGTTGTCATAGCTACGTTTGTGTTCTGAAATTCTAGTTTTAAAATTCCTAAGAGTTTTAATTCATAAACTCTGATTTATTTAGTTTTGAAGATTTGGATTTGTTGTTTTCAATGAATTTGGATAAATTGTCGGTTTTGAAGTAAATATCCAAGTCTCTAGTTTCTAAAAATGATTTAATTTTTAAGGATGGTATTCCAAAGTAAGTTAAGCTTTTAAATTGGTCATTCTTGTTTTTATCAGAAGGAAATACTTGTTCCAGAGTATGTTTTCGTATCTTTTTATTTATGATGTTGTCAATTAAATTTGGATCGTAATTATTATTGTCAAAGAACATAAAACCTTTTACTGGTAAGCAACAACTACTTCTCTGTCTATATGTCACGAAGGATGATAAAGAATATCATGTATTATGAAATGTTCAATTTAGATCACAGTTGAATAAATGATGTCCAAACAATAACAAAAGAAAACAACTTGAAAATAAAAAAAACTAGTTAAGAGATTGATCATATAAAAAATACTAATATGAATAGATATATTATTCAAGATATTCGGAATTGATCTCGCGACCATAATCATAATTAAGTTCCGTATAGTGTGTCACATCTGTCGCAGTAGGAGAATGTGACCTTCTCCCCACGTCTCAACGACCAGCTGGTGTCGACACGCCGTTAAAGCACATCGTGCCCTCGCCTTCGTTTCTCGTTGCCGCCACCTCACCGTCTCCAAGGATCATGACACCAATGCTGCCGACGCGTCGTGGCGTGCCACCCTTTCTGGGCCACCTCAGACCCAGATATGAGCCCCCAAGCAGCCGCCAACGTAACCCGCTATATCAACGTAAATCTCGTGAGCTGGAGAATGAGAAATGCTAGAAAAAAATTAAAAAGTGAAAAAAATAGTTTGAGCTAAATTTACAATGTGCAAAATACATTTATTACGTGAAAAAAATGCGAGATTTTCAGGGAAAATTTTTGTCTAAATATGGTATTAACTATGTATTTAACAAGTTTATCTGGAAATTCATTCACAACAATCCTACAGGAACATTTCTGGGTGAAAAGGTTTAATAAAGGAGAATTGTTGATATCTATTTGGTCGTTAGGAAGATTATCTGAATATTTGTTTTTATTATGTCTCAAGGACTTCTGAAAGATTTAATTTAAGGGATTCAGGTTCTATATGCAAAGTTTTAAAATTTGAATCGAAAGAGTGTTGGTTTGCTGATAAATGATTCGAGTAGTTGAAACCTGATTTTTGGTTGTCATAGTCACGTTTGTAGTCTGAGATTTTAGTTTAGAAATTCTTGAAAGTTCTACCTGTATACATTTTATCACAGTTGTCATTACCACATTTTAATTTATAAGCTCCTGATTTATTCAGTTTTGAAGATTTGGATTTGTGGTTTTTCAATTAATTTTAATTTTTGAAGATGTCGATTTGTGGAGAACAATTTATCAATTTTGAAGATAGTTAATATTGAAGATATCCCCACTTAACAGCGTCATCTTCAAAGATCGCGCGCCTCCTTATGGATGATTCTTAGATAAAGTGAAGAATTTTGTTGAATAGACCTAGTATTAGTAGTTTATCAAATTGTGGATATCTACTAGCGGACCCGAAGGACGTTGTAATGTCTTGTATCAACATATTAGACAAATTTAGTTGAAAAGATATCATATTGAGTAGAGAAATCAAATTTCTCCAAAGTAGGAATGTATTCCTTGAAAACTCAACTTATATAGATTTTTTCATACAATTTGTCGAACAGAACTCTTTTTTTTAAACGACCGTATCACAAAAATTAAATGCCATCAAAATCACCCCATCTCATCTGTTCAAGAGTTGTTGACTATTGGATGGACTGAAGCGCCACCTACAGCGACTTACTGTGAATTGAGATCATCCAGTTATTTGATCAAACAGTTCAGTTTGTACCCAATAGCAGCGCCACCTAACGGGACCAATTATGACTCTAAAATTGTGATTGAAAACCAAACTTATTATTATTATATTCGATTGCCATCTGCAATCGTATTGCTTATCAGTGAGTGAAAAGAAAAACTATCAAAATAGCTGCGAAGGCTGAAGGCTGGTGCTGAAAGGGTGAAGATTTGGGGTACCTAATATGTATTTTTTCAATTCCAAATCATGAAAAAGTTGGAATGAAAGAGTTTGTGAAAATGATTGAACTCAATTTATTGGAATAAGTTTAAAAAAGTTTGGTGGTTACAAGTGGCGAACAAAGAGGTACTGCTGTATGTATTTCTCAATGCCAAATCATAATAAAATGAAAATAAAACATTTTGCCAAAAATTTAAAACAAAAAATAGATTTTGGGGTGGACACCCTTGAAAATCTCTCTTTTCTCAGATCTATCAGATATGCACAAAAAATTTCATATGAATCGGTTAAGCTGTTTCGTAGGGATGTGACACTGTGACACTTAATTAGTTACAGATTACTCAATTTTTTCAACCTGTAATATGTAACAATTATTGTATCACAACGGGGTATAAAGCTACTTTATCAATTTATTTCTTAGGCAATAAAAACACATTCACGCCCAAAATTACTATTGTCTATCAATGAAGTTCAAATATAGAATAGAAGAATTAAAAAAAATCAAATATTGACCCAAATAGCATCCGGAGGGTATTATAAGTTACATGGTGAAAGTTTCTTATAAAGCCGTCGTATATTAAATTAGACGCAAGTAACGGTGCGGCAAACTGTTAATTAAATCACCAACTAATTGCAAACCTCCTCTCTACCATGGTAGCACGGACTAAGGCAAAGGAAGAGCAACTTGTCAGTAATTATTAATTAACAGCACGGCGCTTTTAGCCAGCAGCTTTCTGAGCTTTTACCGGCTTCAACTACGCTCTCTCTCAAGCTTTACGTCTACTATGAAGAAATATGTCAACAGAGGCGAACTCCACTATTTTGTGAAATAAAACAAAATTCGAGGAAATAAGTTTTATGTAGATAACTTTTTCACATCTCAATAAATTTAATTCCATTCGCAGTACTGTACCTATCGTTTTTGAAATTTTTTTCGAAACATCTTTTTTCGTCTACCTTCCCGAAAATCCAATTATAGAAGAACCAAAAATAGGGCGGAAATTATTATTTAGCAGCACTAGGGCGAAAATTCATAAACCTATGAGCTGTTCGACAATCTATCACTTGAGTGAATTTTTCAATTAAACGTGAGTATATGTCAAAGTTTTTTGAGTAGATGAGGTTTTTACTTTTAGATCCATACTGAATAATGAAATAATAATCATTCATGTACCAAGGGTATAAAAAGATGTTTATGCCCTGAGGGCGACTTCTTACGAGGCCTGAGGGTTTGTAAGTTGCACGAGTGTATACACATCTGTTTATGCCCTTGGTATATACAAACTTCCATGTTAAGCTAGTTCAAGTTGCAATCCAATCTCAATACACATCAGTATTTTAAAAATTCCGGTTTGAATTGATAAATTGCCATTTTATGATAGTTAAGTTGCTATATCGCTGTTAGGTGAATGTTGACAGAGGTAAATGTCATAAAATCACAATAGTTTTCATATGTGTCAAAGTCAGAAGTCAAAATGAAAGAAAATCTTAAAATTCCTGACGAAATATTAGGAAAAGCAAAGAAAGCAACTGAAAATCTGTTGCCAAAAAAGTCTAAAGAAGCTTACGATATGGAATTCGAAAAATTGGAAATTGGATACAAGAAAACTACGCAGATGATGTTGAAAAATTATTCCTCTTTATGCCCGCACGGGTATAAAGTACGACATTAGATAGTTGGTAATTCAGCAATAAAAACACAATAATGAACTACTATGACAGAAAACAATTTAATTTGTTAAAATCTGCATACCTAATATTCAAATTTCAAAATTGTGACGGGTTTCGCTAATACAGTAGCTTTATCAAACAAATAATAATCCTACAGGAACATGCTAGTGTATGTATGATCTTTGTCTTGCTCATCGATCTTTTGTGATAGCCCTGTAATAGGAATTGTTGTCCCTTGTATAAAAATAATGCAACTAACTCGTACGAATGAACTTTATTGACTACTTTAACAAAAACTCACTTATATTTATGAATTCTAGAATAACAATTTGTTAGAATTGCTTATTTGCTGTTTCTATCGAGGCATTAAGTGATTGAACTCAACTTCCTGTCTCGTGGCCTTAGAAACAGCATAAGCAAATATGAAATATCTTCTAGTTTACCACTACACTTTCACGTTTCTAGTTTTTCGATATCCATAAATGAAACAGTTTTAACACAAACTAAATATTTGTGAACTATCCTTACATTTGTATAGCAGTTAATTTCTAAACTTAAACACTGTCTCTCCTGATACAGTTCGACTCTGTTCACAGAAAATGTTTATGTAAAAGACGAGCGAATTTGGTCCTTCTTTAGCCGGATATTCAGACTACTAAGCTCTTAAGTAATATTTGAAATAAAGGTCATATTTCACAGTTTCGAGTTGGTAATACACTATAAAGATTTCGAACAATTTCTCATTAAGCGCAATAAGCTACCGATTGTCATTTATTTTGTACGCAATTGTGAAAGTCTTGTTGGTGTTTGAAATGCTACAAAATTTAGTCAAACATGTCAAATAAACGAACATAATTATTCGTTCCTCTTTCATCAGTTCGCTTTAAGTCGAGTAATTATTTTGATTTATTTGAAGATGTGTAAGCCCGCATACAGTGTGGAACAAATAAATGAAATTAATTCGATAACGAATAGATGATGATTTCTTGGGAAAAACTCTCGGACATAATGTCCCCCAGTTCTTAATATGAATGTACAATATAAATATTTGAATAAATCCTGAAAAGGTACATTGAAAAAATAAAAAGACATACTTGGAATGTTATTACCAAATTTCAGGTTATCCTAGGAACCTTCTGAGTACGTACTTGTTCTGTCTAGGTAGGGTTGAGTGACCTTGTTCCATAATAATCATGCAACTAATGATTGTTGTTGTATCATCTTTTGCTTACTGCGCTACCTCTGCTGCAGGCAGCCAATGTTACAATTGAGCACACGTTTTTGTTCAATAATTCGCATTTATACAGATGGTTTAAAAATGAAAGAAGGCTCAGGGTGTGGAGTTTACTTGAGACCTCTAAGCCTAAGCCGTGGTTATCAATTTCCACAAAAGAACTAACCAGAAAAGGAATTCCTGACTAAAACATAATAATCTGCACTGATAGTAGACAAGCCCTATTAGCCTTGAACATACAACGTGTTATATCGGGGCTAGTACTGAGTGCCACCAAGATTTTGCTAACGCATCGGCAGATATTAATATCTTGTGGTGGGTTAAAGGGCACGGCAGGAGTAAAGGGAATCGCATTGCCGATTCTTCAGCAAAGGAAGCTGCTGAAAATTCTAGGACCCAGTGACACATATGGCCTAACGACTTCGACAATTGCGGAACTAGCCAAACGTTACACCCATGCTCAATCCCTCAAGAGATGGGAAGGAATCAACGGATGCAGTCCTGCCAGGATCATCCTGGGCGACCCTGGAAAGGGAAAAACCTACGTATAACAGTAGGATTTCTGACTGGCCACTGTCAACTAAGGAAGCACTTCTATACTATGGGGCTAGTGGACACAACTTTATGCAGGATGTGTGAACAGTAAGATGAAACTGTCAGGCAGGCATGTTTTATGCGAGTGTCCGGAGTTATCATCAAGTGTGTGTTTTGTGAGTCATGACCTACACCTGTCGATATAAAGGAGATGTCTCCTAGTGACCTGTCCACCTTCCTGATAAGAACAGGATCGTAAATACGCTCAAAACTTCCTTGCTGTTTGTTAGCGTCAATTTCGTGCTATTTTTAAATAACGGATGTACGCAAATATGACTTTAAAAGAGAGTTCGGGCAGAGCAAATGTTTACGTCTTGCGATAAGTCAGCTTAATTTTAATTCGGATATTTTCGTTTTGACAGTGACACTTTATATTTTGTACATAGTATTGATCGGACCCTATAATTCTTGATTTCATTTCGAAAGAGCAATCATTATCCTTTCCAAAAATGTATAGTTATCCATATTTTGTTTCATTAACAACAAATATATTCGAGGTTTCATGTAGTAGAACATTTTTAATTAGTAGTTTGATGCCTAAAATCAACTAATACTGTGACCGTTTGACGCTTAACAAAATCATTTGTAGTAGTATGCTTTTTAAATACGTAAATAATAGTCAACAAATTTGACAAACAGTTTATTAAGTGAGAAAACATAACAACATTATTCACTACGTTTAAGAACGAAGAACGAAAAAGTTACAATAAATGCTGCTTATGCCTACCTTCTTCGTTCATTCATAACTGCAAGGAAAATTTTAAGTTTCCAATTGTTTTTTTTTTAACATTTTCAATAATGTTCTTGATATTATTTTTCAGTTCTGCTGAATTGTGAGGCTTAGCATGAGTTTGTGATGCCTTTTGGTCAATATAACAAGTTAACAATAATATTTAAATAAAAGGAATAAATTCCCTTGAAGTTAATTTCAATGAATCATAAGAACATTACATGAATATAAGTGGGAAGGTCTCACGTTTGAATTCAAGTTCAGAGCGTGAAATAAACATAAATAGCATTATTTATATTCACTTATGATGAACTTGAATTGTCCTATAAAATATGCAAACGATAGTATTTTAAGATTATTATTATTAAATTATTCGTACTACTTAGTATAATCATTCATTATTAGTATTAAAGTATTTGGTATAATGTATAGTAGTGAGTTTAAGTAATAAAAGAGAACGTATCCCAGTCCCAGGTAGTTGTTTTATTCCTGTAAGAGGACCCTCTGAGTGACTAGAAACACCATCAATTGAGATGCCAATTACCACCCAGTAACCACCACGTTACATGGCTACCCTGCCAATACGTGGCATATATTACAAGTTGATTTTAGGCATCAAAATACGTTCATATGAAACTACTTATTAAAAATCAATCTACTACTACATGAAACCTCAAATATCTTTGTTGTTAATGAAACAAAATATAGAAAACTTCACATTTTAAGAAAGGATAATGATTGCTCTTGTGAATGAGATCAAAAATTATAGAGTGTTCCATTTAAAATAATACATATTTCCCCCTTTTAATTTGACCAACATTGGTAAAACACCCTGTGTTGATGATATGAAATGCCAGCAAAAATGTCTTTGATAAACTAGTGAAATTAGTGAAAACCCCATCTCTATGGAGTAATTGATAAGCTAGGCATTTATGTTTAAAATCAGTCACTTTTATTAAGGACACCCTGCATAGTGAAATTCAAGAGATCTTATCCAATTATCAGGAAATACATTAGGCATCTTTTTATCATCAAAAGGTATTTCATATAAGCAAGTTTCGACCATAATATTCTTAGGTCGTAGTATTTTCCATTCCAGTTTGGACCAATTTATTGACGCCATATACAAGTGAGAATTCGAATATAAAAAGTAAGCACATACTTCTTATTCCAAGTTAATTTAAGGTTTTCATTCGTTCTTTTCATTTTCAATCCACAATTTTATTACTGTGTCACTTGATGGATCAATGACAATGATGTTCTTATCCTGCCAATTGTGAAATTCCATACAGGTAAATTTGGTGTTTTTTATATAACTTTTTTTTTAATAATATTTTCCTTTTTTTTATATTCTGTCATATTTAGAAACACTCGATAATTATATAAAATTTCATAACTTTTATATTATAATGTTAATTGATCACAACTTTGTTACATCAATTTGTATTATCTCCTTAGATCTTTAATTTGAAGTACCATTTTCTATTGTTGTAGCCTGATGATGGTAATTGTTACCGAAACTAGCTGCAATTTTTGAGTCCCAACGGACATTAAATACTTTGTAGTTTGACTTTAAATTTCATTGAACCCTTTATTTGGATTTTAACCACATTTGAGGTATGGATGAACTCTTAGAGTTAAAAAGTTTTCTTTCTTCTTTTAATTTCTTGAAGAATACTGAATTAACAAAGATGAATCTCCAATATTTGGACATTAAGGCATTAAGAGTTATTTTTTGTATGTTTTTCACACAGAAAATGCTCGCGTGTTTAATTTTATCCAGTGGATAAAAAGCAGCTGAAAGGAGTTGTAGAATAGTTCATATTTAACTTTGATATAAAATATATCATTAATATCAATCCTAAATGTGATTATAATTATTTATAGCGATCGATATTATGAGGCATTCTGATTTAAATGTTCTATATTTGTAGTTAATGCAAAAATAATCAATCTGTATGAAGCTGAAACCAATGGATCCCGACCGATATACGTTTAATCGGATTAAACATCAGTTGTTGGGGGCCAAAAAGATAAATCGTTCCACCATTGCGTTCCCCTCCGGATAGCCGTAAGTGAGGCTCGAAAAACCCCAGAGAAACCCTCGGCCGCCCACGCGGAAACTGCGTTTCGGAATGCAAACCGAATTTGTCAAATAACGTCCTTTTGGCATTTCTTCAAACAATCGGTTCTTTGCATGAACCCAGTTGCCGCAATCAAAGGGAGAAACAGGGGTGTAGACAAATGCGCTTGGAAATTTTTCAGGACAGTCGCAAGAATTGAATTGAGAAGTTAAATTTGTAGCTAGCTCGAAAAATGAACAGTCACAAAAATTTAAAAACAATAGATTGTCAGATAATTGATCAATATTTGGAATATTCATTTTTTCATACGAATGGAAGAAAAATATTATAGGTACATTGTTTTTCTATGAAATTCACACCAATTCTAATAATATTCATCACTATTTGTTGTTACTTCCATGTTTTCTACTTCTTCATAATCAAGTTTTTTGTCTATTCTCTCGTCGTCGTATTTCCGTGCAATTGCTTTATCTTTCAATCTATAGGTTTTTATAGATTCTTTCTTAATACCTATTGATAAAGGATACAGGGGACAAAAAATTGTCATAAAGACAGATAGTCAAGCAGACATTGAAGAACTGAGCTCTTGTGTTATCAGTTCTAAAATGGTGTGGGAATTCCTAGACAAACTAGGTGATAACAATGGATTCTAGGACACACTGGAATAGGAGGAAATGAAATAGCAGATGTATTAGTAAAGAGGGGAATTAAAATTCATTTCTGGGGGCCTGAGCCCTTTTGCGGAATCTGCTTTAATGTAATATTCGGGAAAATAGATGGAGCCGAGAGAAAGAGAGGATCTGACCATTGGAAAGATTTAGTAGGGCTTAGACAATCAAAGATTCTCTTGGGTGACTATAACCTGTTGAGATCAAATGAATGCATAAGTCAAAGTAAAACTGCGCTAAGAGTTTTAACAGAGATCCTAACGGGACATTGTCGCCTGAATGGGCTCAAAATAGTGGAGGAAGAAGAATGCAGGTATTGTGGCATGGAAGGAGAAGCCTCTTTACACATACTTTACAACTGCACAGCACTCCAGACTCCTAGAGCACAGTACCTGGGTGATTACTGGATAGAAGAGGAAAATTTATCTAAGTTGAAGCCTGCAGATATACTAAAATTTCTCCGGGAAATAGGACTTAAGGGGCTACTAGTTCCATAGACTCTCCTCAGAAACTTAGTAGAAGTAAGGGGGCACAATAGATCTTTTAGGTCTCACTGATTATTACCTCAAAAGATACATAACACAATTTTGCGTGCTGTATGTTAAGCAGTTATAACATAGGAAAAGTATAAAGCATGAAGACGCAACATGGAAAGAATAGTACTATATAGGTATTACTTGATAACAGAAGAAGGCAAATAAAAATGCAATTCGTTCCTAGCTGTTGCAAGAGATTAGGGATTTCTTGGTGAATATGACAAAACCCTCGAAAATAACACAAGTATCCAGCACTCAAATGAATTATTAGTTATTTAATTTTAGGAGTTGAGGAAATGATGATTAGGAAATAAGTTTTGCAAAAGGCTTTGGAAATAGTCAAAAGTTAATATATTTTTATACAGGGTGTTTCAAAATGCCACTTAAAACTTTTGCATGTAGATACATCTCGTAAAATTCGACAAAATTATATGAGAATTGAGAGGACCAGCCTATTCAATTTTCGAAATACGGGGTATCAAGCTATGAAATCGTAAGTGTTTTGATTTGATAACTTTGATATGAATGAATGAATTGATTTGACATTTGGCAGGTTGTTTTTAACTGTGAAAGGGCAAAATTTGATGGAAAACATGTCTTGATTATTGATCTAACCTAATTCGTCAGATTTCTGTCACATATTTAAACAATTGGGAGTTTGGTAGTTATTGGAAAAATTTCAAGAGAAGTTTTTTTCTCATTTTCTCATTACCAAAAAGTAATATTGCAGACTTCATGAAAACATAAAATATCTTGGAAATTTTTTGATATGTAGAGGTCATGCATTTTTCACGTGAAAACTATTGGAGAATACAATATAAAATATAAATAACTTAAAATACTAGTGGCGTGGAAAATGGAAGGGGAAAGTTGATCAAGAATTTTTCTATCAAAATATGTCCTTTAACATTCAAGAACAACCTATTACTGAAACCGTTAAGATTTGGAGATACTAACAGAATAACGATTTAGCATACAATTTTGAGAAAATTGTAAATTGCGCGAAAAGTATAGTACCTAGGTATAGGACACCCTTATATCATTCGAAAGAGGACATTTTTTTGAATATGATGAATTATTGAAATACAGGGTGTTCCATTTGAAATAAGCCCGTTATAACACATTTAATGATCTAATATCTAATTTAGCCTATATGGATGTATAAACTACCAAGGTGACAAACATTTCAAATTTTTTGCCGTTTCGTCATAAACCTCCGTCCCGTTAGTCGTGATTCACAGTGTATTTATGAATTGAATAATAAAGGATCTTTGAGAAGTGAGTATTGTTACGCCCATGAAATTAAACCAAGTTTGTCAAGTAGCGTCCTTCTGGCATTTCTTCAAACAATCGGTTCTCTTTTGCATACCCTTAAAAATCAAAGGAAATGCGAGTCTGGCCAGAAAGCGTTCATTTGCTTTGAAAATATTTTTAATTTAACTTTGTGTTTGTTTTTTTTTATCTTCTATTTCTCATCATCTCCTAATTGGAAACAGCAAAAGAGAATTTATTATTTTCGATGAATTTTTCAGTTTTAAGACAAAACATTCTGTCTACACAATAGGAATGTATCTTGATAGTTCCTTTTCAGGAACATCCAGAATTGAGTTATTAAAATTTCCGTCTTATTCATTTACATGAATTTCAACTGCTGTTACTAGGATTAGAGATAGTTTCAGGTATGTTTCCAATTTTATTGAAAAAAGTCATTAAGTAGTAGAACGCATTGCGAATTCTATTTTGAAAAATACAAAATTTCAACTCTGCCCTCTGGCTCACTATCACTATCAGTTGGATACAACCCATTAGGAAAGGAGGCATATACAGTGATGGGCAATTGCGTGGAACCAAGTAAATATCTCTGGAATTATTAGAGATATCAAAATGAAATTTGGAAGGTGGATACTACAGTAGATTGCCTATTTGTTTTCATTTTTCTTAACAATTTTGAACTTCCGGTTTAACCGGAAGTAATGTCGATTCCGAAATTTGGAATAGAACACCCTGTATATTATTCTTTTTTTTAATAGAACATTTTATTACGAATACAAAAATATCGGGTTCGATATTTTTTATTGCAATACCTACCGAGATATTAACAGAAAAGTAACTAAGGAAAGGAAAAATCTAATATCAATTGAAGAAATAATCATAATTATTAACTAAAACTAAGTGATTTTCAAAACATTGGAACTTAACTAAACTAAAATTAATGTATCAGATGTTCAAACTGGGCACGTCTACTTCTTGACAATAGGCAAGTCGGTTTGTGAATTTCTATTATTTCTCTTTCACTTAATTCGGTCATTTCACGATCAAATTAAAACAATATAATCTTTTCACGTTCAAATACAAACACTAATAACTCATTTGGACAACTACTGTTACTTCTACAATGAATTTCGTGGACTACTAGCTACCATCAAATTTTTCCTTTCCTTAGTTACTTTTATGTTAATATCTCGGTAAGTATAATTGAAATAAAAACTATCAAACCCGATATTTTGTATTCGTAATAGAATGTTTCTTCAGAAACTAAAATAATATACAGGGTGTTCCATTGCAAATTTTAAAATCGACATTACTTCCGGTGAAACCGGAAATTCAAAATTGTTAAAAAATATGAAAAAAGTTAGACAATCTACTGTAGTATCCACTCATTTTAATATCTCTAATAATTCCAGAGATATTCACTTGGTTCCACACATTTGCCCATCACTGTACTGTATAATAGAATTGACAACCTTTCCAACTCTAGTTGATCTTCAAAATCTTCAACGTTATTCCCAGTCTGGATTGATTCCTCATTCACAATTTAATTTGAATCATTCACATCCATGTAGGATTTTGTTTCATTATTGGAGCAATTTTTTAGAATCATGACAATTTGTACATTTTGTGCATTTTAAACCTTTTTTTCGGCAGCAGCATTTTAAACAGTTACATCCAGTTTCAATTAAATCCTTTTCTGTAAATTTGGGCATAATGCCACGTTGATGTTGCTACCAGCCCCAATCTGTTGCTGTCAATTCGTTGCTCAACCAAGCTTGAAGCTGATAATATGCCCTATAACAATGTTGTTCTGCTGCTTCTTCTGTGGGTGGGAGGTTAGGTCAAAATAAGGTGGAAAAACAGTATTTCAAATTAGATAAATTACAGTGTATTTGGGGGTATTGGGGGGGACGGTATTGGGTATTTCGCGGAAAAATATTTTTTTCGAAAAAGATAAAAATAAAAAACTAAAAACTTGGTTATTTGAATTTACCAAAAACAAAGTTCAACCCTCTGTTCACCTGCCACTTTTGATTCCAAACACTCTTGTCAATTGCACTGTTCAATGTACAAACTATGGACTATTCTATTATGAAAGTTCAGATCGACGCGATGTAAATGAGATTCCGGATTTTTTGAAGAATCGTCGAATTCAGTGAATTAGTAACTTTTGTTAAGTATTGCATGTGCTACAACAAATTCAAATTTCAGCGATTTTCACCTAAACTGGTTCTCCATAAGATAAGTGCGAGCTGCAATGAAAATTCCAAAAATGTGTTTATAATAATAAGTAACTGTATTAATCGATTCCTATTTCATGATAAATAAAACTTACGTACATTTTTAAGAGATGCCTCATTTGGTTTTATTTTCCATATATTTGCCCAACAATAAATAACACTAATCAATTTACCTAGTTTAAGTGTATTTAGAGCACATAAACGCAATTATCAACTCGTAAATTCCATGGTTATGATGCCCCATTTCGAAAGCTTAACATTTTTTTATGGATTAGCTGTAACAACGGCACGCTTTGCATTCTTTTAGGGTAGGCCTGTCATCATAAAATTCCAATAAAAGTTGGTTTACGAGCAGTCAAAACGGCAAAACGTATTTGTTTCCTTTATATAACACCGGTTTTTTAAGTTGTCTCTGTAGACGACCATGAAAATGTTTTTTTCTAATAATCTATTCCTAAATATATTAAATTTATGGATAAGGTCAAAGCAGAAGCCCGAGTTTACTACTTTTTCAAATAGTTCTTGAGCTATTGCAAGTCAAATTCCGTAAACGTTGTCACTACATGTTCACTCACCGAATTTTAACTTCAAGTCGACATACAAGTTTGAACTTTCCATTTTTTCTTGGGTTAAGAAAATTCCAGGCATCGAATTTTTATCACTGATATTGTCCCAATTTATGACAATACCATTTTTCTTCCCTCTGTTTCCTCACTGTCAAATCTTATACATGCCCCTTATTTATTTCATCAGAGTAATACAATTTGTTGGTGATATAATCTAATAAATGTTTGAGTCTTGAGAACGCAGTATGTCACCCCCCAATTCAACCGATAGATTGTAATTTGCTAATGGATTTTGGCTAACTTTTTGCCCTGAATTTCTTTATTCAGCTTACATTTATTGAACTGTTTATTAATCATAAACACCCAATTTTATGGAGATATCATTTGCATTGAATTTTTTTCATTTTTTTTTACATTCAACAAAATATAAACTTATAGGTGATAACAAATATACCACTGGGCATACAGTGTGACCCATTTTTAATGTTTTTAAAGAAAACACTCTCCTAAAATTTGAAGTAAACAGATTTTAATAATTTTTTTTTAAATGTCGAGTACTAAAAGGTCTACCTTGGGACAAAATTTGAAATGTTTATTCCAATTTTCAGGGCACACTACGATATTTTTTATTAGTCAAAGATCGAGATTTTTTATTAGCGATTTTTTTATTGAAAAGATCACTACGCCATTGGATTCAGTGTGCCTCTAAACAGGTGTGACCAAAATTTCATGGAAAAATATTTATTAACAACAAAGTTATGACAACTCAAAAATTCGAAAACTAATAGTCACAAAAACACCCTATATCAACAGATTTGGCCATAAGAATATTTTTTATGATTTCAACAATAAAGTGCCGTCAGATGAAAAAAAATAGCGTTAATTTTCTGTAATATCATTTCCATGGCAACTAAGATTTAAAATGAAAAATTAATTACGTCTTAGTTTTAGTTAATTTGCGTCAAACTTGAATGTGATTCCGTTTTTTTGATTAAAAAAATCAAAGCTATTTGTTTTCTTTTTCATCTGGCGTCACTTGTTGGAGTCATAAAAAAATATTCTCATGGCTATATCTGTTGTTTTTTGTGACTATTAGCTGTGTGAGTTTTCGAATTTTTGTGTTGTTATTAATGAATATTTTTCCATGGAATTTTGGTCACATCTGTTAAGAGGCGCTCTGAATCCAGTGGCGTAGTGATTTTTTCAATTAAAAAATCGCTAATAAAAAATCTCGATTTTCGACTAAGAAAAAATGGAATGAACATTTCAAATTTTGTCCAAAGGTAGACCTTTTAGTACTTGACATTTCAAAAAAAAAATATAAAAATATACTTACAACTTCAAATTTTAGGGGTGTTTCCATTAAAAATGGGTCACACTGTATATTCAATCGATAATGGAAAGTATGTAAGAGAATCTAATATTCCATTTTATACAAATTCCAAATTTCCTCTAAATTATTTTGTTCCCTGTGAATGGTGATTTACAGCTAGTCTAAAGAAATTTCATCAATTGATTACTATGGAAAAAACAGTGTAGAGAATATATTCGAACTAGCCAACTCAAACCTCAAGCTTCAATATACAGGGTGTGGTACCGAAAACGAAACAGATCTTGAAGTTTTTGGAGAAAATGCAAGAAAGGTCGATTCTTCAGTCTTAGGCACATAATATTGAGCTTTGATGGATTTTATATTCCACAAAACTTAACCTCGAAAATATTATTTTATATTAAATAAAGTAAGGAATATGTGACAGGAATGTGAAAACAATACCGATCGCTAGTAATTAATTTAGAAACACCCTGTGTTTCAATCATCACTAAATCGTGATTTGTTTTTGGAAGAAAGTAACCAATGAAATAACTATAGAGATAGCAAAATGATGCTGTTTATTGATATTTCGCAGCTCATCATGTTTTGACTTCAAATCGATATCTCGATGGAATTTTACAAAGTAAATTTGTGATATGTTTCCAGAAGATTTATCATGATATCAACAAAGAAAGGTGATCTCAACGAGAGTTCATTCATCAACGTAGGCCTTTGTTAGAGGTGCCGTTTACGTCACTTCCTGTTGTTATCAATCTGATTGATGAATCGGAATAGATCGATCTTGTTTATATCGCCTTCGTTAGTTCCTTAAGCCCATAATGCATTTCTCATTCATTGCTTAGATTTGCATCAACAGATCTATGCATTATATTATGGATTTCTAAATACACTCACTGGCAAAATAGTAATCTAACCACTCAAAACATTGACGAAGTTTGGCCATCGATAAATTTGGTCAAGTTTTATCTTATTATTTTTTCATCGCTTTACATGGCGTATGAAATCCACCACATGTATCTGTAGAGTAGGGATGGTAAGTGTAAGTTCACAGCACATAGGCCACATGTGACCCATTGTACATCCTCCCGAGGAGTTGTCCTCCTAGGTCATCGTTTATCCATTCCTTCTCAGGAAAGTGGACAGGTCACTAGGAGACATCTTCTTTATATGGGCAGGTGTAGGCCAAGACTCACCGAACACACACTCTCTTATTGACAATAACTCCGGACACTCGCATAAGACATGCCTGTTCACACATCCTGCATCCTGCACTAGCCCCATAGTATGGAGGTGTTTCCTCAGTTGACAGTGGCCAGGCAGAAATCCTACTGTTAACCTCCTAGGTTTTTCCTGGTCATAGCCAAATATTTCTTCCGTGCCAGCTTCCCAGGGTCGTCCAGGATAATCCTGGCAAGACTGCATCCTTTAATTCCATCCCATCTCTTAGGGGATTGAGCGTGGGTGCAACGTTTGGCTAGTTCCGCAATAGGGTACACGCATATTTCATATTTTGCTTAGATATTAATTTGTAATAATAAATTTGATATCAAAAATAATAAAACCAGTTTCCATTTCAAATTACTTCCAAATTTTGAAATTAAATTCAAATTTCAATGCACTTTCCGAACAACACCCGAGAATTTCCGAACGCTACCGATAATACGTGTGATGTCACACTTTTACTTTTGCTATGGCCGGTTATACATAGGTTTGGGTAAATTATTCCTCAGGATATAGCCCAAAAAAGGAAGGAAGAAGAAGAAGAATGCATAGGTTATGTGTAGTTTTGTGTTTATTATTGTATTTTAATTGACTATTCGACGTAAAAATATCATTTATATGTTTGTCTGAGACCATTGAGTGATTGTGTGTGCTTTTTTAATTTCTAAAAGTCAACGTGAAGTGGAAAGTGTTCATAAATATTCAATATTTCCGAATAAGAATGTAAACGAGTACGAGTAAAAGAGTGACGTCAACGGTTGGGGCAGCCATCTTTATCACATAAAACGCGTTTTGGCGGACTTTCAAATTTTATGATTTTTAAAGTCGTTTCAAAAGTAAAGTTGATATTTTTTTGGAAAAATAAGCATGCAAGGTGTTAGGAGACCTGATAAAACGTCGATTCCCACCAGTAGCAAAATATATGCCTGTACCCTGTTGTCGAGGTCGTTAGGCCTTGGGTGTCACTGGGTCCCAGAATTATCCACCACATGTATACAGGGTATCCCACGACGAGTGAAAACTATCAGTATATGGCAAAATACTTATAGTAAAATCATGAAAATTTCCACGTTTGGGTTTTCGAATACGATCTTTTCAACTAAAATATTTTCAAAAATGGACTGTAACTTTGTTATTTTAAATGGAACACCCTGTATATTAATACATTTTTGAGATCTACGTAATATTTTAGTATACTTTTGTCCGAAAACTTTTTTCGAAAAATGCACACTTTTTGAGTTATTGATTTTTTTGTAGAAAATTTGACCGGCGTTGAAGACCCTCATGAATTATTTTTTTACGAGGGGACCCTTGAAGATATGAAAATGGTTGCTCTTCGGCGGCCTTGAGCAAGGTCAAACGTATTCGAATCTATGTTGAAAAATCTTTCATTTTATACAGGGTGTGTATAAAAAGTGTTCAAAGTTTAACTTCATAAATATCGAATTTCTTCATTTTTTCAAATAGAATCACCCTGTTTTTTCTATTTTAATGCATTTAGGAGAAAAAAATAAGGCAAGTTCATGTATACTCTCCTATACCTAAACCTTACCGTTATCCAGATATTAAATGTTTTCTGTAAATTTTTAGAGATGCAGGTGTGGTCTAAACTTTGATACACGCTCTAAGAAATGAAAAAGTCTTTTTCTTCATCTGTCTCTGAAAAACAACTTTTAGTCGTTTCCAAGATATTTGAGGTTTTAAATTGTTATTATATTTTTTAACAAGTTTAAATTTTTCATGTATACTTTTAGTAGGCTTTGTAATAAATGACATTTATTTAACTGACATAAGTTAACATCTAGAGAAGATTGTGAACTAAGAGTTTGAAATTGCTTCAATTCCCTTTCTGAGATGATGATTAGCCGTGCGACGGATGAAGGTATACTGAGAAGGGTTAAAAAATGCATTGAAGTTCAAGGGAGCAATTTTGAACATTTACTTTGAAACATCAGACAATTTTTCTTTGGCTTTCAATTTTCCATAAAATTTTGTAGCATATCTTATTATTCTCACAAATCAACTCGATTAACTTTTGCTTAAAATGAACCGAATAGCTTCAAATTGTTAAGTATTCTTTTAATAATGTGCGATTTCGATCGCGGTCAATCTGGATATCTTACTGCAAATAAAGCACATGTTCTTGTAAAAACTTTGTCATATTTACCACGCATTGAAAGTATATTCACATAATCATTTTTATTTAATAGTGCTTGTATCAAAATTTAGACCACACCTGCATCTCTAAAAATTTACAGAAAATATTTAATATCTGGATAACGGTAAGGTAAAGGTATAGGAAAGTATACCTGAACTTGCCTTATTTTTGTCCCCTGAATGCATTAAAATAGAAAAAACAGGGTGGTTGTATTTAAGAAAATGAAGAAATTTTATATTTATGAAGTTAAACTTTGAACACTTTTTATTCACACCCTGTATAAAATGAAAAAATTTTCAACATAGATTCGAATACGTTTGACCTTGCTTAAGGCCACCGAGGAGAAACCATTTTAATATCTTCAAGGGTCCCCTCGTAAAAAAATAATTTATAAGGGTCTTCAACGGTCAAATTTTCTACAAAAAAAATCAATAACTCAAAAAGTGTACATTTTTCGAAAAAAGCTTCCAAACAAAAGTATACTAAAATATTACGTAGATTTCAAAAATGTATCAATATACAGGGTGTTCCATTCAAAATAACAAAGTTACAGTCGACTTCCGGTAGAACCGGAAGTCGGCCATCTTTGAAAATATTTTAGTTGAGAAGATCGTATCCGAAAACCCAAACATAGAAATTTTCATGATTTTACTATGAGTATTTTGCCATATACAGATAGTGTTCACTCGTCGTGGGACACCCTGTAGAAATAATCATTTTATATAGGTTGACACAAAGTGTGTTTTTCATTATTTAAAACCATATGTTGACTGTCAAAATTGTTCCTCCTTATAATATCTCACTTTCTTATCATAACACATATTTTCCCCACAATTCTTTACTTTATTTATCACAAGAGCTCCATTTTTTCAAAAGTTACAACAGTTCAAAAAAAAGGCATCAAGTTCGCGAACTCAACTTATCTGCATAATATATATGGCCATGGAATTACTGTTCATTGTTGAATAATGAACATGTTAAATTAATTTTTGAACGTGTTATTGAGGGGAAAATACAATCTCGTATACTTCTGCAAATCTAAGGCAACGTTCTATTTAGAGGATCAAGAACGAATCGGCCAACTTCACATTCTATTATGCTCCACCTACAGAATGGCTATACGGAACATGAAATCTTTATATTTATATTTTTAAATAGCATGCGACCTATAAATTTCAAAATATAATATAGTTTTAAGGTGACAAAACATTCTAATTGACAACAGCAAACGAATGATATTATACATGCTAACTTCTCCGCTAACGGGACAATATTTATACTGGAACATTTTATAATACAGGCTGTTGAATAAATTTGGATTGGGAAAATTGATTTTCGTCCTAATACGAGATACTCTTTGGGGAACATTTTTCCTAACCTAAGCTTAATGCTCAAAACCATTCACCTAAACGGCATTTTAAAGTAATTGTTCGATGATTCCTGGTAAGTTTAAAATCAGGTCCCGGAAGAAAAACGACATTTACGCTTCATTCAATCCTAAATCTCCACAACCCTTTCTTTTTTGAATGAGACAAAGGATTAAAAATTCTCCCTCGCGATTTCAAACACTTTAAATAATTGTTATTCTTCTCTACTAATGTTCATCAGTGTAGATTGAAAAAAAGTGATTGTGTACCTAAATGGTGTTAGTTTAGCTTTAAAACGAGTTAATAGTTATACACTCAATAGGGAGAGAGTGGAAAGTGTGCGTAAAAATTATTTCAAGTAAAAAATTGTGGCAACACTGTACCCTATCAAAAATGTGTCGTGAACTAAAAGTATCTGAGTTTGAAAATTAGAATGAAGGGATTTTGGAGAGTAAGAAACCTTGTTATATATTCTTCAATCTTAAAAATATAAATGTTATTCTAATAATTCAGTCAAGGAGGTGAATTGTGGGATAGTGAATTTGAAAATAATACAACTTTTTAAGTGTGGACTTTAGAAGTGACAAATGGACAAGAAGATACCGAAATGAATGTACCTATTGTGAAAATTGCCGGAATTTGGAACAGAAAGATCTTCCAGTTTTCCATGAGATGCATTCGTTCCCAGATATCGGACATGGCAATATTTACCCAAAAAATACTCATTATTCGGCGATCTTTCGAAATTTTCACGAAAAATCTGTTTTTTTCGAAGGTATATGACTTAATAGAAGCCTGTTGAGATGATAATTCAAATGAGTTTTGTTTTTGAAAGATAAATGCAATGAAAGATATGGCCATGCACAATAGGCATGTTCCGGAATAGATTGTCAAAGTGTACTATTGCATCTTGAATATCTGAAATATAGTGTGTTGAAAAAATAGATATCAAATCAAATCAAATTTTTTTTATTTTCATAGTAAAGTACATATTTATAATAAATTTGTGGTTATAAACATACATACAAATACATAAAGACACCTAACTGAGCATTTACCTAGGCATGTCTGCCTGTTTTGTTTATACTCAATCAGGTAGTATTTACTCTGCACGTTTTATCTTAAATAGCTAATATTGAATATATAAAATTAAGTAGATAACAACAAAGAAAGAAAAATAAAACTAAATTAAAGTGCAAGTAGAGTTTTGAGACGAACAAATGTAGACAATTAATAAAACTAAAATAGATGATAATAAAAAAGAAGACAATACTCACGTAAGGAAGAAGGAGACAAGCAACGAACAACGAACCAGTAGTTATTGAGCCATTATATCATATATTCTATTTTGATTGGTTATTAGATAGTTTTTCAATTCAATTTTTCTGAGGTGAATCGGGATTGTATTAAAAAATTAAAAAATTTCGAGGGGCATTGAGTTGGCAAAGATCGATAACAAAATTAAGACCTATGAAGAAATAAAGACCCATAACAATATTTTAACATATGGACAAATAGAACAATTAATGGTATTCACGTTTATTCTTTTCAAGCCAAAGAATGGTTGCCATCTAGCATGAGAGGTTTGGGAGAAAATCCTACTGTTAAAAGTGGTAGTTATACTCTTACTGATCTCAATAAGTTCCTATGGGACACTTAATGAAAAATTGGCGTAATAAATTGTTTAATTGTTCCTCTTTTTGGACCGTTGTGGAAGAAGTATTGATTTTCGAAGCCATAAAAAGGGCAATCTGTAGCTTGGCATATTTCAGTTTCTTTCTGATGTTATTGTAGGTGAATTAAGTTTGTGGTAATTATCCATAGATTTCAAATAAGTCGTTGAAAATCTGGATATCATTACACAAAAAATGACCTTGTTCAAATAATACTCTTCTTGGTGTCGTCATCGATTTTTAATGTCTTTTCAACACATAACGTTAAAAGGAATGAAAAAAAGCAGGTCTGTGATTAATTCTAATAAAAATACCACAATAATGAACCGATTAAATGTATTACGAATGATAGGATGCAGACGTACCTTTCGTAGCGGCAATGTGTCATTTTTTAAACGTGGAATATGTTAATGAACAAAAAATACAAAATAAGTCATGGGTAATAGTAGAATACTAAACAAAAAAAAACCACAAAACATTTTGTTGGGCACATCTTGTCAATAAGTAGTTATGAAGCTTGGTTAAATTTGTTAAAAGCTCCAAAAACGACATGTTTATTTGGAAGATGTGAAAGACATAGATGTTATTTTCCTCCGTAATGCAGAAAAAACACCAAAGTGTGTCGTAGGGGGCGACTTTTATTTGATATTGTTTTGAAAACCTTCATTTTTTTGGAAAAAAACGCATTTTTGAAGTTTCTCTGTTTTGTGTCAACGATATTTTTCTTAAATATAGTTTTGACATATATGAACTGGACTGTGTTTTATTCGGTCAACTTCACCCATATTGAACAAAAAATAGGTTTAACGGGTAAAGCAGATACAGTCGACAGAAGCAAACATGAGCCCTGGTGGGCGTGTCCATGTCGCTGTAGTTGTATTATTTTAACAAATTACCAATGTTCGTTCGTTAACATTAGCACCTGATTGGTTCGTTGCGATGAAATTCTTTTTGTTCGCATATTTTCCGGGGCTCATGTTTGCTTCTGTCGACTGTAGTTGACCAAAAGCACTTTTTTCAATTTTCTCCGCTCATGATATTTTTTTAAGTGACTTTCAATGTACTCTGATTAAAGTGGACTCCTATACCCATAGTATGGACATAAATATAGCAAAATTTCAAACGTCTTCCATAAGGACAAATTACTAAATCGGTCAAAGTCACCCCATTTTATGGTTCGAAAATTTTTGACTGAAATAGATGTTTGTCCGGAACAAATATTCAAGCTATGTGTGTATGTTTTATTGGGGTGACATTCACAAAATAATTATTGTGCCCCCTTACTTTCACTTAGTTTCTGAGGAGAGTCTCAGAAACTAGTAGCTCATTTAGTCTTATTTCCCTTAGGAATTTTAAAATATCTGCAGGCTTGAACTTAGGTAAACGTTCCTCCTAACCAGTTATCTCCCAAGTACTGTGCTCTAGGATTCTGGGCCGCTGTGTAGTTGGAAAGTATGTGGATGGAGGTTTCTCTTTCCATGCCACAATAACCCGTTAGGATCTCTGTTAAAAATCTCAGCGCTGTTTTACTTTAACTCATACATTCATTTGAACTCAACAGATTCTCTTTCTCTCGGCTTCAACTATTTCTTCCAATATTACACCTAATATTGCCCAGCCTAACCTAACCTAATCTTCAAGTTAAGACTGGTTAATATTAAGATTAACAGTATAATTTAAGTATCTTTACAGATATCCAAATATGTCTCATTTTGTAATTTTGTTTGTAACACAAACTTCATATTCCATGTACAATATAAATTGCAACCCTTGTATTTGTAGTACCTATTTTCTATAAATTTTTTTCGCTCTACTATTCATAACTGTAATCAACTCTTCATAAAATAGAAACTGTTCATCTAACTTCAGTTGTATCCATGTATAAATTATATTAAGAGAGAACATAGAACAGAACAACTATAAAATAAATCATTTTCATTTGAGAAGATTCGCAATATAAATAATCCAAAAGCAGTAGAGTCCATAAATTGGACAAAGTTGAGATAACAAGAGCAATTTTCTTGAAACATAGGAACGACCAAGAAACAAACCTATAACTGCTGATAATCTCCGACGCCATCAATAACTTTTACGATTATATCACACACGGTCATTTTGTAGGATACTCGAGTTGCTGCTTTTCGACCCTTGGACGAATCTAAGGGTCGCTCTCTGGGTAGTGACTAGCTGTTCAATAGCCGGGTCTGTTAAATGAAGACAAAAACTTATTTCTCTACTAAATTCAAAGAAATTATAAATCAAAGCAAATGACTTATAATTATTAAAGATCATAGGACTATATGAACAATTAGGGAAAAGTGTTTGTTAATCTTTTGAAACCTTGTTGGTCAACTACAATGACTGTTGTTTTTTTTTCAACTAACAGAGAGTCTAGCGCGAACGATATACTTGCAAATAACAAAAAAATGATAACGTTTGTTCTGAAACATTCACAGGAGAGCCAGCACTGCAGATCAAGGGAAAAAGTCAGCGAAGGAGACAAACTCATGCTCGTCTCTGCAATGATTTTCGATTCCATTGCTTCTGTTTCTGACTATCAATAAAGAAGACTTCCTTGAACATAGACTAGCAAGTGGCAACTCTTCGTTTAAAAAAATAGGTGAATTTTGAAACGATGTACAATTCAAAAAAAATGCGAGTGATAAAACGTTTCCAGATGGCCCAATTTATTTAAGCTAATGTCAAAAGTCTACTTTTGTTTGCGACGAAAAAGAGTAAGACCTTTTTGAGATATGAGGCAATTTTTTCATTCTATATGAAACACACTGTATATGTAAGTAGAAGTAGCTGTGATAGCATATTCCAAAACAAACTTAAAATTGTCCACGCGGTATTACGTGGATAATAAGATAAGATGAAATCGTGAACTATTTTTTTCGATATGATAAAATGAAATAATATAATTAAACGACCCTATGTTGTATCTATTACTCAAATACCTTATCGGGTGCCAGTAGTCACTTTTTTTGTTTGTAAGTCCTTCGCCGGAACTGGCTTTATAATACGGTCAGTTTAATATCAAGTAGCTGCCTTTTAGGAGTTTTTTATTGATAAGGGATAGACATAAAACAAAATGAAACTTCAGTGTGACAGTTTATCTTGATATCCAATAATAAAAAATTAATTTGGGTGATACGAAGAGCACAAAAACTTCACAGGTGTTAACATTTCTATTTTATCCAACTCAAAACACAAGAATATTTCTTGAAAGCACCAGCAAACTCCCTATTTCTATTCTAATCCATCAAAAACTCTTAGCAACCATCAATTCCTGTCCCCAATCGATAACACCTTAATTCGAAACGTCAGATTTCTATATAGAGAAAAATTATTTATCGCCATGCATAACTCCTACCTAATAAAACATAGTTCCATCACCAAAAGAATCCACTTGGTGAGATTGGGACCACTATCCCTTCATGGTACGCAGATTCCAATGGTCATGGATGCTTAATATCTTGGGGTGGTTATTGACTCGATATTAACATGGACCAAACAACTGGAAAAGGTAGCAGCAGGATCGGAGACCACATAATGGCAAGGCAAACTTGTGACAAAACATGATACACAGGATCAGGATACATGTCTATCAGGGACATTGTATGTGAAACCGTTTTAGATAAGAAAACAGATTATATGACCACTAAACTCCTACCCACTCCTACCGCACAGAAAGGACTGGAATGATTCAAGCAGACTGAAGTTTCCTCAAAGAGACACCTGGTATACAAACGGGTCAAAAACTGGAGAAGGGACAGGAGCAGGCATGTATAGTGAAATAAGGGAAATCAGATGATTCTTCTTACTAGGAGAATATGCTATCATACGATATGTCAGAATTAACAAACACAGGACTAACCAATAATTAAGAGCTAGACCTCCCTTGCAGCTCTGAATGGACGCAAGCTTACATCCAGACTGATGAAGGAATGCTAGAAACGACTAGATGGGTCTACTCAGGAAATTCAGAACTGAATAAGTTCTTCTGGACACTTTGTATATTCTTATACAGAACGTATAATACGCTAAATACTAGCAAAACAAGTTTTAGTCACATTATTCTAGATCCAATCACTAAAGCATATTTTAATAACTATTTTAGTCGTAAAATAATTTCATACGTTCCAAATTCAACCAATTCTGACATTAAATAATGAAAATATAGTCCTTGTTGTATTAATAAAGGACCTGGATTTATGAAATATTCAAAAATGGTAGCCATTGTCAGTACTTTTGAGATTTGTTAACTAACAATGCTCTAGTTCATAATAATTTTATAATTCCCCGTTATCCTGTTTATATTCGAAATGAAATAGAGTATCTACATAGGAAACAACATAGAAAACATTTCAACCAATTTGATTCGAAAACTCATTATTACATTGCAAATTTCATATTCAATCATTCTATATAAATAAAATATTAGATAAACCCAGTATATGCATATGCAATTGCAGTAAATGGTTAAATAGTGGAAATCGATTTCGAAATATTATGTGAGTTGATGAATAGAACGATTCTCGCTTGTTATTTGAATGAATTTAAAGGGAATACATTACCGTTTGTTGTTAAAAATAATATGTATATATAAACATCTGAAAATATATTATATTATAGACAACATAGGAACCCCAATATCTTACAGTTAGCACTCTGGATCTCTATTCATTAACAGTGAGAGCCATGGAGTAGGTAATAGATAAAAGAGAAATGTTGAACGTGTAGAGTTTTGTGGCACAAAGTTACCTCTAGCGCCTACCTTGGCTACTGGTATGAACTAGCATTCAAGACGCGCGCTTTTTGAATTTGGAAGTTTCTAGCATACGCGTGGTTAAAGGCGGGGTTTGTTAGTTCAGTTAGTCGCTATGATGCGCCATGCTCAACTGGCTGCGCACAAACTTTGTCCCAGTTTCTTCCATATGTTTTAAAACCTCTCAATATTTATCACTCTATGGTGAGAGCCCTATGAGAGTACACACTTATAAAGTGCGCATGCGAGACACCCAGGGACCAAATCAGCGATTACTTGAATTTCATCAAAACCATCAATAATGTGCAATTTGTGATTTTAATTTAACATTTGTAAATACTGATCTGACAATAACCCTAGTGGTTGAAATATAACGTCTTTAATAGACACAGCAGCAATTACCCATGTAAATGTGTGTAATTGGGATGGATACAGTTATTTATCTCGGATTTTAGTATCATAGGAGGTAGATTTGTCGGGATGGGCTACGCCCTGATATCTATTTGGTCGCTAAAGATATTACCTGAATAATTATCTCAAGAGTTTCTGGAAGATTCAATTTGGAGAATTCAGTGGAATTTCAAAAGTGTGTTGGTTTGTTAATGAATGATTTGAATAGTTAGTTAATTCATAGCTAGTTTTTTCTCCTGAAATTCTAGTTTGGAAATAAAGAGTTATGACGATATAAATGCAGTCACTTGTTTCTTTTTATTTATAAAAATAAGTCAACCACCTATATCAAGAGAGAATCTATGTATCTATGTATGTATTTATTTTTGGGGTAACATTCACTGAGACCTAAGAGATCTATTGTGCCCCCTTACTTCTAGTTAGTTTCTAAGGAGAGTCTCTGAAACTAGTAGCTCCTTCGTCCTATTTACCAGAGGTGTTTCAGGATATCTGCAGGCTTATGTAAATGTTTCTCTTCTACCCAGTAATCTCTCAGGTACTTTGCTCTATGATTCTGGTGTGCTATGCAGTTGGAAAGTGAATGGAGGTTTCTTTTTCCATGGTCAGATATTATCTTTCTCTCGGCTTCACCTATTCTTCCCAATATTACATTGGGGCTGATTTCACAAAAGGATTCAGGCCCCCAGAAAGGTATTTCAGTCCCCCTCTTTGCTAGTTCATCTGCTATTTCATTTCCTTTTATTCCAGTGTGTCCTGGAATCCATAGTGAGTTCCGCCTAGTTCATTCAGTTTATCTAAAAGCAATTACACGGAAATGCGAACAGAAAATAGACAAAAAACTTGAATCTGGAGGAGAAGAAAGCGAAAGTATGGAACTACTTCAAAAATAGAATCCTATGTATAGCAAAACAGGTGTGTGGAATACATAGAAAACAAAATAACATGAAACAAACTTCATTGTGGACAATACAAATTAGCAATCAAGTGAATCAAAAGAAAATGGCATGAAAAAACTACTTATCGAATAGAAGCAAACGGAAGAACTAATTGAGACATCAAAGAGCGAGCAATGGAGGAAGTTAGGAGAGGAAATAGAAGAAGACTGCGAAGCAAACCAGATACACTTTCATTAAGCATTAAAGAGTATGAGACAGAACAGAACAAAAGCGGAATAAATACTCAAAAAAAATATAAACAGAGAAATACTACTGAAGACAGAGGAATTATGCAAAGATGTGAAGAATATTATCAGGAACTACTCAATGATACAAAAGATACAAATTGAGATGCAGAAATTTGAATGAGTGAAGGAGAAATAGAACATGGTTATAGCGGAGCTTGAAAACGGAAAAACTCCTGGATATGACAAAATAATATCAGAAAAATGATTAAAAACATTGGATAAAAAGGAAAAAATATGATGTTACAAGTTTTCAATAAATTACCAGAAGAAGAAACGATACCAAGGTACTGCAAAAAGCACTAATTGTATCAGTTTTTGAAAAGGTGATGTGAAAGAATGCAATAACCATTATTCCATTCAATACCCAGTGTAGTGAGGAAAATAACTCGTCCGTCGTACTAGGAATGAAATAACTTCACAAAGTTGAGTTGTATTGTCTTCCAAAATAAGCGTTTGTACCAAATTTCAGCTCAATCAATTGAAGATAACTGATTTATAATTCAATTGCAATATTCCACCCTGAAAAAGATACATTTCAAGTTCGAACAGCTCCTGAGATGCTAAAGTGAATTATTTTTGAGTCACTCAGTACATTATTCATTATTAAAAGATATGATTGATGACCGGTATTGAGGAGGCGTGGCCGTAATAATTAATTAATATTCATGATAGGCTTGAACTTCATCTGTTACGCTTGAATTCGAGTGACATATTATTATTTTACATCAAAACCCATCAGCTCACGAAATTTCAAATTTCATATCTGAAATATGTAAGCTTTAGATGACACATTTTCCAGTACTCACTTTGAAGAGAGGGGTCTTGGTCAAATTGGCCTGATTGTTTATAAATAATCCAGTCAAGGATGTGGATTGTGAAATGAATTTTGTCAAAGAGGGTGTATCAAATCCGGTATCATAACTTGAAAAGTGTGAATTTAAGAAATAATGAAGAGAACCCGAAATAAACCCACCCATTGGACAAATTTCCGGTTTTGGAAACAGAGAGTTCTTCAGTTCCTTAATAGATGCACTTTTTTCGACATATTAGGCATAGATAAATTCTGATTTCCACCCAAAAAATCCTCATTATTAAGCGGTATTTTCAAACTGTACGGAAACTAGTTTTTCTACTAGCGTGCGGAAAGAGTCACTTTTCCGCACCAGTGCGGAAAATAAATTTGTAGAGTTTTTGGAGAGTATCTGACATTTGAATATTTAAAATATATATTTGTATGGTTGTAGTTTACCAAATGGCTGAAAAATTAATAAATTCATCAATATACTGGTATAATTTTTTTATAAAAAGGGAAATTTTTTTCAATAATTTTTCATGGGTCTGGTAAAAGCCTTATCAAATGGATATCAAATAATAATAATTAAGTTGTTGATATGTATTTAATAATAAATGTTTCTTCATGTTAACTTTTGGGCTTTTTATGGATGCTAGTAGAAAAAATAGTGTACCTAACACGTGCGTAAAGTGACACAGTTTCCCAAGAAACTTAATGTCTGTGCGAGCACTATCTCTTCACTCACTGTATACTGAAAACTGTTCGACACTTAGAAACCCACGTATATACAACGATTGCATATACATAGTCCTTCGCAGCTTTAGAACCTTTTTGAATTCACCATCTTCGACGTATTTGGAATTTCGAGCACATTCAGGAATAAAACTAGCGCATTCGCCAAAATTTGAAGTTCACGACAAAACCAGCTTCTGAGTTTGTAACAGTTATATGGTTATGTGCGTCTGTGCGTTCGATTTAATCATTAATATTTAAGTGTATTTTGGAGCTAGTGGCTAGTGGCTACATATTGAAACAATAAACTTACGTTTTATGTTGTTTAAATTGGAAAACCATCCTTAACAATTAATGTTTCGAAGTAAGATAATATGCTTAGATTTCTTTTGGCTATATTAAAATAAAAATGTATTCGTTAATAAAACGAAAAAAGATTTTCCAAATTGAAACAAATTGGGAATGAATTCCGGAAAACAACTTAAAATTCAAATACTAAAAAATTTATAAATTTAAGGTTCAAATAGTCCTTCTTGATGAGCCTAACAAAAGCCGAATCCATTGAACGAAGATAATCTTGTATCTCTGAGCTGATTCGGTGTTATGTTTGCACAATGCTGGACATTTTTCACCCTTAATTCTATCAAATTTCAATCCCGTTCAAAATTGTGCCGATATATTTCATTTAAAAAAATTCTTTTTTCTATGACTGTTGAGAAATGCACCCATTTTATGTAACATTTTTGTTGAGTAACTGGATGCATTACACAAAACAAGCCACGCCCCGTGTGTAATGATCCATTACACACGACTATTTGGCCAATCACCGTCAAAGAATGCCATTACACACGACTATGTTCGGTGTAATGTTTGAATCAGACTCGCCATGAATTGTCATAATTTGACTTTGACAATACCTATACCTACCTACCGAAGGTGATTTAGAGCTGACTTTTTGTTAGAATGGATACAGAAAGTGAAAACGAATTCAACTGCTCAAATTTCACCATCAATATTGTAAGCAATAAATGAATTTTCACTTTAGCTTTCAAAATGGAATTGTTTGACATAAAGCATTAAGTTTATTCAATAAAATATTCTCTAAATATCTCGTTCGTTTGAATTGATAGGTGAACACTCAGTCATAGAAAAAGTATAGTATTCTACTTTCGTGTAATGGCTATTACTCACTCGAATGATTACGACGTTCGCCTGCGGCTCACGTCGCAAACTTCATTCTCATGAGTAATAGCCATCATTACACGCTCGTTGAATAATATACTATTTTCTACAAATCTAATTTAAAAAGTTTTATGCCCGATTGCACCACCTTGACTTAACAAGTAAGCCAGGCTTGAAAAATTAATTAAAAAATTAAACTCGCTTATATGCACGAAATTTAAAGCCTAGCTTTGTCCATAGCTTAATTTTTAAGCGGTAGGTATGCGATTGCGCGTTCATTGTATTCTGACGTTTTGTGACGTTTCCAATTTGCTTCGACATTAGTATAACCTAATTTTTGAGTTGGTTTGGTGTGTACAAACAACAATGAATTAAAAAGAAAATCTTGATGAAGAGCTAGAAATTTCAGATTTCCTTGAAAATGGTATTCTAAGGCACATTTATGTTCGAAATGACCCGTTTCACAATTTAATTCTTTGTTCATGTTACCGCGTCTGTCTTTTTGCATTCTATAATTCCTTCATATTTTTTAACTAAGTTCAGGCAAAGAATTTTCTCTTCTGAAGTAAAATTCACCGACCGAATTCTTTTTTCCCCTTCCATTGCAGAAATTATTTAGATTAATCAAATGTTAACAAAATTAGGAAGTTGTCAGATAAAATACTGGTATTGCCAACCAAAATTATGAAAATCTAGTAAAAAAATGAACTTTCCTTTGCCATTCAAGTAAAGACATACGATATTGTACGTAAGCGTGGCTTTACTAAGCGTTACATGGTGCAATGAGAGATTGGAATTATTATTAAGCTGCACTTTGTTAAGCCTCACATTTAAGCTAAGCTGGTGCAATCGGGCATTATTGTCCAAATGAACGATGGTAATAATCGTGGTTTCAATCTGTTTTAGCTTGATATTGGTCGACTGGTTTGAAAGCAGTTCTGATACGATAATTTAAATCCCTATGCCTCTGTTTTTTCATTGCATGTAAGTATCTGTATTTGCTCAATTTTCCTATCAGAACAGAGATTTTTTCAACTATAATGTTGGGACGTTACACCCCTGGGTTTCGTTTTTCTTTCTTGACTTCGAAGGACCACCCTTTGCAGGGACGATTACTGAACTTGATTTATTTCACACAACAAATTATTTTCTTTATTTAAAAGGAACAAAAAAAAAACATAAACATTGAACATAAATGCAGTTACATAAATTTTAATTACTTAAAGTGTCTTTTAACCACTACTTCGTGGTGAGTACTGTTTGCTACTGTCTGTCTTTCGCGTAGGTACTTCACTTCACGACCTCCTTTAGGCGGCTGTGCCGCATTGATTTAAATTTATTTTAATTTGGGGACTGAACATATAATTTTTTTTAAAAATAGTTAATTGTTTAACTAGGCTGCAAAGTAGTAGATTGACTGCCGATGCTGAATTCAGCTAAGACAGTCAATCTACTGTGCTGCCGAGTTGAACATATACTTTTTTCTCCGACTGTTCATAATGAGGATATTGTATTTGCAATTATTACAATTCCCACAATCTCTGTTGGTTGCTATGGAAATGTATAATCACAGGCAGCAAAGTAACCACTTTGTCAGCAAAATCAATATTGTCTGCCAATCGGAGAAAAAATAATATTCCAGAAATAACCATCAGAAAATTTTCAAAAAAAAGTAGTGAACCACTGATCAAGAGCATCCTTCAGTTAAACTCTTAAATTGTGATCTGAGCTTCCAACGATACCCAATAAAGACGTATTACATAGGTTTGAACTGCCCCTTTGTTTGGTGTAATTGCGAACATGAGAATAAGGGTTGTAATATTATAGCCGAAGGATGTTTTAAATCAATATCGAGGGTGAAGTTGACTGAATCCTCAAAATTCCGCTGTGTAGTTCTAAATTTTAATTAAGTAAAATTTAATATAAATATACAAAATATAAATGAAGATTAGCAACAACAAGAATATCAATGATTCACTTAATTTTAGTTTATTGTAAAAAATTGTCATTTTAGTGAAATGTGTTATCAAAGATGTTAAAAATGTTAAACCGTTTATCTACCCTGTACTGATGAGACTGAACTTTTTTACAAGTGATGTCCCTTCTTATTACAAACCATAATGATTTGTTATATCGTGCGGATATCCCAACCCCGTTCAATTTAGGCGCCGATTGTACAATACTAGTTCAGATCGCGATCATCTACGCACAGCGGTCACTTTTCCCCGTTTAAACCAAGTTTCGATGTATTTTTCAATTTAGTAGACTGGTACTCAGAATATATTGTTGTGTTGGTGACGTCGTGACAGATAGACAGTGATAGATAAAAAACAATGATATTAAGCAGTATTGTGTTTTCATTGGCTATCCCTTTGACAAGGAACAGTTATCTTTATTTTGTTAACTGGAAGGAATGTCCGGAAATTTCAATTTCATGGAATTAGTTGATATTTTGCCAGAAGGCAACCAGAAATATATAGACAAGGGGATTTTGGGAATTATTTTGTGAAGTGGAGTAACGCAAAATTCTTCAAAGTTTCTGTCACATATCAATTATCCAATTCAATAACTTCTCCAACAGAAAAATATATCATATTTCGATAGTAGGGGAGCGAGGGGCTTGTTGTAACAGGGGTAAGTAGTAACAGGCCCTTTTCACTAGGATCTTAAACGCTATTAAAGTATTTCTTTCACTCGATTTAACCTATAAACCGCGCCGCATCATGTTGCCATAGCCAATGTCCCGCCGGCCGGTGCATTGAGGGGAAGTGTGCACGTGCTTCATTTCTGCCAGGTAATATAAAATTGTACCGTCGTGAAATCTCGATTTGCGTATTTAATATTGACTAATTTCAAATTTTCTATATCTTATTTTCATTCAAATTTATCTATCTCTGATAATGTGTAACAATTTTTATGATTGCTAAATTGTTTAAATAGTTATCTTAATAAATGTTGAAAATCATACCAAAAGGTTAGTTGTAACAAAATCCCAGGGCTTGTTGTAACGTGTTACTACATGCCACCAAATGTTGATTCTTAGATAAGTATAATACTTTGTTAGATGGCTATTAAGAAGAGATAATTACGAGCATACCTTGGATAATTTAATTACTTACTGTGATTTAAAAGTGCCATGATGATTATAAGTAGTGTTTAACTAAACAAAACTGTTAATTACTCAATTTTTAATTGTTGATTACAAAAAAAAATGTATTTGAGTTGATTTTTGATAAGAATTACGTAATACTTACTTTAGAAAGGTGTCAATTCAAAAAAAAACAAAGAATAAATGATTAGAGGTATTATTGTCGTTTTTTTTTGTCGTTACTACTTGCCCCGGTAGATGTTACAACTTGCCCCAAGCACGAGGTAAGTTGTAACACCGCACTTCTTCTAGAAAATAATTGATTGTAAAATAATGACCAATAGATATGGTATTATTTTCACTTGATTTTGTAGAGGAAGAGTTACAGTATTCATCCATCTTTATTTAGTAGAAATTTAATCAATAGATTTCAAGATATATTAGTTTTGATGAAAACTGTTACAACAAGCCCCTCGCTCCCCTATCTATGAATATAAATTTGTATGAATAGATATTTTAGAAATCATGCCTTGACTGCAAAAGAAAAGTTACTAATGAATGTACATTCTTTTCGAATTAAATTTGGATTTAATTCCGGTTGTTTCATTCTGCTTTATATTGACATCGTTCTTTCCTATATTTTCTAGAATATTTATTTATATTGTTCAGCTAGTCGCACAAAAGGCTTTCTTCTGAATTTGTTTGTGTTTCATATTTTATTTCAAATCTATAAAAACATAAAAACAACACTCGAGTTAAGTATCCAGAAAAGCAGAATAAACAAAAAAGAAGTAAACAAGATAGAACAGTGCTATTGTTTAACGAATAATATAAATAGGTCTCAATCAACATTTGAAAGTACTTCTAACTCACTTTTCATAGACTTCGAATTGACTTCTTGTTGTAACGTTAATATATCATAGTATTATTTTATAATTAAGTGTTTAAGTTAATCAACAATTGTGTTGAATCCTGTATGCGAATCTTTAAATAAATTTTTAAAAATAAACGTTTTAATTTCAAAGTTAAAACTCTCGAAAGTAGGTGACTTCTAGCCTCATTAAATATTGGCCTAGATTCTCTCTCTATTTTACTCAAATAATGATAGGAAGAAATAAAATTGTATTCTATGTAAGATCTATCCCAATCGCCATTAAAAACTGTCAGGGAATAGTTGACAATTACAATCAGTGGAAGGAATCACTCGAACGTAAACTGGTCGTTTGCCATGACCAGCTATACTCTGATCGTTTTTGAAGTTTCTGACTGCGGTTGGAGCAGATCTTTCCTCTCTTTTTTTCTAATGAGATAAACAACGATACGCTTACATACTTCGCCAATTCTGAATCTGGCAGCCCCGTGTATAAGATACCACAAGTATAATAATGGAGGTTGCTCCAGTTAATTGTCTATTTTTTGAAAAGTACTTTGTATGTATGTGTGTATTAGACCTAGAAGATCTATTAATTGTGCCCCTTACTTCTTCTTAGTTTCTGAGGAGAGTCTCTGAAACTAGTAGCTCCTTTAGTCCTATTTTCAGGAATTTCAGGATATCTGCAGGCTTCAACTTAGGTAAATGTTCCTCTTCTATGAAGTAATCTCCCAGGTACTGTGCTCTAGGATTCTGGAGTGCTGTGCAGTTGGACAGTATGTGGATAGAGGTTTCTTCTTCCATGCCACAATATCTGCATTCTTCTTCCTCCAATATCTTGACTTTTTTCAGGTGCCCATTCAGGCGACAATATCCCGCCAGGATCACTGTTAAAACTCTCAGCGCAGTTCTACTTTGACTTATGCATTCATTCGATCTCAACAGGTTGTAGTCACCCTTTGATTGTCTAAGCTCTACTAGATCTTTCCAATAGCTGGATCTTCTCTTTCTTTCTGCTTCACTTATTTTTTTTCAACATCACATTGGGACTGATTCCGCAAAAGGGCTCTGGTCCCCAGAAAGGTAGTTTAGTCCCCCTCTTTGCTAGTTCATCTGCTATTTCATTTCCTTCTATTTATTTACATTGCCGCATTCCCCACAAAATTTGGAAAATATATATATATGTACGGATCACTTTAAACTTTTTTTAAATGTACCATTTACTCTTACCGAAGCATAAACTAGCCACGGAAACAAAAATGACATTGATTCATTCAAGACGATCTTCCAATTCAATTTATTGTCCCTTTTTGTCCAAGCCATCGATTACCACACGTAATGTCAAAAGATATTGACGAACCAATCAACTTAAATGATCAGGGCAACCATCGTAAATTGTATTTCATCACTTGAGAGCTGTGCTTAATAATTCTGTGAATTTGGGAAGGAAATTAATTCATCTTTGTAGAATATAATTTATTATATCAACAAACACAGTATATTTTTTGTTCAATGGACGAAAAAATTTGTGTAGTGGAAGTTATATACCTACTTTCTGCTTACCAGTCAGACCCTCTACAGTAAAATAATGAAGGGGATTATGATATAAATTCCACAGTATTAGCAGAATAAAAGGCTTTCCACTTTTTAGAACCTAACACCCCTTCATCTCATTTCATACAAGCAAAGGGTTGCCGAATTTGAATTGGTTGACTGAATTAGTTTTTAGTTAGTTTGTATATGAACAGTTGATTTGTGAAAAGACGTCTAGGCATTTTTTAAAAAGCTGGTAAAACGCGATTATGAAATGCATATTAGGCTATGCCGATGGGCAAATTGATATTATGCCGACTAAATAAGAACAAAAGAATGTATATTGTATATCATGTTGTGACTGATTATTTTTAGGCATTTTACAATTTGCTGAAATCGGTGCCGTCAAAACGTAAATAGATATGGTTATTGACCTAATCGATATTTGCTTATGCTGTTTCTATGGCCACGAGTTACAGAAAGTAGAGTTCAATCAATTACTGCCTCAATAAAAACAGCGAATAAGCAATTCTTACATATTGTTATGAAGAATTTATAAATATAAGTCTCTGTTCACATCAACTTCCAACCCTCTAAATAATCCTTCACCAATAGTTAAACCTATAGCTTTAATTCTAGCTTCATTAACATATAACATAAACCTCTCATTCACAAACCCCTCTCCGATTTCTCCAACCCCTTCCTGGATCATGCACCCTCCTCAGGTCAATACCTATTCAACCAAATTTAACAAACACGAAACACCTAAAAAGCTCATGATTAATTCATTTTTTGAAATCTTCGATAACAATCATTATGACTTGGTATTATACTCCGACGCTTCCAAAAGTGATACAGGCGTTGGCTGCTCAGTTACCACTGCAAAAAATCTTATCAGCACTTCCCTAATCCCTTCCTTGTGCAGTGTGCATACTGGAGAATTGTACAGTATTCTACAAGCTTTTAAGCACATCAACCTTTCCAATAAAAAAGTTGCCATCTGTACAGACTCTTTAGCATCTATCCTATCTATCAAAGAATTACTTACTGAACATCCCATTGTCCAAGAAATCCATCATTCTTATCACCATATTTATTCCCTAAACACCACAGTCACCATTATATGGATACCCTCACACATTGGTATACCTGGAAATGAACTGGGCGATCAGCATGCTAAAACAGCTTCAACTACTGCCACAATTACTTTCCATATCCAAATTTGCAAGGATGTTAAGGCTGAAGCAAAAAGAATCGCTAGACATACGTGGCAAACTCACTGGAGCTCCACCAGCCCTTCCCTAGTATCCATCCAGCCTACTCTCAACACACCTCTGTTTACTGAGCCCACTGAACTCTCTAGACAAGAAAGATCAATAATACGGAGACTTCGAATAGGCCACACCAAACTCACGCACAGCTACTTGATGACATCTAGCAACAGACCTTCCTGTCAAAGCTGCCAGTGTCCACTCACTATAAAACACATTCTGGTTGATTGTCACCAATTTAACACACAAAGACGACAACATTAGCTCAAATCCCAGCTGCAAGACATCCTAGGGGACCCAAACTAAATCGAGACAACACTGAATTTCTTAAAAAATATATCACTGTATCATAAGCTTAAATCTATGTTTTGTAAATATCTGTATTAATTACTGTTTCCTAATAATAATCGTCCTGTGCAAGTGGCCATAGTTGCCGAGCACATAAATTGAAAAAGTGAGTTTTTGTAAAAGTAGTCAATAAAGTTCATTCGTACGAGTTAGTTGCATTATTCTTATACAAGAAAAAACAATTCCTATTACAAGACCATCACAATACAAGTATTAGAAGAGCAATACATCGAACAGTCAAACTGTTCAAATGCCTTCGCACATACTTTTGCAATTGTCTTTGAAATCTTAAATAGACTTTTTGGAAAAAAAGGAGATTCTGAAATTTATTATTTAGTTCCGTAGGGTATATATGTTTATACTGCATATTAATCTTTTTTCTTTTTGGAATGTTTCTGCTTTATGTGTCGTAAAATATGCTCCAGTAGATTCTTGTGCGGGCGGATGCTGTAATCGGGATTTTCTGGTTTGACTTTTTGTTAATAAAACCTTTTAACTAAATAAAATTTTGATATTGAATCATGCATATCTTTATATATGAAAATTTCGTGTCACTCGTCGCTGTTTCCCACCTCATATATTGTAACGTTTATTTCAATTCATATAAACAATTACTCAATTTTTAACAGATTTATATGTACTACTGTCCTTAATTAATAATTTATATCATACTATGACTACCATATGTGTACTCTGTGATATGACGACTATCTTGTGTGCAGCGATGCCGTCTATTTATATCACGGGATGGGTATAATTCTAGAAATCTCTCGTCTGCTGGATAGACTAGAAATCCCTAGACAAGTGGGAGGGCGCGGGGTAGGTAGTCTTCTCGATAGTTCTCGGCTGGTGGCGGGGGAGCGCAGGGTAGGTAGTCTCTGGATTGTTCTCGACTAGTGATTGCCATGCAAAATGGTGGGACCTACAGACATAATTTCTACAAGCTAAGCTACTAGATCAAAAACAATCACACACCAAATAAGAGATCAGTTACTAGTAGGGTAGCTGCTTTCTTGAAATCTCAGCTGAACAAAGGAAATCTCGGTATTGACACCTACGCCAAATACTCAGTTAAAATTCTGATGTTGACAAAAACAGAACTGGTAGATAAACAACGCGTACAAGAAAAGAGGGACAGAGAGCTCCAGCGGACAAAGTAAGTTTACATAGCAAACAAATATCTAAATTACAAATATTCTTCATTGGCAAAGCTCAGGTGGACGGTGGACATTAAAAGCAAGGGCTGAACATTTTGAAATTCAAGGTTATGGAGATAATAATACATTTTTTTCATACACAAATAGCTTGACCTCCTGGGTGGATGTAAGTGTCTTATTGGTATAGTAGAAACATGAGAAATATTTGATAGAATATTGAACACTTCACAAAGAGCTCTAAGTTATCTATAGGATGCATTTCCAGATAAATGAATTTTGGTTTTCGAGTGTGCTGAGGGGTAGATTATTAGAGTTTCTGGGAAACTTATAAGAGTTTAATTCCCATATAACTCATTCCATATTTTCACAATTTATGCTTAACGATGGAAAGTTTATTTGCATTTTTGGTCGCATAAATATGATAGTCGCCATTCAGCTACAAATTGTACAGGATCATTTCAATGTAGGTATTATATGAGTGTTTTAAATATTATAGATATTATAATTTTGAAGTAATAAACTCAAGTAGCTTTGTAACGAATATTCCATTATCTAAAGTAGATTTTACTTGGGAATCAAAGTCAAATTCTAAATATTTGTAGGCATCTTAACTTCTGAAAGACTACATCTGCTCTTTGTTGCAAAAACGGTGTGAAGATACCAAATAATTATTTATAAACATATCTGGCATTTCCTACATTTCCCAAATGTGGTTGGAATCTAATGAAGGTTTTCAAAAAGACAGAAAGTTAAACACTGTTTTTCTTTGACAAGATAATACAAAACATCTCTGTCCTGAACAAATAACTGGCCAAAGACTTACCATATAAAGTCAGGCGGACAAGAACCTGCAATATTTCAACGCCGTGAGTTTTAGTTTCTGTTTCAATACTTCAAACGACTTCAAGGATTTTCCTAGTAAGACGAAGTACGTTCCTCGTTTTAACAAGAAATGTTATAAGTCCAATACTAGTCAATAGAAGGAATAGAGGGAAATGAAATAGCAGATGAACTAGCAAAGAGGGGGACCCAAATACCTTTTTGGGGACCTGAACCCTTTCGCGGAATCAGCCCCTATGTAATAACGAGTGAAGCCGAAAGGAAGAGAAGATCTGAAGATTGGAAATATTTAGTAGGGCTTAGACAATCAAATATTCTTCTGGGCTACTACAACCTGTTGAGATCAAATGAATGCATGAGTCAAAGTAAAACTGCGCTAAGTGTTTTAACAGGGGTCCTAACGGGACATTGTCGCCTGAAAAAGCTCAAAATAGTGGAGGTAGAAGAATGCAGATATTGTGGCATGGAAGAAGAAACCACTATCCACATACTTTCCAGCTGCACAGCACTCCAGAATCCTAGAGCAAGTACCTGGGAGGTTACTGAATAGAAGAGGAACATTTATTTACCTTAGTTGAAGCCTGCCGATATCCCATGATTCCTCCGAGAAATAGGGCTTCAGGAGCTACCACTTTCAGAGACTAAGTAGAAGTAAGGGGCACAATAAATCTTTCAGGTCTCAATGAATGTTACCTCAAAAATATAAACATACATACATACAATACTACTCAAATCCTGTGAGTTCTACAGTTTTTGATTCCGGAAAACATTATTATGGAATATCCGAAAAACCTAATTCACAAATCTTATACTTTCTCCTTTTCAAGTATTCAATTCTCACTTCCAAATATGATTCAAGGAATAGTTAATTTCAAAATGAATGACGGTGATTCAAACTTCAGCATACTACTAATCAGGACCCTTTTCTTTGGTACGGAACTCAATAATAGAGGCTAATCAAATTTGCAAATAATAAATGTGCCACTTCTGAAGTTGTTTGTCGAGTGTAGAAGCGGCGGCGTCGGTTGGCCGAAGACTGGTCCGCAGACTGTGACCTTTCACCAAACCCAAATGGTCTGTTTGTGTTCAGCCACATTCTCATCGGGTCAAATTTAGACACAGATTACAGGCACGGACTAAGTTAATAGGACTTCGGAATTATTTCATAGAAAAATGTTACTATAGCAGATCTAAAGTGTCATTCGGAATCTATTGCTGACAGAATTGTAATATTTCTGTCAATTTGGACGGGAAACTATTTCGACCACAGCCTTACCCATTATTCTGATAAAGATTATGAGCTTTAACAAGACTACTAGTTGCTCGACCGAACGTGTTGAAGCGAGTGGCATTGAATATTTTACATCCTTTAGCTGCTATACAATACTTTCCGTCCTATTTTTGTTGTTAATAATTTTCCTGTTAGTTAAATAGAAAAAATTATTACTTGGCGTAGTCGACTGTTATTTCCAAAATAACAATTTGAAAAATATAAGATCCATACTCAGCATGGAAGTAATACAAATATTTCCAAACATTGAAGATTATCAACGAATTGTTATGAGTCCAAATTTTCCGGCCGCCTCTGGCTTAGGGTCAAGCGGCGCATCTGATTAGACTTGAGATGGAGTGCTGGTCATTTTGTGGACCCTCTTGGTAATATGTTATGTTTGGTTCTTGAAAGTTTTCTTTAGTTTCTCGAGAAGTGGAAGGGTCCAGACAATTTGTTCACTCTGAATTATAGCGATTGGCCTTTTAGAAATTTGTTCCATTCCAAGTTATATTTGTTAGCACAATGCTTTCAATTAAATTAATGAAGTTTAATGAATAAATATATTACTATTTTTGCTTCCATCCTATGCGGAAAAATATTGCATTTACCGTGAAAGCTTAGCGAACCAAAAAATGTGGCATAGAGGTATATTTTATAGTGCTTCTACATTTATTGTTTGAACATAAATGTTGTTACCTTGCTGGATTTTGTAGTAGACTATTTTCCATTCCTCCTACTGAAAAAAATCCAAATACCCTTCCAAGTTTTTATCACTTATTAGGTACACGAAAGATTTTTTTTTTTTCGAAGAAAACTTGATATGTATCAATAAGAATTTTTTCTACATTCATGTAAAAAACAACAATTTTGTGGAACACATTTGATGGGAAAAAGTGGTTCTTTTTTGGACTAGTGCAACAAAATTTCTGTTGCACTCATCTGTCATTCTTGCGTCAGTTTTGTGATGATTTATGACAATCATATACATTTAAATGAAATAAAAATTCAGATCCTGCTGATCCTGCTTTAATACATCAATAATATAATTTTCCGCAAATCGCTAGGAAATTTTGACATTCCTGTCAAAATTTCTTGAAGAAAATGTCAGGACTTCCTTACTGTAAGGAAATGTCATTTCCTTACTGTAAGGAAATGATATTTCCGTACAGTTGTTAGTGTTCTACATAATCCATAAAACGTCTGTATGCATTTTCGTACTTTTCTCTTGATTTCTTTGGCAATAATTCTAATGAAGCAGTATTCACTGCCTCAACCAGCTCTGGAGGAGTCCCAGGAATGGAAATTTCATCATCACTTATCATTTTACTTTCGAGAACACCAGCAATTCAATTTATAAGCGTCAAGTTTGACAATTCAACCTTAATACGTTTCCATAGTAACCCAAGTAATTTTATTAGGAATTTCAAAGCACCATTTATTTGGGAATAAAATTATCGCGTTTTTTTTTAAATCAATCAATATCTGTCGAATTTCAAACGATTTGCGGAAAAATAGTATGTTTACCTCGTAGGAAAAGCCACATTCCTGGACTCTGTGTTGCAATATTCACAGTCGTCCAGGAATGTTAAGCTTTTCCTACCCGGTAAACAATGTACTAATGTGTATCTTACAAGTCTCAACGAGTAACAATTATTGCAAATATCTGTCATTTTGTGTTGTCAAATCAATTACTCACGGAATTCGCTGAATTTTTCGTATTAATAACATTGTGAAGTGAGTATTAGTGTTTATAATAATAAAAAAAAAAGTTTCGTAAATGGTGCTACAGGAGCTCCTGTATCTGGAATTGCATCAAGAAGTACCCAAAATCAAAACTAGTCTCTTGCAACTTCCTCGACATCGGAAATAAATATTATTAATTGCAGCAAACAGGTTAGTACTTCCCTAGAAGGTCGACAAAAAAATTTAATATGCACCTCGGCGAAGAAATGTCTATTGTCTCGCCTGCTTGCTAGCCTCGGCTGCGTCTAGGCCTTCAACTTGCAGACTCGATTATAATAGACAGTTTTTCGTCCTTGGTACATAAATAACGATTGATGCCTGGCAATTTAACGAAATAAAACTGGCAGTTTCTTGGGTTGAATTACCTGATGGCAACAAAATTCGAATTATAAATGTCAACTTCAAATGTCAATGCTTCGCTAACGCAGTAGCTTTCTCAAAAGAGTGGAGGCATAGGGAAATTTTTTATTTATTTATTGGTGAACCCTTTTATCTATTTAAAGCACGCGCCAGCGTGTTTGAAACGAACTTTAAAACACGCGCGTTTCTTAAAGTTACCATGTCAACATCAACATCTCGAGAAACGAAGTGTAATGTCTAAAGCTGGATTTATAAACTTGGCGTTCGCCGTTGGCGTTAACGTTCGCGCTAGCGTCCATAGTTTAAACTACAGAAACCCGTAAGACCATTTATATCTACCGTTGGCGTTGCCGTTCGCCGTTGGCTGCCGTTCGACTTAAATGAACTTTAAGTTTCGCCGTCGGCCGTCGGCCGTTCGTAGTACCGTTCGTAACAAGTCTGAAGAGCCAATCAAAACGATTTTTAGCTGTCACCTGGTGTACGTCATATGTGAAATGACATTTATTGGCATTTGGTTATGTTTGTTTGAACAAGTAGTTTATTAGTTTTATATGGATATGACACATTAAATTGAGGTTATGATAGTTTCCGTAACGGCCAACGGCAAGTTTATAAATGGCCAATGTCGTTGCTACGAAGTGCCGACGGCAGACGCAAGAGCGAGCGCCAACGTCAACGGCGAAGGCCAAGTTTATAAATCCAGCTTAATGGTCTAAATGACAATTTTTTCTATTATTGATCTGACAGGAGTACTTTGTAACGTCAAAACCCTTATTGGCATAAATGAAAATGGAAAGTACAGTTGATATTAATCTTTCGATTCTTTTAATCGGAGGAAATGGTATTTAAATTGATACTATTAACATTTCCATGACAACGCAAGGTAAACTAATGTCATCACGAATTCAACCATTTTACATTATAAGTTATTTCCATTCCTTTTTTTTTTGTAGTAGTAATAGATACCAGTATTTATGATTTCATAGTGCACCAATAAAAAAATAGCGTGAAGTATTTGTGGATAACCAGTCTTTGAAACACTCCGGCTTCTCCGTCGTGCTCGAAAAATCGCGCGTGTTTCAAAGACCTTAATATCCACTTATACTCAAATATACTATTTAATTCAAACAGTGCATAAATAAGAAATTCCACAGATATGGACATTTGTAATTATAATATGTAATTATAACATGGAAATAAAAAGCAAGAAGTGTCTGAATATAGGATTAGTATGGATCGTCAAGTAAAAGTCATCTCAGTTATTTACCTCCATTTATAATTATAATAATAAACTCATTTTTTCAATAGAATATCTGTAACTACGCCACTAATCCTGTTTTCCCAGTGTATGCAAAGTAGGGTGACCTATAAGGGGTGTGTTTCTTCCAAATGGCTTGAATAAGCAATTCTTAAAACTATAATAATTGCAATACACAGTATAAGCTATTCACTGGCTACTGTATTATTTTTTGTTCAAAAATACTCACTTTAACACGAATTAACCTAAAATAGATTGTTTCAATTATCCAATTATTCAATTTATCTTCAATTTTTCTTTATCAAAATAGTCCTCAGCGTTCTAAAAATATTTCCAGCATTGCAGATGTCATCAAAAAATCTAAATGACAATAGCAATATTCACTCCATTGCATCCAAAGATTCAAATGTGCTTTGACTGTTACTAACAGCTTTAGAAGCGCTCATACTACGTCTTTACTGAGAAAAACCGATTGACCAGATATAACGTTTGATCTTTTACTAATACTTGCGCCACTTTTTAACTGATTGGCAATATCCGAGATGGGAGGAAGGTTTTCTGTGCCTTTTAACAATTTTGCGACTCATTGGAATATTTGCCGAGTCACAAAAGCGTTGGCCAAATACATCTTGGAGCTCAAAGCAGCGTCCCGAGATGTCTTTGAAGGTAATTTGAGTTTTCGCGTATTTTGAACACTGCTGCTAGGAAGAGCATGTATAGGTAATTTTCTAATGAAACTCGATGAATACAGGAATTTTTCAGCGAATTGATTCCTTTTCAACGTATTGGATGCAACTGATGAAATATTTAAAGAAAATTAGATAAAGAAATATTTTAATTAACAATTTTGAGCTTGAATTCCATTAATCTATATAGGGAAATAGCTGTTTTTATAGGAAAAGAAACACCCAAAGAGCTTTTTCTTTCCTATCTTTCACATATAAAATACAAAGTGATTCATTAAGAATGTCCAATCTCTGAACTGTAGATTCTAGACCTCAAAATATGATGATTCTGCTCAACATGCCTTATGCAAATATTGCTAGTTTCCGAGATACGGGGTGTTCAAAGTTTAAATTTTGATTTTCGCAATAATTTTTTGTTTCCACAATTTCTCTTTGAAAATTGGCAATTTTACGTTTTTTGGCATGAGGAATCATAATTTGCACTCTAATTTAACATTGCTAATAGAGGGCGCTAGTTACACTTGTTTGTGTTAATTAAATCAAAGTAAACTTTTTTTGGGCTAAGCTTACAACTAAAATAATAAAAAAATGTTAAAAAGCGTTAAATGCTACAAAAAAAGTTACTCTCCTTTGATTCGTGTAACTCAATCGGTTATCGAGTTATTTGCTTCTAGAAAGTTCAATAAATTTTAATTTTTTCATAAAAAATTTTTATTATTCCTTTAATATGTAACAATAACAAATTTGTAAACAAAAAGGAAAAACTTTCAAGCAAATGCTCAAAATGCCCAGCATAAAACATAAAAAATTATTGCGAAAATCAAAATTTGAACTTTCAACACCCCGTATCTCGGAAATTAGCAATATTTGCATAAGGCATGTTGAGCAGAATTATCATATTTTGAGATCTAGAATCTACAGTTCAGAGATTGGACATTCTTAATGAATCACCCTGTATAAATTGACTGAAGCTGAAACTTGAACTGTCATTATAATTTTAAACTGTCCCAAACCTTTTATAGTCCAGTAACTGAAGACCTGAAAATATCGAAAGCTCCTGAAAAGTTGCTGAAAACCTTACTTTGGGCTTGATTTTTGGAACGTGGTGTTTTAAACGAAAAAAAACTTTGGTTTCACGGAAGGGGGCAAAATAGCCCTCTAAATTCTGGAAAATGGGATATCTCGCTAATATCTGGCTAAATATGTGAATTAAGAAGTTTTTCTGCAGACAAAAAATGAAGATCGATTTGTAATCCACAAAAATGATGCCTACTAATTTTTGGCAAAAAAAAGACTTCGAAACATCCATAATTTCCATACCGAATAGAAATGGTAGTTTCTTCACCAAGTTTATAAAGTTGAAACAAAATAAACCAAACCTTATTTTATGATCCAAACAACAAATCTTTAAATAGTTTTTCTTGTAGTCAAGGAAATTTCCCACTCAAAGCATTTTTTGTTTTTTTCACAACTGAATTAATATAATGGAAAATATTATTATATCAATAATCCGGGCAAGCAGACGACTCCAAAACATTGTATACACGAGACTGGGTTATATACAATAGTATGGGTTCCGAGCAAAGCGTTAAAAAGAAGTATATAATTGTAATAAACTTTTAATAACCAAAATCAGAAATGGTGATTAACTTATGTTAATGAAAAGGTAAGAACATTAGCTTTAGCATGGTCCAGTTATTAATTCTCGAAAAATAAGGAGCAGGCAACAAGAAGTATTTAAAACAAAAAGTTCGGTTTTCACCGGTGTTCCCAATTTTCCCGATTTCTGGAAAATGACCTCATTGAAAATGAAAAAGTACATCAGAAAACTAGACACTCTAAAATTCAACAAAAACAGTTCAACGGAGTTTGTGGGAGAATTGAAGCTCCCGAATTATCATGCGGCAATCATCAATCATTGTTGTAATTTTGAAATTTTGAAATATCAAGATAGCATTATTTGGTAACGTATTTTTTATCCAAATTGACCTTTATAATACTACTACTAAGTTTGCAGGCGAGCCTTGTCCTGGACAAACTCAAGCCAAAGTTCCGGCACTGAGGCCACTGGCGGGCCCATTGTGCCATTCCTGCTTCCGAGACATCCATGAAGCCAAGCCCTTCAATAAAGGCCACAACCTTTTTCAAAGGATGCCTGCTTGTGTCTCCAGAGGCCATAACAGGGACTCCGAAGTACAGCCCAGTGTGGACACTCTAAGAGAACATGGACTAACGTTTCGTTAGTCATGCCGCAACCTCTACATAGGAAACATTCCTCTACTCCCAAGCTGTGTAGGTGTTTCATCATACAGCAGTGCCCTGTTAGGAGTCCTGCTATCTTCCTTAGCCTACTCCTTGGTAGTTCAGCAGCTGCCCTAGCGTGTCTATCAGTCCATCCCTTCAGTAGAAGTTTGGATTGTCTGGGACGCTGCAGAGCATTCCAATGAGCGAGGTACTGATTCCTCAGCCACTTCTTCGTCTCCTTACGTATTTTTTTTTTTGTTAGGCCCAGGGTCGGGCCGCAGAAAGGAGCTGCCGCCCCTCCCGCAGCCAGTGCATCCGCCATCTCGTTGCCTTCAAAACCAGAGTGGGCTGGAATCCATTCTAGCCGCATCACGTTCCGCCTTGCAAGATTAGTCGTTCTCGACATTCGTCACAACATTTTGAGGTTAGTTATACCAAATGATCGTTACTGACTTTTATTTCAATAAAGAAATTAAGTGTCGTGGACAAAGTATAGTATTCTACTCGCAATTTATGGCCAATATTCACTCACTTCGCTAGGTGTTGTAGGATTAACTGACTTGATACTATTCGATATTCCTAAATACCTGAAGTTTAAGGAATATTTTTATTTCTATGGCTACAAAATAATGGCACAAAGGTATCTTGAAAAGTCACTGACGCCAACTGCCACTTATTAATCGACTAGTGACAATTTGACCGGGCAGTGTCATTTAGTTTATGTTTAACAAATGTTCAGGATAGACAACTTCGTAAGTTTTCAATAAGGGTAGGTTTTGGAAAAAAAATATTTGGGAGAATTTACTGTTAAAAATAATAGACTCCATGTATAAAGTATTGGAAAGTCAATTTCAGAAAAAAAATTTAATTTTTCATTATTCAACTAGAGGGCGTTATGTAACGCCTTTATCCATGATTATATCTGAGAAGTGTTAAATAAGTTCACCCTCGCTAGCTCACAAAAATATGACTTATTGACCTGTCAAACCGGCAAACTAATGTCTTTCGTCATTCCAAAGATATTGGCATTTTTTGGTGAGTTTTGATGATTGTTGACTCACACAATAGAATATGCCAATAACCCAGTAGAAATGTATCAAAAGAATATTTATGAACATAATGAAGCAAAACCAAGATAGCTGTTTATTACAGAAATCAACATAATTCACCACCTAATTATTTTAAAACTCATTATGTTAACCATAATTTGCTATAGTTTGGCAAGTTTATCTGAAGCTACGGGGCATCGGTAAGAAGTGAGGAAACGGTGCATATCTGTCATAAACGTACCAATGGCGTACTGTACCTATTTTATGAAGTAAATCTGAAAAACAAAGGGCACTGACAATACCAACGCCACTGGATAAATCAATCAGTCAATTGACGAAGTGAGTGGGAAGAACACATACAAATTTGGAGAAGTGTTTAATTTTTAATATTTATACATTCAAAAAATTATGTTAATAGACAAAATTCAAGAAAACAAGCACAATAAATTTATGTTTGATCATATTGTTGATATTATTAATAATAAATAATCTATTCTCAAATAGGCATGACGACAGTATCAAAAAATCGTCGATATAATGGTTTTAGGGGAAAGTTCATATTAAAAAAATTTAACACACTGCATTAGTTTTATTTAAAAGATACAGATTATTAAGATTTTCAATGAAATAAAACATTAAAATACTGCAATCGGCCATTTTGACTGAAACACCAATCACAGCGCATGACGTCACGTATAGGTAAACATTGATGTCAGTCAATACTCAATACACTCATTCTCTGTGTTTTGTTGTTGTAAATATTTACTGATTATGCATTTGGATTGTCCTTTTATTATTTTACGTGTGATTTATCGTCTCCACTATACTATAACAATGAAACCAAGATTTGTTAAGGCAAATATATAGCTCAAATTTGCCCAGGATTGAAGTAATGATGTTGAGAGATTTCCTCGCAACAAATCAAGAATTTTGCTCGTCTGAGTTTAGAGACGTGAAAACTTCCTTGTAAGTACATTTTGTATTGATCTTTTTTCGCTTATTCAACTTTCATAAGTTATTTTTACAACGAACTTGTCATTGTTTGTTTTTGAGGTTAGCTCCATCACAGTTTATAAGTTGCTATTTTAGAGTTAATACCCGTTAAGACGAGTGAATTACTGTAACTTAAAAGTACCTAATGGTGATAGTAGTGTTTTTCCTCATAGTAAACACATAAAATCTGATAAATCAATGTGTATGTATTTGTTCTAATCATGGACGCTTATATCTTTATACGTACATGGTTCTAATTAATTTCTATTATTCCAGGTCTTCAAGACCATCATATGGGGATGATGCAATCAGTTATGTGCAACTGAAACGGGAAGTGGTCTTCACAGAAATAAAGTGACGAATTCGTGACTATGTCGTTCGGGTTTCGCCTTGCGAGCTTCAACCACTTATCTCTTATTATTTTCTTGTTTGGAACATGTACAAACACTTTGTTGAATGTTCTTATTGATGTGTTTTTACACTGCGGTACTGCACACCACTTATAAACTTTAGAATTAATTTTTATGACACAAATTAATTCAATGTTTTGTTCGTTACGTATGGACATAATGACATGTTTACCTAGACGTGACGTCACAGCCGACGCCATGATACCTGCGAGCTGTATTCGCGCGCTTTTTAAAAAATATTTGTAAAATGGCTTCAAACTTCGTTAAACTTGAGTTTATTACAGAAATAAAGGTTTTTTCGTAAATGATGAATGTGTACTCATATTACGGAAAAGTATTTCAAAATCTATCGTCTCGCCTATTATTATCACTACATACCTTAGCACCTTATCTTTTTCATAGTTGAACGTGGCCATATTAAATATTTTCGACTGCATTCCTTTCATGGCTTCAGATAAATTCGCCAAAGTTTATGCACATTTCTAGAGAGAAAGTAACGTCTGGTCCCAATGTACGAGTTCTATACAACGACCTTCGGCTTTATTTGTGTTTCTGGTAGGTACTTATATTGGATACTTATTTTTACTCCAGCTTTGTTTGAGATTTCTGAAACTCTGATCTGCTTTTATTATTGCAAATATCATCGAGAAGAAACAAAGATGTGTTGACAGCTGTCATTAATTTTTCGTCAACATTAAGATATGAAATACCCCAAATTGAATGAACCTACAAACTTGTCGGACACTTACAACTCCAAACTTTTCGAGTACAACATGGGTGGTAAAGGGACTCATAACATATAAGGAAAACCAAAAATTGATCGGAAAAATCACTTTCTTGTGCGACTAACCTTTTTAGTATTTTTCTGTTCGTTATGTTGGTAGCCATTCCCTTGTATAGAACTTGTCCATTTCAGCAAATGAAATACTTCCAACTGCAGATCCCGAATCCCAACAATCATATCCTCATGTGAGTCAGGTAAAGTCAACAGACTATAAAAGGTTTAATTTTCAAGACACGTTCAACTACAGAAAAATTGGATTTTTATATAGCAAGTATTTTGAGTATTTAAAATAATTAGGTGTGGTATGAGCAGATCCTCCAATTTTGTTACATTATGCAATGTTGATAATAGTTATTTATGCAACAAGTGCAAAAAGTGAGTGTTTTTTGCACGCGACGTGAAATTGTCCAACGAGGTCTTTAGGCCGAGTTGGACAACACGTCGAGCTGGTTTTCGCCTTGACCATTTAAATGTTAAATAATTAAAGATTTTTGCAATAGTTGTAACTCGTTGAGACTAAGTAGTAAGATATACATATTTTATTGTTGTATTAGAGCAGGATCAGATACTTGCTATGGATTTTTATGTTTATGTTTGTCATTAATAATCACAAAACTGACACAAGAATGACAGATGAGTGCAATAAAAATTTTATTGCACTAGTGCAATAAAGTACCACTTTTTCCATTAAATGTGGTTCACAAAAGTGTTGTTTTTTGCATGAATGTAGAAAAATATTTTTGTGAATGGTTTTTTTGTTCTTATAATATTTCTAAAACATTTATAGCACCTTGACTTCTTTCAGAACTCACTATGCGGGAGGAAAGCATCGACACAAACAGCCAAAAAAAATGTCAATATATTTGGAATTACAAGAGAGATCAGTCTTCGGTGTTGACAGGTCAATAAGTGATTGTATTCACCTTTCTTGCTTAGCATGGTATATAATAATTGCGTTCTCAATACAAACATCAATTATAATGGTCCAAAGAATTTAGAAAACATGTAACCTTGTAGTTGTAATGAATCTGATTCTGATTGGTTAAAAATCACATGTCTGGGACAAACTTTTTTATTGCCGTTTTTCTTCAAACCTTATATCCTCATTACCCTTGAATCAACCGGTATATTAGAATGTCTAAAATTAAATAAGCCTCCTAGCTTGATATGTGCTCTCACTGAAAAGAAAATTTAGGTAGATTTTGCGAGCAGGAAAAAAATCAAAACTTATATTCGTTGAATAATTAGCTACTTTTACCCTTACACAATAAGCGGTTCAAATGTTAAAAAAATGTAATTATTGGAATATTCTAAAACCTCTCGAACGTTATATTGGAAATATATGTAATTAATTGGTCATCGAGATGCATATAAAAGTCTACGTCCTGCTTTAACATCAAACAATTCTCTTTTATTAACCCTAATTTGAAGAGCCTCTCAATTCGGAATTCTCGTCTAGGGTGATGTGGCGTTGCGTTTCTCCGTTCTTTGTCCTTTTGTGAGATCATCTTTTCACTTGAGCAGTAGTCAGCAGCAGTAATGATATTTGGCATCTGTTGAATGGCGTTCACGGCTGATGGCACACCTCTATGGCAACCTTTCACCTCCGAACCGGGTCACCTAGGTGACTATACAATGAGAACCGACGGCAAGGGCTTTTTCTAACCGACACCCTCGCTGCATAATTGTAATTAGAAGGCTGACAGTTCCCGAGTTTTCGATGCATTCCAGATTTTCTCAGGAAGAGGGAGTTAAGAGTGATATTAAAATGTATATTTTTCAAAAACACTAGACTGTGGAAAATTGGTAGGATGAATCGGAGATAATAATAACAATGAGTCTTTGCTTTTATTGTAAAGAGAAAATATGAGCATGTATGCCGTGCCGTTTTGATGTTTGGTACGTCATTGAAAAAAAGCAAAATAAAAATATCTTTCTCTTCAAAAACTTCAAAACCGTAATTATTGTATTGAAGTATTAAAAATATGTATCTCCTAATTTCAAGACCTACACGTATTTTTTCCTATGGAGAACATAATAGAAATTGCCAATTTAAAATTATGAAAAGCATAATGGGAATTCAATAATCAAAATAAAGATAATTGGAATTCCCACTATGTTTTGAGATTTTGCTCATCGTATTTCGAAGCAGAACTTTGGAGAACCCTCAATATACAGGGTGCATTGAAAAGGCAGGTCAAATATATGTCGAATATAACAGAACTTCACCTAAATGCGTTAAAACTTTGCTTGGTATTCACTACAGGGTAGCCCATTAATGCGACAGAGGTTAATATCTCCTGCATCAATAAAGATAGCAGGAAAATGTTTCACGAAGCTTATTAAGGGTTAAGAGGTGCCTGTTATAAAATTACTTTTCACTATAAACGGTGCTTCAGAAAACCAGCACGGTAAAACATGTCCATTTTTTGAATAGAACACCCTGCATTTTTTTCTAATTTTCAGGCTTTATCCGCTATCTTTAATGGTACCGGAGATATTGAAATTGGTCGAACCAATGAACCACCCTGTATATCAAATATGAGAAATGTAGATTGAGATAGTAGCAGAAAATAAGAAATAATAAAAAAGCTGGGAAGTTTGGCATCGCGTTATATTTGTTCCTGAAAACCCAAGTGATATAAAAAAAGGTAACGATAGTTTACAAAAATTGAGAGAATACAAAGATTTTATTTCAGGAACGTTGTCCTGAAATCAAAACCTTTCAAGCTGGAAGGAATTCATTTTATAGGTTTTTAATAAATCACCCGTATGTCAGGAAGTGGAAACAAATTTACAACGCGGTTAGTGAATACACAAACATATTTATTGTGATGATTCCAAAAATGTATGCCTGTGAGTTATTTGACTAATTATTTTATCCAGCGATAATACGTCAAATTAATAATAGTTTTGCAGTCTCTCGAAAACCGTTGATCCAAATATAGACATTATATACATTTTTCAAGGAGGAATTTAAAAAGATTTCAAAATTTTTGGAAAATATGACGTTTTTTGCTTGAGAGAGATCGTGTAAGACAACAATTTATCGACGAGAGAGGGTGCTTCTCTCGTCTCGTCGAGAGAGGGTGAGACGAGACGAGAGGCGAGAATCACTTCTCGGCAGCAACACTAATTGTGTCTTCCCTGGATACTCCCTGTTTAAACCAAATTATTTTTCCAGCAACCAGTGGATATTGAAACAAATTGATTTTCTCCATCAAGCTAGAATGGGATATTCTGTCACTGTCCCTGGAATCATAAGAATTTACTACTACTACTACGTCCTATTATGCTCTGTAGTGTATATTGATGAACAAACTAGAGCAAATCACATTACACCAATAATGTTATGATGATCATTGGTATGATTTTTGTCCTTCTTGTTACAGAAGATATCTAGGTGTTAGATAACCACAGTTATAATGGCAAGTAAACATGCTAATTGATTGAATAATACTGGATTATATGCGACAGTTCCTCCGGCTGATATGTAACATAATTGAATTAAATTTGCAGATCTACATTAACCTGAAGTTTGCGCGTATGTTAAGATGAAAATTCCGAATTAAAGCCATGATGACACAATCAGGTAGGTATTCCAGGTCACCGCTTTGACTTTTTGATGGGCAAATAATTTATTTCTAAATTTTGTTGGATTATATTGGGGTCACTTTTAATTTTTTTTCCATATGTGATATCCCTATGATCGACTGTTGGTTCTACCAGAAATGGTATGAGAATAAAACAATTCAATGGAACACTTCCATCGGAAGAATAGCCGTTCCATCTGCCAGTTCATTGCCCCCACGAACTTCGTGCTTGGATACTCACGCTACCATGACATCGCTTTGGTCTCCAAGTGCGTTCGAGGTACCTTTCTAATCACACCAGCTTAGAGTTGACCCCTATAGAATGGAGTATCTTTAGTACAGTTTGTCTAACTGTGAAGATGGCAACTCAGTGGTAGTTCTTCCCTTTTTTAAATCCAGCTCTAGCCTTTCATTTTCTTTCTACTTTCAAATGGAACATCCTGTATTTCATATCACAGATAAAATATTCGGTTATGAAGTTTTAAGATTTGTGAAGCATTTCCTACTCAGACAGTTATTTTGTAATTTTTGTAGAAAACCATCAACCTCAGTGAGCGTTAACAAAATTTGATATAAATATCAGTCGTGTACCCTTTGTATATTTCAACTGGTAAATTTTGAAGCATGGCTGGAAATAAGACAATCTATCATAGGTTATGCATGGGTAAAGGGAATGCCCAACAAAAATTTGGCAAATTCAACTGGAATGGTGTCATTCCCATGAGTATAACCTTCTTCGCTCGGTCTACATTCATTTGAAGGTACAATCGGAGGCAGAAATATTAGCTAGTTACATCAACTTATATAGAAGTTCATTGTCACACGACACTGTTTGGTGGTCAGTTTGGTATAAGCACATCCTGAAGCCATTTTTAATAGTTTTCGTAGTTCATCATGATAATCTTCCGATTTTGTAGTTGACTTATAGCAAAGGTTTCCCTTTTTGACGAAACTATGTTCCTCGCCATCATTCACTATTATCAGCATCTATCCTCTTGACAGTGGTTTATGTGGTAGCCCAGCTTTTCCAGTTTTTATGGATGTAGGTTATGTCCATATATACAGTGTGTAACAAAAAGGCAGGTCATAAATCATACCACATATTCTGGGGCTGAAGTGGTATTGATTTCTTCAGAAAAAGTCAAAATTTTCCTCTCGGCACCATTTTCTCTGAAACCATATGATAATTTTACTTAAAAATTTTATCATGTATTGAGAGTACCATGGTGCACATTCTATGCATAGTTTTGAATGAGTATTTTTGAAATAAACCAAATGAAAAATCGAATCCCATGGGAAAAAATAACTTTATTCCAAAAAATATGCCAGGCTCCTTGACCATGGGAAACCATTTCGACTATGGAAATTTGGTTGAAATTGTTCCATAAACAAATGAGAACATGGTACCGAGAGAAATCAATACCACTTAACATATTTTTTTTCAATTTGAATAGCCCAATAACAAGAGCAAAATTGAAATAATGTCACAATAATCGAGTCCAAGACATTATTATTTTAAAAGTTATTTCAATTAAATTTAATCATTTTTTGGCGAACGCGCCACGGTTATTGTCTCTTAATAACAATCAACTTATATGCTTTTGTACACGGTGCACCTATGCGAGTTGAAGTTTCCGAATTTTCCAGAATTTGACCCAGCAAAAAATGTGCTGTACTAGAAAATACCCACTATGATTCTATTTGAGCAATCACCGTATCAATTTTTTTCACCAGACTTCAGAAGCACCATTTATGCTTAGAATTATTATTCACTATAGTACTAGCTATTCAAAAATGTAATTATAAAACAAGTTGTATGCGATCAAATATAACATTGCATGCATTGGACATCCCCTAAGTTAGGATAAATTGTGAAAATAATTCACATCAAGCCGGCAGGGTGAGGGGATAAAGACGAATGTAGGGGTGCTATAGTCGAAGCAAAAACAAAAGGGAGCATTTGCTAATCAAGAAATTGAAGTTTCAATAAAAGCCATCATTAATTCCAAATTTGGAGAATTCTAACATGAGTTTAGGTTTCGTTCGGTCTTTCCGTTTACTTAGATTGCGAGATGATAATGGAATACGGGGGAATGCCAAAATGTATTCACCAAATAATAGGAAATTCCATATAATAAGTGTTTAATTTTAACATTAGATGATTTTATAAGGAAATTCCTAAAATCTCAATGTCAATATCAAATGCTTAGCATAAGTTATGGAATTTTGCAGAATTTCATTAAGAAAAGATCCTAGCCAATTCTGCGGAAACTGCTAAGAAAAAGATTGTTCCACACCAGAGGGCAAAAATATGAAGACTGTGTAATCTAAAATGGGAAATGTTACCTAAAGCTTTCTAGTAGCACATCTGCTCTCAATTGGCGGAGGGTCAATTTAAAAGGCTTTTTTAAAATGTTTGATTGTTTGATTGAGGTTACCTATAAATGCTAATGACAAACTGCTTCACAAAAGTAAGAAAGGTTAAAAAATATTGAAAATTATTGAGTCTTTCATTCCAAACAGTTTTTTTGTGTTATATCTTGCAGATATACCAACCCCGTTCAACTTCAAACTAAAATTAAATATCCTTCGTGGCATATAGCTAGTTTTTGCTCTTCAATTTGCAAAGACTCTGTAAGGAGTTATGATAGTATTATGATATTACTATAACTGTATAAGGGCGAGTTGTATCAAACGCCTAAACTCGGTTTAATGTTGACTGATGTAATTGTTGATAACAAATACATCAATCAGACACAGTCTAAACATCAGTTATCATCAAACCTAGTTTAGGCGTTTGATACAACTCGCCCTTAATCACTAACCAGAAAAGGAATTTTTGGCAGAAACATGAAAATCCATACTGATGTAGACAAGCCCTATTTGCCTTGAACAGACAACTTGTTATATCGGGGCAAGTACTAGTGCCACCAAGATTCAGCTAACGCCTCGGCAGATAACAATATTGTCCTGGGGTGGGTTAAAGGGCACGACAGGAGTAAAGGAAATCGCATTGCCGACTCTTTAGCCAAGGAAGCCGCTGGACTAAAAATTCTTGGACCCAGTGACACCTACGGCCTGACGACTTCGACAATTGCGGAACTAGTCAAACGTTACACCCATGCTCAATCCCTTAATGGAAGGGATGGAATTGAAGGATTCAGTATTGCCAGGATCACCCTGGGCGAGCCTAGGAAGCTGGCACCGAAAAAAATATTTGGCGATGACCAGGAAAAACCTACATATAATAGTAGGATTTCTGACTGGCGTCTGTCAACTAAGGAAACACCTCCATACTATGGAGCTAGTGGACACAGCTCCATAAAGGATGTGTAAACAGGAAGATGAAACAGTCAGGCATGTCCTATGCGAGTGTCCGGAGTTATCGTCAATAAGAGAGTGTGTGTTCGGTGAGTCTTGGCCTACACCTGCCGATATAAGGGAGATAATATCTCCTAGTGATCTGTCCACATTCCTGGGAAGGACAGGATGAACGATTACCTAGGAGGATAACTCCTCGGAAGGATGTACAATGGGTCACATGTGGCCTAAGTGCTGTGAGCCCACACTCATTCTCCCTACTTTACAGACACAGAAAATATTACCTCCGACATCAATTTAAAAAAAAAAATTCAGCAAACTCTTCTGTTATAATATTTGTTTGTGACGAAATTATCAGGTGAGGTACGTTTTTAATCACTTTCACAAAATTTAATATCTTGGAATCAACTTGTTGACTTGAGTTCACTGTGAACATCGAAAAATAATAGTTGACTCCAAATAGACAATATCCGATAACAGTAGTTACTTTCAGACTTCCCCTCATATAAGCACAACAAAATCATTGGCGTTGCGTAATTTGAACAAATGAACGTTGGCGATGTAACTAAATTAGATTCGCACATGGGTGTCGGTGGGTCGAAGGTGGCATGACCGGCATAGCTTGTTCGGTATGAGGCGAATGTGGACCTTCAATTATCAGTAAGCTGTGGCTATGGGAGAGGTAGAGTTTGTAATGAGGCAAGTAACACGTCGCGCCTCATTTGTTTTCTTAATTTGACAGCCAGCTTGATGAGAAAGGAAACCCGACTAGTTTCCTGCTTTGCTCCATTAATTCGAATTTTATATTGTTTTGTGAAACAGAACGACAATTCGGTCGATAATTGAATAAATGCTATAGGGTAGTAGTAATTTCTCCCAAAAAGTGTAGGTTCCAATTATTTTTCATCCTAGCGTGCGGAAATATCCAATAGTATGCCTAGCACGTGCGTTAAGGGACTTTTCCACACGCTTGGTGGAATAATGTGCGGAAGAATATCACTTTCCACACTAGTTAGGTGAACTACCTTTATCTACTAGGGTGTGGAGAGATCCATGTTTCCGCACTCTTTTTAGTGCGGAAGGTAAATTTGTTAGGTTTTTGGGGAGTATTTTGATATTTAAATATTTAAAATATGTATTTATATGGTTGTAGTTTATCAAATAACTGAAAAATTGGAGATTCATTAGAAATCTGCTTCAATTCTCCATGAAAAGAAACATGTTTTCCAATAATTTTTCAATGGCCTTGATATAAGCCTAATCAGATGGATGTCTAATAATAATAATTAGGTTGTTAATATGTATTTAATAATAAATGTTTCTTCATGTCAACTTTTCGGTTTTTTTTAATATCAGTAGAAAAAATAGTGTACCTAACACCTGTGTAAAGTGACTTTTCGCACTAGTAACATAATAGTTATTCACGTGATTAGTGAGATATGGACATTATTAACGCACGCATGTGAAATGAATGAGAATGTGAATCACATAAGTGCGTTAATAATTTCTATCACACGTGCTACGTACAAAATTTTATCTAGAACTGCTTATTAGTATTATTAACAGTACCTATTTCATACAATGAAATAAACACTTTCAATCCAACGTATTTTTGATAATATTGACTGCAAACATAAGGTACCTACTGTGTATCATAGCAACAAAGGCAAACAAAGCTGTGGGAATAAATAAATTAGTTATGTCATCAAATTGCCAAAGTTGAATGAACAAAATTCTCTCTCAATGAACATTAATTATTCCAACGCTTTATAAGTTTTGAAAAATATTTTTCAAAGACATTGACCGTTTAACTAAGAAGAAACAACTACTTTCCGGGCTATAGGCCCCGACGGATATTGGATTACACTTCAAAGTCAAACGGGGTTGGCATATCGTCTTTGGAAAATATTTTTCAAAACTTATAAAGCGTTAGAATAATTAATGTTCTATTATGTTCTTTGATATCTGTTGGTAACTCGCTATATCAAATAAGACAGTATTACAGTTTTCTGTAATTATAATACTTTATATGGATTATATTTATTTGCCTTGATAGCTCGTCTGTACATTTCAATTGTTGCTGCTTCAAGTATTGATAATATCTACCTTTACCTTGATATTTTTCAAAAATATTCAGGTCCTATTCCATAAATTCTACGTTTACGTCTTCGGAAAAAAATCTGACTGTGAATATGTTCTATAAGTCTCTAGATGGACCTTATCAGTTTTAGTTGTCATTAGATAATTTTATATGATGCTTCATTAAACTTTCTTCTTTTATGTCTTATATTTTATTAACTGGTGATGGAATGAATCTTGCATAATATGTGACCAGTTACGTGAAATGTGTCATTCAATAACGGTAGGGATTTTGAAAAATGTCACTTTATACGTCAAAATGAGATAATAGTTATTTGTTCAACTTGTAGTAGATTGACTGCCGAGGCTGATTTCATAGCCGAGCGTAGCGAGGCTAGGAATTCAGCTAAGTTGCCGAGTTGAACATATAATTTTTTCTCCATTTGTTCATAATGATATAGGAGGATATTGTATTTGCAAATTATCACAATTCCCACAATCTCTTTATTTTGGTTGGTTGCTATGGACGTATAATCACAGGCAGTCAATCTACTTTGCTGCCTAGGCATGAAAAGTAATACTTTGCTGATTGATATCAGTCAGAAAAATTAATATTTGCTGCCAATCGGAGAAAAACTAATTTTCTTCAAACGTCATGAAAGTGGTTTCTTATGTGACGTTCCTCAAGGACATCCAGTGTCATATAACTAGTACTAATAGTACCTACCTTGAAAATTATACGTTATAAAATTTGCGAGTTATACACATTATACAAGGAGAAAACCAAATTTTTTTGCCACTTTTGTACAAAAGTAAATGGTTTGATTTCGACTGATCGAAAAACATTTCTGTCAACTCGGTGTGGACAGTTTTGTCGCTTGTCGATGAACCACCGTCGATAGACAGTGTCGTCTCGGTGTGGACGCAGCTTAACATTGGGGAAAAAAACTCAATTGTTTTTGATAATGGTAGCAGGAGTTTCCAGAATAATTTACAAGAAAAATTATGAATACACCACATGGAAAGTAGAGTAGATTTTCATGTATTATATGGTGAGAACACATTGAAAGAATGAACAATGAAATGTGAAGGAGCATATGAAAACCAAGAAAAAAAAATTGCTATAAAGGGTAAGATTCTACAAGTCAGAGGCAAAAACCTAGAAAAAGGCTAAAACAATAACAAGAAACATAAAAGAATGAAAAAATATATTCATATATAAAGATATATTTGTCCTGTTGAAAATTTGGTGCGAATTATTTTGAACAGAATGGGGAATTGCAAGAAGCGAGAGCTAACTTACAAGAACTTACAGATGATGGGGACTTTGGAGAGTTGCTTGAGCTAGAAATGATTCCAAGTGCCTCTAGAAACTTACCCATTTTATAGAGGAGACTGAAACTAATAAACCGAACTGAATTAGCTTAATTCATTATTATTTATTATAAAAAGTTTGAAGTTAAATTATTTTACTCTCATATGAACCAAAAAACCTTTTTATACTCGAAGGTGTAAGGGAAGGTATCTACATCTAAATATTTTGTTCGTAGATGAAATCAGTTTATTTCCATTTTTTGCCATCGTTTTCGATACTTCCTATTCCATATTACTTCAATCCATCATTTCTGCAACTTCTTGTTTCCAAGTTTTCTTAGGTCTTCCTCCCTTTATTTTGTTGTTATTCGGGCTTCCCACACATTCCTGACTGGTCTGCTGCTCATTTTTGTTGAGTGTCTTAACCACTCAAGCTCTTTTCATTCAATAATTCGAGTATTGGATCTACTTTCAGTTCCTTTCTCAATTCCTCGTTTCTTATACGATCTCTTCATGTTATACCCTTCACTCTCCGCAAATATTTCATTTCTTTTGCTTGAATTCGATTTTTATATTTTTGTGACAGTATCCAGCTTTCACTTCCATGAAAGGATTAGCTGATAACCTGTTTTAGATTTTGTAATTTTGGTTTTTGCACTGATTTCCTTTTTTCCTATAAATGATCTTGATAATGATTGATAAAGTTTTTATGTGCTAGTGATACTTCAATTTATTCCAATATATTCATTTCCGATTCCATCTTCATACCAAGGTATTCAACTGATTTCAGCTACCATCGAGAATAAACCACAATACTGAGTAGGTAGTAGTAGTAGTCCCGAAGGTAAGATAATAAAAACACAGTTTATACAACAATCAGGGTTTATTTACAAACATGAATTATTCTACATAAACAATGTACATTGATTTCATTTACATTTTGAATACCCTGATAATAAACTATTACACATTTAATGTATTTCATGAATTATGAAAATTTATTTATTTTAGTATACCGTATTCTACCGTAAGACAAGGCGCACAATGAAACACAGTCGTGCAAAGTAACCCACACCGTGCAAAACAAACGGATATTCCACGAAATTCACCGGAAATACTGCTTAGTGTGAAATATCTATCACAGTTGTGTTATTTCTTGTGTGAGAGATATTCTTAATCACACAAAGCATGCACGTACACCAAAACTGTGTCTCACTCTGCGCAAAGCATTTTTTTATGCCACATTCGTTGTCTACTCTGGCTTGCGTGCCAATACGCAGGGGTATTACAGTCTTTGTGGTGTCTTAACGTGGCCTAAGTTGCGTCGCATGTGTCTCTAGGAAAACATACAAACTTTTTAATAATAATGTAACCCATTTCACGTTCGATGTTTTCACGAGAATCTCCAAATTTTTTTTCTCGCATTATTAGTTTAATTTAAGGTTGATCATGTTTCTCCAATTTTAGAACGGAATAAATGTCATGTTTGTGTGCAGCACTATAGAAATATCATGTAAAATATGATCTGTTCAACAGGAAGAAAATCGCTGGATATTTTCCCATGTTCCTATCAGCAAACCAGCCCAAACCACCCATGGTACCCCAGCTGACGATTTTTTGGGATCAAGACACAACCATTAGACGGACAACAACAGAAAAGTAACCGAATATAATCCAATATATGAGGAAAAAGGTGAATGTATGAATAGAAAAGATCTGAGAGAAACTATACAAACAGTTGAGCTCTAGATGGTATGTCAAACCAAAAACAGATACGCTGATATTTATTGAAAATCTACAGGTTAGCTGATGAGAGCAGCTAAAAAGCCTGTGGGGGGCACTCCATCCATGCAAGAATCGAGACAAGAAGTATTATCAAGGAAAGAACGATGTCATTTTTAAATTAATTCATTTAAACTTCCCTTATCATCATTTTAACAAATGAGAATATCCAGTTTTTCGTTTTTATAGATCATTTCCACTGAAACCTGTAAAAATGAACTCGAAATATGCACATTCGGTTTTTTTTCGTTATTTTCTTGGGGAATGAAACCATAATCTCTGTTCATACAGTGTGGCTAAAGTTCCGGCGACGGAATTATTAGCTTAAAATTATGATTCCGCCTTGGAGCGGAACTTTATATATTACATAGAAATCCTCGAAAATGTCATAGTTCACGCAAGCGTAGCTGAGTTATACACGAATAATATATGATTTCTGCAGCCCAACGGCGGTTTTATTACATTTTTTCCAACAGCGGAATAAAGTTTATTTGTGTACTAATTACGTCCGCAATTTGGTTAAGTATTATTATATTTTTTTTTATTTTGAGGGGAAGGGAGAATACATTAAGATTTTATTTATTCCCCCATCTTCAAATACACAATGTAAGGATATCATCATTTATAAATGTGTTTATGATTTTATTTATCCTCTTGAGTCCTCAAACCCGAAAAATTGAACCTGTGACTCGGACGTAATTCTGGAAAAAATTAACTTTGGTCCAACGGCGTAGAGTTTAGGTATCAACTGACAGCCGTCCACCGCTGCTGCCTTCAAGACAGCAAAGTAGAAACACTTGCTTGCGCAAGGTATAGCATATTTAGAATATTTGGGAAAAGTAGAATTCGATAGATGGCGTTCCGAAATGTGAAAGTCATCCTAAAATAGTTATTTATGCAACAAGTGCAAAAAGTGAGTGTTTTTTGCACGCGACGTGAAATTGTCCAACGAGGTCTTTAGGCCGAGTTGGACAACACGTCAAGTGCAAAAAACACGTTTTGCAAGAGTTGCATACAATATTTTTTCTAAATTCATGCAAAAACTGGAAAATTAGAATATAAATATGTTGAGAGCCTAGTCTAACCTAATCAATTCAACCCGTTCTTCTTTTTTTGTATCTTTATGGCCTCCACCTTGTCAGTACTCAAACTACTCAATCATAGCTGGTTTTCGCCTTGACCATTTAAATTTTAAATAATTCAAGATTTTTGCAGAAATTGTAACTCGTTGAGACTAAGTAGTAAGATATACATATATTATTGTTGTATTAAAGCAGGATCAGATACTTGCTATGGATTTTTATTTAATTTAAATGTTTATGTTTGTCATTAATCATCACAAAACTGACACAAGAATGACAGATGAGTGCAATAAAATATTTTATTGCACTAGTGCAATAAAGTACTACTTTTTGCATTAAATGTGGTTCACAAAAGTGTTGTTTTTTGCATGAATGTAGAAAAACGAATAAAACAAATCAGCTGCTGTATAAGCCCTTTGATATTTAAGTGATTTTATTCCGCTGTTTTAGTTATTTTTTTTCAGTGTGTGTTTTGTGAAACTTTTGCTTTTTCTTCGATTGTGGTTTAGTATTTTGTGTTGTTGAAATGAATTTTGACTCCTAATATTTTTATTTGAATTTGTAAATGCTGAGCCTTCTTCTGCATAAATGAGAGACAGATGACAAATGCTGGTCATATATTTTTGCATATTACCTATGGCGGAAATAAGTGACACTTTCTTAAAAGTGCAATGAAAACAAAAAATAGAATAACATATCCTCTTCCATAATATCTCTGATTATTTAAGAATATAACCTCAGAAATGATGACAGTTGAGTTGAATAGAAAAACACAGTTTTAAGCTTGTCACTGACACAAAATTAAACAAATACAGTTGAAGTACGAATTTTCGGTAATTACGTTGACTTGCATTTAGGTAATACAAAAACAATGCAAAACGAATTGTTTTACTCGTTGCGACAATTACAATTTTCTACGTTAGAGTTCTCATTGAATTCTACTCCGCCCAATAAACCTCCGCCTCAAGAAAAAATTCTAATGAGAACTAATTGAAAATAATTTGAAAGATTTTTTGAAAACTTGTTGCCGGGCAATAGTAACGAGAGCCCGCAGAGCTTGAGTGGCTATTTCCAAAAGGCACCAAGCTGGAACAAAATCTGTCAAATTACTCTGTAATTTATGAAGCTCGTGATTCACAAATTCTTTGATAAAGGTCTTAAATGTTTCCATATAGACTGATTACTTATTATAGTATTTTTCGAAGTAGTTTCCAGAATCTTTTCTGTTATTTCTGCATCAGAAAAGATACTAAACCGATAATTTTCACCCATTTTATATATAGCGTTGACAAAATTGACTGACACTTTCTAGGCAAATAAAAGTCACTGTTATAATTTTCACTTAAATAATGACATAATACATAATTGGTTGAAACTTACCCTTGTAACAAATGGAGAAGCATTTCATTGGTTTTAAGAAACGTCAAAAAATAATCGCCAAAATATAATTACTTGTCTACTTGCCGAACTCTTTGAAAGTGTTAGATGGAGACAAAAATTTCCAAAAAACTCAATTTCCAATTATGATGTTAAGCTAACTGAACGTTCAAAGACATATCGTAGTTCCATTTCCCAAGAAAATAACTAAACTAAACTAAAAAATAATTCACTACCAGGAAAATTAAGACATGCCCATTAAAATTGAGTAACAGTTATAAAGATATTTACTTATTTCTGAAGAAAAAGCGAGAGACTCATTTAACAGAATAGGTACCTACATTTACAAATGTATTGAAATAATGTCTACATATGCAAAGTTAGTCAATTAGGTTGAAAACCCAAGCTAACTTAGTATTCCAGAATACAAAGCATTGACTTTAATGTGCATCTGCTTTCAATCCAATTAGATGTATGGAACCAAATTGAATGTTGAATGAAACTTTTGAAATAAGAAGACGTCAATGATCTACCCAACGCTATATGATATTGACAAAGTAACCAGATTTTTTGTTGATTATAGCGCAATGGCATTTTTTATTTCGTTTTATCATCATAGATGTTCTCAACAGCAGCTTTAATATCAAGTTGATTAAACTAGATTTTTATTCTCAATCACATGGGTTTTAAAAAAGTCAGGACAACGTTTTGACAGTCTAATATGTTTCAAAGACTGATCACATTGACAGGCCAGAGTACCATTTCAAAAGTTCACGGGAAAGAGGGGTGGAATACACAAGTTAATACAAAAGTTTTATATTGATTTAATATTCGCCTAAGCGCTTTTGCCGGTTAAGACATCTTCAAAGGCACAAGTCCCAAGTGGAAGTCAAGAATGTCATCTTAATCAATCTTAAAATCATCACTACCTACGTGATTTGTTTTGTTTTAACTATAGATTACTTTCAATGTAAATAAACAACAAATAAGCATAAACCATGTGTTAACAGTATTGACATTTTTGACTTCAACTTTTTGGGCCACATCCAATAATGGTTAAAAGTTTCAAGATGTCAGAATGTTAAAACGTCGTGAGACGCCAGGTATAATATATTTCTGATTTCACAAAATTTTTGAATAAGTCTGACTTAATGTACATGTGTGATTAGATTTTGAAAAAGTGTAAACACAAAATATATCAACAATTTTAAAACAAATGTTTGAAAATAACACATCTATAAACAAATCTTCAGTTAATACGGTCTCCAAACATGCCTATTATTTTCTTTAGAACACTTATTATTATCTTTCTCACTGGAACTCACTTCATCTTTTTGTTTTATCAACGTTACAGCTGCTTTACGAACTTTCACACTCAAATTTACACCTTCACAATGTTTTGTATCCTCACTTGCATCTTTATTACCGTTTTTCAATGTTTCTTTCTTATCTTTGTCAATGATACTAGATATTTCTATTATCGATTCTTTAATGTCTTTATCTTCGGTATCTTCTTCAATTTCTGTGACGTCTAGTTTCTCACTGGAACTATCAGGGTTCTGAGAAGCATCTTCTTCTATAGAATTTCGTATCATCAACCGATTATTTCTAAAGTTCATCCAACTCCAATCATGTGGATACAATTGAGAGTAGAGCCATTGTCCTGCAAATGGAGTTGAAAAAAATTAAATTTTATAGGTACATATTGAACTAAGTTAACTTTCATGAATTTGGCAATGAAAAATTGAATATTTTTGCTCTCAAACTTCCATTTTTCCATTTCCAATAATCTATATTATAAATTTTTGCCCTTTTTGCTTTCAATCTCAAAATCATTCCACTCAATGAGGGTTGCAAGATTTGTATTTAAAATTAAGATAAGGGTAGAGTGTTGCACATTTTAATGAAAATAGTAGACCTTGTTTTTGGAACACAATTTGGAATTTGATTTTTTGAACAAAGCCATTTGTTTCTTATCGCAGTAAACACAAAACAACAACATACCATGCTGCTTGAAATATTAAAAAGAATTTACAAAAATGAATACAAAATATTATAGTTCAATTGCAGGCATTGCTTTATTTTTGAAAACTTGTATCTATAATGATATAGAGATGCTCACAATCAATTGATTCTGTATAAATATTCTATTGTACTTCCATGTTTATAAAAATATCCGCAAATAAATCACTCATTCGCTTGTTTCTACTAACCTGGAGGTGGTATTAGTGGAGTATTCAGGAACAAACTGGCAGCCAGGGCATTATTAAATAATTGATTATTCTGCATTTGAGGTGGAGGTATTCCAGGAAATGCAGGAGTTGGTTGAGGAGAAGGCGTAGGAGAGGCAGTGACGGATATATCATCTTCTTGGGGAGATTGGGGTTCTCCTGTAGTGGCAAGAAGTCTAACCTGGCTACTAGGAGACGTCTTAGGTGACGTCGTACTGTGAGCACTGCTGCAGTTTATTGATATGGGACCTAGCGATGTGGAAGAAGGTTCTGAAATAAAAATATGCTTCATTATAATTAACCATAAAGATTATAATCCACTAAACAGCCAACACGGGTGTTATGATATCTGCAGTTAAAGTCCATTTAATAGCTAGGAGGAGTAATTTAAAAAGCTTCACTCATATCACTAAAAGTTACCAGATTAGTTACTAAAGGGTGTGTGCTGAGAAAGTAGTGAATAGTCGTGTTCCAAATCTATTAAATATGCCTTGATTAATGAAGAAATCAGCCGCTCATAGCCATAAGTCGATTTCTCGCCTGTTCAGTAGATTATTCAGATGTTTATTGTTTATTAAAGGAACAGTTTCGACGAAACTGAGTGAAAATTATAAAATAACAAGAGCAGATGCGATGACAAAGTTAATTATATTTATCTGTCAGAACTGTCGAAAATGGAAATTATCAGCTGATGACAATACTAAAAAGTGTTGTGTGAAACTGGGTGGAATCTGACCAATCAAAGGTCTACTGAATTGCTAACTTAAATTTAAATTACTCCTGGTTTTTAAATGAGATATAGTCTAGTTTACTCTACACACCGATCTACAGAAAATTGAACTATGGGTGTTTATGGTCGCGTTTTTCCCAACAAACTTGATCTTGACGCTTTTCAACCTATGGCTGCTATGTAATATCTTTTATTGGTTAACTATTTACCGTTTGCTATCCTTGGCGAAGTAGCTGGACGGTCTAGCGCTGCAAACATATGATGAGAAAAGTGCGGATGATGGTGGCCCATGAAAGAACCATGAGGATAAGGATGCCTACCACCTAATAATGCCCATTCTGGAGGCGGACCAGGTAAGCCTGCTAAATGATGAGCGATACCTGTAACAATTAAAATAAGTTCAATATACCACTAATTGTTGATAGGCTCGTTTCATGAATTTCAATGAAAATATCTCAAGATACAGATTTTGAAATTTACATCGGAACCAAGGCCTCGGATTACACAGGTACGACAAGGATATATGAAAGAGAGAGGAAGAATAATTGTGCACGGTTATCACTTTGTTTCACCTTAGGGGTGTAAACTTATTTCCGAGAGTTACCGAATTTCAACACTCTTAACCGCTATTGCCAGAAGCGCAGATCAATTTGTACAGATGATATTTTTCTCTCGTTTTCGTCGCCTTTTTTTTGAAGTCATGCACAATGGGTGAAATAAAACACTTTCATCCGGTAACATTGTCCTTTACAGAGAGAATTCACTAGTTAGTGGTGCTGGTAAATGGTAATTCAGTATTCAGTATGCTCCCAACATGAAAAGAGTGAGGGTGTTAAAGAAATAAAGGAATACAATCGTTATTACGTAACCTGTACATCTTAAAATTCATCTTTGTCAACATGATCATTCCAGACCAACTTGACAATTTCTAACTACAATAGGATATTATTTAAGCCATTGTAACTTGAAAATAAAACAGCATTTCTTGAGAGAACCACAATTAATGAACTAAAAATCCCTTCCATTAATAAATTAGATTGAAAAAATAAAATAAGTAGGTAGGCAGGCAATGAGCATTCGGTCGGTATCGGAAAATAAATCCACACCCTAGCTGGAATTAAATACATGCCTCGATGACCACGCATAATTATCTTTCTCTCTCTCTTTCAGCTGTTTTTCTGTCGTTCTTGTGTAATCCGAGGGTTCGAATGTAATTTTCGCGATCTGTATATATGGTCTCAACTAAGTATCTGCAACTAATAACGCTACTCTAGGATTTCAAATGAAAATAGAAAAAAAATTAAATTTTAATTCCTGTGGTAGACTGTGCCTAGAGCCAATGACAAACAAGGAGATTTTGCGCTGTTGTCAGAAGGGAAAACTTTATGAGTAAACTAGTTATCTCTTTTCTTCCACATCTGTGAAAAAAGCAAAGTACTGTCAAAACGTTTTCTTTCAAATGATCAACTTGAATAGTCAAGTAGAATATAACAGCAGAACGTATTATGAATGTGGCAACAAGGACTTCTGACATCGTTATCATGAAAAAATACATATATGTTATCCTCAACCCTCCTGAAATGAATTCACTTGGTAATTCATACCCATGAAACTAGCCCATTGTTGTTTTAAAAAAAAACAGAAATCCTATTCTAATTCCATTTCAGTGTGAATATTGTTTTTAATTCCGTAAATTACCAAATTCATTCATAGTAGATTTAAAAAAAACTCCCACGACTTATAAAATTCAATTTCCCTGAAATACTTTATGGTGATTGAAAAATCTTGGTCCCCACTCAATGCCGAAAATAATCAACGGCTGCAAAAGAGACTAATTCAAAAGAAAAGAGCTTAGTACAAAATAAATATGGCAATTTAGGGACAGTCAAAGGCTGGGGAGGAAAGAAAATTCTGATAAATTCGCCAGCGGTGGAGGTTTTGGAAATATATTATTTTTATAACACGAACAAGTGATGCAGCGCAAAATAAAGCGGTTTATAAAAAACAGTGGAGAAACTCATTAAAGCCTATAGTGTGTATACTTGACAAATAACTCAAAAATTTGTTGTAGATGCTTCAGAAACATCATTTCCCCAATTGATTTTTTTCATCTTATTAACATGAACAAACCATATTTATTGTAAAGTTTGAATCCATTGTGGTGTTACACAAATCGTGATTGAATTTAGATGGTACAGGCGTTATTGCATAATCACCTGATATCTTCAGCACATTTTCTTTTCGACCAGAAACAAACTACTATCCCATTACAACACAGATGACTTCGGCTCCGGTGATAGAGCAGAGGCTGGAATTCACTCCAGGAACCCAAGGACACAGATCTGTGTACCATTGGGTGATGGTGTATCTGCATATCTGCTATCTTGTTATGTGCGCAGATAAACCTAGACAGAGGTTATGTGGATCGACGCATAACCATATACACCGACAGTCAGGCAGCAATTAAAGCCCTGAGTGGGTATACCATCAGCTCAGGACTTGCTGAAGAATGTCGAGAACGACCTGCTAATCTTGCAAGTCAGAACGCAGTGCTGCTAGAATGGATTCTAGCCCACTTTGGTTTTGGAAGCAACGCAATGGTGGATGCACTGGCTGCAGAAGTGCCGCCACTTGCTGCGGCCCGGGCCCGACCCTGGGCCTAACAAAACAAAAAATACGCAAGGAGACAAGGAAGTGGCTGAGGAACCAGCATCTCGCTCATTGGAATGCTCCGCAGGGTCCTAGACAATCTAAACTCCTACTAGAGCGATGGACACGCTAGGGCAGCTACTGATCTACCAAGGAGTAGGCTGAGAAAAATAGCAGGACTCCAGGGCACTGCTGTATGAGAAAGCACCTCTACAACCTAGGAGTAGAGGAAAGTACCCTATGTAGGGGTTGCGGCATGACTGACGAAACGTCAGTCCATGTTTTCTTAGAGTGTCTACTCTGGGCTGTACTACGCAGGCGAGTCTTCGGAGTCTCTGCTATAGCCCCTGGAGACACAAGCAGACATCCACTGAAAAAGGTTGTGGCCTTTATTGAAGGGCTCGGCTTCATGGAGGTCTAGGGAGGAGGAATGGCACAATAGGCACGCCAGCGGCCTGAGTGCTGATGTATCAATAAATCAAAAAACCCAACTTATATTCAAATTTGACAGCTCAGTGAGTCCACCATCCTATGGTCTTAACATACTCAATAACACCCCCATAGGAATTTGTCCATCATGGCTAGTATTAGCCAAAATAAACCAATACAAAAAATTTAAGAGGTTTCCCTTGGTTATATTGTGTTCCCTTGGTAATTGGAAATTCAGAATTCTATCTTTATCCACAACGAAGTGATCCGAAAAAAAATTGTACGGAGATGTTGTTGTTCTACTTGACTCGGAATACCTTATTCGAGTTGCGGCGAGATAGAAACAAATTATATGTTCTGCTATTCCACAATTTTTCAAAAGAAACGGAAACGTATCTTCCGACAGTACAAGTCTCAGTATAAAGTGATCCAGAAGCCTGTTGCCACCGTAGGATATGCTTGCTATAGCTTTTGCTTGAAGACATTTTTCGAAGGTTGTATGAAAGCATTTGAATGAACCAATCCTGGTATATTATGCAAGAAGTCTTGCTGTCCAGGTATTACTCTAACTGATCAAAAGGAGAATAATTTTAAATATATAATTTTGGTATACAAGAGTTTCTGATAAAGTATAAACTCATTATTTTATTTTCAATGTTTATATATATTTTTCTCTAACAATTAACCCACACCAATGCCCTAAAGATCCGTTCGCAATTAAAGTAGCCCTTAAAGATGAGCCTATAGGGCGTAAAAAACATCCCTTTACAAGTGAAAAACTTCGTTATAAAATCCCGGCTCGGAAACTTCGTTAACCAGCTACCGACTTGAATTTGGTGTTAACAATGAGTCTGGATTTTTCGCAATTTTACCAAGTCTTAAGATAGATTTCAAAAGCTGATTGTTGGGGTAATAATCCATTGGATGGCTTTTATCTTTAAAGGGGTGAAATCTTAGTTGCTTCCGGTGATTGTTTTAACCTTTTAATCGAATAATCCTAATGAGATTACATTAACCGATGATGGTCTTCATTAATTAAAATTGAATTTGAAAAAGTGGCAATTGGTATACAAATTGTATGATTTTGAATTTTTTTTTCTTTGTTTTTTGATTGATTCACAATTTAAATCATTATTTATAGAGTATTAAGTAAATGGACGTGGAAGGAACATATCTAGTGATATTTCACATTATTATATTATTGCCATATTCAATTGAAACCTTCAAAAAACCCTGTCAAGGAACTATTTTCAAACCAATCTTCGAAAAGTTCTAATGTTGTATTTTGATGGTAATCTAAACTTGAACATTTTTGTTTTCCGAAAAATTGAACACGATACAATTACTTTGCTATTGTGGGTCGATTATATTGGTGTTCAGTTAGGTTAGAATCAAGTACTGATTTTTCCAATAAGTGCAAACATGTATCATTTGCTAGCATAATAAGAACCTCTTTTTCTGAAATTTAGGATTAAAAATGTTCTCTTTCATCATACTATCAGATAGTGTATCTCCCACAAATGAAAATATGTAAGACATATTTCTCGAGAAACAGATAACGAATTAATCTGATTCTCCCCGCATTTGACCATACTATTATCCCCCGACACAAAAGTTTCCAGGAAAACCGTCCTCGGCTGGTGTATAGATCTTGATAGTGTAGGTTAGCACAGCAGTATGTGGCCCGCCAATGAGGTTTGAGGTATCCCTACCCTAACCAATGAAGCATCTTAAGGTCAACCCTTTACCTAACCGGAGCATTAAGCGGAATAGGGCACGGGATATTTAGCAGGGCTGCTGGAATATATATCTAGCGTCGCGGTGCGCCTCTACAAAATCCTCTCGACGCGTCACCAGGAGTTTCGTTTGCAGATTTTCAACGATGCGAGATTTTCATGAACAGTTGCCGTCGGATGGAGTAATTTCAGTTTCATATACTACTTTCAATTACTAATCATTTTATTAAATGGGTGTGTTCATCGTCTTTGTTATATTTTCTGCGGACAGTTGTTTCAACCAAATTTTCTTTTATAATAGAGAAGTATTATTTATATTTCTGATAGACTGGGAAAATTGGCCACATAATTTTTGGGTCCTGTGTAATAAAATGATCTCTGGGATGAATATAAATAGTTATTTCGTATTATCAAGTAGTTTTTGCTCAAAAGTTTAAAGTAGGATCTACTTCCTGCAAAGTAGTTTTCCATCATATTTTCTTCAACTATATTTACTTGCAAGGATCACAAAGCCTTATTAAAGATCTCATAAATAGTGGTTATTTCCCACCTTTCAATATTTGTCACCTTTTATCCCTAAACAAAATAGAAATATATGATAATCTGATGAAATTCATACATAAATCAAAGGTATGACTGTGAATGTGTGAACCAGATCTGTTACCTCTTTTTATCCCATTTGTTGTTATTCCTATCTTTCCGTGGCCTACTTTTGTTTGTGACACATTAAAAGTCTTGACGGGCCCCTAGACAAGAAGCGTGTGACCCTGTTATATCCCTGTTGCATTATCAGATTAATTCTTAATTCTTACGACTTTTCTTTTTTGTAATGCATAGGTGTGTGAGGTTTTTTTCTTTTTTTTATTTTCTTATATTTTGTCATTTTTTCTACCTGATGTGACTGGCTGAATGACGTGAGTCAAAGCCATAAAAAAAAATAGCTTTCGATTCACAAGGCAAGTTGATACTTTTTTATTATTTTCAAAAGTTATGTAACTAGTGATATAACGATTATTATTATTATTAGGTCAAGCTAGAGCCGATAAAGATTGGACGAGTGTGCCGCACGGTTCCCCTAATCTTATACATAATATTCTTATGACGTTCCAGCTGCATATTTAAATATGGTTTGAGTTTATGTGTTTTGCGCTGCTATGATCACTTGTCTATGTGTGTGTGAAAGAATTGGTCTCGGATGGTGTCTATCAATCACTTATCTTCAGAAATTGTTGTTTCGTAATATCTGCATCAGCTAAATGTGTTACGGCTATAAATGGTACGAGTGGTTTGTAAATGAAATATCTTAGTCTGGCATCTGATTCGTCATAAGTTTTGGGAATAATAATCTTATTGGGTATAGGTACATAAGTGTCTTTTGTATATTGTACTAGCTGTTTGCTTTCACACCAACTTTTGTTTCCTTATGGATTGATCTTGTGAAAAATAGGATTATACTTCATTCTGTTAGTGAAATTTGAGATGCGTCTTCATTACCTCGCCATTTCAATTCATTTGTGGTGATGTTGAAGATCTTATCCTGCAGAACTTCAGGTCTATCTTCCGTCCAAACTTTTTGTACTTTAGAGCAACTGCTGGCGCCTTCTATTTTTCTGAACTTTTTTGTAGTATTTTTCTACTAGCTGTCCTCTAAATTCAATAACAGTAAAAGTGTTGAGCTCAATGCTGTACATTTAAAAAGAATTTAAGAGAACATGTTTCGAGGTTATTTTCCTGGATTTGCCGTATTTTGTGTCAATTTCATATTTTTGGATACACTGAATTGCGTAAACTGATTTCAATGTTACTTTTTATTGATTTGTGTGTTCTTTACGGTTCTCAAATTTAGTAATTGTCGTATGTTGACTACAGTCGCGTCACCTCATCTACCGCAGCCTGGTTCTTGATGCATTCTTGGTCAATTCTACGCAGCTATATTTTAAATGTCAAAACTTTACTTTTGTTTTCAATGGTGGGTCATATTAAGAAACAACGTCGTGGTAGCATTTGGCGATAGAACTATCATCAGTTTGATTGATAGCCTCTCACTACGTTTTTTGGTACTAATGATTTTATATCATACTAGTTCATTATTGTGTTTTTATCGCTTAGTTACCAACTATCTAATATCATACTTCATACCTGTGCAGGCATAAAGTTCACTTTATGGCCCGCGCGGGCATAAAAAAAAATAATTTTTTTTACATCAACTTTTTCCAATTTTTCATATGCCATGTCGTGAGCTTCTTAAGACTTTTTTGGCAACAGATTTTCAGTTGCTTTCTTTGCTTTGTCGGTAATTTCGTCAGGAATTCCAAAATATCCGTTCATTTTGACTTCTAGCCTTGACACATATAAAAATTATTGTGATGTCATGACATTTAGCTTTGTCAACATTCACCTAGTCTACTTACTATTATAAAATGACAATGTAATTAATTCAAGCTGGATTTTTTTAAATACTGATTTGTATTGAGATTGGATTGGAATAACGAACTAGCATGACATAAAAGTTTGCATGTACCAAGGGCATAAACAGATGTGTATACCCTCGTGTTACTTAAGACGTCGCCCTCAGAGCATAAACATCTTTTTATACCCTTGGTACATAAATAACTATTATATTCCCATTGCTCAAGTTTTTAGATCACTTTATCCATAAAATCAAAGCAGATTTTATCCAGCTTATTCAAATACAAAGAGATATAGTGATGCAACTGAACTGGAGGAAAATAAATTTTGTATGTTGGCACAACTTACCAGAAAGTAGTCAAAAATCCACATGTGCAATATGAAAGTTTTATAAAATTGATATTGTTAGTTCATTATTCATCAAATAAAATCACCTCACTCCAAAAAGACACCAAAAGGCCAAAAACATATTTGTTAGCCCTCGACGCCATGTTGAAATCTATTTGACAGGTGGCTGGATTTCTTGGTATACTTACTTTATGACAGTTGTCAATGATAATAATTATCATATTACTTTTAAACATTTTGTTAATACAATCCAATAAAAAAAATTAGATTTCAAATTTCTAGAATTTGAAATGATTCGTTAATTCATTCAATTTACCCAATAGCTCTGTAATTTCCGTGTCCTTCGTTAGAAATTATGTTTAGTTGTTTGTATTCCGCTTATTGATCTCGGGAATGCGGTAAACTGTCGTTGGTGTGTGTTATGTGTGTGAACCCCCAGAGGGTTAATTCGTCGTTTGGACTTGAAGGGTTTCCTCGGGATATTGGTTTCTGACTTACATTACCGAGCTAAATGCGAATAGGATTACCGTGTAAAGGTTTAATTAGGTATATTGGAATACTTTAGTCTTTTTCTCCCAGTGAAATCTATATTACTCCTATTTTTATTTATAATTGTCTCATGAAAAAATAGTAGATATATCGATAGTTTTTTAACCAATGGAGGCTTTTAACAATTTAGTATTGTTAATTGTCCTTCTTATAAACAGGGTAGTTAAAAACTTCACTGTCGACTTTACATGGTGCTTTCTTTTTCATCAATCTTCGAAATCTAATGCCTGAGTGAAAATATTGGGTATTTTCTATCACTCAACTCGTAGTGTAACATAAATTGTATCCAGAAATTCTCAAATCCTACCTTACTTTGAGTTAGTAAACTGGGCATATATAAGTATTTATTTGTTACAGGTGGGTAATTATCGTGAACTATTTCACTGGCAAAATACCAAAGCTGCGCTATTTGTTCCACTGAAAAAATTACTTGCAATTATATCAATTCACATGTGATTTCAACAACAATAGTTATTTATGCAACAAGTGCAAAAAGTGAGTGTTTTTTGCACGCGACGTGAAGTTGTCCAACGAGGTCTTTAGGACGAGTTGGACAACACGTCGAGTGCAAAAAACACGTTTTGCAAGAGTTGCATACAATATTTTTTTTAAATTCATGCAAAAACTAGGAAAATTAGAATATGAATATGTTAAGAACCGAACCTAACCTAATCAAACTCAACCCGTTCTTCTTTTTTTGTATCTTTATGGCCTCCACCTTGTCAGTACTCAATCATAGCTGGTTTTCGCCTTGACCATTTAAATTCTAAATAATTAGAGATTTTTGCAATAATTGTAACTCGTTGAGACTAAGTAGTAAGATATACATAGGTATATTATTGTTGTATTAAAGCAGGATCAGATACTTGCTATGGATTTTTATTTAATTTAAATGTGTATGTTTGTCATTAATCATCACAAAACTGACACAAGAAGGACAGATGAGTGCAATAAAAATTTTATTGCACTAGTGCAATAAAGTACCACTTTTTCCATTAAATGTGGTTCACAAAAGTGTTGTTTTTTGCATGAATGTAGAAAAATTTTTAAATTTTTCAAGATTCCTTGATCAAAACAAATTATTGCATTTTCTAGCTAATTTTTTCTAGTTAATTTATTGACGCTCCTCGTATATCACTTGGCGAGCATTAGTTATATTTTTGGTCACTACGAAGCGACAGGCGTCCAAGCTCCCAGCCCTGTCGGTGTGCTTCATCTGTGGTTATTTTTGTATGTGAAGAGGTTAAGTTTTATGAACACGTTGTTGAAGCTGTTAGAATAGGCATGATGACTGTCACTAAGAATCACCGAAATATTGATTTGATATAATTATTTAAGATGCAGAGATTCTACAGAAATCACTTATTTTTCATTTTCATGTGTGATTACATTTATTTTAGTAAAAATATAAGCACAAAATTTAACCATCCGCCATCTTATCTCAAACGCCAATCAGAAGAGAGTGACGTCATGCTTTCGCAGATATCCATTATCCGACCCAAACCAAATCCGAACATCTGTTTTGTCGTCTTTATATTATCTATGGTTTTGTATTTCCTTAGTTGCTGTTGGCTTTTCTTGGTTCATGTGATATTTTCTCGTTATAAACTATCAAGTATCTCTGTTTTTATTACCACAAAAAACCGTTTTTGAAATTATGTTTATGTATCAAAATAAACTTTTAACCTGCAAGCTGTCAAGTGTTTGAAGTTTGACTTTGACGATATTACTACATGACACAGATCATAGATAACCTATCGACAGTTGACACTGTTAAGAATTGATGACGTCATAGAAGGACGCCATTACTATTATAGCGTTTTGGCGCATAATTTAAAATGTGTTTTTAAAAGTTGAATTTTTCCTTTAAAAACATCTTTTTTTACAGAAATAACATTTATTGTAGATAAAGTATATACGTGAAAACATCGTGGAGCAGTTTTTCAAAATCAGTCATCATGCCTATTGAGTTTAATAATTGTTCACTATTACAATAAATGTTTCCAATCTTAAGTTATTTCACACATTAACAAAGAATTGTGGAAGGTATATTCAGTCTGTGTTATGATAAAAAACTATGGAAACGAGTACCTTCATTTAAAAGTATTATGGTCCTTCGAAAATTGGAAAACCAGCAGGAAAGGGTAGTGATTGAATACCATAAATGTAGTAATCATTGTTCTAATATTCACTTGAAATATCATTGTTATTAAGCGTCAGATAAGTTTGGTTCAAAAATAAATGTTCCTGAAACAAAATAGATTTGGAACACAATCCATTGTAGAAATTAAAAAGACGGTGACGGAACACAGGGAGCTTCGAAGCTTCCTGTTGGCAACAGCTTTCGCATTTTTTTTATAAGAGATTATATGCTTGAAATCAGAAGGATCTGAAACTACGGGGCATCGGTAAGAGGCGACGAAACATGGCGCATATTTGTCATAAACGATCAATGGCGTACTGTATCTATTTTATGAAGTAGAACTGAAAAGACAAAGGTCACTGATAATACCAACGCCACTGGATGAATCAATATCAGTCAATTGACGGAGTGAGAGAGAAGAGCACACGCATGCGCTTGCCAATAAAGAGACAGCTGTCGAAGAAAATAACCAATTATGTAATTCGGAGGGTGTGGTAATTATAGTTTTCACACAACGCTGCCAGAGCTTGAAGAAGTCCATAGAAATTTGGAAAAGTGTTCATCTTTTAATATTTATTAATTGAAAAAATTATGTTAATAGACAAAATCCAAAGAAACAAGCACAAGAATTAACGTTTGATCATATTGTTAATATTGTTGATAATCAAAAGTTCATTTTTAATTATTTTTACTACACTCCTAGCACCTTAGCTTTTTCATAGTTGAATGTGGCATTATCAAATTAATGTTTTCGACTGCATTCCTTTCACGGCTTAAGATAAACTTGCCAAAGTTAACAGATATATTTTCATAAATCTGCCTGTTTGGCGAGGGACTTGAATCCGTTTTTGACTGATTTCACAAAAAAAATCGATAGTTTACTCTATTTGAAGATTATCTGTCGAGAATTTTGTATTTATTCAGAATTTCCAGAGACAAGTCCAAAAAAAAATTTTTCCCAAAATCTCTCCCATCACTTTTTTGCTCAAGATTTTATAGAAAAAACAGTTTCAATGTTACAACATCATTAAAAGCACCACTTTTCCAAGAGCTTATAACTATGTGTATTCAAATAATAAAGAAAATCAAGAAAATTTATGCACATTTTCATATTTTTCATATTCATAGATTGACATGATTCTGGTAGACTGACTTCAAATTATATATTAGACATGGAAAATAACAAATCGTAAAATGTGTTGAATATTATTTGATATTTTCACAAAGAGGGGTATTTAATAATAACATTTGGATCGTGTCACTTGAAAATTGCACGTTGTACTGAATCGAATGATCTTGATACGGAGCATGCTTTTCGACGAGCGTCCGCTACTATTATGCGGAGTGGTATTACATTAGATCAAATTCAACGATAAGTATGATGGAAACCAATAGTTGTTGCGACTGGTAACGTGGAAGAGAGCTTTAGCAATAAGAAACATGTTCAAAACATTATTGTTAGTGCTATCAATGAAAGCTTAGCCTGATCCTATCTGAGAATTTTCGCGGTATCAATTTGGAACGATTATCTCTGATTTGGAAAATCATAATACCTGATAATATTAGGTCAAGCAATAGGTACACTTTTATTGAGCCTCCTCAACTTTGAAATGTAGATCAGTTTTCAATTATTATTCCACCATTAACAGCAGAATTATTATTATGGATTTAGAAATGAAGAATAAATGAAGAGATGGAGATGTAAACAGAAGATTTCTTCTGTATGGTCCTTTTGGTATATTATTCATATTTTTCTCTCAAAATTTTTTGGGACCAAATTGAGCGTAACAGCAATAATAGAATTATTAAAATTATGTATAACATAATAGTTATTTATGCAACAAGTGCAAAAAGTGAGTGTTTTTTGCACGCGACGTGAAATTGTCGAGTGCAAAAAACACGTTTTGCAAGAGTTGCATACACTATTTTTTCTAAATTCATGCAAAAACTGGAAAATTAGAATATAAATATGTTAAGAACCTAACCTAACCTAATCAAACTTAACCCGTTCTTCTTTTTTTGTATCTTTATGGCCTCCACCTTGTCAGTACTCAATCATAGCTGGTTTTCGCCTTGACCATTTGAATTTTAAATAATCAAAGATTTTTGCAATAATTGTAACTCGTTGAGACTAAGTAGTAAGATATACATATTTTATTGTTGCATTAAAGCAGGATCAGATACCTACTTGCTATGGATTTTTATTTAATTTAAATGTTTATGTTTGTCATTAATCATAACAAAACTGACACAAGAATGACAGATGAGTGCAATAATAGTATATTATTAAACGAGCAATTTATGATAGCCATAATTCATGATGGGTGACGTTTGCGTCACGAGCCGCAGGCGAGAGGCGCAAGTCACCCAAGTGAATTATGGCCATAAATTTCGAGTAGAATACTATACTTTGTCCACAACACTTGATTTCTCTATTAAATAAAAGTCAGTAACGATTTGGTATTATACTAACTTCAAAATGTTCTGACAGCTACAAAAAAATATACTTTGACATATATAGAGATGGGCGATACTGTAGAAAGTATCAATACAACGTACCGTTATAAATATATTGTTTTAAAATACTTAATATTAGAAAATATCGCTATGAAAAGTATCAATACTAAAAATTACAATATTTTATCGATACGATATATGTCAGAAACAAATTTCCTGAACAAAATACACAGATTTAATAGTTTATTTCATATTGTAGGTACCCCCATCTCTAGTTCATAATACACTGTAGTGCATTATGGTTCATAATTCACGACAGTTGATATATGGGTACCATATACCTTTTGTTAGGAGGTAAAATATCGGCTTATTATTAGGTGGTCGTGGACAAAATATTTTTTCTACAAACGTGTTAAAAATTCCATTTTTAGCACTCCATAGAAGCATTAAAAATGTCACTTTAAGGCACTGAGTGCCATAAAATCTTTATGGCACTGCTGGTAAAAGTGAATTGTCAAATTTTGAAAGCAAACGTCAAAATATTTATATTTTATTTATTAACATTAATATTAATAGTACAATTTGTGCAATTTGACAAATTAATTTCCTGCACTGCTGTTTTACCATTTTCCGTGGATAGGGAGGAATGATGCGCAAAAAAAATGGAATTTCCAGTCGAGGTTGACACCACAATATCAAATGGTTGCTAAGGTACGTAATATACGATGCAATTTGAAATTATCTCCTTTGGATGTATTAATAAAAGTTTTTAAAATTCAATTATTGCATTTTTAAACGTTTGTAGAAAAAATATTGTATGATATACGTGTTAAAAGTACAATTTTAAGGCACGCATGTGAAGGTTTGCAGAATGAGCGAAGCGAAGCTTATATCATAAATAACTATTATTGCACTAGTGCAATAAAGTACCACTTTTTGCATTAAATGTGGTTCACAAAAGTGTTGTTTTTTGCATGAATGTAGAAAAACATATTTTTAAATCAATAATGATTTTTATGAACAGAATTTCGGTCTTGCCTCTCACCAATTTTATCAAATATTTACATGAAACATTTTGAAGTCAAAATAACCAATTGTCTGGAGGAGATATGTAGGCATCTTCTCAATATGGCCTTATGACTTAGTTTCTTTGAATGATTTTTCAACAAATATAAATGAAGGAGAGAAATCTATAAAATCATAATACATATACCTACAATATGTCTCAGTAAGTTGGAACCATATGGGAAACTTTTTTATTATTAATTTTAGGGAAAAAATGTATTCTTCATAAAAAGTTCTGCATGTTCTAAAATCTAGAATACAATCAACAGATATCAATTTTTTTCAGTTGTGTACGAGGTATGTCAAAAAATATGAATTTTAGATTAAAGTACCTTTATTTTTCAGAATATTGACAATTGTTATAAAAAAAAGTTGATTATAATCGAAGGTTATTGTCAGATATCCAATATTATCCATCTGTCATGAAAAAATAATTTCCGTTATTTTTACTCACTCTTCTCTGTATTAGCAATGATAATTCTGTATATTAGCAATTTGCGTACGTGAAGATTTTTAATCTAGGATGCACTGACGGCAAACATCAAATCGCTAGTTGGTTCTTATAAAATACAATAAATGGCGGCTCTGTTAAATAGCGAAGAAAAAATAGAAACAATAGTAAACAAGCACAAAACCTATTTTTTTCAAAATAAATTAATGTAATTGCATATTTGAACATAGTTTTTGGTACTGATAACTATTTTTCAATAATATTTTTCGATATTGTCAAATTTAAAAGTACTTTACTCTTGATTAAAATTCATATTTTTTGACATACCTCGTACACGACTGAAAAAAAGTGATATCTGTTGATTGTATCTTAGATTTTAGAACATGCAGAACTTTTTATGAAGAATACTTTTTTTCCTAAAATCAATAATAAAAAAGTTTCCCATATGGTTTCAACTTACTGAGACATATTGTATATAAAATTATATTAATATAATCATTTTTCTGTTCACCAAACATTAGGAAACCTCAATAAAGAATTTTTTTCAATTCATTTCCCTCCTTCCTCTCTGCTAATACCAACAGTAAAATTCACTTACATCCACTACTTAATCATTTACAGTAAAAACATTGCAGCAGAATATTGTCTAAAGGATTTAACAAACTATCTAAAGATCCATCCAGGAAAATAATTTATATCCCCAATGAAAGGGTATTATTGTTTTAATAGCCAGGTTTATTCCACATTCACCCTGTGCCTTTCTCTACTCTCCGGATGAAGTGTATATAGCGCTAGGAATTTATCCTTGGGCAGAGTCGTATTTTCAAGAATTTCACATCGACGAATTTCGTTTCATATTATGTGAACTTTCTAATAGTTGATTCGGATAGGAGACATTTTTTTCGCGTCTTCTGAATCAATCTCTATAAAACTGGTTGAAATTTTTCAAAAAACACCATATGATGCTGTAGAACCATTAGGCACAAGAAAAACTGTTCTGTAAATACAGGTTATTTCTGAAGTTATATTGACTAGAATATTATTGTAGCTATTGTATGAATTTGCCCTCAGAACACTCCAAACAGTTTTGCGTCAGTCATTTGTGGATGATCGTCAATAATTTGAAGCTGCAAAGCTCTCGCAGTTCTGGATTTTGGAAAAGTTCCAGCTGCTTGTTTACGAAGATTCAATTAGTAAACGTTTCAGGACGATGGATCATAGTTTCCTTCTTTTCTGATGAAAGCTGCCCTCTTCTTCGATCATTTCTTGCCATTTCAGTTGTGGTCAACAGCTTATACAAAAAATAAAATTATCAATCAATTTGTTATTATTAGTCTCTTCTACACATTAGGGATTATGACCGATTTGCACATTATGCCTTGTTATTGTCTTCTCTTCAACACCCTCCAAGATCAAGAGCTTCGTTCGTCCAGATTGACTGTAAATAAGTCGTACTAACAGAACCCAACCAAGATTTGGTGATTGTGAGTGGATTTTTTGAGAATTCACAACATCGTATTATCTCTGGAATATTTAACCATTCTGAAGAAAATCACATTTTTATTATGTTCAATTCAATATATAAATTTAATCACCATCTTCTGTTTAATGGGAAGACAAACAGAATATTAGCTATGACAAACCTAAGCTCCGTTGCCATGGTTCACGAAAGTATGCAAGATTTGATAGATCATTATGAATAACAGCTTGCTTTTATAAACGTTCTATAAACATTTTATTGTAACATCAATCAGTTCCATGATAAAGATATAGATTGAGTTGTCACACAAGTATAATCAAGTGTGAATGAAGGGACATATATACAGAATTTCCGGAAACTCTTCTGCCAAACGCAAACTACAGATACTTGGTGTGATTCTAAGTTTATAAAACATAATTGTTTGAATAAAAGTTACTCCTACATAGACGGCTCAAAAGCAATAGAAGGAGCTGGGATAAGAGTGTTCTGGCCACGAACCAAACACTCCGAAAGCTTGCTAACCCAAGTATTTTTCAAGCGGAAATCCAGTGCGCCCAGTTCAATATTAATGAGGAATACAGAGGACAAAGGATTATCATAATGACAGATAGTCAAGCAGCCATGACTACAGCCTGGGTTCCTGAAAAAGCTCAAAATAGTGGAGGATGGAGAAGAATGCAGATATTGAGGCATGAAAGAAGAAACCTCCATCCACATACTTTCTAACTGCACAGCACTCCAGAATCCTAGAGCACAGTACCTGGGAGGTTACTAGATAGAAGAGGAACATTCACTTAAGTTGAAGCTTGCAGATATCCTAAAATTCCTCCGGGAAATAGGACTAAAGGAGCTACTAGTTTCAGAGACTCTCCTCAGAAACTGAGTAGAAGTAAGGGGGCACAATAGATCTTCCAGGTCTTAGTGAATGTTACCCCGAAAATACATACATACATACTTCCACGAGAACTAGCGTTTTTTGAAGATAACGATGTTCAGTCAGTTTCTCAAGCATATTAAAAAAAAAACTTCAACTACAAACTTGTTATATTGTATAATTCTACAGAGATGGCCATGGCCATCACAAGCGTTCAGCATGGGAGCTGCAAGGTACCAATTTGATTGAATTTTTTGTGTATCCGTTTTAAGCCCAATATTTCAGAAGATAACAAGAAATTCTTCGATGTTTACAACCTTTACCAGAAATCCACTGACTAGAGATGAAGCTGCTTTTCAATCTACACGTAAATGTGTCCTATTCCCTATTATCCAATTACAAAGAAGGCATTAGCATTTGGAGAATGGTTTGCACTGCTCAAAACAGTATACATGCATGTATAACAGTTCACAGAAAATGGATGAAGGTATGTATATTGGGGTGACATTCACTAAAACCTAGAGGGTATATCGTACCCCCTTACTTCTACTCATTTCCTTAGTGGAGTCTCGGTGACAAGTATATTCTTCAGTCCTATATCCAGGGGTAAGTTCAGGATATCTGCGGACTTTAACTTGTGTGAGTGTCTCTCTATTGTCCAGTAGTCTTCTGAGACTCAAAGCTGTTCAACAATTTGGAAGTATGTGGATGAAAGTTTCTTTCTCAATACCATCGATTCTACATTCTTTGTCCTCCGCTATTTTGATCTTCAGGTGCCCATTCAGACAATAATGTCCATATGTAAGCATTGTTGAAACTCTAAGTGAAATTTCACTCTGACAGACATTCATAAGATCTCAACAGGTGGTAGTCACCTATGAATTTCTTCGATTGCTTGAGCCCTACTAGATCATTTTGATGGTCAGATCTTTTCTTTTCTCCGGCTTTGCTTATTTCTCACAATTACATTGAAACTGATACTGCAAAAGGTTTCCGGTTCTCAAAAAAGTGTCCTTGTCCCCCTTTTTGCTGGTTTATCTACTATATCATTTCCTAATATTCCAGTGCGTCCTGGATCCACAATAAGGTTGTTCTCAGCCAGTTCATTCAGTATGCGTAGATAATCTCATACCACTTTTTTAGAACTGACTACACGAGATCTCAGTGCTTTAATGGCTGCTTTACTATTCGACAATAATAATCCTTTGTATGCCTCCTATATCCTTCTTTGAAATTGATTTGAACACACTTTCTAATGGCATGAATTTCTGCTTGATTTTCCCAAGCTTGCAGAGTCTTTGGCTCCTGGACCAGTTCTTCATATTGCTTTTGAGCCGTTTATATACCATTGAATGACATTTTCTCAGTCTTGTGATGATAATAATTGGAACTCATAATATTTAAACGAAACATACTATCAAGATTCATGCAAATTATTTTTTCATAACTGAATATTTCTAATTAACAAGAACATCCGACCCTGTTTTATAAGGAGTAAACATACGACTTGGAAGTTGGAGCTGTTAATGCGGAATATCCATCTACGTCTTAAGAAGGGTGAAGGACTAAAGGACTAGGAAGTAGGCCATCATCGGAGACTTATCCCTTACTATTCTCTTAATGTATTCCTTTAGTGTCAGGAGGATTTTATCTTGGGTATCACGGATATGACTTAACTACTGAATTATTCATGAGAAAATTGAAGGTCAAGTTGTATAATTATCCGAGATAGGAAAAATCAGAAAACAGCCGTCATTGTTGTTAGATGAATACTTTATAGCTGAGTACACATGACTCGAAAGTCAAGAAAACATATTCGTATTCTGTGTAAATATTAATTTATTAAAATACCAGAGCGCTTTCGGCTATTAAGCCATCTTCAGTGCATACCTATAAGTAAGTAAAAAATTATGGAACATATAAAAGAAGTGGATAAAAAATTTTACTTACTCGTCAGGTAATACAAGAAACTTGGACAACACATTGACGTCATGAATTAAAATTACATTAAATTAAAATGATCCCCTGAAACATGAATAAATTTACGACAAAACTTATCACACATGTTTATTCTCCCTACTAGTGAAACAGATTTTGCAGCGATTTGTCTTCAGATATCTCTCATAGAATCTGAAATTCCGTGATGTAGTGTTTCAGACCGTTGCTGTACCTACTCTATACCTCTGATATATCCGAAATACCACAATTCAACAATTGCTTTCTTTGCCGAGGATACGACAATACTTTCAGTAGACAAGGACACTACAAAATAAGCAAAACCACCCAAATGTACCTTAATGTAATGTAGGGGAGCGAGGGGCTTGTTGTAACAGGGGTAAGTAGTAACAAGCCCTTTTCACTAGGATCTTAAACGCTATTAAAGTATTTCTTTGACTCGATTTAACCTATAAACCGCGCCGCATCATGTTGCCATAGCCAATGTTCTGCCGGCCGGTGCATTGGGGGGAAGTGTGCATGTGCTTCATTTTTGCCAGGTAATATAAAATTGTACTCGTAAAATTTCGGTTTGCGTATTTAATATTGATTAATTTCAAACTTTCTATATCTTATTTCCATTCAAATTTATCTATCTCTGATAATGTGTAACAGTTTTAATGATTGATAAATTGTTTAAATAGTTATCTTGATAAATGTTGAAAATCACACCAAAGGGTTAGTTGTAACAAAATCCCGGGGCTTGTTGTAACGTGTTACTACATGCCGCCAAATGTTGATTCTTACATAAGTATAATACATTAAAAGAAGATGAAAAAGCATGGAGAAAATTTAAATGAACAGAATGAAATGCCAAGTTGACAGGTATAAGGGTATAAAATTATATATTACAAGCCCCAGAGGAAGTTATCATGAATTTGGCATCATCACGTCTTCATTTTTTGGTTTTTCTTACAGTTTTTGGTGACTCAACGCATTTGTAGCTAGTTTGGTCGCTGACTCATTCAAACTTTTTAGAAGATCTATACAGGGTGATTCATTAAGAATGTCCAATCTCTGAACTGTAGATTCTAGACCTCAAAATATGATGATTCTGCTCAACATGCCTTATGCAAATATTGCTAGTTTCCGAGATACGGGGTGTTCAAATTTTAAATTTAAATTTTGATTCTCGCAATAGTTTTTTATGTTTTCACAATTTCTTTTTGAAAATTGGCAATTTTACGTTTTTTGACATGAGGAATCATAATTTGCACTTTAATTTAACATTGCTAATAGAGGGCGCTAGTTACACTTGTTTGTGTTAATTAAATCGAAGTAAACTTTTTTTGGGCTAAGCTTACAACTAAAATAATAAAAAAATATTAAAAAGCGTTAAATGCTACAGAAAAAAGTTACTCTCCTTTGATTCGTGTAACTCAATCGGTTATCGAGTTATTTGCTTCTAGAAAGTTCAATGAATTTTAATTTTTTCATAAAAAATTTTTATTATTCCTTAAATATGTAACAATAACAAATTTGTAAACAAAAATGAGAAACTTCAAAGCAAATGCTCAAAATGCCCACCATTTACTTCAATACACTTTATGTGAAAACATAAAAAATTATTGCGAAAATCAAAATTTAAATTTAAACTTTGTACACCCCGTATCTCGGAAACTAGCAATATTTGCATGAGGCATGTTGAGCAGAATCATCATATTTTGAGGTTTAGAATCTACAGTTCAGAGATTGGACATTCTTAATGAATCACCCTGTATATTTCTTTTCAAAAAAAAAGCGTAGGCCTCACGTAAGAACGTCTCTTCTCGGTTCGTACTTCGTTTGACCATATATTCATGTTTTGTGACTCGTAACTGCAATTTAGGAACAAGTTTGCTTTGCTGTAAACGATACAAACTCAAATACTAGTTATATCACTATATTTATATTCTCTTAGAATGTTTAAGATCGTCCAAATTACACTCACAGCTCAAGTTTCGATGTCAATTAATATTAATTCACGTGCCCAAATCTTGTACCTTTTTCTTTGACTTATTTCATAATATATAAATAAGTAGAAGAGGAAGTGCTTCTTTTAAAACTTTCTCTAAATAACCCGTGAAATGTACTATTTGTTTTCTCTATTCACTAGAATGTATGATTTAGGATAGTGTATATAAAATATTCCTCTTTTCACACAAATATCTGGATAAACACGTTATTTTATAACGATTAGTGTTAAAATAATCGGGTATATAAAACTTTTTGATGGTAGTGGCAACTCTACCGCTGGTATTTCTGCTGCTCATGCTAAAAGGGTGTCTGAGATATATCAAAAGCAACAGCAGTCGAGACTATAACTCAATTACACACTCTAGAAGACACGTCATCGGTCTCCCGCTTGACTTCTGTATAGTCTTAGGTTAAATGAGCAAATATTTTCTGGAACCAAAAATAATCATTACTTCACAGCTTAATATTTTCAGTTATATGGAAGAGTTTAATGTGAAATAATTTATTGAGAAGGTAGAAAATAATTTTCCTAGTTTGTTTGAAAATGACACATTTTGGTATTTGAATTATTGGAAGTGTTGGGTTGAGTTACGTTGTGTTTCTGGTGATATGATAATGGGAATGGAGAAGATAACAAAGTAGGTAGTAATGAATAATCATATTATTTTATCCAATGAAACTGGAAGGATAATATTAAAAAGTTAGGTTATACTCCACCGCTTAACTGCAACCTCCGAATTATGAACATACTAGAAGATTAAACAGCATCTGATGCTAATATAAACAATGTCAAAGTACATTTATTTACTTTTCATCATCCGCATCGACCTGCAAGGTCATTAGCGGTTACACAGTTACAAATATTACATTCTTAAAAAAATTAAAGTTTACAAACAAATGCTACAATTATATATGATGATGGGGTGCGTTCGAAAACTTGGTGTGTCGTATAAAAATCACACAGTACCCGTTCGAAAAGTCGGAGTGTATACAAAAATAGTACGCACAGTAATAGTTCAAAAAGATGGTTGTCACATACTGGTGCGCGCACCAAACACTCTAGTCCCGACCAGTCCCGACTGGTCCCGACTACGGTGAAATTTAATCTGACAAAAAAGTCACATATATGACAACTTTTCAATTTATTTTGCCAATATGAACTTTTAGATGTCAATTATTAATTTTAAATTATTAAATGAATTATAAAAAATGGAAAGTATGGAACAAGCTATATTGGGGAAAGGTAAAAAATGAGCAGGCAATTGGTTAATTTTAAACAAACCTAGACACCCTCTTTTTTATTAATTTCAACATTTGAGTCTCATTGTCTTATCTTCACTATAGGAGCTTGAGTCACAATTTTTTTTTTTTTTTTTGTTTTTTTTTTTTTGTTTTTTTTTTTTGTTTGAGGCATCGACTACGAGGTCATTAGCCTTCTATCTCAGTTTATAATTTATTCTGCCGATATGAACTTTCAGATGTCAATTATTAATTTTAAATTATTAAATGAACTATAAAAAACGAAAAAGTAAGGAGCAAGATACATTGGGGAAAGGTAAAAAATAAGCAGGATTCCAATAATAGCAATTGGTTGATTTTCGACAAACCTAGACACCCTCTTTTTTATTAATTCCAACATTAGAGTCTCATTGTCTTATCTTCACTATAGGAGTTTTGGTCACTATTATTCATAATTATAGTCTTTACAAATCTTTTGGAGGTAACCCTAGTTGCAGCCAAAATGCATTTTCTTTTCAAACATTTTCGCTGCTCGTCCATTCCTTGAATCCATTCAAAATCCAATAAAATATTCAGAGAAAGATTTGTTGTTTTGATTGACTTGAATGACTGAATTTCCAATTTGATTTGTTAACAACCAAACAAACATAACCTTGAAAAATGCTTGAAACAACACACTCCATTACCGTTCGAAAACCTAGAGCGAGCTTAGCACACCAAAGTGAGTTTTTATCCCCACTCCTTGAAACAATTTTCATACCAACAACCAGCTTCTCGAACGCAGCCCTGATGTTTAAATTTAGTATAGTGCATCAACATTTGTTAAAAAAGCAATAAGTCTTGATAAATTCTTCACTAATATTTCCTGGGATCTTATGGGTTCTACGTTGTAGATCATACATAGAGCAATCGATTAGGAGGTGATATACGCTGAGAATCTCATTGCATACGTGCCAGAAAAGAGGATTGTTTTTGTAATTATATGCTGATGTGTGAATTTTGCGTGTCCTAAAAGTAGTCGAGTTAAAATTACCTGGTTTCTTTTGTTTTCAGCATACATCTGTCAAGGTCCAAAATTGAATTTGATAGATTTCAATTTCGATTCTGAGTTATGCCAATGTGAATTCCAGTTTCATCTTTGAAGTATGATTTCAAATCGGCTGCTACCGATAAACTACAGTCCACCGAGTTTTTAAAGACTGCTTCTTATGCTTTTTGATTTGCTTCTTAGTTACCTTCGATTCCCACGTGAGATGGAATCTAGATGAATATGACGTCCTGGTTACTTCTGTAGAATTGTACAAATCCAAATCATTTCTCATCAAATTTGGTATCGGATCTCTTTCGTTGATTTTGTCTAACAATATTACTGGAATAAGTGGGTCCATAAAATGTATAAACTTCTCATTTTATATATGTTTGACATATTCAATGGCTTTGTGAAGTGCATATAGTTCACCAGAAAGTAGTGTGTATGTACTAAGAAGCTTAAAAACTTTTATGTCCCTGTTTGTTACAAAGGCTGCTCCAACACTGTCACCCTTTTTGGAAGCATCCGCATATATATGTTTAAATCCTTGATATTTGCTTATCAATTTTTCAAATTTTGCTTTTATAAGATCATGTTTATCAATAGAAGGTAAGCGGGAATTTATTTTAGGTAAATGGCGTGTCCAAGGCTGAATATCGTAATAGGATATTCTGTTTGGAAAGGTTGAAGGAAATTATTTGGTATTACAATTTTTCATATATCTGCGAATTCTCTTATAAAAGGGAAGATTCCAGTATTTACTTTGGGAGGAAGTTGAGAATCTGTTTGTAATAGTGAATCAACATGGCACTGTTATTGAAATCTGTGACATTTGCTATCCTTGTTTTGGAATGACAGGATCGATATAGATGTTGGTTCCAAACAAAGTATGTTGTCAGTATTGCAGGTTATTTATCTAGTCCGTTCAATTATCGAAATTTGTAGCAATGCGTTCAGTAGGACTCAGCCGCTGAGTGCCGCGTACTCAACATGTTTCGAGTTTTGTTTAAACTGCTCAGCCCAGCTGAACGCACCCATTATCTCCCAACGTTGTCATGGGTCGCAATAAAGCGCCAAGACGGAGACCAGAGCAGTTGCTTCTTTGCAGCATTTCTAGATCAAACACATTTGTCACTGTAACTGACATGCTTGGAAATAAATTTAAATTTCGAGATATCCGTGAATATTAAAGGCAATTTTTTGCTTAAGCAAATGTTGGAGTTGGTGTGTTTTTAACTTGAGGTACCTATCTTTAGGATGTACATGTTTATAATATGATTGTACCAAACCCAAACCAAAGCCTCTCGTGTGCCACAAATATTTTCACAAAATCTTCATTTTCTTATAGTTTTTTTGTGTTCTTAGTGTCAAGTTAGTTGTTTCAATTTATCGAGGACAAAATAGATCGAACCACAAACTAGAAAATATTTTATAATCTAAGAAAAAAATTAGAAAAAAAACTTGGATAAGATTAAAATTTATTGTAAACTTCCATCGTTGAAACGGTTATAATAACGCCACCTGTTTAACACTGGTTGAATTAAAATACATACATGAAGCGGAACACTTCCGCGGAAATATGTAGAAACTTGCAGGAAGGGTTAAAATTTTGAATGCTCATGATCAATACTTTATCAGAATCGGAATCACTGTTAGTGTATCATCCTATCATACTACACGCTTACTGTGAGTTTTGATAAATAATTCATATATTTGAATTACTAATCCAATAATCATATGAATAATTAGTTTTATGTCCATAAATTAGGCATGAAATCGAAATTAAATATTACTGTGAAGTGATACAAATTTGAAATCATCTTCAAATATAAGTAATCTAATACAGGGTGTTCAAAAACTTTCCTGGAAAATGGAAACATTATATACTATCCTGATCCTGATTATAGCAGCCTGATCTATCCTGATATTTATGCTAAATCTTCATACTATCTAGTACGAATTTTCACTAATATAATATGTATAATATTATGATGTTCATTAGGCAATTGAAAATTTTCGGTTGGAGTAGCTTCACTGCTAAATAATTTTTTTGAGAAAAATTGTGATCCTGTTTCATTTGTCCAATAATCAAATTGCAAAAAACAGTCTAGTAGGGAAATCGCCAATAAATTTTTTAAGGTGAAGCAGGCAAATGTTTTTCTACATAAATATTATTTCATAATTTGCTGGATACAAATCCTCCAGAAATAGGTATTCTTCTCGCTGAATATTAAAAAAGTCCTCGCTCCAGATTTGACTTACTGAGACCATCTTAAGAAAATAGCATGAAACATTATCTTAGCAAAGTTCCATCTGGTTCTATCAAACAAATATAATGTTCTTGATCTTTATTTCAAAAATGCTGGAAACTGATATTATCGTGATAATTCCGAGTAAATGGAAATTAGGTATAATTAGACCAGGGCCGAAGCCTTCAAAAATGGTGAAAAGTGAGAAAGGAAAAAAAAAGGATAAAACTTATTAGAAATGAAGGAAAATGTGATAAAAAATTAGGGGCAATACGAGTTTGGGAAGTGGGAGAGAGTGATCTTTTAAGAGTGGAAAATGATTTATCTCGATTTCCGGCTAAACTACAAATCCTATGGAAAAAAGTTGAATGGCAAAGCTGTGAGTAATGAAAAGCTCTACAACTTTTGTATTCACAATTTTTACACATAACCCTAAAATTTATGTGAAAAATTCATATAACCAAGTTTTTGTTTTTTTATTTTTATCCTTTAAAAAATAATTATTTATGTAACTAGTGTGTAAACTAGCCTTTTTCTTGACGAATGTAAATGCGAAAATCACATGAGTCGAAAAAAGGCCTTTACACACGAATTGCATACAATATTTTTTCTATCAAAATACAGAAGTTTAGGTGATATGCCACTAGAGCATTTTCGGAATATTTTATCATTTTTCCCACACTATTTGCGAAGTAATCTTCTGAGAGATCCATCTTTATAATTATAATAATCTAAAATAACATCATAGTTTCCTAAAAATATTCAATACTTACAGAAAAATACAATTGAGTACCCTGGGAAGATCTCAATTTGAATTTCAAATGTCAGATTTAATTCACAAAGAAATGTCAGTCACTCACCAGATACCTATAGCTACATACATATTGTTAATGTTTTCAATAATAGGTAAGGCTGTTAAACACTTTTATAACATAAATTATATTTTAGAGAGTTGCAGAAGCTTGTCAACTAAGTATTTCAACCATCGATCGTTTGAATGCTAACTTTTAATGAGCCTGGAAAAACTTGTCACAGTAGTTACGTATAATACTGATACAAGTTGTTATAGTACAATGGTTACTGAAGTGCCAACAACAACTACTCACAGATTTCCTGATCGATTTGAAAATCATACAAATCATTTACTCATACCATCTTCTCGTGAATACAATTGAACAGGAACTTCAACTGCCCAACGAAACCGCAATAGCTTGGAAAAGTTCACAAAAACATTAACCTAAATTAACCAAAAATCGCCGTCATCCAGTGCTTGAAAATAGACCACGTCTAGGCCACACTTGGTTAACACAGTCATCTTTTCAGCAACGATTCTGCAAGCACCTTCATGTCCACAAGCACAGGTGCAGCTTCAATCATGTGAACTAGTGGACCTATTAGGACCCTCATGTGAAGTGCAAAACTTGAAGGCGTTTCTTCAATGCTATGTTCATGAATGTCATGAAATTTTATCTCTCCTATTATATACCATAATGACGCTAGTGACCTGTATGGTCAATACGTATTGATAATAAAAAAAACTACTGAAAAAGTTGATATATAGAGATGATTAATACAGGTTAAGTTTATTGGAAATACTTTCTTAAGGTTATAATGAGAGAATTTATAAAAATTGAATATAATTTGCATACCTAGGCAAATATTTGATTGAATACTTGTGTAGTACTAGCTAGCCCATCCACCTAAGTATTTTGAATGAAATGTGATTTTTTTTTCACAAACAATGAGTATGCCGGCAAGTCTTGAACAATTTTTTTTCACTACCAGCCCTCTATTTGTGATCACTCTTATTACAATTTTTTAACACGTTTGGGCGGTAAGTTCCGTCATAAAAAAGCAATTCACCTGAACTAGCCCCCCTTTTTATATACCACATATTTGGTGACCATGGTTTATATTTCAGGAAAGTGGATTGAAATACAACTTTGATTCACTCCGTTCTGGAAATGGACGAAAAATACACACTATAATATATAATATTTTGTAAGGTAGGCCTATAAGGTTATTAAACTCAGTTATAGTCAAATATTGATTGACTCTGAATAAAATCATGAATATACATATGAACTTTGATCTCCGATCCATCAAATAAATTCAAAACTACTGCTAATATCTGGTAACGTTAAGTAATTTGGATGGCAATAAATCAAATAGAAATTGAATTAATAGAAATAACTCAATTAAAATGTGATACAAATATGTTTAGCGAAATTGATAATGAACTGAATGGAATTAAAAAAAATGAAGTGAAGTTATTTGTGATAAAATTATGTTTATACTAAAAGTTATTGTTCAATTACCGGAACAATATAAATATGATAAGCTTCAAATTGATATACAAAAGTGATTTAGTTATGAACGTTTCACTTTGTTATATATTTTTAGTAATCCCATACTGTTATTTTGATTTAATGGTATCCAGATATAGATATATAGAATAGAAAATTTAATGTTGATAGCCTCCGTCCCCGAAATTTTTTTTCATATTATGTGTAACTAGTAACATGTGTAGAATCACCGAATAATAACCATTGAATATCATTCGGTGGTAAAGCTAAGTATTTCCCACTTCGAAAAATATGCAACTTTTTTTTTCAATGTTTTGGAATATACCTAATCTTATTTTTCATGAAACATAGAAACAAACATGTAACCACAAGATATTGTAAATATTAAGAAGCTATCAGCTCCACGAGAACTAGCTCAGGTGTGTACCCTGATTTTCTGGTTAGCACCAGGATGTTTTTTTTAAAGGAGCCGTCCCTTCGCCGGCACCACCTCAGGTGGATCCTCCTAGTATTCTGGCTACAGCCTATTTAGCCAGTCGGTTCCCTGTATTAGCTCAAACAGGCTCTCAGCTGGTTGGTTGTAGAAGTCTTCTGAAGTCATTTGGGGTCTACCATACAGTTTCTGCCTCCTGTGGTCAAGCGTCTCACAGTTGCATAATATATGCCGAGTAGTTTCGGTATCCTTTTTGAATCTTCTGCATGTAAGGTTTCCGTTATACAGCCCTATCTTGCTAAGGTGCTCCTTTGTGGGAATGTGTCCCGTAAGTAGCCCCGTTATGGTGCGTAGTTTGTAACTGCAGTTCTTTCGCTATTTTTTCTGGTGTTTTTTTCATGAAATTCTTCCAGTGTTTTTTGTTTTGTTCTTCTACTCACCCTTTCAACCATGACCTAGTAGAGCTCCTGGGAACGCCCACAGCTGGTTTGTTCCGTTTAACAGGGTTGAAGATGCTGCTCTTGCGAGTTCGTCAGTTTTTTCATTACCAGCGATTCCTTCGTGTCCTGGGGCCCATTCCAGTGATACACGGTTTCAAGTCGCCAATCTTCTAGGTTCTTCGCCGCATTCCCATACCAGCTGAGATGTTACCTAGAGCTCTGAAGTGCTTTAAGGACAACTTAACTGTCACTGTAGATTTTGAACTGCCTATTTTTGTAGGCTTTTATGTTATTTGCTTTTGCACATTCAAGTATTGCATGGACCTTTGTTTAAAATACCGAGGAATATTTGCCAAGCGAGACGAGATTCCTTAGTATTTGCTTGACTTGCTGTATATGCCCGCTCTGGTGCCCAGCTCATTCCTTGCTCCACCTGTGTACCAAATCAGTTAATTCGCTCTATTGCGTGGTGGTGCGTTCTCTTCCTCAAGCTCCTTCCGATCGATCTTTAATGACAATCTCGAAATTCTTGCAACAGGTATATCTGGTGGTCATGTGGTCTGTGGGCATTTTAAGGATGTCGTCATCCACATGCCTTACTTCTGAGTGTCCTCTCCCATAAAACACGTCATGGTCCGATGCCTTTTCCAGTCGGTTTAGAGCCAATTGCTTCGCGCATTAGAACATAATTTAGTGGAGGAAGGTCTAGCATTGTCTCTAGCGCCGCTGTAGGAGTAGTCTTCATTGCTCCTGTAATACCAATGCATGCAAGTCTTTGGACCTTGCTTTGTTCCAGCATTGTAGAGGTTTGGCCACCAGACCGGATGTTAAAAAGGTGTATGAAAATATATTTTCCTGCGATCACGTAGGAAAGTGTGTATGTCCGAAGTTGATTTGTCCATATTATTTTACTTTTAATTTTCACAGTTGATTCTGAATCGCAATATTTATGTAAAAACAACAGTTTCATTTTTGTTAGTTATTAAAATAAATGTTCAAAATATTTTGTGTACCAATATTTATTCTAACTTATTCATGGAGGCACTCATTTCCATCGCGTAAAAATCAGTTTTCCGGGCCACTTCTGAAGGAAAGAAATCAAAACCATATAAAGTTATTACAAATACATATATTATGTAAAATCTCTCACATTTACATAAAAACGTGATTATAGGAAAAATAGTGTACATTACTTGTGCGAAAGTGATTATCTCGTGGGACTATCTCACTCGACTTGCTCCTCATGAGACAATACTTCCCACTCGTGTGAAAAATGTCACTTTCCGCACTCGTTACGTAATATACTATTTATCATATCAGGTGCAGAGAAAACTGGCCACCTATTATTTTTTCAAAATCGGCTTAATTTGGTTATTATTTTGGTTTTTAAATTATACTTTGTATTCTTTATCAACAAAGGACTTCCTTCTAAATACAAAAAGTTGGAATACGCATGTGTATTTTCTCGTTTTACATAAAAAAAGAACATTTTGGAAAATTCAAATTAAAAAATTCTATATTTCATTCATGCAATTCGAAAGGAGCTTATGTGTTTTCAATTGTTGGGCGGTTTCTAGGCAATTTTTTGTCATTGTTAATATTGTCAATATCAACGTTGACAATTTTAAAGTCTTAATTATGGTTTTAAGTGCTGAAGCAGTAGCTCTTGTGGAAGATGGTCGAAGCCAAAGATATGTGGCTCGATTACTCAATGTTAGTCGTTCTACCATTCAAAAGGTGTTACAACGTTTTGGGGATACTGGAAGAAATACAAGAAGGCCCGGTAGTGGTAGAATACGGGTAACTACCGCTCGAGATGACAGATTTATTGTACTAAATTCTCTAAGGGATCGTTATTTGACTTCAGTACAGACAAGAAACCGACTTCTGGAGGTTCGTGGTAAAAATGTAAGTAATTGGACAGTTCGCCGAAGATTACATGAGGTTGGGTTAAAAGCTTTTAGGCCAGCAACTGGGCCTAAGTTACTTCCACGTCACCGGGTAGCGAGACTGCTCTTTGCTCGTGAACATAGCAATTGGAATCTTATGCAATGGAGTAATATACTCTTCACCGATGAGTCCAGGTTCTCGCTACATTCACCAGATGGACGAAAAAGAGTGTGGAGACGAAAGGGGGACCAATTCCAAGAATGTGCTTTTAGCCCTAGGCTGAGTCATAACGGAGGTTCCGTGATGGTATGGGCAGGCATATCAAGTGAAGCCTCTACGGAATTAGTGTTTATCAATGGGAGCTTACTGACTGCACAACGGTATATTGAGGAAGTTTTGGCATATCAGGTGGTTCCATTCGCTCCATTTATTGGCGATAACTTAATCCTGATGCAGGACAACGCTAGACCTCATTCAGCGAGATGCGTCAGTGAATACTTGACAGAAGTTGGCATTGCAAAAATGAACTGGCCAGCATGTTCTCCGGACGCAAATCCTATAGTGGGACATGTTAGACAGACGTGTTAGAAGTCGTGCTATAGCACCAGCCACACTAAATGAGCTTCGTGTAGCTTTTCAAGAAGAATGGGAGAATATTCCTCAGAATGCAGTTCGTGAGCTCATTAGTGAGATGCCACGCCGTATGCAAGCAATAATTAGGGCTAGAGGAGGAAATACCAAATACTAAGTCTATTTTATGTGTTAAATTTTGTTTTCTGTACCTCTAAAGTTTGCTTTACTAAGTACACATGTATTTTTCCTTTATTTATGTCATTGTTTATTAAGTTTAGTTTAAGTAACATATTCTTGTCTTTTTATACCAGGAGGAAGTCCTTTGTTGGTAAAATATAAAAAGTGTAAACCAAAAGCCAAAATAATAAACAAATATAGCCGATTTTGAGAAAAAAATAGGGCTATATAGTTATTTTTGCACCTGAGGTATTATACCGACTATGAGGTTCGATTCAAGGTTCACTGAATATTGTAGTTGACTGTGAAAAAATATACGCAAACAGGAAAAGCGATTGGGTCAAATTTTGTACGGAACCTTCAAATAAAAACGTTACAGCTATGCCAACGATTCGTGGTCTGCATTTGATAGGAGAGTTTCTGGATATCCTGTATATTTGAGAAAAAAATTGTATTACAATCAAGTACCTCTTCAACTCTGCTATACTGTTAGATTATTCAAATTTAATATTTTGACGATAATTAAGTATAATAGCAGTATAGATTACTTTTTTTTTTTATTTTTTTTTATTTTTTTTTTTTTTATTAGAATTTAAGTGTCTTGACAATTATGGCCATTGGCACTATACAAAATTTATGACGACATACATAGAAACACTATCTCAGAACATGACATAATATGCGAAATATCAATTATTTAGTTTATATTTTGTGGTAATTATTACTTTTATTAACGTTCGTTTTTTTCATTTAAATCGTTGTGAGAGTTCATCGAACGCAATGTTTTAACTGATTTCATATATTGTGGAATGATGTGTGGCGGCTGTTAAGCAGACTACTAGTCACTATGGCAACCGCACCACTAGACAAAATATTCCAATCGTGAAAACTGATCTGGAATCCTGAATCCGCTTAGTTCCAGATTAAATAGAATAATGGCCTCAATATAAACACAAACGAAAAATTTTCAAACCAACGAGCGACTGCCGAGTTGTTAGTCAACTATGAAAATTAAAATCACTTTATTTAGTTCACACAAGCTGCTTTGAAAAAATCATGCATATACCAGTAATAGCAAGTCCAATAGAATATTATTTTGTTCTCGAAAAAAATAACTGTATTAAAATTATTTAATGATCACTGATCAACTAATGCAAAAAGGGTATATTCCTTTGCACGATGCATTAGCTGCACACAACATTTTTTCCACGATCGAAATAAAATGTTTTTATATAAAAATATTATTCCACAATGAGTAGGTACTAATTTCACTTCAATATCGCAGTTAGAGCAATTTACATGGACTGATTTTTCGGATTTTGGATCCATTTTTACTAATGTGAAGCTTTCGGTAATAGTACTTGGCTTACCTTCTAGAATTAGAGCATGTAGCCCTTCACTGGAGTTGGGGATTCCCACCCTTCATGACGTTCTAATGTCAATATACCCCTTATTCCAGTAATAATAATGCAGAGAATCTGCGAAAGCAGTGTCTAGCTAGTATATTCCATTGTGTTTTCAATATTTAAATATTTGGCAATATCACATGCAATTTTTCCAAAGCCACTGTACATTTTTCGTCATACTATCTGATAAAACCAGTATATTACGATTATTGACCGAGCACAAAAATTATTTCGTGAGAGGCTTTGCCTTGAACGGAATTAGGAGCGAGGCCTATAAATGTCTTCACCACCGTGGTTTATATATATTTTTTCTCACTATCAGCTAAAATTGAGACAAAAATCAAAAATAATTGACATTATACTGAAATATTACAGCGGTACACAGCACAAAATCTTGAGCGTAAGAGCTATATACACCACAGCACTCAAAACCGCAATACGAATAGCTCGCCTCGTATTCTTACTAACAAGTATACTGTCTGTTTTCGTTCCATAGACTAGGAACGTTCTTGTTATGCCATCAGTTATTTTTGATTAGTAATTTTGATCCCGAGCTTTCAACTAAAATGGCATTTAAATTCAAATAATTCCATCTTGATAGGTAATTTCAAGCAGCAAATACGTTCTGGGTATATAGAATTATGCTGCACAAGTTTTTCTTCAATTACTATCTCTGGATTCTCAAAATATTTGAATTAGTCCATCATTCATCTAGGTTGATGATAGGAAAAATGAACACCCACTAATGGAGGAATTCAACTTCCCAATTGGCTATAAAAATCAATAATTGTTACCTTTACAGGTAGTAGAGGGAAAATCTATTGTGGTTTGTTGTTTGGGGATAAAGAAATGAATATTTCCGATATATTTTATCAAAATTGAAAGATCTTATTTTACCTCTTAATGCAAATGAGGTCTGCTTGTCCTGATATCTAAAATCTTCACAGTTATGATAGAATCCATGTCATCAATATCATTCAATGTAAGTTTCTGCTATTCGTCTCTGCTGCAAAATTTATTGTCCCTGATAACGGTAGCTAGAATGCTAGCAAAACGTTGAACATAAAATAACGATTGAAGATTTAATCGTATATGTCAACCATTAAAAACGATAAGTCGTCTTTCAAATTCACAATTCCACCATACGTTAGGCAATAAAGCTGTACAACGCAGTAGCGTACATTTGTATTCATGATAAATTTAATTTTAAAGATTTTCTGTAGCTACACACTAAGTGCACTACCAGAATTGTATACTTGGATGTCACGAAGAAAAATTATCGAGTGTTTGAAGTGATAATCCAGTGATTGAGTAATTCATAAATTGATATACCATCAAAAAAATAATCTCGCAATGCAGCGCTACCACAATAAGTTATGTGATTAATTATTGGAAAACTCAGTTGGCTCCTTGGAGACATACATCCAATAAATTTGTCACAAATTTTCTTTTAATCTCTCTGCGCTGCTACCCAGCACTGTAATGGAACGGCTTTGATATATAATTACATTAAAGCAGTGTCGAACGTGGTTAGTACTTGGATGGGAAACCATGCCAGAGAAAAACATCGTATAGGGTCTGTACAGCCTGAAGCGAAGCACTACTAGGGTGCACTATATGTAACTATGCACTATATACAACTCAACTGTCAAATATAACTTATAAAATTTACGTTAATGCCGTTAAAATTCCGTCTCATCTATTTGATGAATGAGTGATCAAGATGGGAAATGTATGACGTAACGGCAAAGGATGGTTCAACAAACTCTACAAGCCTACAGCCACCTTTACTTTTTGCATAATATACTTTTTGGGTGGTAATGCTTGATGGCTAATAAACTGCCTATTATTATCTATGGATGATGGGGCTTTCAGAATAGAAATAATATTCTGTCCAATACTTAATTGGAACAACCTGGGACATGCAACAAGACGGTATGATGAAGAAGTATAACTTTTGGAAGGAATTCTTCACGGAATTGAGCAACAAGAAGGAATGGGATCCTAATACCATTGCACACCAGGCTTGGAAAGAATGATATTCAATTGAACACAGACGGCTCAAAAGCAATAGGAAAAACTGGGATAGGAGTGTTCGGGCCAGGAACCAAACACTCCGAAAGCTTGGGGAAAACCCCAAGTATCTCTCAAGCGGAAATCCACGCCATAAGAAAGTGCGCCAAGTTCAATATTGATAAAAGATACAGAGGGCATAATGACAGATAGTCAGCCATCAAAGCACTGAGCTCTTGCGTAATCAGTTCCAAAATGGTGTGGGAATGCCCAGACAAACTCAATGAACTAGGCGAGAACAATAATTTTACCTTACAGGACACACTGGAATAGAAGGAAATGAAACAGCAGATGAACTGGCAAAGAGAGGGACTGAAATACCTTTCTGGGGGCCTGAACCATTTTGCGGAATCAGGCCAAATGTGATATTGGAAGAAATAGATGGAGCCGAAAGAAAGAGAAGATCAGACCATTGGGAATATCTACTAGGTCTTAGACAATCAAAGATTCTTCTGAGTGACTACAACCTGTTAAGATCATATGAATGCATAAGTCAAAGTAAAACTGCGCTAATAGTTTCAACAGGGATCCTAACGGGACATTGTCACCTGGATGGGCACCTGAAAAAGCTCAAAATAGTCTAGAAAGGAGAATGGAAGAAGAAACCTCCATCCACATACTTTCCAACTGCACAGCACTCCAGAATCCTAGAGCACAGTACCTGGGAGATTACTGGATAGAAGAGGAACATTTACCTAAGTTGAAGCCTGCAGATATCCTAAAATTCCTCCGGGAAATAGGACTAAAGGAGCTACTAGTTTCAGAGACTCTCCCCAGAAACTAAATAGAAGTGAGGGGGCACAATAGATCTTTCAGGTCTCAGTGAATGTTACCAAAAAAATACACACTTACATACTTCATCAAATTGTTCCATTGCAAACCAAAGAAGGGTATAGGTACCAGAAGTACTTGAAGCCGGATCACACTCGAATGGAATGTGACTCGAATCAGAGTAATGGAAAGAAAACTAGGCTATCGCGAGATACATTTACCAAGAGATTACGCTTTGGTGACTAACGAAGCAAGATTAAACCCAAACTGTAAAAAGTACACATTTTGGTAAAAAGTTCAAAAATCATTTTGCGTTATGCTTGTATCATGTTAGCAGCATACTCTACTTTTTCTTCTCGGTCACTTCTATTTTTTCATTAGATATGTACAAATGACAAGAACTTACGAGTGAACTTCAGAAACCTATCAGTGTATAATCCCAATAGGTACGTTTTTGACATGAAATATTCAATTAATTTTTTTTCTACTAGCGTGCGGAAAGATCCACTTTTAGACACTGAAAAGTGTGCAAAAAGAGTCACTTTTCCGCACTAGTGCGAAAAGTAAATTTGTAGAGTCTTTGGGGAGCATACTGACATTTGAATATATTAATTATGTATTTGTATGGTTGTAGTTTACCAAATTACTGGAAAATCAATAAATTTATTAGAATTCTGCTATAATTTTTTTATAAAAAGGAACATTTTTTTCAATAATTTTTTATAGCCCTGGTAAAAGCCTTATCAAACGGATGTCAAATAATAATAATTAAGTTGTTTATATGTATTTAATAATAAATGTTTTTTATGTTAACTTTTGGGTTTTTTCCGGATGCCAGTAGAAGAAATAGTGTACCTAACACGTGCGTAAAGTGACTTTTCCGCATGCGATTGCTGGCCGAACTCCGCTAGCGTATCACTTTGCGCACTAGTTAGGTAAACTACTATTTATCGTCAATTTTTATGAATTATTTCCATTGTTCCCGTTCTGACGAACGTCACTGTTCACAATATAGCCGTTTCATTATCTTTGTAATCTTGTCTATATATATAGCGTAATAACTAGCTAGAGCTTGACTCCCAATACATAACCTATCTCATTAATTTCATTTGCTAATTATCAATTAAAACACTGAGGCGAATCACTTTAATGGCTCTACAATTACTTCACTCCACTTCGGTGTTATCTTCTTACTTACTTGCCAACTGCTCCTCTCAGAGGAATAAGAGGGTAGGAAAATTTTGTGTGACTCTAATATAGAGATTGGTAGAGTAGTTTTTTAAAATGCCGAAATATTTTGTTATTAAATGCGCCAATCAATGATTTTTTTTCACTACTTCATTTGATGGTATTGAAAAAGTCGAGTACGCTCTTTAAATATGACCTCACTCATTCCTTCTTTTCTACATCAAGTCGCCTACGACGTTAAAATGATAAACAGGTGTTTCAGTTGTACTCAACAAAATTTCTTGCCCGATTCTTGACAACTAACCTCGAATTTGATTTTGAAAATTCGAACTCTTTCCGTCATTACTGATAGACAGAAAATTTCTTGAAATATTCTTAGATTTCTTCAACAATAAGCAAATGCTTTTCAATTCATTATTTCGCATTCCACCAATCTTGCTTTGTTTCTCTCTCATTCTTAATATAGGTACATTTGTAACATTTTATTGAATTTCTTGACAAGTAGTACCTCTTTCTTCATACAAAAGAGATCCCATTGAAATTATCACAAGCACATACAGATCTATAAATAATTTGAGCAAGGAGTAATAAGATAGGTTCTATAGGGCAGATTTGTAGTCAACGTGAGAGAGATTGAAGGGGAACTGGAACCGATGAATTAATTCTCTCACTTCTTGGAAAACACAGAATTTTCACCTGATTATCACAACATAAAAAAAGTAGCTGTATGTCTCTTGACAATGAATAATTTTTTACTTGAGGTATTAAAAACTTACCACTCAGCTTGAAGGGTAGACTGCCAGTAAGATGATCTGGTGCAAACGGTCTAGGTCCAAAAGGAAAATGATGAAATCCTTGCTGTCTGGTCTTTGATCTTGGTTCTCTTGGTCCATCAACAGTAACTTTGATAGCTTTATTGTAGGTTGCAACCTGTGGTGGTGATGTTGAGACAATGATCGTCAAAGTGAAACTCTTCCCTGAAAATTAATGGAATTATTGTATTAGTATTTATTGGCATTACTCAGTAAGTATTAAAGATCGTTAAAGAGATCAAAAATTTTGATCTTAGCACTCTACTTTCGCTTATTGACCTAGTGTATGTATATATATTGGGTTGACAGTTACCGCGATCAAAGATATCTATGATGTCCCCCTATTTCTTATGACTATCTGTCATTATGATAATCCTTTGCCTCCTCCATCCTTTATCAGTATTGAACTAGGCACACTCTCTTATGGCATGAATTTCTGCTTGAAAGATTCTTGTAGTTTTTTCAGGTATTCAGAGTGCCTGATCCCTGGCCCGTACACTCCTATGCCAGTTCCTTCTAATGCTTTTGATGCGTCTGTGTACCATTTTTAATTTGAAATCTAGAACTTCTTGTAGACCATTTTTTAAAGAGAATAGAATAATGATCATGATAAACACTTATATTAATCAATTCACAAGCATCAAAATGAACTTCTTACCCCAAATGGCAGACATATCCCACTCGGAAACAAGACATAATAATTCCAAACTAAATAGAGTCGCACTCGAAATGGTTCCTTATATTCAGGTATTAGAGTATATAACCATTCACCTCCAGATTTTAAAAATCTAACAAACAAAAAATTCAAAAGAAAAATCAGAATTCTTTCTGACAAATTTTAACTATAGTTATTTATTATACAAGGGAAAAAAGTACTAGATTTTAGCTAGAGGTTGTATTGTATTGTAAAAACCGAAAGCTAAAATCTAGTATTTTTCCCGTGTATAATACACAATTTTTTTCTGTGACACACCGGATTTGAGACCAAGTACATCAACGGGAGTTGTGATGACAGAAAAAAATATAATTTCAACACAAGAAAATTCGTCTGTTGCACCGAATGGTTTAAGGAATGTGTCTTTCATGCAATGCACATTTAATAATTGTACTTTTGATATAAAGGAAATGTAACTTTATTGTATAATAAAATATTCTAAAATTAAATTATTATGTGTTTATATCCGGGAAAAAAGTACTCATTTTTTTCCCGTGGGAAAAAAATAATTTCGTAAAAAGTGACATTTTGTGACCTGTCAACAGATCCCGTCACAGAAAAAAAACTTTTTTTCCTTTTTTTTCTCCCCAATGCTTAGGCTAAAATCACTGTGTATTTTATCAAATTTTCATATGCTTTGTACTTTATATTGTGATTTTGTGGAATAAATATATATCTAGCTATCTAGTCAATGGTATTATTTCCAAGTAGGGTAATAGTTTTTGGATCCCAATCAGGCTAGTTTCTCTAATCAAAAAATGACAACGGAATACTTCACAGACATTGGAATTAATAATGAAAATTTCTACTCAAGTAAACAATAAGTTTGCAGTTCCCTGCACAAACTAATGATGAGCGGTCTTAGACGGATGTAATTTATCCTAATTTTTCAAAAGCTTACAACATACTAGATCGTAGTATAGGTACTGTTGAATTAATGAAGGCACAAATCTGTGGCCGTGATTATTCGATGAAGGGATTGTGTTTCAATATCCCGGAAATGCAGCACAATTGAAGATATTTGGTTAACACAAAACAAAATATCTCTGATTTAAAAAATGTATCACCGTTTTCCATACTATGTAAAAAACTAAACCTATATAATTCATTCCAAATATACTGTCCCTTTATTTTCAAAGATTGGAGTATCAGAATTCGAAATGGAATTTTAAAATAAAAACAGAAAGAAGTCCACATGTATATTTAAAGCAAAATATGAATGTAAGAAGTGCGAAACCTGAGAAGCCATTAATATTTCCATTTGTAATTTTCGCCTTTTTACGGGTTTTTCCATCGACTAGGGAAACATATACATTCGGGACGCCACAACATTATTTCAGGTGAAACATTAAAATATTATTGGATGATTTTCTCTTCGCGGCTTGAAGGTCTTTCCCATACATACAAAATTTGTATAACGCCTTGTGAGTAAATCTTACAAAGTTGCGTTTTATTATACTCAACAGAATATGAAGGAATACATTTTTTCAGCAATATAGCAGACTCTTATTATTATGTTCAAATTGTTAGTAGAACAAACCTAAACAAACACATGTTAATGCGATTGCCTGGCGGCTGCGGAAGGGGCGGCAGGTCCTTTCTGCGGCATGGGCCCGACCCTGGGCCTAACAAAACAACAAAAACACAAAGAGACGGAGAAGTGGCTGAGGAATCAGCACCTCGCTCATTGGAATGCTCTGCAGGGTCCTAGACAATCCCAACTTCTACTCAAGGGATGGACTGATGGACACGCTAGGGCAGCTACTGATTTACCAAAGAGTAGGCTAAGGAAGATAGCAGGACTCCTAACAGGGCACTGCTGTATGATTATACACCTCCACAACTTAGGAGTAGAGGAAAGTTCCCTATGTAGGGGTTGCGGTATGACGAAACGTCAGTCCATGTTCTCTTAGAGTGTCCACACTGGACTGTACTACGCAGGCGAATCTTCGGAGTCCCTGTTATGGCCCCTGGAGACACAAGCAGGCATCCATTGAAAAAGGCTCTGGCCTTTATTGAAGGGCTCGGCTTCATGGATGTCTAGGTAGCAGGAATGGCACAATGGGCCCGCCAATGGCCTCAGTGCCGGAACCTTGGCTTGAGTTTGTCCAGGACAAGGCTCGCCTGCAAACTTGATAGTAGTGGTAGTAGATTGCCTGGCGGATGTGCGGTTCCTTGTACTGGACGATCAGAAGCCACTGGTGAGAAATGACATAAAAGATTCAGTCTCAAAGCTGATCGGTTACTTAAAAAGGTGCAGGCTGGAGAATGTAATCTAGATTTAGAGACCACAATAGATCTGAAAGGTGTCAGTGTGAAAGGCCAATTAGCTACCTCGTCAAATCTAATCTATTACTAAGTAATGTTTGGAAGTATTACAATGCCCTATAAAATGATATAGATTTTTCAATGCCAAAAAAATCTCGCATCATTTCATTCCACTGGTTTCAACGGTCGCTACGTGGCAGGTATTGGACAATTGACTTCCTTCCAAATTTTTTTTAAGAATCTTAAGCTATATTTTCAAATACTCACTTGAATGAATGGACTTAAAAAAATGGTAAAAACAGCAGCTCAATATAAGTTGAGTTTGATTAGCCTCCAAGGGGCCAGAACCGGTCTACAAGTCGTATCGCTCCTTCTAATTGAAACTAGGAAGATTGGTTAGGTTAGGTTGTAGATCATTACTAAACCCGTTCAACATAAAAGTGTAATTTAATGACTTTCGGGGCATATAGCCGAATTAGTAGTTACTCCTCCTGAATGACGGTTACGCTCTTGAGAATATTTTCAAATCTTCGAGAGGCGTTGATGGTGAAAAACTATTATTTGATGTCTTTTGGTAACACGCTTTACTATTTACGACAATAAAAATACTGTACTATTTATAACCCTTAAGCCTACAAGTTTCATTTAACAAAAATATATTTATGAAAATATTCGACTACACTGAAACTGTCAGTATTTTAACATTAGCATCGAGTATCTAATTTAAATGTCGACTTTAATTTTTTCCTCTGAAAATCGTAATCCCCTAGTCCACCTCCGATATGTGAATTCCCATCGAGATTCCTAACGAAATCCTTGATATATAGCGACATTAGCAATACATCCTGGTATTACAATATCCTATTAAAACCCCATAAAACGATATAGCAACGGCCATACTGAATACCTGCTTCTCCTCGCACTATTCATATCCTATTACAAGGTTTTAGTTGATTGATGTCCCTTTAAAAATATTTCCAGGGCACAACAACGGGTTTTAAAATTTTGTTTTCCGGTTTTTCATTTATAACTGGAAACAGAGGTAGCCCAAGCCAATTTTTTAAAGGAATATTCTTTGTGAATATGGGCCAACGTTTTTTCAAAGATGATTCAATATTTAGAACCTCAACTTTTCATCGAAAAACTACTGAAAGGCATGAATGAAGTTGGTACAACAATTATGACTTCTGGAAACAATACTCTGTACCAAATGAATGGAAGAAAATATTAAGAACATTTTGAGAGATGGATTGAAGAGAAACATAGAAATAGGCTAGGAAAAAGGTGGGGAAATCCGATATATAAATCCAAGGAGATTGAAATGAATGGGGCACTTTATAAGAAGAGCTCCAACAGAAATATTGAAGAGAATAACAGCATGGGTTCTATTGCAGACGAAAACAACTGGAATATCACGAAGTAGATGGTGAGATCAAGTAGAGGTTGTGGTATAGCAAAGTGTCCTTGAACACTCCTATTCATAAAGCGAATAACTAATTTGCTTTCGGATTGTGAGTTTGCCTATATTTTTGTTGATTATACTGAATATAATGAATAGGAAAATTGGAATCAATGAATGTCCGAATAAAATTATTGGAATGGTGGAAACCGTGAAGCATTCATGTCTCTGATTTGATAACTTATATTTTCTTCAACAATTTTATCACCAGATTAAACTGGAATAAAAGGAAATGGAACAGCAGATAGACTATTGACAAAGAAGATCTGAAACATCCAACTATTGGAAAGTTCTGGGCTGTAAAGGGGCTGAATCAATCAAATCAAGTTTGGTAAAAGCTACAAGTATCTTTCAGGCGGAGATTCATGTCTAGTTAAGTATAGAACATACAAAATTCAATGGAGTACCATCATATCCGATAGTCGAGCACACATTAAAGCACTGAGTTCTGGTTTAATCACTTCAAACATGGTATGGAAATACCTAAAAAGTGGGCAACAATAAAGTCGTCATGTTATTGAGGGTTCCTGGACACATGGGAATTAGATAACAGAACTAGCGAGGAGTACCTAGATGTGCACATGGAAAATTATCAAAAGTATAGGACAATGAGTAGAATGTGGATTATGTGCATAGAGCTGCAATATTGGTTAAAAATGATCCAAGCTAAAATCTATGTAACTCTGAAGGAACTATTAGTCTCCACTACTTTCATTAGGAGGGATTCAAAATAAGTCTTCAGGTCTTACTAGATATGTATCCTGAGGATCAAGGATATTAAATTGATCAATAATGCCTCACAAATTTGAAAACTACTAACCAAATAGCATACCGTTCAACAAGAAGCAGCAACTACTCCCCTAGCTAAATGTCACGAAGGTTTAACCAAACATTTGTAATCAGGAGAATTTAATTTGAAGAGTATTCACGAAAATGACAATTCTTCACAGGTAACTGTGACTAAGTAAGTAACACATACATACTTGGTCCAGGTTTTTTATTAATTCTCTGGAGATATAGAGCATCTGCATACATTTATTTGTGTTGTAACTCCAATTTTTTGTGGTCTCTGGTATTTTGTAATACAGAACCCTTGGTCGCAGCACATGAAAGACTGAAAGAGGGGGACACTCACTTAAACTGGAACATGTAGATACCCTCAAATATCTCCAGATGATAGTTCTATGGGAGCTATTACTCTTTGAGCTTTTCCCCAAATTCAAAATAGGAATGTGAATGTAAATGTTACTTCATTTTACAAACAACCACATTATTTTGGGTATATAAATGGAAAAAATATGTACTTTCTGACTATAGTAACACGAAATTATATCGATAGGAACTAAAAAATTGTATAATAAAATACAACTCAATTTTTATTATGGTGCATCACTTTTATAACTTATGGTTTTAAATGAAACTAACTGTTTCCAAATGACTCCACAATATATTTGAAAAAATGTGTAAATTGCAAGTAAATTGACAATTGTTTCGATAAATATATCATCATCAGAATGACAGAAGTTACTTTTGACATGATGTATACTTGAAATTAGGTACAGTGAACACTTACGAGCATACAGATTAAAACAACCAGATAAATCACATTATGCAAAACACCTACTTGACACTAAACATTCAGTAACACCTAACACAGAACCAGAAATACTACATGTTTGTGATAGGAAGCAAGAACTGGACTTCCTTGAAGAATTAGAAATTAGAAGACACTTAACAGACCCACAATACGAAGTCCTCAATGAACAGCTGAATCTAGGAAGTTCTCCATTATTAAACTGTCTTCTTAAGTAATAATTGTAAAGATCAGCAGATATAGTTTTCCTGGTTTCCTATATCACTGCACAGTTATACTGATCTTAAATGGGACAAAGATATCCAAAATATCCCCATAGGGCTAATAATATCAAAGCTACTATTTGAAAATTCTTCTTTCCTTTTTTCTATTCATATATATATTAAGTCAATCACTAGATAGGCACTATTTGGACTAGCCAAATATATATCAAGTATACATCATGTCAAAAGTAACTTCTGTCATTCTGATGATGATATATTCATCGAAACAATTGTCAATTTACTTGCAATTTACACATTTTTTCGAATATATTGTGGAGTCATTTAGAAACAGTTAGTTTCATTTAAAACCATATGATGAGTAGATTCCACGAAGTGAGGGTTTATACAGTTAACTTTTATAACTGTTTAATATCAATGAAATTTCTCAAATAGAAAAAATTAAATGAAATGTCTCGATGAAATGAAACAATCCAATTAGTTTAGATGTTCACATTATTTGAATCTATATTCAACTTATACTTGTATTGCGTTTAGCTATAATAACACATTACCTTTTTCGAAAGAGTGGAGATATTATGAGGAATTTTCATTTATAAAATGCGTTAATACGAAATTTTAAGTAGATTTACTGAAGTATTAAAAATTAAGTGCAAAAAAGGTTGCACTTGCTCTGTACGTTAAGGCGGTTACGGGAATGGTTGCATATATACTGAAATGCAATAGGAGCTGACACGAACGAGTTTCTTCTTGAAATAAGCACATGTTGTTAGCTGGCCAAAGTCAATGACACCAACCGTAAAATGGGACGGTAAATTTCTGTGAGGATTAAACGTAGATGTGATCCATAACTGACACAGAAGCAGGAGTTGGTGGCTAAGGTGCTTAGCCCAGGTGCAACAATTACAAAACATTCAACCGTATTCTTAAGTATCTGGAAAAGCTAGTCAACTTCCACTTTCGAGAACAAAAAAAAAATATTGTGTTCTTGAAAGCTCGAGAGAGCTAGTGAGAAGTAAAAAAATGGCACAATGCTGCCGCGTGAAAAAATATAGATGAACATATATACTGTTGAAGTTCTGAAACTGAAGTAAAAGAAGAAGAAATTGAAAATGGAATACTAAACATAAGTAGGGGTCAAATAGAGAAAGGAAGAGGATTACTCACTGCTCTTTGCACTCTAAGGACATGGACATTTGTTGGAAATAACATATTTGTCCTGAAGCAAAGCTCCCAGTTATAATGTATATACAGTGGAGTATTTCAGGCGTTTACTCACGTTCGGAGAGATTGGGGGAGAGAAAACTCACACATAAAACGGACATGCACACTCGGACAGGCACACTGCTTCAAAAGAACTTAGCTCTAGCCGTCAACGTCGAAGTTGGTATCAATGTGCTGCCAAATAAGACCCAATAAAATATCTCTACTGGATCACTCGCCATTCTGGTGTAGATGTCACAGACAATGCTGACTCCCTTGCACTTAAAATTGCCGAAGGTGATTTTATCGGCCTTTTATCAAATGTTTCTTAAATCATATATGGTAACAATTGAGCTGTTGGAAAAAAGAATTAGCGGTCTTTTCCTGGGAAATTATAAACCTGCAGAGCTTAACACAAATCAGGTATAAATAATGTTCAGCTGGATATCCCTTTTGCTCTTAAACCACCTTAACCTGTAGGTTTTTATTCTTGATGTTATCTTTGGTTATCCATATAACATGTCTATCTCTTCATTCGTTCTTCTCCTTGATCTTTCAGGTGTTCTAAGAATTTTACGCTCCCAGCGCTCCAGCTTTATTTCCTGTTTTCTTGATAAATTTGTAGTCCTTAAATGTAGTTATACGAGATTTTTTGTAATTTTAGTGAGCTCTTTCTTTGATTTTGCCAAAACTGTCAGGTCAACTGCATACGCAATGCAGTAATGTACGTTATTATAGATTGTACCATCTGTTTTTACATTAGAACTTCTAATAATAGCTTCGAGTGCTAAGTTGAATGAAACAGTTGATAGCGGATCCCATCAAAATTTATATTACCGACCTTAAAGATCGTTGATTTGTACTTATTCCAAGTTATTTTGTTACCTGTGTTCAAAAGAGTTTTTTTTTTTTTTTTTTTTTTTTTTTTTTAAGCTAGTCGCCTCAACCATGTGGGTTATTAGCGACTCGGTACATTTTACAGTTTGTGGATTAGTTGTATTTCGGTGAGGTACTTAACTAGAGAGTTTACTCTACAGTCATTTCCTAATAAAATTTTAAGGTTCTGAGGAAGATTATTATTTTGTCTTTGCAGTTTGTACTTAGGGCAGTCAATTAGAAAATGTTTTACTGTTATTTCACATCTGCACAGATCACATTTGAGTGGTTCCGTTTTCTCGAACAGGTACTGATGGGTTAATCTGGTGTGACCTATTCTTAGTCTTGTTAGTAAAACTTGGTGAGGGCGTCTTGCAGGTATCATTTTCCACGGTTTCACTTCGGTTTTAATTTCACGCAACTTCACTTTAGATTCTCGCCACTGACTCTGCCACGCACTAAGCACTTTTTCCTTCACATGGATTTTTATGTCATTTATCGTCACTTCTTGCACTGTTTTTGCACTATCACTTTCAATGGCCTCTTTTGCTTGCTGGTCTGCTTCTTCGTTTCCCAGGATTCCGATGTGGGATGGGATCCACATAAATTGTACTTCTTTGTCAGTTGTATATAGCTCATCTAGTGTTGCTTTTATGGACAGAGAAATAGGATGAGTATCATACATTTTTTTGATGGACTCAAGTGAACTGAGGGAATCGGTTATTATAGGAAATTTGGAGAAGTTTAAACTTTTGGCATGTGTTACAGCTTGTAATAGTGCGTACATTTCTCCTGTGTATACAGTGCTGAGGGATGAAAGTTTAAAAGTTAATTTTGTGTCAGGAGTAATAACTGCAGCTCCTACTCCATTTGAAGTTTTTGAGGCATCAGTATACATTTGGTAGTATTCTTTATACAGATTTATTTGTGTGTAAAAAGCTTGTTTTATGATGACAGAGGGCGTTTCATTTTTTTTATGAATGATCAGGGATTTATCTATACAAGGATGATTGAGTAGCCATGGTGGTGATATGACACTATTTCTGAATGTTGGAGGATTTTCAATGTGGAAGTCAGAGGAGTATTTCCGTACTCTCTCATAGAAAGGTGGGTCTGATCTTTTTTGTTTCTGAAATAGGTTGGGATATTTACTAGTATGTACATTTTCATAGACTGGATGTTCAGCGTTTCCTAGGATAGAAGAAGAATAAGCAAGAGTTTGCATCTGTCTTCTAAGTGATAGTGAAGGTTCACTTAATTCAGCATACAAGCTTTCAATTGGCGAGGTTCGGAACGCACCTGATATAATTCTCAGAGCGTTGTTGTGAATGGTGTCCAGGTTTTTTAATATGTGATTTTTGGTAGAGGCATACACAATGGATCCATAATCTATTTTCGTTCTTATAAGGTTTTTGTATAAAAGGTGTAATGTCTTTTGGTCTGAGCCGCAGCTCCTGTTTGCAAGCACTTTAAGAATATTTATACCAGTTTGACAGGATAGTACTAGAGTTTTTATGTGTTCATTCCAGTTTAATTTAATATCAAAAATCATGCCTAGGAATTTTGTATGACTGACAAATTGTAGTTGTTGATCGTGGAGACTGAGATGAGGGGTTTGGTAGACAGAAGTTTTAGAAAAAAGTAGGCATTTTGTTTTTGAGGGAGAAAAACGGAAGCCTGACTCTTTTGACCAGAGTTCAAAATTTATGAGTTGATTTTGCATTAGTTCCTGCATAGTTTGGATGTTTCGTCCCTTAATATATATAACTAAGTCATCTGCGAAAGCTCTAATTTTTATTGGTTTGACTATATTTTTGGAGATGCCATTGATTGCTACTAAGAATAGGGTAGGGCTTATTACTGATCCTTGAGGAGTGCCGTTCTGCTGTGTTTCTTCGTTTGATGTTATACCATTTACCCTAACTCTAAACGTTCTTCTGTGGAGGAAGTTTTTTATAAATGCTAGCATGTTGCCGTCTATATCCCATTGTTTTAATGTGTTTAGTATATTGTATCTGCAAGCAGTATCGAAGGCTTTATTTATGTCGAAAAATATAGCTAGACATTTCTGTTTATTCGCGAAGGCTTCATGTATATCACTTTCAAGGTCAATTAAGTTGTCTATGGTGTTTCTCTGTTTTCTAAAGCCGCTTTGTTCTGGAATTATTAATTTCCGTTGTTCTAGTTCCCATAATAATCGGTTGTTGACCACTTTTTCCATAAGTTTACACAGAGTGCATGTTAGTGCAATGGGTCTGTATGATTCTGCGAGTATTTTCTTTTTTCCTGGTTTTAAAATTGGTATTAAAGCTGCTTGGGTCCACTGTTCTGGAAATACTTGTGTCTGCCAAATTTTGTTGAGTATTTCAAGCAATATTGTCTTACCTGAGTCAGCCAGGTGCTGCAGAAAGGACATTTGTATGTTATCGGGGCCTGGGCATGAATCTTTAAAACTATTCAAAGCTTCATCTACTTCAGCTAGAGAAAGTGGTTCGTTGGTAACTGATTGTTTGGCTTGGTCTATTGAAATTTCTTCTTTAGCTATTCTATTTCTCAAGAATTCTGCGTCATAATTTGCATTACTAGAGTATTCTTTGTAAGTTTTCGCCATTATAGCCGCTATTTCGTCTGGATTAGAAGTAATTGTACCATTTTGTTCAATAGTGTTAATTTTCTGATATGTTCTGGCACCCGATATCGATCTGATTTTTTTCCAAACTGTAGAAATGTTTTCCGAACTGTTTATACTTTGTACATAGTTTACCCAGGAAGACTTCCGATTTTTTTTGAAGATGAATCTTGTTTTCGCCCTAAGCTCTTTAAATCGAGCTAAATTTTCATCAGTTCTGTGCCTTTTGTATCGATTAAAGGCATTTTTGCTTGCTTTTAGAGCTTCGTGACATTCTTTATTCCACCACGGGACTGGTGTGTGATGTTTAGTGTTGCTTGTTAATCCTACTGCCTTTTCTGCAGCTGAGAGTATAAGGTTGTTGAATTTAGATATGGAATGATCAATGTTTTCCTCATGGCTAAAATTGGTAAGTGTTGTTTCTGTGATAGTTGTGTATTGTTCCCAATTGGCTTCATGAAGTTTCCATTTCTGTACTGGTTTTGTTTCGGAGCGAGTATGTCTGTTGTCAAATATACATATTGGGAAGTGATCACTATCGTATAAGTAAGGTGCGACTTCCCATGTTAAGTGGGGCAGGAGAGAGGGATTGGAGAGCGTGAGGTCGATGGCGGACATTGTACCATTTTGTGAGTTGAATCTGGTTTTCGTCCCGTCATTAAGGAGAGTAAGATTTAAGTCCCTTATAGCTTCTTCTATCACGTTTCTTCTTGTATCCTTTGTTTCGGATCCCCATATGAAGTTATGTCCGTTGAAGTCTCCGGTAATCAACCGAGGATTTGTTATTTGGGATATCAGATCTATCAGGTTTTGTAAAGTAGTATCGGATGGAATGTATATATTGCAGATGTTAATTTTTGTGGGAAGATCTACGGCAACTGCAACGGCTTCGAGATTTGTATGGATAGGAATTTCATTTGCTTGAAAATTTGTACCTACATATATTGCTACTCCTCCCCAACTTTTGGCCCCAATTCGATTTTTGTAAAAACCTGCAAATTTTCTTAGTTTGTGCATGTTGTTATTTTTGAAGTGTGTTTCTTGTAAGCATAGAACGCTTGGATCGTATTTGGTTATGAGAGTTTTTAACATTTCTAAGTGAAGGTAGTATCCGTTAAGATTCCATTGTAATATAGTCATTTTTGAAAATTAACAGTTGTCTGAGGAGTCACTTATTGGCTCCTGCTCTATAGCGCCTTCTGCAGTATATCTAGTCGTTTTCTGATTCTAGTAAGTTGAGTTTTCAGTGACTTTCCTTGGAGCTTTGGGTAAATCATTTTTATGTTTTCAACTAAGCCTCCATAGTCCGTCGTGTAGTTACTAATTAGGTTGATAGGATCTGGATTTCCTTTTATATTTGATAATAAGTCTGCTAGCTGTTCAAAATTCACAACAAACTTTTCCTGATTGTTTTTAATGATTTCCTTAATAGGTTGTAGTTGTTCCAATGTATTTTTTCCAGTAGTGTCAGTTTTATGTTTCTTTAGTGGCTCAGGCGTTTTGAAAGGTAGTATATTGGGTTCAGTTTCTATGATCGGGCTTGAAGTTTGAGATAGTGTTCTTTTATTGCTATTTTGTGAACTCTCCATGGGGGTTTCAATACTATTTTTCATTGAAGTTGAAATAATTTCCGATAAAGTAGAGACCGATTCAGTAATGTTGGTGTATGCAGTGGAAGTTTGCGAGGCAGAGTTTTCTTGTTCGTTTATTTGTGCTTGGGTTGAATTTTCACTTGCTTTGCTTTGAGTTGTGTGAGTTTTTTCATGAGAAGGGGTAGTGTTTGTTTCAGGTAAGTTTTGAGAATGGCGACTATGCTCAGCTCGAGGAAGGCTTACTGTAGTAGGGCATTTTGAAGCTAAATGACCAGTTTGCTTACATTTGTAGCAGACCTGACCATCCAATGTGAGGAATATGCGGTAAGACGTATCGTGCTCTTCAACAAGAATGCTATCTGGTATTTCGAGGTTGTTGAGAGGAGATATAAAAACTTGGCGTCGAAAACTAAGTATGTGACTATATTCTGGTTTAGTGGTTCCGATTCTTAAGGATAAGATAGGAGATATGATGGTTACGCCTAAGTTTTTCAAAGCTGTAGATATTAATTGATTTGAGATTGATGGACAAACATTTGAAAGAACAAGTCTTTCAGTAGGGGTAATTAGCCTGCGTGCTGAAATTTGAGTACCATCGATGGCGAATTCACCTCTGCAACTGTTGAAGAAAGAGTCTACGATTTGTTTTGATGAAAAATAAACACATATTCTGTTGTTGGACATACGGGAGGCGTAGATGATGTTTTTTGGGTTGACAATGTCTCCAATTTGATATAAGTAGTCTTCTAACTTGGGTCCATTTAGCGAATTGAATATAATGGCTTGCTCCTTTGAAGGGGGCAAAGGTTCGGTATTTTTAGTTAGAGCAGTAGAGTATGACATTTGGTTGGGAGATGAAGAAATATTTCCACTCTGTGATGTGCTAGGTAATTCCATTGTAGTAGATCATTTATTGTCCAGAGTGCGGCCCTGTCTTTTTATCGACAGGACAAAAAGAAGTCTCCTAATCTCTGGTTTTTAATTGATATTGAAATCAAAGGTGTAGAGTTTTAACTGTATTTTGTAGTTATACTCTTTTTGATAATAGATTTGTGACTTACGTGTATTATTGTAATTCACTAGCGGTTTCACAAGTTTCAAGATTTTTCACTAACGGTAACTATAACTTTTTTGCTAATTTTTCGGAGTTGATCGAACACAGGTGTTTGCCGTGCTTGCCAGATCCGGACTGTCTGTTCAAAAGAGTTATTTTTGTGAACCTGATCAATTTGCCTGGTAGTCCTAACCATTTCATAGCTTCGAAGAGTTGGTCTTAGATAACTGCATTGTTCGCCTCCTTAAAATCTATAAGATGCAAAGGGGCGGACTGAAATACCTTTTTGGGGACCTTGACTTTTTTGCGGAATCAGCCTCAATGTAATATTGGAAGAAATAGGTGAAGCCAAAAGAAAGAGAAGATCAGACCATTGGAAAGATCTAGTAGGGGTTAGACAATTGAAGATTCTTCTGGGTGACTACAATCTGCGGAGATCAAATGGATGCATAAGTCAAAGTAAAAATGAGATCCTAACGGGACATTCAAAGAAAAAAAAAAGAAAAAGCTCAAAATAGTGGAGGAAGGAGGATGCAGATATTGTGGCGTGAAAAAAGAAACCTCCATGCTGATACTTTCTAGCTGCTCAGCATTCCAGGCTCCTAGAGCACAGTACCTGGGAGATTACTGGATAGAAATGGAACATTTACCTAAGTTGAAGCTTGCAGATATCCTGAAATTCCTCCGGGAAATAGGACTAAATGCACAATAGATCTTTTAGGTCTCAGTGAAAGTTACTCCAGAAATATAAAGTGTAGTGTCGAATAGAAATTATTTTCAGTAGTTGTTCCGTGTCTTTTAATAACAGTTGTTTGGGGAAGAAAAATGTCAACGTCCATGTCAAATGTCAATTAAATGACTCAATAAATTGTACAAATAATTGATTGGTTGATTCCCTTAAGCGATACGCCAAAGTTTTTAAAGCTATTGGTTATTATTTATGACTTGAACGCGTACGGCGTACGGATGATATTTATCGAACATTTTTGTTTGGACAATTGCACAAATAGAAATAAATAACGAGATCTGATGGTTTTTTGTTTTCGATATTTTGAAATTAATAAATTCCGTAGTTCGTTCTATTAGGGACGTTATTGTGAAAATAATTTGTAGTCTGTTTGTTTTAGAATATGGTTATGCATGAATGATACCGCGCCAATTCAAATTTATTAAGTTTGTTATGCAGATATGAAAATGCAAATATACATAAAAAAATAGCCAGGGAAATGAACAGATTCATTTGTGTAATTCGCTCAGTTGTTTCTCAAAACCCTATTCGAAGTAACTCAGTTTTTTAAACAATTTTCAATTAAACAGTATTTTGAAATTAGTGTTTTTTTTTATTCAGCTTAAAGTGCTTTGTGACAGCTCTGGCCATTAGCACTAGGTACAATACATACAATATGTTACATTGGTTTATATACATAAAATAGATAAGTGGAATGTAATTGAATTTTGTCGAATAGATGTTCTCCTTTCAGGAATTGGATGACTGTCGTTATTTGGTTTGGGCAGTTTAATATTTCTTTTAAGGATGTTTTCATTGCCAGTTGTTGGCGACGTTTGGCATATAATGGGCAGTTCACTAGTATGTGCTCAACTTTTAATGGGGAATGGCAATGTTGGCAGTTTTGTTGAGGTGAAGAGCTCATCAAGTGGCCGTGCGAGAGACGAGTGTGACCGATACGTAATCTTCTGGCAACGACCTTCTCGTTTCTTCGTAAATCGGGAACATTGAATTGGTCTACTGTGGGTTGTATTTTATGTAGGAATGTGACTGAGTGGCTCCAATGATTTTGCCAATGCAGACGAGTGAGTTTTTTCATGCAAATTTTTAAGTCACTGGAGATTTGCAAATTAATTGTGTTGGTGTTGGATGAGGCGGCTTCTTTAGCAAAACGATCAGCTATTTCATTTCCAGTTATGCCTATATGTGAAGGGATCCATATGATATTGATGGTAACATTGTGAAGAATCGGGTTTTGGTATGTGTCGTGAATGCGTTGAACAAGAGGATGAGTGGTAAATAAATTATTGATAGACTGAATGGATGAGAGGGAGTCTGTGCAAATGGCTATATGTTGGTGGGGTACTTTGCAGAGTTCAAAGGCTTGTAGAATAGCATACAGTTCGCCAGTGTGAACGCTACATGTAGTTGGAATTTGGTAGGTTTCAACAACTGCTTGTGTAGTAAAAACAGCACAACCGACTCCAGTTTCGCTCTTGGATGCATCGGTGAAGAAAACTTGGTCGTATTGTTCTCTATTAAGTATTTCCAAGAAATGGTTTTTTATTAGATCATGGCTGGTTTCTTCTTTGTTGAATTTAGTGAGTGATAGGTTAGATTTTGGAAGAGTTTTGGACCAAGGTGGGGTATGTGGCAGAGGAACAGGGATAGTGTGGGATAATTGAATATGCGGTATTAATGACTGGAGGAGGAAGGGAATAGTATGAATGCGTGGGTTGGGTGGTAGACTACTCAAATTGCATGGTGTTGTTAGGGAGGAAGATGGATTGAATGGGTTGGATGAGGATTGGTGTTAACTCCCTTCTAAGGTCGATTTTGAAGTAAAAATTTGCTTAAATTGCCTCAAATATTTTGTTCATCTATCGTTTTGAGCTGCATAATACGATCTACATTGTATTATTTATAAGATGCGACATAGGGACTTCTGTACAAAACTGTCAAACGCGAGCTAACTTTTTAACCAAATAACGTACATGAAAAATGATAACAGATATGGAAAGGTCGTTGGAAAATGAGTTCAAATGCACTTTCAATTTTCTTAAATCCGTTCTGGTTTAGTAAAAAAATGGATAGTTATGTTTCAAAAAGTCGAACTCCATTTTTATTCCACTTTTGTATGATCCTTATCGATTAAGTGATGGCTGATATGATAGTGCACGGGATAATTGAAAAGTTAAACCCGAAGTATGGCAATTCGGTTCGCCGCTGAGATGGAATATTTTTCTTTTTGTTTTTAGTTTTTTTTACATTTTTGTTCGAAAATGATTAAATTTAAAATAAAGGAAAGTTAATTGTTTCAAAAATTGTAAAAGCTAAAAAGAAAAATACGTCGATTTTATTTTCGAGTACAACTTTTGATGGTTAACTTTTGGTTGTACGGCCATCTCCCTTAAAGGAGTGACTACCCCTTCAAGAATCATTAACGGCATGGGGGGTCGATGCTAACTTTGTATTAATAATAATAAAATCCAGCTGCAATTGTGAGTTGAAGAAATAAGAAAAAGTTGTCAGAAAAGATCTAATCAAAGTAAGTCTTCTAATTGTGATCCGTTTACTTCCAAACAGCAATACCACCTTTGTTCAACACTGTTCCGAACATTTTGTAGCATAACAGTTATTTCACCACATGCCACAGTTATCCGATGGCGAAGATCTTCTTAATAGTTCGGTTGCGTTTTGCGAACATCACTTTTCAAATAACCATCATAAGAAAAAGTCCAACGGTGATAGATCCGGTGATCTTGTGGGCCAATGTGGCTCACATTGTGGATATAATAGAAAACGATGATCAGATTCCAGAGAATGATTTTTTTTCTCAAGAGGATAGCGCTCCACCACATTATGCAGCAGTTCCTGAAGAAGAAGAAGAGGTTGATCCATTGAGAGAATAATTATTTGGCTGTTTCCAAAACATTTTATCGAGTCTGTACCATGATATCACTACTACTCAAGCTTGAGCATAACAGAGTCGGGGACAATCTATTCAATTGGATTTAAGGTTTCTTAATTCTATAAGGCTTGTTCACAAGAATAGTACATTGTTTACCGGGTAGGAAAAGCTTAACATTCCTGGACGACTGTGAAGATTGCTAGTAACACAGAGTCCAGGAATGTGGCTTTTCCTACGAGGTAAACATACTATTTTTCCGCAAATCGTTTAAAATTCGACAGATATTGATTGATTTAAAAAAAAAACGCGATAATTTTATTCCCAAATAAATGGTGCTTTGAAATTCCTAATAAAATTACTTGGGTTACTATGGAAACGTATTGAGGTTGAATTGTCAAACTTGACGCTTATAAATTTAATTGCTGGTGTTCTCGAAAGTAAAATGATAAGTGATGATGAAATTTCCATTCCTGGGACTCCTCCAGAGCTGGTTGAGGCAGTGAATACTGCTTCATTAGAATTATTGCCAAAGAAATCAAGAGAAAAGTACGAAAATGCATACAGACGTTTTATGGATTATGTAGAACACTAACAACTGTACGAAAATATCATTTCCTTACAGTAAGGAAATGACACTTCCTCACAGTAAGGAAGTCCTGACTTTTTCTTCAAGAAATTTTGACAGGAATGTCAAAATTTCCTAGCGATTTGCGGAAAATTACATCAATTCTAGGATCACTTTCGGAGAAAATTATATTTCCCAAAAGAAGAAACAATTTTTAGTTTTTCCAGCTCGTTGAATATATATGTAGATATTTTAACAGCAGAATCCAACTTGTGAATATTATTTTCCCAATAAGAGGGAGCTTTGTTTTACAATATTGACAATTGTGCCAGAGCGTACATCGTAAAAAATATTTAATTTCAATACGGATGTGAATATTCAAAAGTTAGGCAGAAAAGACAAGGGAAGATAAGACACCCCAGGCTGATCTCGATGCTAATGGTCTAGAAAAAAATCTGAGTAATGGTAATATAGAAGCAGAGTGCCGACTGGCGCCGACAATACAAAAATGACTACAAAATGTTTTTTTTTTATTTAGAAACATTAAATTATTTTCCTAAGCTGGAAGCTCCATGTTTTTGATTGGGAATGACAAAAATTCACGGAAACTTCAAATAAGTGTTATCAGTTATAATATCACATATAATAATCGAAAAATATTGTCTATGGAATTTAAAACTTATGTTTGTTCATAATTCCTACACTATACGCTTAAGAATCATAAAATTTTGTTCATTCACTACTTACATCCAAATACTGTGTTTTTTGGCAAAAGCATCTCTACACAGGGTGTTCAGAGTTTTCAATTTCGTTATCAGATCATCCAATGTGTAATATCGGGTCTATTTTAAATGGGACACCCTGTAGTTTGATAATTCACCATGTTCAAAAAAAATCCTCTTTCGAATGGTGTAGGGTTGTCCTATATCTTGGTATGATACTTTTCGTGTAATTCACAATCTTCTTAAATGGTATGGTGGATTGATTTTATAACATCTGCAATTCTCTTTAAATTTTATACTAATCATCTTGACATAGTGGTTGTGAAAAAACAGTGAGGCTACTAATAAATATGCAGACTTGTAGTAGCTGCGGTGCCTACACTAGCACTTTTTTCACCGATTAGTATTTGAGTACATTTTAAAACAAGAACACATCTTTAATTTAGCAAATACAAAGATACTACAAAAATAACAGAAAATGATTGAAAACAATAAATTAAAAATTAATATAATAGTCACCACACCGATGGAGTGTAAACGTATGGGAAGTACATTATCGGCCCGTATGGTTTTGACGAACACCTGGATAGAAAAATTCTGTCTTTTGAAAAAAGACTTCTGGATCCTTCTTGGAAACCTACCACTTACCTACCAGTTAGCTACCACTTAGCTTAGCTTAAGAGCTACCTCAATGGAAAATAAATGGATGGGTAGAGGCGATCCTTATTATGATTGGCCAGCTAGCTCACCAGAACTGTCCAAGATGGATTTCTTCAAATGGGGTTATATTAAAAATATTCTGTATACTACACCCCCTTTCACTTCATACGATATAAAATTAAGAATTTCGTTCGCTTTCGCGTTTATAACTCACGATATGTTGAATAATATGAGTAAATTGCTGGAAGCTAGAATCACGTGTTGCACTGCACAAAATCTTTATTGTAACATCCTGTATACTTCAAAATAATTTTAAAAGGTCAAATATGTACAAGCTACTAGAGTGACAATCATTCCAAAACTTTAACCGTTCTGCTATTAACCCAAATCCCGTTTGTAGTGATTCACCCTGTACATTTTATCTTTTCCAGAGTTAGGTGAAATTACATGAATCACGTAGTTACTTATGTTTCGTGCATACCTGTACATCAGTTTTAAACTGAATATTTTATTATAAATCACTGTTGCTTTTTTATGTAAACATTTGCAAGCTTTTTTATGCTGCAGAATAACTCTTTTTTTTCATAATAGATAATATTTTCATCACAGAATGAATTTATTCAAACCTATAAAATATTCCCTTTGTATGAAATCTTGCCAGTGCCGTAGTATACCATTAAGCAATCCATTTTTTATGATTTATCCATAACATATAACACAAATTCCTGCTTTAATTTGATCAAATAATTATCATCTTCTCCAGCTTAGCATGTTAATTATTTTTTTATTGTTTTGATATGGGACATATGTGCTGGAGCAGCTGCCATCCTTAAAGCCAAAATAATGTGCCCTATTACATTCAAGTTCCTACATATCATGCGCCTTAACTTCTAGTTGCACACCAGCTAGCATACAGTTAGGACTATACCACTAGGGTACACCTAGGCCACCTTATTTTGAAGTCATCTCTACCTTCTTCTACAAGCTAAAATAAGAAATCCTTATCTTTAGTCACCGAACGTCCTCAAATAATCTCTACCTTGGTCTACCAAGATAAATAACTTACATAAAGGCTTCTTTTTTCATCCCTTCGTGGAGACAAATTGAAGTTAATACTTTAAATTTATTTTTTGGAATTTAATCTCTCACATACATAATGACAGATGGTCAAGCAGCCATTAAAGCACTGAGCTTTTGTGTAATCAGTTCTAAAATGATGTGGGAATGCCTAGACAAACTCAATGAACTAGGCGATAACAATATATATGAATTCTAGGACACACTGGAATAGAACGAAATGAAACAGTAGATGAACTAGCAAAGATGGGGACTAAAATACCTTTCTGGTGGCCTGAACCCTATTGCGGGATCAGCCCCAATAAAATATTGGAAGAAATAGGTGAAGCCGAGAGAAACAGGAGATCAGACCATTGGAAAGATCTAGTAGGGCTTAGACAATCAAATATTCTCCTGGGTGACTACAAAATATAAGGGATTCCACATTTTATGTTACACCATAGTAAAAAATTATAGGGAAATGACAGATAATATGTCATATATGAGGTGGAAGAGAGAGAAAAGTTTATGTCTTACCTACCAACCCTGAACACTAAAAATGTATTGTATACTTTACTGAACTCTCTTTCGGTTATTCTATTATAATTTCTCAGATATATAAAATTGAAGAAGATATCTCAGACAGCAGTTTGAATCAATTTCAGAAAATCATGTATTTCGAAAATTGCACAACTTGGACCATGATATTTCAACTATTTTATTAGTATCTCCTCCAATTTTAGTACTTTAATAAAAAACTGAACTCACCTCTACCACTCCTTCCAACGAACCGAAGATCATTGAATTTTGCAACTTGATTCTTCATCACGGCAGTACAGTTCCTCAACTCCGCACAGTAGTTCTCATCATTACCAGCTTTCACTGTCACTACTGTCCCATCCCCAACATCCCCTAACGCTACCACCTTAAACGCAAGTGGTAATGTCTTATTGGATCTCCAATGGGGAGGTAAAACACTGCACACCACATGCGGAGAACCAGTTCTAACCAACTCACCGGGATGTTCTGCAAGAAGTCCATCTATTGTTCTCTCAGCCAGCATTTCAGCTGTCAAGTTACCGTAGTTTCGGTCGTAATGACCAGTTGTTGATGAAACTTCGCTCCCCAAGTGCATCTTTTAGAAATTCAGTTCCACATCCACCGACATATCATCAGTTAAAAGTATGAAAATAATTTGTTTAAGAAACCTCAAGATTCGTGGTTTAAAATTCCACTATAATATGGTTAAAAAGTTATTTTCTAACTTCCTTTTTTTTGATCCAAATAAAATGTATGATGAAAGCATTTTTAATATTATCTTCGCTATTGATAGTGTTAAATTGTTTTCTCTAGATTTTCACGTGCAGCAAATATTCTTACCAATCTTGCGGCTCTCGCAGTCCATAGGGCAAAGTTTTATCTGATATGCTTCAACTTTCATGTGTGCCTTGCTATTTTTTTCAAAATCTTGATTGGTTGATAAAGTTTTTATCATTCAAATTTCAGATTTGCTACTGTTAAATATATATCTCAATATTTCATGATAAATTGAAATTGTTTTTCATTTCTTACCTATCAATTTGTCTTATTCATTTTACTAATATAGAATAATATTAAGTGTTAATATTTCCACACACTAATGTCACTAAACTGGAAGAGTGTTTAATTTATCACTATACACAAGGATAATATGTCAACGTCTTTTATAACCATACGCTTCTTTGATTTATCTTCTGAACTGAAATTTCTCGATGATACACAAAATGTAAACTCAGCGTGTGACTTTTTGAGTGTGGCGCTTTTGATAAATTGATACGCGCTTGTTTAAAAAAGCGTGCAGCTTGGTTTTTCCAAGTTGAATGCGCGTCGAAAGTGCAAAATATGATGAAAAATCACAGTCAGTCGGTCCGGTGGCATGCCGCAGATGTGCGCCTGTGAATACTTTCCACATTTTCCATATTTTCCATCCCGTGCTTTCTTTCTGCAACTTGTTTTTTTAATTATATGTTGTTTTCTCTTTCTTTCATCAGTGATTTGATTTCAATTGGTTGTCCTCTCTCGCTCGCTTCGGGGACGTGTGACAACGTTTATTTTTAGATTAAAACTTTAACGAACGTTTCTTGAAAAAAGTCAGCGATGTGGGTTTTGTTTGATTTGCGAAAATGGGGAACGATTGCGCAGTAATTAGTTGTAGATGTTGTTTTTAATGACAGTGGCTTTGGAGCGGATGTGGATTCTGAAAAAAGAATGAAAAGGGATTTATTAATCGATCAGTAATATACTGTTTCTTTTATATTTCAACGTTAAAATAAGAGATAGGAGTATATAATAAAAGCTTTTTAAAGACAGCCCTACACCATCTATACAGGGTCTCCAGAAACTCTTCTACCAAACGCAAATTGCATTTTTGTTTTATTTACTCCGATATTTATTCAATATCGATAAAAATTGGACTCTGGTAAGACAATAATTCACATCAAAAGATTACTGACGTGAAAGTTAAATAACTATTTAATAAAAGTGAATTTGTGAATGATATATACACTGTATGTTATTGTAACGTTTATTTTAATTTATATTCACAGATTTATGTGTACTGTTCTTAATTTACTAATTTATATTATACACTAAACTAACTAACTACACTAATTTATATGAACGTCACTGAGTAAACACTTTATCGATCGCTTTCCTTCAATATAAGCACTAGCTGTCCATCTACACTTCTGTGCTGCGATGCTCAGTATTTATATGGCAAGGGAGAGATCTAGAAAACTCCCGGTGTTCTGTCGCCGGCGCTAGGTAGTCTATGGAATGTGCTCGTAGTTTCTGGAATGTTCTCGTCGGCTAGTAGCGGAGGGATGGGAAGACAGTTTCGATCATTCTCATACAGGAATTTCGCTGGGGCACTCGCGTAACATTATTTATAAGATGCGACATAGAGATTTCTGTACAAAACTGTCAAAAGCGAGCTAACTTTTTTACCAAATAGCGTACATGAGAAATAATTGCAGATTTGGAAAGGTCGCTGGAACATAAATTAAAATGCACTTTCAATTTTCTTAAATTTGTTCAGGTTCAATAAAAAAATTGATGTTTTAAAAAAGTCGAGCTCCATTTTCATACCACTATTGGATGATCTTTATCTATTAAAGATTAAATTCAAAATAAAGCAAAGTTATTTGTTTAAATTGTGAAGAAAAAAACTGAAAACAAAAAGAAAAATATTTCATCAGAGCGGAGAACCGATCCACCATACTACAGGTTCAACTTTTAAATTATCCCGTGCACTACCAGGTCAGCCATCACGTAATAGATAAAGGACATATCCAATAGTGGTATGAAAATGGAGGTCGACTTTTGAAATATAAATTCATTTTGCATTGAACCAGAACGAATTTGAGAAAATTATTTTTCAACGACCTTTCCATATCTGTTATTATTTTTCATCAAAGTTATTTTGGTAAAAAAGTTAGCTCGCGTTTGACAGTTTTGTGCGGGAATACCTATGTCGCATCTCATAAATAACACAGTAAGTATGTGATTTTATGTCCACCCAATCTCATCAATTTTCATCCAAATAATATTTGTCAGGTCTGTATCTGAGCATATCTAAAAAAACTTTTGTCTACAGACTACAAACTTGGCACTATAGAAAAAATAGTGTACTTAACACGTGCGTGAAGTGACTTTTCCGCACGCGATTGCTGGCCGAACTTCGCTAGCGTCTTTCGGTCATCTGCAATAGCGCACTAGTTAGGTATACTGCTATTAACTAACTAGTGCGTAAAGATACTTTTCCGCACGCTATTTACAGAGTTCGGCCAACAATTGCTTGCGCACGTGTTGGGTACACTATTTTTTCTACTAGCATCCGGAAAAAAATCCAAAAGCTAACATAAACATTTATTATGAAATACATATCAACAATTTAATTATTATTATTATTTGACATTCATTTGATAAGGCTTTCACCAGGGACATAAGAAATTGTTGAAAAAAATGTTTCTTTTTATTTAAAAATTATAGCAGAATTCCAATAAATTACTCAATTTCTCAGCCATACAAATACATATTTTAAATATTTAAATGTCAGTATATTCCCCAAAAATTCTACAAATTTACTTTCTCCACAAAAAAGAGTGCGGAAAAGTTGATCTTTCTGCACGCTAGTCGGAAAAAATTATTTTTTCTTATTGAATTTGGAAACCACTAGCGTTGCTGATGAAAATTTATGCTAGAAATAAATTTCACTTATACCAGAATATTATCATCACATATTTTCATAGGAGGTTCCCTCTTAAAATCGAATGACGAATCGCTCACAACAATAATTTCATATTACTGTTGTAACACCTTGTATACTATTTGGTGGAGTTATTTTGTTGAATTAATACTTTTTACTGGTTCACTTTTAAAAAAATCAATAACATACATATCGTTCGACAGAAGGGTCCATGTAGGAATTTTATTAAAAACCTCTTCAACGAAAAACTATCTGAGCATTATCATTAATCAGTCTACACGTGCTAACGTCTGAGACAAGTGTTACATAATACTCCTCTATCACATAATTAGTTTTTTTATGACACTGCCACGCCGCCCTAACTTGCAGAAGCCCTTTTCCCTTAACTTGTAAACTAGGGTTGCTTGGAAAACAGAGAAGGATTAAGGAAAATTGATAGGTGTTTATTCAGTTTAGTTTATATTATTTTATTTATTACACATATTTTCTGGAAAAGAGAATTTTTTGAAAAAAATTTAAAATAATTTTAGATTCATGGCCATATTCTCCATATGCAATTGAGCAAAGCTTAGAGCTTAAGCCTGTTTTCACGACACATTTGGTATGCGCCGTACGTTCAGCTCACTTTAAGCCTGGTTTAAGGTAAGCCCTGGGCCGTATCTTGAAGATTTGTAATAAAAAAAAATGTCCAAAACATTGGCTGAAATACAGTCAAATACATAATTATCATTTGGTAAAGTGCGAAATATTAATTCGACTTCAAAAACCAAAATACTGCACACTATCTACAAAAATGATTTTTTCATGATAATTTGGAAGTTATTCCAATAAACACGGTGCAAAAGTAAGTAAGACACTTCGTTTCCCAATCGTCTCATTTTATGTACTAATATTCAATAAAAACGTTTTTAATAGAGTGCTTCGAAATATCCAATACCTGTCAACAAATGCCAAATGCTCGGTAGGCAATGCTAGTGATTTCCGCCATTGCTTTAAGAATTTGATTACACATTTACACGAAGAGCTTCTGTGATCGGCTGCAAAATGGGAGAAACAGGTAGATCGAAAATAATATAGATTATGAGAAGTAGGAATAAAACACTCACAACCTTGCTCAATGCTGGGAACTATAGAAACCTAATAAACAGCACTTTTTCAAATTGTAGGCTCTAGAGTAACAGAAGGGGCTGGAAAAGAGTCAAACAGACCAAGGACCAAACACTCTGAAGGCTGTGGAACAATTCAAGCCATAAGAACGTGTGTTGAGAGAAGTAGACGCAAATGATTATCATCATGTCAAGTCAAGAATCTATTAAAACACCGAATTTTCCCGTTATCATTCCTTAAATAATATAAGAATGATCCAAGGAACTTCAAAACTAGGCAAGAGCAACACTGACACATCTGGGTTCCAGCACACACTGCTTTGGAATGAAATAGCGGATGAACTAGAAAGGAAAGAGGTTGAAACACACTTTAGGAGTATCAGCTCCAATGTGATTTTGGCAACGCCAAAAAGAAGAAAAGATTCAAACCTTGGAAATATCTTAGTGGAGTCAAGGCAAAGAGACTGATGATTTAAGTAATTGCAAAAGTGGTTAATGGTTGGTAAATAAAGAATCTCAAGGACACCTGTTTTGGTAATATACTTATCAATGAAAACAACAACAATAATTATAATTATGGTTTTACAAAACAGAACTCTAGACACTTTGGTTATGTCACCATGTGATTGTACAATTTTTTTTTTCTTTAAATAAACGTATTCACATATATTTGTCTGTTATTTGTGAAGCTGCACCACTAATAAAATATGACAGACATGTTTAGCATGTTCCAAAAGGAATGCCTTCACTAACTTTTTGAATTGAATAAGGTTGATACAGTCAGTGATACAATCAAAGATTTTGTCGAAGCTGGGAATGGAACAGATCTTCGACCAAAAGATTTCATCACTCTTGAAACAATACGCAGATAGGTAGATACTCTTAAGCTCCCGGAAAACTACTACCAGATGAAAGCGAATGAAAACCTAAGCCAGAGTAATACTGCATTTTGAGTTTGGACAGCAGACTTTTGCCTGAAAAAGCTCAAGCTGGTGGAATTGTTATCAATAAAAGTCACAACACCGAGAAAAAGGAACGTTTACCCAAAATTCCTTCGAAAAATGAGTTTCCCCTGAGATTTTCTAAGTAGAAGAAAAGATGGAGAATATATATCTAAGGACTTGGTGAATGTCATCCCATTATACATACATTTAGCATTCCAAAATTGTTTGATATTATTGAACCAGTTAATAAAAGACTGGGAAATCACACATTCGTTGCATAAATTGAAATGATACACATAGTCGACAAAAATCTTTATAGACGGCAAAGCTGAAATGCATTGCCTACCCCGAGCTTCTGTTTCAATCATTTCCATCTCGAAGCCTACACGGCCTAGTCTTTTTTCACAAAATCGTCAACGACATTTATAACTATAGTCTCAGTACAGTTTTACTTATGAGAAATTTCAAGAGTTTTCCTTCCCGAAAGAACTTTGTTTGCAAACTTTCTGCTTTGAGAAAGGCCAAGAAATTATAGTCTGTTATAGTGTCTCACTAACGATATACTTTTCTCATTAAATTTTAATTGTGGAAATTGGATAGTGTTAACGACACTTGAAGAAGAATTTCAAGAATGTTTATCAATTATTTTTGTATTGAGGAGATTGAAGTCATTCCAAGAATATAATCATTTTTAAGGCAAAGTGGTGATCTAAGTGTCAAAAATTAAGTTTGTGAGAAAGTTAAAATCTGTTCAACTCAATGTTAAACGTTCAATGCAAAAAAAGTTGAAAAATCGAGGTATTACAGAAAAAATGTGAATAATTTCATTCACTTTCTTGTTCTCTCACTAAACTCAACAAACATAGTTCAGACCTGTCAATGAAGGTAGATAAAACTTTATTTAAACCAAAGAATAATTCCTCTTTGTGTCCATAATTTTCAAGCTTTGTAGTGGCGAGGGCCCTACGATCAGCCGCCACGGTATGAAAATTGCAAAAATAATTGTCGAGAAATTAGGAAGTTAGGTTTAACTAAGTCAAAGTAAGCAATGCACCTTCTTGTTCTCACATTAAACTCAACCAACGTACCTGTTGATAGAGGTAGGAAAAACAAAGAATAATTGGTTCAAGAAAGTTTTAATTTTTTTCGATGGTATTGGCTCTACGAACAGCCTCCACGATGGAAAAATAACAAAAATAATTGTCCAGAAATAGGGAACTTATATTCAACTACGTTAAAGTGACAATGAAACACTAGGAACCTTTTTACACCCAAAAAATTATAAAGTGGAGTTTAAAATTTCAAGCAGCTTTTTCAAGGTTGTTTTTAATCGTTGATTATTTTGTTACAGAATTTTATATGGCATATAACATTACAAAGGGAAATGAAGCAATTTTCTCTTCATAGTTTTCCTTGGTTTCCTATATCATTGCACATTTATACCGATCTTTAATGAGAAAATATCCCTTCAATATTTGTAATATCATTTTTTCATCCATCAATATTAGGTTATTCACAAGATAGGTCACTATTTGGTCTTGCCAAAATATTGAACATCAAGTGAGTATTACATCAATGTTATTTTAAATATCGAAATAATTATCAAAATAAATTGAAATTTTCAGAAACAGTGAGTTCAATTTAAAAAAGTTCTATTAGTAAATTCCACAAAGTAAGGGTCCACACAGTAAATTCAAGTCTAGATAAGAAGTTAATATTAGCTGTTACTTCCATAATGAGAATTGCGCCACCCCTGTATATTACAAAGCTGTAAACTAGGGTGCAAAAGAGGAACATTTGACAGTCGACGCACGTTTTGGTCCAGTTAACTGTGGAAGTTGGAACGGGGAAGCGAATCAGCTGATTTGTGATTCATCTTTTACAACCCTTGTGTTCTTTTGATATTCGATACGCCTTCAGGGCTTCCCACTGCTACTGTCGAATTGATTTAATTGTAAAAATGATGGTTTTTCGAATGGAATTCATTTCAGCTTGGAAACTGTTTTATCAAAAAAATTGTCAATTATATGAACAAATTCAAATATAATAAAACTTAAGAACCTACATAAAAATGGATAATCGTTTAAATAAATAATAAAGCAGGATCTTATAGCAGAGCGAGCTGAAAAATGACAAATTATCATCTATTTATCACGAAATGCTGAGGGTACTTTTTTATTTATTTATTATTGGTATTTTTTACCTTTTAGTTTGGTCTGCTTTATGATACACGAATTTGAAATATATAGATCGTGTTAAATACAAACTTTACCGAGCCTAAACCGACAAGCTTATTATTTTTGAAGACAATAATTTCCACAAACTGCAATATTTGAATGAAGACTAAACTATGGCATTTTAATTTAAAATAAACGCAGTATTTACTATGTAGCGATGAAAAAGGGTCTGACTGGACTTGTAAGAACAAAAATTCATAGGACAGGCTCTTGCTAAGCTGAATTTGAATATAACAAAGCCAGTATTCAGCCAGCAGGAAGATCATCTGTTCAGAGATGGTACAGTTGCTGTATTCCTAATAACAAGCGTACATAACGAATGAGATTTATGGGAATGTGACTGCTCAAGTTTACATACAAGTTATTAACAATGGTCTTTGGTCTAGCTCTGGACACTTTGGAGTTTCATGGTATTATGCAGGCAAAGAGCCTCAAACTACCACTTATACTCTTAAAACATATGCAGCTTTCACTACAAAGGATACAAAACGAAGTAGGTTACTTCAACGACCTTATTGAAAGTATATAGAGACGTTGTTTGGCTGTGATTTATATTAGAGAAAACTATTCTGGTATATAATGTATGCACCTCACAATCTCAAATTGTTGTTTCGAAAGAGAGCAAGCATTTGGCTCACATTTTCACGAAAAAAGAAAACATAACCGATTGTTGCAGGGTGAGTAGAAGAATAAATAATCTTAAAGGATAAAGCAATCTGTTAAAAACAAACATTGTTTCTTGAATTTGGTTATTTAACAATGGTCTATTTACCCCTGGACGAAAGTTTTGCCGAACCAACTAGTGTTAGGGTTCTTTATCGAGCTCAACATCAGTTTGACGTCATATCTACATTATACTTCGTGTTAATTGGTGTAATGGCTGAGAGTAGTGAAAAGCTACTCCGCTGCAGGCTGTGAGACGCTGTTTCCTCAGAGGTCACACGTCCAAGTACTAACGGCACTCGACACTGCTTCACTCGAATCATCGCCTTAGAGGCGTTCCACTACAGAGCTGGGTCGACGCCCAGGAACAATATTCATAACAGGAATTGTATATGAATTGTCCAAAATCAGGTACTGTTCACTCAAGAAGAAACAGCTACTTTTCGGGATATATGCACCAATGGATATTGATTTACATTTCTTAATTGAACAGAGTCAAAATGATCTACAACCTTTCTGGTTAGCAATAAGAAGAGACCGGGACAAGTAGACCGGTTTTGGTGTTTTTGCTTCTCATCAGTACAAAGTGGATATTATCTGTCCGAAAGCTTTGGAAGCCTTACCCGGGAATGAAATCATAATCAATACATTTTCCTTAGTGAAGGAATTGTTAAATTCGGGACAACAAGAACATCTCAACACATTGCATGCATGCTTAATTATAGTTTCTTATGAATTGTATTAAAAAATGTTTTTCATTCATTCTTCGATAACTAGAGATAGTAGTTTACCTAACTAGTTCGGAAAGTGATACTTTTCCGCACGCTATTGCAGCAATCGGGCGCAGAAAAGTCACTTCACGCTTAACCACACTTTTTCCCTATTAGCTTGCGGAAAACCCCCAAAAGTTAACATAAAAAAACATTTATTATCAAATACATATCAACAGCACAACTATTATTATTGGAAATCCATTCGATTAGGCTTATACCAGGGCCATTAAATTATTTTTGAAAATTACTTTTTTTTATAAAAAATTATATCAGAATTATGATTAATTTCCCATTTTTTCAGTCATTTGGTAAGCTATAATCATACAAATACACAATTTAAATATTCAAATGTCAGTATACTCCCCAAAAACTGAATCATTCCCCACGCTAGTAGAAAAAAGTATTTTTGTGCTGCATATGTGTGTTTTGGGCTGGATTTTGGAAAATTGTGCCACATACCAAAAAATATTTAGTGATTATTGTATGTTTTGGCATCTTTGAGATCACACAAGCTTGAAAAAAAATTTTCATCCATTTGAATTACATCCAAAAAAAATTAACTCCTGCAAAACGCAATGGAATCATTTTTTCATTCACTTGTTCACACGATATAATCATCATAAACATTATCTAGCTCGTCAAAATTCTGCATGTGATAAGGGTAATAAAGTGGTAGTGAAATTTTGAACTACCACTTGACCTAGCTTTCCCCTCAAATGTTGTAGGATTTTTTGGGTACTTTGAGCGCAGAATGAAATATATTTGCTAGTGGAAGTGTCAATGATAATAGGTATGAAAGGAGCTTGCAAAAGAGTACAATAGTACAATTGGTGCAAACCTATGCATGAATGAGACTCATTGATGCCGTAACTTCCTGGCATTTTTGTGTCCGTTAGAAACAACAAATGCAAAAACCAACTGAAAGGTTTCATACTTCTGGAGACATGTGCAAGATAATTGCTACTTTTTCAGTCACCAAATTTTGCCGAAAGTCAGAAAAAAAAGTCTATAATCCCTAATTGAGAAAGATGATTCTCTTCTATTCACCAGAAACCAAGAAGTAAGAAATAAACGACCCGTGGCGGAGAATGGAACAATTTCGATGCCTTTGTTCAACATTAATTCAACAAATTCCATGACTGTAGTAATTCATTTGAATCGTTGTTTCACATATACTTCTCATATTTCTGCTAAGTATACCCAGGTACTTATCTTTTATGGTCTTTGATACTTTAATGAAATTATGACAGTACTTAGTCCAATAATAGTTATTCATGTACCAAGGATGAAAAACTGCCTGAAATTTGATGGTCGTGGGGCGTAGCCTAGACTAATAAGAACGTCAGCAATATTCGTCGATGAGAAATTGAATATTTTTGAAGACGAGCACTTTTCGTCAAAATCTCACTCCGTTTTTCGTAAGCTTTTCAGAGACAACACAATAAAATCTCTGTGGAAATGTAAACGGTCTAGTTCGAACGGTCTGATTATATGTCATACACTGTCGTAACAAACGGGTAATGCAACAGCAAGGAACCGTAGCTGAGGGATTTTTTTTTTAATATGGAGGTTCTTAATGGAGCCAGAACATCGGCAAAGCGGCAATGCCGCGAACTATTGATTGATTGTATTGATGTAAATAGTTTTTGTTAATGACCACCATATATTGTAAACTATAATTTTTGGCCAATAATGATTTATATTATGTGAATCCTCACGCTCGTAGAAAAACTATTGTAACGTAAAAAAACATAAATAGCTATTGTTGCGCTCATACGTCATTCTTTTCAGTTTTGTGATGATTTATGACAAACATGAACATTTAAATTAAATAAAAATCCAGAGCAAGTGTTTAATCCTGCTCTAATACAGCAATAATATATGTATACCTCACTACTTAGTCTCAACGAGTTACAATAAATTATTGCAAAAATCTTTAATTATTTAAAATTTAAATGATCAAGGCGAAAACCAGCTATGATTGAGTACTGACAAGGTGGAGGCCATAAAGATACAATAAAGAGAAGAACGGTTTGAGTTCCCAACATTATATTTTAATTTTCCAATTTTTGCATGAATGTAGAAAAAATATTGTATGCAACTCTTGCAAAACGTGTTTGTTGCACTTGTTGAATAAATAACTATTTTTGTAAAGACGACGGAAAAGTATTTTGTTTTTACACTAAAAAGAAATCCATGAAAATGTCTCTATTTTACGTCAAAATATAAAATTATTACAAAAATCCCAACAGTTGTGGAAATTTCATACAACTACTTTTTAAAAGTTTCAATAAGTATCCATTCTAGTTTGAAATTTGTTGGCAAGCATCTTCGTATGCAATAAACGACTGAGTATGCTTTGTGTGCCGCAGCCTGATTTGTCGGTTTTGCTTTTGGTGTACCGTCCTCCTAACGCTCTTAAGATATCAAAACACCGAGCAGTATTTGAGGTGCTTTAAATGGAAAATTGATACAGTATAATCCACTATAGTTTATATGTAGAATTCACTTTAAAAAGTGAGAGTACAAATATGGGCTAGTGATTATTATTATTTTGAAAATAAAAAATATCGTATTGGAAATCGAAAAAGCATTGTAGCTTTTATAATTAATTTGAGTGAATTGATAAAAAATAGAATTATAATAATCCCATTATACCTTAGGATACTCCACACATTAAAAAAAATCCATTTTCAGTTCTCACCACCCCCGTGCAGTTGATTCAAAAATAGCGCACTCGGTATCCGCGAAAATGACAGCGAGTGACCTTATCGACGGTTCTTTTCGCGACGGAAGTTATTCTGACATTAAGAAAGTATAAAAGTAGTGCGGGGGCCGCATTGGGTTGCTTTGGGGCGGTGGGTGAGGAGGCGGAGCATGTTGAGGTGAACCGCCACCGCTGCTCTTGCCGCCAACCAGGAAAGACGCCGGATTTTTACCCTCAAACCAGAGTCGTTTCTTAGAGGTTTACCAGGGTGGGACGCAAGCGCGCAACCCTTATAAAGGTCTTTTCGTCTTTTTTACGGTTTTCCGTCTCTTTCGTACTACCGGCTACGATCATATCGCTTTCTTTCTCATTTTCTTGGAAGAAGTTTGTTACGGCGTCTTTTTATGTCCATCTTTCTTGGCCTCTCTGCGTCGTCAGGTGTTTTTTGCATGGGGGTAATTGAAACTGTAACGATAGCCTCATTATGGATGGAAACAAAACTTGAATTTATTGTATTAAATGAATAAGAGAATGAGGGCTTTTTAATGAACAAATACCTATCAGTCTGGTTAATACTTTTTTGTGATAGGTACTTTGAATTCAAGGAATATGGGATGATATTCAAATTATTCTCTTTTTTCGAATGTTCGACAAAAAATACAAGGCGTATGAAAACTCTGGTAACTGGACAAAAATTTTCCACATTTTGTCATATTTTATGGAAAAACTGTGGCAACAGCAGAAGTGTCCTGGAGAGGTTGTTCGAGTGATGAATTCAAGGCTGGACGACTTGGAAATAGTTTTTGCGGCCGTTACCCAGAGTGTAATTTCCTCTATTCGCGTTGAAACGCTGTCTTTTCTAAAGAGACATAATGTTTATTGAAATTATGTAATTTTGACGGTTGCACGAAAAATATTGTGTATACTATGGCCGCGAAATGTTTTCGCGACCTCGAGATTATCTTGCCTCGGCCGGAGCGGCTTCGGCGATAATCTCTCTCTCTACAATAGTTATTTGTATACTAAGGCCGCAAAATGCTTTTTCGCGTTCCGAGAGAGAGAGATTATCACCGCTCCGGCCGATGCAAGATAACCTCGAGGTCGCGAAAACATTTCGCGGCCATAGTATACACAATATTTTTCGTGCAACCGTCAAAATTACATAATTTCAATAAACATTATGTCTCTTTAGAAAAGACAGCGTTTCAACGCGAATAGAGGAAATTACACTCTGGGTAACGGCCTCAAAATATCATTTTGCGGCCTCTGTTGTGGCTGCAAAATGCTTGTTTTGCGTCCGGTTGCACGAAAATATTTTTAGTATATCAGCCTAGCAAGTACTAGTCTGTCATAACATATCCCAGTGTATCCTAGTGTAATTCTTGAGGCTGTGCTCACCACAGCAATCGGAGAATATAGAGATGATTATGATAGTTAGATATAAGGTCACAGCACTTAGGCCACATGTGACCCATTGTACATCCTCCCGTGGAGTTGTCCTCCTAGGTCATCGTCCATCCTATCCTTCTAAGGAAGGTGGACAGGTCAGTAGGAGACATCTCCTTTATATTGGCAGGTGTTGGCCAAGACTCACCGAACCCACACTCTCTCATCGACGATAACTCCGGACACTCGCATAGGACATGCCTGACAGTTTCATCTTCCTGTTCACACATCCTGCATAGAGGTATGTCCACTAGCCCCATAGTATGGAGGTGTTTCCCAAGTTGACAGTGACCAGTCAGAAATCATATTTTGAATGGCTAGAATTAAGAGATTGTAGTCTTCTTTGAAAATTTGAACAATGATTTCAAGGTTTGGAGTTAGTTAAGCTGGAATATCCAGGAGTATACGAGGCGTAAAAGTGTTGGAAGATTCCTATAACAGTTTAATTTTTGGCCAAATCTCACACACGCTAAAGATAATATGAAGTATTTAATCTTAACGGGCTGGGGATGTTTACAGCTCTCAGCGCGATGGCAACAGGTTATGGAGAAAAAACCGCAAAAGAAAATTGAAATTTCAAATTTTTGAAAATAAAAACGTGAGGGAAGTTTAGAAAAAATGATGTTTTATCTGGAGTGGCTAGTGAAGTGACTAATTTGCCATAAAAGTTGACTGAATGAAATATTTTAAACCAAAATACGTGACAGGCTGAACAGCATATTACTAAATAATGAAGAAATGTCATAGTATTTTTCAGTTTTAGTCTTGGTACGTAGTATCCTTGTCGTGCATAGATAAGGATAGGATGTGAATAGCTCCGTCGTTAAATATCACTAATTCGACTGGTTTTAACCAGTGGTTTCTGTAAAAATGCCAGATCTAGGTGCAATATTCAATGGCTTTTTTTAGAGCTAGCATCTATAACTGTGCCACTGACCGTCATTGCTTCGGAGTTATCCAGATACTGTGAGAATAACATCAGAATCAGTGGCGGGTCTACCGGTGTGCAATTTGTGTGTCTAAAAAAGGGACTCGGGAACGGGGCTACAAATACAAAAAAAAATGTAACTTCCCCGGAAACGAACCCACAAAACTACGCAATATAAATGGTAATTGGAATAATCACATGAAACAGAATAAATTTTTTTCCATTGTTTGAGTGGTATTTAGTTTCAAGTGTGGTGTATGTATAAAGGCAAAGCCGGTTGCTACTACAGGAGAAGCCACTGCCGAACGTGAGATTTTTGTTCCATACTTTCTTACACACGTACAGTATATCCCGAAATTAACAGTACTGAACTTATCATTATCTCATCGTTTCAAAAAATACATATTTATTCTTGACACTTTTCCACATAATTATATGCTCCTCCTCGCTCAAGACAGCCTTCATAGCGACGTTTTAAATTCTGGAGATGTGAGGTCTGTAGAATTTGAAGGATAAGGGAAATCAGTAAATTGTCAAATGATTCTAGTTGTGAAAATATTCCTTAAGAAATTACGGCAGCAGTATGACAAGCTGCCTCGTCCTACTGGGAAAATGGTTTCGAAATGCCAAATTACGTGCACGACAGAATTGACCTAAATCAGTTGATTGTGTGACTTGCCTACTATTCTCTTCCATGAAGTAGAGTTCAATGATTCCGTGTCCCGAAGCAGCACACCAAACACTCAATTCTGCTTTATGTGAAGGAACTCTTTGGACCTTATTTGGTTTGGCAAAGCTGAGAAATATTCCAAATCTTCATAATGTAGCACAAGAATTCTGGAGCAGTATTCCACTCTACTGAGAAAATCCCGAAGATTTAATTGCTGATCTACCAGAATCGCATACGAAAATCTACCCAGCTCCTTAAGGATACTTTGCAAGAAAGTTATTTCCAAGCCAAAATACGTAGCTGTCCTTATCAGCTGGCTTTCATATTTCCAAGATTCGCTGGAAAACTCGTCAATGGTTGCTCTTACTGTTAACTATCCTGGGATTCCATGAGTTTCCTTTTCGTTGGCACAATATATCACCTGTATTTCTGAACTTTTCAATCAACTTGTAAATTACAGTATTACTTGTAGAATGTTTATCAATCCGTTGTGTTTATTGATCACACACGTAACGCATACTTGCACTATTACCAGAAACATTTTCTCCTTTGTGTTTGACACCATGTACCATTTTCAACAATTAGGCCCCACTGATTAATGTTCAATGTTTAATTAACAGGTCTATGCCAATTATCTTGGGTATGATACGTATTTCATATTTCAGTTTAAGTACTTTTTATTTCGTACCTGGATCCCGTATTCGTTAAGTACCTAGATTATATTCGTCCGAACAGAATCCAGCCCATTTCTTTCCTTATCCATCCTTTTTTGTTCCGCAAAAGGGTCTGAAACAAACCAACAAATTTAAAGCCAAATAATCATTTCACCAGCCGCCCCTATGCAAATATATTTCTCGTAGTTAGTGAAATTCCAAACCCCTTTATTCCACTAAATACTCCATTTTACACCTCTTTCTTAAGTTTTGCATCCCAGTTCGAATCCCCGGTATTCAACGTCATTTCAATAATGTACAATTTGTCACATAGTATCTCGCCTTCTGTCTCTACAGCGACGAAAGGGGTGAATTTTCACCCTGTTTAAGGCGATAACACTCGCGAGTCGGTTGCAGGGGCGCAGCTACATACATTTTTTATTTATTGAAAAGTGAAAAGCGACAACGTTACCAAACAATATAAAACGTGAAAATAAATAGATGTCTAGTTAAGTTCGCAACGTATGGGAACTTTTTTCATCACCAGCTTTATGTAAAAAAAAATTTTTGAAAACGTTTTATTTGGTCTATTAGTAAATTATACACCAAGGAGACCAAGGAGGTGAAGACTATTATTATTAAGCGCGCACCAAAATAAGATGCGAGGTTTATGAATGTCTTCACTACCATGATGTATTTACAAGTCAAATTTAAGTCAAAAATTGAAAATAATTCACAAACGCACTACGAGGAACGCTTACCCCGTCGTCTGACTGACAAGAACACTGTCAGCTTTCAATATATCATGAACTCACTCGTTATGTTATCAGTCATTTTTGGTTGAACGCGAATTTTAAATTGATGGTATTTTTATTCAAATAATTTCATATTGATAGGTAATTACAAGCAAGTTAAAAACAATCTCTTGGGTATAAATAATTATGGTTTAACAAGGTTTTGTCAAACTACTATCCCTGAATTTACAAAATATTTGAATTTGTCCATTATTGACCAACAATAAAGATATTCAACTCCTCAGGCTATAAGAAGAAATAATTGTGAACTCAAAGTCAACTTTTCAGATAGCCTTCTAAATATACTCAGCTGCAGCATTTCAATGATTTTATGTCATACTAGTTCTTAATTGTGTTTTTATTGCTTTGTTCACTTTATGGCCCACGCGAGCATGAAAAAAAATAGTTTTTTCTCCATCAACATCTTCTACACAGTTTTCTTGCAAACAATTTCCAATTTTTCGTATTCTATGTCGTAAGCTTTTTTAGGCCTTTTTGGCAACAGATTTTCAGTTGCTTGCTTTGCTTTTTCGATAATTTCGTCAGGAATTCCAAAATTTAGACTTCTAACTTTGACACATATAAAAATGATATTTACGTTTGTCAACATTGACCTAGCAACGATACTGTTTACTTACTATCATAAAATGACCATGTTATTAATTCAAACCAGATTTTTTCAAATACTGATTTGTATTGAGATTGGATTTCAATAATGAACTAGCATGACATAAAAGTTTGTATGTACCAAGGGCATAAACAAATGTGTAAGTGCCAGAGGCCATAGGGTTCGTAAGACGTCGCCTTCAGGGCATAAACATCTTTTTATACCCTTGGTACATAAATAGCTATCTTGGAATTATACGCATAAACATAACGAAACAACTCATTATAAAATTAAAATCAACCCTGTTACCTCTATTGATATTTTGGCCAGCTTGAATTTTTTCATAAAAATTCATTCAAAGAAAGACTGCTTGGGTTAAACTTATAGTTTCTTATATACCTCGTATACGGTTTGGAAATACCCGATACCTCATAGTTGCAATTCTGGCTTAAGAACAGGTTTTTATGAATAATAACTTTTTTGCTACGAATTTACGGGAACACACTATATAATAGTATATTGATGAAAAATTGTGACCATTTTTCGAAAATCTAGGGTCTGAAACTGCCTTTACTGGTCCCAAACCAATAGTTGAGAAATCAAAAACTGTTGGACGTGGTTGTAAATCTCGGTAATTTCAAAATAACATCATTCGTACTGACACGTGCCAAAACGGTAACACAACTCCTGGTGAAACAATCCGCGAAGACGTTGACTAATTGAATAAAAACCTTAGCAGGGGACAGATAAAGAAAGTGACGGTTCTAGAACTAGAGCATTTCTGGCAGGATTTCTCCAAAAGGGAGAAGACTGTTGAGCCTGATAAGGGCTCCTGATCTCTTCACATAAACAGCACAACTATGAACACAAGAAGCCTGGGGGCTAAAGTACTGGGGACCTCAAGCTTCTGACTGATAGTGACGATACAATAAATCCCTAACTTTTGTGAGAAATTTCACTCAGAAATGCTCGACCTAGTTATATTATGGCACTTCTGGTACCTGGAAATTGAACACGAATTAACAAATTAATCTACTTGTTCGATGGGCATGTGAGTTAGATGGAAGTCCGTATTGTCATAAATGATGGGAACCAGCTACAAACACCAGGTAATTTCCATAAACCACCACATGTACTCTAAGAATTTGAGCAGATTTTACCCCACTTTTGAGACAAATCGATCAAGGCTACTAATAGAAGAATCCATACTTGTTAATAACGTGTCTGTACTTTAATTTTCAATATAAATAAAAAGTGGTACAATCCATATCTGTCATTAAAAACTGCAAACGTATTGAACAAAAGAGCAGATAGTTGCTGATAGCTGACATGGGAAAAAAACATTCAATGCTCAACATAAATTAGAATTGGAGTGGCTCTTTGTCCTATCCCACTGCGACCTTTGCAGATCTATTGTGGTCATACTCAACATAACCAACAATGATAATTTGTTGAAACACAGTCTACGAATTCACGAACTTCCTTGATTTACAGATTAGTTTAACCTTCAATTTGAATCTTCGAAACTACAAAAATCTAAGGTACTTCTATGGTAGACACACAAGTTTCAAATTTCAAACACACTGAGTGCTACACCATTTCGTAGACCTACCAAAGTTCTTAATATTAACGTCTAAATCACAACCTTTGACCTTGAATTTATCAATAACTTCAATGTAGGTTTGTAGTAGTTAGCGCTTGCGTTGTGGAAATAGTAACTAATGAGAAGACAACAATATATACCATCCAATGAAAAAAATCTTGTGGCGCAGTTCTAGTTCAATCTACGGAGCATCTATACAACAACTTTGTTAAAAATTACCTAATTACTTTATCAAAAATCAATTTCAATAGTTAATCCACGAGTTTGTCACCCTGGCTGACTTTTTCCACGTTCTTAAGCTTCTGCAAATGATTTTGTTTAACTCTAGCAACATTTTATAGTGTTTCGTTCAATAAATTAAATGATTTGCAATCGCATATGGCGATGAAATCATAATAATTCTCAACCAAGTTGTAGGTTGGATATTCTCATAGATAAGTACTGAATAATCAACTTACTTGATTTGATAACTTTTCCCGTTGGTAGATTTTTGTGATGGGATTTCCCTCACAGGATGGAATTACTTAGCGGCATTAAGAGTTTAACATTTTTATTCCGATAAATACCAATTTCTAATCCCCAATTTTTCAGTTGAAATAAAATAAAAATTTGAAAAAATGTATGCTCCACCACTGTAACGGCATATTGTCCTTATTCTTCCGTATTCTTAATACTTCGCAACAGAACAGCTATCCTTTTCCAGGGTTAATCCTTTTCCTTCTAATCTCGGCTTAAAAGCTCTTTTGTTTTGTTTTAACCCTTTTGCTGCTCTCCTCGGCATAACCTTTCAAGAAGAATACGTTGGAACTTCCCTCCTCCTCTCTCTCTGTTCCTGTGTCTTTTTTTTAGCATTTGTAACTCGCGCGTTATTTCCTTTTCGATTTAAAAAGGGGAAGGAAGTAGAGTGTAATGTGAGTAGATGTCAGTAACATTACCGATTTTATAAAATATATTTGAATGTCAAAAACATTAGTATCAGATGTTTATAGGTAATATTGTTGAAAAGTCAACCAAACGTGAAAATGTCATAGTATTTTTAGACCTCAGTGAATGAGTACAATTAATATAGTTAATTTACAAAAAAGCAAATTAATTATTGCCCTCCATCGAACTGGTCAAATGGAATTCCAAACTTTTTTCTTTAATCGAACAAGAAATTATACAGGTCATTCATTGCAAACGTTACATTGTATTTAATATTTTCACTAGCAATACCACTAGAGGTCAAATTATTTTCGGAAATTTTTTAGAGCTCATGAATATTTCGAAAATTCCCTAAAAATATTCATGAGCGAGATAAAATTTCCATAATCAATTTGACCTCGTCAAATATGTTTATTTCCAGCAGCATCAATTTTCATCTTCATCAAGTACTTACTTGCATAACATAGTAACCCTGTATACTATCACGACTAACGGGACGGAGGTTTATAGCGAAACGGTGAGAAATTTGAAATGTTTGTCACCTAAGTAGTTTGTACATCCATATGGGCTACATTTTAAAATTATTTTGAAATATACAGGATGTCCCAATTAAGTGTGGTGTATCAAACTTATATTTTTTCTTATAGAACACCCTATATTTGATTGCATTTTCTGATTACACCCAAAAAATAAAGTATTGTTTCATAATGGTTCCCCATACCTAAATACAGAGTTATGCTGACTTTTTTTAAAAATGTGAACATTTCGAAAAAAATTGATAATTCATTGATATAATAAATTATTTCAATGATTCAATGTGCCCAATGTAATGAAAATATGTCCATCAAACATGTTATTTTAGAATGTCCTAAGTTTGCAAATCAGCGAAGACAACATAGGATCCCCAATACCTTGCAGTTAGCTCTTGTAGACCAAATTAACGATTCCTTGAGTTGTCTGAAAAAACAGTTTGTAATTTCACTGTTATCTCTGTAACTACTGAACCGCCAATAACCCCCTAGTGGTTGACGCAGTATTTAATGAATAAAAAAAATCATATCAAACCAATCAATTTAGTATCTTCTTATATTACACAATTTATTAAATGTTGTAAAAGCTTTTCGCATATTTCCTGGTAATAGTTATTTGTTTAGCTAGGCAGGAAAAGTAATACTTTGCTGATTGATATCAGTCAGCAAAATTAATATTTGTGCCAATCGGAGAAAATAGTTATTTGTTTAACTAGGCAGCAAAGTAGTAGATTGACCGCCGAGGCTGAATTCATGACTATACCACTGTATTCAAAATCATCTCAAATGTGAACTACCAAAATCTTATGGAAAAATTTCTATTAACGACGAAGTTATTACAACATGAATTCAGAACAAGTGGTTTTTCAATCAATTTATCACTTTGAATGTATACAAATTTTGGCAACATGATGAGCAAAGACTAGGACTCAAACATATTGCACAGTGGAAATTTTAAGCCGATAACTTAACCCGTTCTTCAGCTACAGCTTCTTTGAGTAGGTAATGTAAAATTGTGCTCTTCAATTTGGATTGTTGGCAAAGTGGTCTATGACAAAACAGTCAGTAAGATTTCTTGCCTGCACATTTTTTTTTTTAAATACGTTACTAGTCTCAATTTTGTGCAATATATGGTTAGTTATTTCTAAGAGCTACTAATTTGGATTTTGATGTGATGACTCGTGAAATTATTAAGCACAATTTCACGTTATTTTAGAAGCTATAACTCAAGAACGGGTTAAGCTATCGTATCGGTTTTAAATTTCCACCTTGCAGCATGATTGAGTCCTAGTTTTTGTTTACTATTATGCCATTATCAAAATTTGTCTACATTCTACTTAAGAAACTGATTAATAGATACCACTTTATTAAATTCATGTTGTAATAACTTTGTAGTTAATTAAATTTTTTTCATAAAATTTTGATAGTTCACATTTGTGATGATTCTGAATCCAGTGGAAAAGTTTTATTTGAAAAAAAAATTCCTAATGTACTCTCTTCATTTTTGACAAAGAAAAATTAACATAGAGGGCCTTGGAAATAGTAAATAAGCTCTGAAAATTTGTGCTGAAAACTGTTTCTGATACTTGATCTAAAAAAAAATTTAATCTAAATCAGCTGTTTGCTTGTTAATTCATTACAGTCCAATTCTAGCCATTTGTCCCTCGACAGAATTTTGAATTTAATCTGACGTTGTATAAGTTTGTATGTACCTATGTATTGTATGTATAAGATTTACAGGAAACTTCCAGGAAACCGATACTGTGGTAGTGCAGGAAAAATAACTAGCTCCTAGTAGTATGCCTAGTGCGTTATTATCCAAAATAAGCGTGTACTTATTCAAAATTTCATTTTCATCGGTAAAAAATAACTTTAAATTGGGATTCCACCCGAACAATTTAAACCATATCACATAAATTGGAAGTTAAAATAAAAGTATGTAATATACGACCATGTACAAATACAGTTTTTTTTACATTTCATGTCTAAATTATAAGGATATAGGATAAAAACTTTTGCGACTATTATAGTGGTTAGTCGTAGACAGTTATCACATTGTATCGATATGCTTTTAGCATTCTCTCAGCGTATTTGCGAAAAATTCATCGTGACCTTAATAAAAAGAGACTGAATCCGATGACGTGGAAAGAAAGATAAAAAAGAAAACGAAATTCTCGCCACATATGGAATCCGTTGTATGACATTTAAGTTTGACGTCCCTTCAGGGAGCTGTTTACTACACCAATCTCGCCCAGGACTATTCTGCGTTGCTCGGGGCTCAACGAAAAACAAATTTAAGGGCAAATAAATTGAAAAGTGACGTCTTTTATGGAGCTATAGGTTTCATTCTCCAGGACCGAGTCAAATTTTCTTTATTAACTTGGATATGAGGAGGTTGATATTACGCTTTGGAAAATTTTCGGGATCAGAGATAGTATTGCGTTTCGTATTGACTGAGTTACGAAGATTGCGAAAATTGGATTAGTTTTAGATACTGGTGTCGTATTTGTTTTCTATCGCGAGTTTTGTCTTGGTTTTTAAAAGACAGGCGCTGGAATTTGAGAATGCTTTAAAAATATTTCAATATTAAAGAAATATCAGAAAATCACTATAACACAAGGGCAGTGAATAAGTTATTATAATTGTTATTTCTAATAAATAAGTTATCAATAATAGCAAATATAGAGTAACTTAGAATTTTAGCAATCATGAAATCTATGGTTTCAGGAACTTCTTACATAAATTTGTTGAATGAGTCGTTTGTGAATGGATAAATCATTCAATATTGGACCAGTTTGAGAAGCCAGTGTATTTTTGGATTTTGCACTTTTGCAACACTAGTTCTGTCAACTTCAATCTGTTAAGAGACTGTAAAATTTTGTCCTCTGCGGAAAATCTTCAGAAAAGAGAAATATGCCTTATTGTCTTGTAAAATTATACAGTATTATGGATAAAGCGACATAATTTGAAAATACATAAAATATAAAATTGAAAACAAAGTATGAAAAGAGGATATTGACTGTACTGACTGACTGTTTTATATATAAAAAAAGGAAACAATTGAAAAGGGTTAAGATAATCATGAATATTACAAACAAAACATTACACATTTAAGACAAAATAGTGTGATTCCAATATATTCTGCATCAAAACTTGTGATATTATTTAGGGAATGGAGAAGTGACTTCACATTTTCTAGGAAACGAGTATTTCGCTGTGTTGTTGTGTGAATCGGGCAAATAGTGAATTTCACAAATAGTGAAGTCCAATTTGGGGTCAATAATGCATCCAATACCGTTAAAATGAGTTTCATTTTCAAAATGGTTAGACATTCGCAATGGGTACGGGTAACCTGGATGGTTAACTTTAAGACCATGTTCGGAAGAGGTAGGATAGACTTTAAATGAAGAAAAAATTAAACGTGCTGTAGGCTCTTGCCAAACCTTGCCAATACCGCAGTTACTTCAATTATGGACACAATCGAAGGCATTTGCGAAGTCACAAAGGACTGTATATAGTCCAGGGTAGAAGCCTTTAAAAATAATGAAAAGTGAAAAAAAATTATAATAGAATGAAACCCATTAGAAAAGGAGGGAAATATGATAAAAATGAAAGGAAAAATAATTTACGGGCGATCTGAGGTTGGGAAGGGGATGGGGGTGAGTTTTTAAGGGTAAAAAACGGTTTTTCTCGATTTCCAGCAAAACTAAAAGTCCTATCGAAAAAAGTCAAATGGAAAAGTTGTAGATAATAAAAAGATCTAAAACTTTTGTATTTACACTTTTTCCACATAACCTCAAAATTTATGTGAAAAATTTAAAAAACCAAGTTTTTGGTTTTTTATTTTTATCTTTTACAAAAAATTTTTTTTTTAACGAAATTTCGTGAAAACTTACTTTTTTATGTCTCAAATACGCTGTAATTTATTTAATTAAAAATATTCATTTTTTCACCTTATTTTGAATTAATATCGAAAAAACACCCTAATTTTCCATCGAAAATTCACCCGTCAAAATATCAGCTTTTTTCAAAAAGTTGGTGTGGTTTCTGTTCGTTGAAATCTCTACTTTCCGATGGTGAAAAAAAAATATATGTTACTATGGTAAATCTTCTCAGAAAACGCAAAAATTAAAAAAACTCGAATCCGTTTTTTGAATCATTATGTAAAATTTTGAGCAATTTATTAAAATTTACACTTTAATTACTAGAAAAACGTAAGATTATAACATGAAATCTTACATTTTCCTAGATTATAACATGAAATCTTACATTTTCCTAGTAATTAATGTGAAAATTTTAATAAATTGCTAAAAATTATACATAATGATTCAAAAAACGGATTCGAGTTTTTTTAATTTTTGCGTTTTCTGAGAAGATTTACCATAGTAACATATATTTTTTTTTCACCATCGGAAAGTAGAGATTTCAACGAACAGAAACCACACCAACTTTTTGAAAAAAGCTGATATTTTGACGGGTGAATTTTCGATTGAAAATTAGGGTGTTTTTTCGATATTAATTCAAAATAAGGTGAAAAAATGAATATTTTTAATTAAATAAATTACAGCGTATTTGGGACATAAAAAGGTAAGTTTTCACAAAATTTCGTTAAAAAAAAAATTTTTTTGTAAAAGATAAAAATAAAAAACCAAAAACTTGGTTTTTTGAATTTTTCACATAAATTTTGAGGTTATGTGAAAAAAGTGTGAATACAAAAGTTTTAGATATTTTTATTATCTACAACTTTTCCATTTGACTTTTTTCGATAGGACTTTTAGTTTTGCTGGAAATCGAGAAAAACCGTTTTTTACCCTTAAAAACTCACCCCCATCCCCTTCCCAACCTCAGATCGCCCGTAAATTATTTTTCCTTTCATTTTTATCATATTCCCCTCCTTTTATAATGGGTTTCATCCTATTATGATTTTTTTTGGTTTTAAAAATTATCGACCCTGGACTAATAGCCCTAAAAAATGATGTAAATACTTCATTAAGATTGGAGAACATTAGTACATTAATTGGGTGAAAAAACAAATTGCTGTGAAGATTATGTTTGGGAAAAAGAGTTATCAGATATAAAATTATTAATATCTTAAAACTAAATCTAACACCTATCTTGAAAAAACACTCCCTTGCTTCCATTAAAAATAGTATACCTTTTTATCTTCTGTGAAATTCCTAGATCAGCACTAGGGTTGTCTTAAAGGATTTTATAAGAACGATTAAAACGATTATTATGGAAGACGTTACTAGGACAAGCATCTTACAACAAAGTCTCGCTCAACGAACACGAAATGTTACTTTGCCATTTTCCATTCTAAAATAATTATTTGCTTTTGTTGGACTCAAGTAAACACCAGTCAACGATTTTAAAGCTTTTTGTATATTCACTCACGTATGGCAGTGGAATAGGTAATTATGATAATAAGAGATGCTCCTTACAGTATTTTCAGTCAGGACAAACAACCAATCTCATATCGCAGTTTTTTGTGCAGCAAATTTATTGCAGGTGGAATAAATTTGTCATTAGCTCTAGGAATACATTTTCTACTGGTCCGTCTCTCCCGATGTCGATGGTCCATCTAAACCGGAGAAGGTCTGTCTAACCCAAATTTTTTGCAATGATATTTTTTAGTTTTATCTTTTTGAGAATAATATTTTCTAGTTTTGTTATCACCAACCTGTACTCTTGTATGTAATAAATACTTACACGAATATTCAAAATCTCACTAAACATTTCGATGAAGTTTTGTTAATTTCAATAAAAGTGGTCCAACTATACCGGACTTACTATATTGCAAGTTTTCAAGAATTTTTTTGACATTTGACATTATTATTATATGATTATTATCACATTAATTTTCAGGTTGGAATTTAAAAACAACCAAAAAACGGGAAATTCTCTTAAAAAATGAATGCAGAAAAAAATCTTACTTCCTGCAATCATTACTACTGCATATAAAATGACCACTGCACTATACTACAATTGCATTTGAAAAAAAAAAATCGAAATCAGTTCTTTTCAATAAAATAGGTCATAACCTCTAAATAAGGCGCACTTCTTCATTTCCAGTAGATCCTAATTTATTCAATGGAAATGAAAAGACAAAAAAGTTTGGTCATACGTTACAATTTTTTCGTGGAATTAAAAAAGTGCCTTACGGACAAAACTGAAGCACTTTGAACTGTATAATTTAGAAATTATTTATATTATCATTCAGAAACAGTTGTTAATGGCGAGTAATATGTGCACGATTCAAGAAAAATCTCTGTTCAAACTTAGTCACCAAATTAGAACTTTGTTGGATTGCTGATAGCTTCAAGCAGAGCCTGGCTGTCATTGACTATTTTAATTTCATGTCCTTTATTACCTTTCCAAGTGTTTTCATCAATATAGGCTATACCGACATTCGTCTGTATTGTATTTTTAGGGTGAGATTCACTGAGACCTAAAAGATCTATTTCCCGGAGGAATATCTGCAGGCTTCAACTTAGCTAAATGTTCCTTTACTTCCTTTTCTATCCAGTAATCTCAAAGGCACTGTGCTCTAGGATTTTTTAGTGCTGTGTAGTTGGAAAGTATGTGGATGGAGGCTTCTTCTTCCATGCCACAATATCTACATACTTCTTCCTCCACTATCATAAGCTTTATCAGCTGACCATTCTGGCGAAAATTTCCCGTAGGGATCTTTCCAATAAATCATCTCTTCCTCTCGGCTTCACTCATTCCTTCCAATATTACATTGAGGCTGATTCCGCAAAAGGGTTCAGGCCCCCAGAAAGATATTTCGGTCCCTTTCTTTGCTATTTCATCTGGTATTTCATTTCCTTCTATTCTAGTGTGTCTTGGAATCCAGAGTAAGGTAACTATTATTGTTCTCGCCTAGTTCATTAAGTTTGTTTAGATATTTCCACACCATTTTGGAACTTACACAAGAGCTCGGTGCTTTAATGGCTGCTTGACTATCCGACATTATGATAATCCTTTGTCTTCTGTATCCTTAATCAATATTGATCTAGGTGCTCCTTCTTATAGCGTGGATTTCCGCTGGAGAGTTACTTGGGATTTTTCCCAAGCTGTTAGTGTTTGGTTCCTGGCCCAAGCACTCCTATCCCAGCTCCTCCTATTGCTTTTCAGCCGTCTTTGTACCTACTATTGAATGGCATTCTCTTCAAGTCTAGTAATGATATTTGTATCCCATTCCCTTCTATTGATATTGATATTCCTTAACAAATTTCTTTGGAATGTTATGCTTTTCCATCATAGGCATGTCCCAGGTTGTCTGATTCCTAAGAAGTGTGGAGGTGGTTTTCGTTTAATGATTCCCTCTCTACTTAGTCTGAATCTTGTTTTTCCTGCAACACTTTCCACCACTATATGTAGAGTGGTAAGATTGAGAATCACTTCCTTGGCTGCCGTTGGGCATGGTGGCATTGCTCCTGTAATTTATATATACAGACTAGTCTCTGAATTTTGGAGAGGTTTTCTCTCGTCGTCAATAGGCTAGTGATAACTTCTCATTATGGCAGAACATCTAGCTCAGGATTTTTGGGTTACTACCCCAGTTTCTCTCTGCCAGATTCCTACACACCATTAAAGCCATTTTGCCTTGTATATAATCTTATTTTTGTGTTTGTTCTACAGGAGTATGCTGTTTAGAGTCAAACCTAAAGTTTGATGGTTTTGAGGTTGAGTTTTCTTTTCTTAGTAAAGGCTATCTAAAATGGTGTTGGTGGGGTAGATGTTAAGTCCCACTTGCCTACACCAGCTATGGTCTGTGCTTGAAACTGAGACGTATATCGACCAATGCTGAAGAACATAAATAAATCACAGCTGACAGTAACCGAAGTAAATGAAATAAAAAAAAAACCACCCAAAGGCAGATTGATATTATTTTGCTTTTTGTTAAATTAAAATCCAAGTAATCAAGCACATTAAAGAATTAACGATCAGTCATATTGTTAATAAAAAAGTCTATTTTTTCAATATTATCAATACATACTTAGTACTCTACTTTTCCATAGTTAAACGTGGCGAATGTTTTCGACTGCATTCCTTTCAGAGGCTTAGATAAACTTGCCAAAGTATATTATTTTTCCCATGTCTACAAATCCTTTCCATGAATCTAAAGCCTTCAATATGTATGAACTCTAACTTCACAATTTAATTGGAATGATACAATTTAATTAGCACAACGTGTGTGCTGATTACGGTGAGATGTTAAAAATGTAATTGGAACTGTCTTTTTAGTTCCAGATACAGCTAATCTTTACTTCACGTCCTAAGATGTGGAACAAAGAGAATAGAATAGTATTTACCTAAGCTGTAAGCGATGGAACAACAAAACAGTCAAATTAGTGAAAATTCTGAAATATATAGAAGTATTTGAGACGAAGGTACGCTTAGAATATACAGACCTTCAATCTAAATATATCCATACAGGGACATTTGTAAAGTTTCAATGTAAATATCTCTGAAATTGAAACGCTTCTCCCTATTACGGCTCGACAATAGTTTTCTTGCGATTTATTCACAAAAAATTATTGCTGGAACTTCTTTGACTTCAGGAGTTAACTTTTATAATGCTCCAGGGTGTACCTTCAATTTAAATGTAACAAATAATTGGTAGATTTGTTCCATATTTGCTGTTCACTTTGTTATAATAAAATGCAATGAAATGCAGTACCTCAGTTTTTTGTATTCTGAATTCTGAGCTGTTGGCGATGAAATTTTGTATCCACCACGCCAGTAAAGTGTTTTCATCAGGCTTATCTGTTATTTCCCTCGCTTCGCTCGTCTCGTAGAGAATCACTTCACTGCCTCGGTACATAAATTAACTTTTATCACTAAAATTTTAACAAATTAAGTTTTATGGAATAATCTATGTTGCTATTATTATTTAAATAAATATGCCCTTAGGTATGACAGTGTGTGGATTTGATAACGTTTTGTATTTGTCCCAATGAATGATTTATAATGGCAAAAAATTGATTGTCTCATTTTTACACTACTTGACCCTATGTAATGAATCAAAACATAAAACCTATTCTTTGTAAGGTCTTGGACAAACTGTATAATTTCCATAGGAAAAACACTTTTTCTGCTTGAAGGGAAAAGAATTAACCATTCCCCAAAATATTATACGAAGCGAGGAAAATGCGGTATTCGGAAACAGACGTGGGGTATTTTACTTTTATGTATTTTGTGATCTTAACTTGTAAATCGTTGGCATGTAACTATAACCCGGATAAGAGGACTTTATATTTGCCTTTTATATTCACTCTTTTGATTTTTTTATTGCAGTCAATTTGGGCTCTACTTTGAAATCAGCTCGTATTTTGAGTGGTATGTATGGGGGAGAAAGATATTACTTATGATTTGTGATATAATAGGTGGCTTTACTGTTGAAACGTATTTAAAATGAAATGGATAATAAATATATACGATAATAAATTTTTTTCAATTGTAGAATATGAAATCAATCCAGCTTTTTTACGTATGTATTGTATAGATATGAAATTAAGGATAACACTTTTCTTCCAATAACAATGTGTATTTATAATAAATTGATTATTTGTATGCGATCGAGCCTTCAGATATGACAGGTTATGAAGTTTGATACCAATATTTTTAAAAGGAAGTTAAGGTCAGATTCATAAATATGTTAGGTTAGTTAGAAAAAGGGTTATCTAAAAAAAAAGAGAGGCATTGCAATCAGGGTAGGGATCTCTAAATAAACGGAGGTGTTCCGTCAGTAGGTACTAAAATTGCTAATTTATTGAGAACCAGAATGAAAACGGTAACGCCGTTAGTGGTAGCTGTAGATTTCAGCGCTGATAACCTAAACTAACAAGTTGTTGTTAGTAACAACAATTATGTTATCACTGCTAACCTAACGGCTGCAGACCAACGCAACGTTTTATCGTTCTGGTTTATAAGTTGAGTTAATCCAGATTTTGTATTTGAAAACTATTTGATTATTTGCGAGTGTTTTCTTTCATCGCTTATATTCTTCTATATAGTTGAACTTCCCAGTCATGAAGAACAGCGTCCTGTTTGGCTGGAAAGTTCAGTTGAAGTATACCAACCCACTATTACATTGTTGTTGAACTCCTCATATTTCTTTTTTCCCAACCTTCCGTATGTTTTATCCATGGCTGCGATATGAATAAAGTTGCTGAATTCGTGAAATTTTGGAAAAACTAGGGAAAATTCTGCTAATTAAAATCTAGAAACCTAATTAAAATTTGAAATACGGTTATCGAAATATTAAGAAATAAGACTGAGTGACACGGAGCTCCATGGTATGAAGAATTTAAATTGCCTAGAAAGGAAAAAGATCGAGGGAAGTGAGTTTTCATATCAGTCAATCCATTACAAGATTCTATATCAGAGGAGAATGAAATCCTCTTTGAGGATACCCCTTGGAACCCGGGCTCATTCAAGGCTGGAAATATCATTCGGTCTTTCAGCTTTCAGTCTATCTATTTGTTGCTTCTTCTGTCAATTTGTTTTTGACGAATAGTCCTCGAGAGAGGTGTGGTCAAAGGCATTCCTTTCATCAAGAAAGGCTTCCAATAATTATTCCTTATTTTCCAGAGCATACTATATCCCTTCTACCAGTTGATGGAGTGCTGTATCTGTGGATACTCCAGGTCTGTATGCATATTAATCGAGGACGATCGGTCTTTTAACCAACGAGTCTCTTCTAACATGCATGTCTACTAGTTTTTCCAGGTTTGGAAATAAAGACCATCAGATCTTTGGAATGTACCTCAGTATCATGCTCTAAGGATTGCATAGTATGTTGCAGACTGCTGAGTATAACGATGTTTGCCTCTTACAGCATATTTGGATAAATCCTGGTTATTTATATAGTTCAAAGTGTATTGCCCATTTTATTATGCTTTTATTCACCACAGCTCTCAAATACTTTCCAAGCTTCCTCGTAACTTTGGTTTGGAGTCTTCAAGACCCTATGCTGTTCCGTTTCTAGCACTTTACTACTTACTTTGCACTCTGGAAAATGTACTTCGATAAGTTCTACCAGAGTTTCCTTTCCGTTTTGTGAATATCACCTATCTTTTGTCTCTTTTCAGGATATTTGGATAGTATCTTTATGGAGTCTATTTATACATTTTCTATAAATCTGTACATGGTTCAGCTCCCGCTTTTATCGGTTTCCGATCCGTATCGATCTGACCTGAACGTGTCGTACCTTTGGAGTTGATAGAACCAATAGAACGATACTCATTCTCTCTTCACTTTAAAACGTGGCAGTACGAGCAGCTAAGCTCATCAGTTTTATCATGATAATCATTAACCTGAATAGTTTATTGTTTATCTTTTTTCTTTGGAACAAAGGAACACCTTATAAGCTGTTTTCAAGTGCAAATAGTAATTTCATTTATATATTTTGGTATAAATACTTGTAAGTTAACTCCTGAATTTTATTTAGCTCTACCTACCACCTACATAATCATCAAAAGCTCCAAAGCTGCTGGTGCTTATGCCAGCTGGTCCTTAGAAGCTTTTTTTCTAAACCACTGCCAATTGGACTTGGCCAGCTCAAATTTAAAGACTCTCAAAACATGTGCTGAAGGACCTAAACCAGCAAATTTCGCTGCGGCGAACTCCTTGAAATATGCACAGTCTAGCACATTCGGAGGTCTATTCTTCCTTTTCACATTGGTTGTTCTATGAGTTTCTATCTTCTGCAGATATAAAACTTTTTAAAAGGTCTATGCATTTGTTGAAAAAAAAGTGGGGCTTCCGTATGAACATCACTTTTCTTCGTCGGTAATTCTTTTAGCCAGGTATATGTTTTGTGACCAGATACAATCTTTTGGAATAATATGTTTCGTCTCCGCCAACTTTGGATACAAATGATACAAGTTTGCAAAAATATTCGAGTATTCGGATTAAATTTTCTTGACACTCAGGAAACATTAATTCAATTTGATAAACATTTTCGAATCATCCTGTAGAGGGATTTTTTCAATGAGCGGGTGTATTTGAAATACTCTGATAAGCTCTTTTCGGTACTGTCAGTCGAATGCAGATATTCTGTTTTTTTAGAGTTATATTATGTATAGTGTTAATTTTCGAACAAATTCTTGATATACCCAACTTTTGGTAGTGTTTATAAGAAGAATCGAACAAAACAAAAATTAAATGTACGTGGCTCGCAGAATTTGGAAAAATCAATTTCTTTCAACAGAATGGTACATCTCGAACCTTTCGCAGTAGCTGTAAACGTCAGTAGAAATTCAGGAAAATTTCATCTCATGCGTGTGAAGAGAAAAGTTTAAAATACTCTCATTTCTATGAATCATTAATATATGATTTTTCTTGAGTTTTCTCTATTTTAATAGACTAATGAACGTTGACGAGGGTATGTGAAAAGAGAATGGTTGGTGTATTTTCCTTATTTAAAATCCATTTATTTATAATTGTTTTCAGCTAGCACTGAATGGTTGAAAATGGAAAATTTAGTAGAATGTGTGAAACTTTTGGTGAATTTAAAATTTTCTAATTACTTTTTCCATATATTATTTAAAATAGGTTGTAAGTTTTAGGGGGAAGTTCCATATTTTAAAAGGGGTTAACAATATACTTTAAAACAGTAACTTTAAGTTGCAACAATAATCTCGAGTAAGATGAAAATATCAAAAGTATAATAATTTATGCAATCCTACAACATTTATCATCATTCGCTATACAGGAAGTGATACTCCTTTGTCAAACGCAAACTACAAATACCAGAAGTGATTTTATGTCCATCTAACCTAATAGCGTTTTTTGTTTTACCAGTGTAAGCATGCACTTTTGCGGGTTATCCGAGGAATTAACATTTTGACAAGTCAAGCAGAAACGAAAGCTCTATTTAGTGCACTTCCAGAGATCTCTGACGGCTACTTTTTGCTCACAATAACCATAACCTCTACAAAAGGAATAAAAAGAAATTGTATTATTTCCTGATTTAGGAATAATAGAATATAAAATAATAAAATCACAATATTTGATTTACTGAAAATTAGAACTAATGATGGAAACCGAAATAATATATTATGCAATGAACACAAAACAATGTCCATTTTGCACAAGTATGAAATTTGCAGCACGAGTCGAAGGCAACTGCTGCGATTCATACGAGTTGTTGCGAGTTGCATACTATACTTTCTCTATGACAACATATCGTGTTTTGGCAAATTTTACATTGAAAAAGATGTATTCATGTTTGAATTCGTTTTCAAGAAAAACCAATTTCAATTTTTTGCCCTACTTTGTTGAAGATTATCAACAACAAGGATATTATTTTATTTCATAACATATTAAGCATGACGACAATCTGCTAAAAGACGTAAATTTAATTCCTTTTTTAAAAAATGTCTAGCTTAAAAAATTTTGAGGATGAATTTAACTTTCATCATCCTCAATTATTTGCACAATTGAATAAGACTGCATATTGGAGCAACATAATCTGATGATTCCAAGTAGCCCCAAAAAGAAAATCGCAAGGATTGGAATCGCGTGAATTGATTGGCCCTCGTCGATTTAGTGTCAAGATAGATCCGTTAAATCAGTTGAACTATTTTGTTAAGTTAAACGGCCTGGTAACTTTACTGGCCCTAGTAGTTGATTAACGATCACACATAAGTTCACAGCAAATTTTCGTTGGTGCTAAAATTTGTTCAACCACCCTTTGCAGTTGCGTCATATATTGTTCGTCTTGATCTTTCATTCATGTAATGGATGAGACGGAATCATGACGTCATTAACGTTTTTCTTAACTAATGTCGACGTAAATTTTATTTATCACTTTTGACAGTTCAGTTGTCATATTTTGTGAACAATTCAATACATTCAACAATATGTCATTGATTATGATTCTCAGGTTAATTTAAGACAAACGTAAAACAGCAGAATACGTCACAGATTATGACGTAACGGCAAATAATAGCTAAACAAACTCTAGGTCTCTTTTATGAGAATCTGGATTTTCAATGTAGGCATAATGATGTGTATGGTATATTCAATAGCCTTCTTGGTGTACGTCATCGTTTGTGACGTATATGTCGCTCATTTTATTTGCTATTTTGACATATAGCCAACCTTAAATTTGATAAATAAAATCATCAGGATCGTATTTAGCTAAATTCGAAAAAGCTATGGAATTAACAATTGCCAACTTCTTTTCTCGACTAGAAATACTTGAAAACTTTCATTATGCTGATGTTTTCAGTGTATCTAGGCATATTTTTGTATTAGTCAAATAAATATAACAATAATATTCATATCAAATTTCAATAAATAATAATTGACTGTGAACAACAAAGTACAGACCTGACGAGTTACTAGAAAAGGACGTGGTTCACGTGGACTACGAAAGGTACGTCTGTATACTATTTTGAATGCCCGAAAAATAGGTCACGCTTGCGCGCAATATAAACATCCACCAAGCACCACCAAGTCAAAGATTACGGTTGACGTTTGTAATACATTTGAAAGGTTTATTATTGTGATATTTTGATTAGGATTAATCACAAATCTGCCTTTTTTCCATTTCTTCCAATGTAATGTGTCATCAAAAATCGATGACGCAATCCAAAAAGGCTATTGTATGAACTATACTATTATAACGGCTTACAAATTTGGAAATAACTTTTTAAAAAGCAAACCGTTCACTAGAAAGAAACATCTACTTCTCGGGCTATTTGCCTTAACTTTTTTTTTTCCTTTGGAGCCGTCCCTTCGCCGGTACCACCTCAGCCTCCTGGGCTTATTGTGGATACTCCTAGTGTTCTGACTACAACCTATTCAGCCAATCCGTTCCCTGTATTAGCTCATACAGGTTCTTTGCTGGTTGGTTGTAGAAGTCTTCTGGAGTCATTTGGGTTCTGCCATACAGTTTCTGCCTTCTGTGGTCCAGCGACTCGCAGTTGCATAGTATATGCAGAGCTGTTTCGGTATCCTTTTTGCATCTTGTGTATGTAAGGTCTCCGTTGTACAGCCCTATTTTGTTTAGGTGCTCCTTTGTGGGAAAGTGTCCCGTAAGTAGCCCCGTAGTGGTGCGCAGTTTGTTCCTGCTCATTGAGAGCAGTTCTTTCGCTACTTTTCCTGATGGTTCTTTTATGAATTTCTTCCCATGTATTTGCCCAGTCGTATTCTTCCAGTGTTTCTTGTGTTGTTCTTTCAACCACCCTTTTAACCATGACCTCGTTAAGCATCTGGGGATGCCCACAGCAGGTTCGGGTCCGTTCATCAGAGTTGACGATCCTACTCTTGCGAGTTCGTCAGCTTTTTCATTGCCTGCGATTCCTTTATGACCTGGTACCCACTCCAGTGTTACACTGTTCCGAGTCGCCAGTCTTCTAAGTTCTTCGCCGCATTCCCATACTAGCCGAGATGTCACCCTATAGCTCTTGCCTTAACTTAAAATGAATTAGATATATAACCAATCATTCTGGTTTTTTATTAGAAGAGACAATATCACTTGCATGAATTTTGCAAATATACATATTTCTTCATATCTCTTTCCACCTTTCACTGGTAATAAATCCAAAAATTTTTTAGCTTAATTGGCTATTTCAGGGGATGTTTTTTCTTAGTTCAATCGGCTATTTTATGAAGGCAAAAATGCCTGCAGTGCCATCTGTGAACAATAGGGTACAGGCATAAATTTTGCTATTGGCGGGAATCGACGTTTTATCAGGTCTTCTAACACCTTGCATGCTTATTTTTTCAAAAAAATATCAACTTTACTTTTAAAACGACTTTAAAAATCATAAAATTTGAAAGTCCGCCAAAACGCGTTTGACGTCACTGTTGACGTCACACACTTACATGTACTTCTTTACATTCTTATTCGTGTATCGTGTATTGCGCTCTGAGTTTTGTGACTTAATTTGTTTTTGAAAGTTTTAAAAATGGATACAGCCAAAAAAAAACACTTCACATTCCAAGTACTGCATTGTTCCAGAGTGTAAATCGACGTCTAGTAAAACTCCAGACAAAATATTTCTTACTTTACCTAGTGGCGCAAGCAAAAATGCATAATCATCTCTGGAAGTATGCTAGACCCGAGATCCCTACACCAACCACAAAACCTTCGCTAGCCATATCTTCACTCAAAAATTATAACGGATCGTAACTGAACTATAAACTAGTAAATAATAGTTATTTGTTTAACTAGGCAGTCAATCTACTTTGCTGCCAAGTTGAACATATAATTTTCTTCTTCGTCTTAAAATATCCTCGGAAATATCGTATATTTATGTCCACTTTCCACTTTACGTTGACTTTTAAAAATTAAAAAAGCACACACAATCACTTAATGGTCTCAAACAAACATATTAATGATATTTTCACGTCGAATAGTTAATTAAAATACAATATTAAACACAAAACTACACATAACCTATGCATTCTTCTTCTCGCTTTCAATTTTGAGCTATATCCTGAAGGATAATCTACCCAAACCTATGCATTACCGGCCATGACAATTGTAAATGTGCTACGTCACACGTATTCGGAAATCCTCGGGTGTTGGTCGGAAAGTGCATTGAAATTTGAATTTTATTTTAAAATTTGGAAGTTATTTGAAATGGAAACTGGTTTATTTCCTATTATTAGTTATTTTTGATATCAACTTTACTAATACAAATTAATATCTAAGCAGAATATGAAATATGCGTGTACCCTATTAACGAGGAACGTTAAACTAATGAAACCAGCCAACTATGTATGTATAGATATTATCTTGGTGTATTGATAATTTTAAGTTTTCATAACATTATACGAGATACAAGGGCAGTAATCGATTGGACATATAAATTCAACGCTCGTCACTGAAGACGTCATGAGATTAACTACTCAGTTACTTAACAACAATAGCACAAAAATTGAATCAATACATTGGATTTGTATCACTTCACCAAAATGGTCAGATTGTTATTTAGACTAGATCAAGTTTGATGCTAAATAGATAAATACAAAAATATTTGAAACCGTTCCGTAAAAAAGATACTGCCAGTATCCCCTTGTATATAATGTAAATACTTATACTCTTCACGCAACAATTCTACCGCTTTTCCTTGCCTAAACAAAAAATGACGGAACCCTCAACTCCAGCTCTCAACTAAAGCGTGCGGCATGCAATTTGTAAAGAAAAACAACAATCACTGTCTCACAAAACATGTCACAATCTACCGGCAGTCGACAAGTACATCAGTCAACATTTGTTCCCATTCGCTATTCTGATTGCACACGTCAAAATACGGAGACCGTGGAGGATCGCGAGGTTTCCCCTTTTTACTTTATATATCTATTCGGTTTGGTAGTAAACTGTTAAAATATGTATTCACCGATACAATCGGCGTGCAGACAATTTTTTTGTCGGCATGTAGTGTTCTATGGTATATTGTAGTGAAAATCAGGAAACAGCTTCGAAATAGAAGCTTCACAATTATTTTCTGACACGAATTATATACTATTAAGTCCAAAATTTCTTAATCACCCAGAAATTCTATTCAATTTTAATTTTTAATATTCGAGTGTTCAATAAATAATATTAAAAAGTGATACTTACAATTTTTCTCTTTACCGCTAGGGAGAAAAAAGTGTGTTGAGGTAACCAAATTTCATTACATTGTTTCAGAATTAGACGCACGTTTTGCATTGGAAGTCGAGGATATCATAACAAATCCTCCCGCTCAGTTTCCATATACATTTTTGCGCACAAAATTAATTGAACGTTTGTCTGAGTCTGAGGAACAACGAAAGATGAAGTTTTAACACCCGTTTCTGTTCGTGTTCCAAAACATGCTCCTGTTTCCACTCCTGCTGTTGAGCCTGTACCTGAAGAGCCCATTCCTGCTCCCGAGTATACAACGCGGTCTGACAGAAGAGTTAGATTTAAAAGAAAAAAACTTTGAATTTGTAACCAAATTCTCTGCCAAGGGGGGTATTGTGGCGGTTTAGAGAATGATAAGAAGTTAAAAGTGAGTGACAGTAGTGGAGATATTTTTGACATTATAAACTAAGATAGATTTGATTAGCTGTCAACCAGTCAAAATTAATTTTATAATAATATATATTCAAAATATAAAACTTTATAGCATTATATTCTTTATCAAAACCATATTTAATTTGCTATATACATATTTATAAAATGCGACATAGGGTTTCCTGTACAAAACTGACAAACGCGAACTTTTTTAGCCATGTAGGCTATTAGCGGCCATTGTTAAACCTTTACAAATTACAATTGATACAGAAATTTCAAACACTCCAAATAACTTAAAATATATTCTGTTGTGCACGAGCTAAACACTCCATTTAAATTATTCGGTATGTTGAACAATGTTCGTTCTTCACTTTACAAAGGACGATACACTCATATGTGCTTGACGGTTTCCGACTCCTCACATAAGTCTCATTTTGGTGGTGGATCCTTGGAGATCAAATATCTGTGGGTGAGTCTAGTGTGGCCTAGTCTAATTTTTGTTATGATCATTTGGGAGAATTGACTGGGCGGATTGTTATTCCAATTTCATACCACTAGATGGTCTCAATTAATTACATGATGGCTGACATGGTAGTGCACAAGATAATTTAAAAGTTAAGTTTGAAGTATAACTCTTATAGGTGTTGTATTTGTGAACGCTCTACATACCACTGTAATTTGTTTTCTTAAACTGCGCATGTGTTCAAAGTTCAAAGTAAACCATTAAATACGTTTTCTAAAGTTTTTAGATGTGGTCGTATAATTGTGTTCGTTAATTGATTGCACTTGAAATTGGTGCTTATAGAAGTTTAATGTCAACTATTTTCTATTTTTATCTTAAATTTAGCTGGAGTGGAAAGAATTGTATACAGGGTGTCCCAGGAGTTCGTACTAAAACTTTGGAGGTGATAGGAAGACTGTAAATAATGATGGTACTTCATATAAAATTTTTCCTTTGAGTATTTCGTTAACAAACTTTAGAGCTCCAAAGTTGAGAATGAAAAATGTTTTTTTAATTACAATTTTTAAGTGGCTTGAAAACATTTTCAGAGATATCAAATTTTTTTGTGAATCCTGAAAAATGAATAGCTACATTACATTAACAAATTAAAAAACCGAGTAACCAATAAGTAATTAGCGACATTAAAAAATTCATAATGGTTCAAAAAAATCACAACAAATGTTTAATATGGTCTCTTACATCCACACATTTCCTCAATCTTCTAAGATCAGATCTTTGTACTTGTACCTCACGACTGAAGTAAGGGGGTGCTCTATCTGAACAATTTTTATCCAGATAGGTGGATTGGAAGGAGTGGACCATTTCTATAGCCACCACGTTCGCCAGATATTAACCCATGCGATTTCCACTTTCGGGGTAACCTTAAAAGCTTAGTAGTTTACAGTACACCTGTTAATAAAAGGAGGAAATTAATTGGTAGGATTTGTTTTCACTACGAAAACATACGAAATAATTTTGGAATCCTATTTCAAGTACAGAGATCTAAACTTAGAAGATTGAGGAAATGTGTGGATGTAAGAGACATTTGTTGTGATTTTTTTAATTTGTTTTCCCTTTTTTAATAACGTTAATTACTTGGTTACTCGTTTTTTTAATCTGTTAATGTAATGTAGTTTTTCATTTTTCATAGTTTTGTTGCTATTTTCACTTTTATCAAAGTAATGTTCGTTTTCAATACATTTTTCCTGGTCAAACAAAAGCACAGATTATAAAAGAGAACAGATACGAATCCCGGCAAAACATCAAAGGATTTTCAATTCCGACTTCAATGACCTTGGACCTTTAACTCGGTATGGCCGCGATGCTGCCAGTTTGAAATATTTTCAGAATTTCTTACCAAATTGCAATATTGACTTGGGGACAATAACAGTTTCCAGTGCCGGTTCTTTACTTTTCTTTCCGAATAAAATTTATTTGGACAGTCTCTGTATGAAAAATATACTCCGCCGTGATGTTAATTCATTTTATAAAAATAACATACTAATGTACACTATTTTCAGTTAATATTACCTCAACCTACAATCGATTAGTCAAATAACACAAATAATATCGCGGATTGACAACCTTCAAACTGAAATATCAAAAATGACGTTTTGTATTTTAATTTTTGAGCCAAACCGTCACGGTTATTGTGCATGGTTGCCAAAGATGGTTAGTAAAAAAAAGTATATATTTATGGTATGCATTTTATACATTATAATCTTTTAAATTGTAGAATTCTTTTAATGTTGATGAAATTGATTTAAAACAAGTAATTGTCGAATATTGTATGTGTATAACTATCACACTAAAAATATTGCTTATAAAATATTCGACCTATGATCGTGAATTAAGGGAAATACTATGCAAATTGATAACCCTGTTGAAAAGTTTCGCGAAGCAGCCCGAACGGAGTCGACATACGACGATGGACCTTTAAATGGGTATGTCCACCCATCTCTCTCTTTTTAACTGTTCTCTGTCAAGCTTTCGCATCTGTTCTCTTTTATAATCTGTGGTAAAAGTTTATTTTCATGAATTTAGCCTGTACCGATTTATTAATAATTAACGGATAATACAGAATGCTTGCTGTAATCGTACATTTAAAATAAATGTGAATTCGCCAACAGGTGTGCAGTGCAACATAAAATTGCCTGTATCTCTTAAACCGTTAATGTTTTAGAAATGTCACAAGAGAACTTGATTTCTCTAAAAATGTTCATAAAAGCCAATTGTTGCATTTATAACTGGAAAAAGTATTACTTACCAAAATTAACGTATTTGGTGCATACCAACGTTTATTAACGGTTAAAATATTATTTATTTTCAATCAGCCATTTAATAATTGTGAATGAAAAACTATTTTCCATTCCCAACCTTAGAGCCCTATAGGTCGTAAACGAAGGGCGCGAAGAAAAAATTTCATATGAAATGCCATCATTATTTTTAGTCTCCTCCCAAATTTTTGATACGAGCTCCTGGGACACCCTGTATACACCACGGTGGTAAAAACATTTATAAACCTCGCACCTCATTCCGCTTGGTCAATAATAATAGTTTAAAATCACTTTGGTGTATAATATACTATTCTACTGATCCCTATCAATTTATTTTCTCGAATTTTTACCTTGATATTTTATATTGGCGTATACATCTAAAATGTTGACTGGATATACTTTAAAAAGAAAACAAAAAAGTGTCAAACATCAACTAATGTAAAATTCAACAGGCTGAACACCTAACACGTGTTCTGGAGCTTATAAAAAGTGAACCGTGCTTTTCGTAATTTCCAGAATATATGTATATTGGCGGTTCACGTATTCCCTGTCTACATCTCCTCTTGACGTTGGAAATGCATCCTTTGGGAATATCTTTTGGCATGTGAGTATATACGTTGAGGATATGTGGGGAATACATGTTTTAAGCTGATATGAGGGTAATGAAAGAGTCGTGTCATACTTCGTTCAAAAAGGGCTAATAAAATAGAGATTTTCCTATTTTCTCATCTGAATATTAAAAGTTCAAATGACTGGAAAACTACGAATAAAGCTGATATTTTTGAAAATAGGATCATATTCAGTATTCGAAAACCATTCTAATGTTCACTTGGGCACATACTGTTATCCTAATCTCAAAAAATTTTGGAATTTCATAATTTCTAAATTAATATCAACAAATGCCTTTTCTAGTAATGCTCGTGAATAAACTGCTCCAAATTAACAAAACAAAATTATCAATCGTCCCATTCAATAAAGTTTTGTCTGTAATATATATAGAATGTTCACTTTTTTTTCGGGCCAATATGTGAAGCTCATGTTCTCTGGGTCCAAACCATTATCCAGACATTGTTGGACTCATTCACAAAGGAATGCCTACCAGCCAAACCCGCCGGTACTCCCTTCTTGGAATCACTACCCTAGTATACTTCAAAACGGAAGGTGGTTCCACACACACTCTCCGTCATCTTCGCCGTTCTATCACTCCAACCTCTCACATCCCATATAGAGTCCTTCTTTTTCCCTAATCATGATTTCTACTGCGTCACTTATCTCCATCTATTCCTCCTCGCGCCTTAACATTATCCCCACCATATTTTTCCAATACAACGCCACCCCTAGTTTACTTCCCAGCACTTCCTAGTTCTTCCAGCGCCTAAAGACATGTCCCACATCATCATCTACTTCACATCTCTCACACGCTCCAGTCTTCCGTTTTCCAATCTTGTGGAGGTAACCTACTCTCGACCCATGTCGTGTGAGTACCTGCGACAAAAAGTAGTCCACCTCCTCGAATTTCCTGTCCACCCAATCTCTCCTGCTCACAATCGTCCCTAATTTCCATTTCTTCATCCATCAATTCCTGTACTTCCCCTCTGGTCGTCGCAGCCCTCCAGCGTTTCCGTCTGGCTATAGCCATCATGTCTAATGGATAGGATCTTGACAGTGTACCTACTGTCCTGTATCCCTGCACCACCCTCAATGTTCACTTTCTTATCAACTGGTTTTCCCAAGCTTGAGACAAGTTATTTTCTTTTGCAATTTCAAAAATCTTCCATCAGTCAACTATGACAAAAAACTTTGTTTGTTTGTTTGTTTTGAACAATGCCCATACGTGAACTAGGTGCGGGTAAAGGTGGTAGATCTATTGGTATGATAGAGGTGAATCGTCTTCATAGGAAAGTTGCGAACGTTTTTTAAGTTAGTGGAAGTGTCATTTGGAAGCCTCTCCATAAATATCAAACAACTGGAAACGTAGAAGGAAGACCAGAAGTAGACGATTAGGGTAACCAACCCCACTCAAGATCGTTTTCTGATTATTTGTACTAGTAAAGAACCTCTGAGTACTTGTCAGATCATTCAGTAGCGACTTTTGAATTCTTCTGGGTTCTGGTTTCAATCTAATATGATACGTCGAGTACAATAGCCCGGGAGCCAATCATAGTCTCTGGAGTCCAATATTAAATCTAACCATATTGTGTTGAATGCTTGATGTGGTTGTGCTCTAAAGCATAGTGACAGTCAGCTGGTGCAGTACTGGTTAGTGAGCCAACGGAAGGACTGACAACACTTTAGAGTTTCAGTCATTCCAACACGACTCACGACACGTCTTCATGACTAATGGACGGTTTTCCACCGAATACAGCCGGATGACCATTTTTTTCATATCAATAATTGTATGAACTTCCATCTCTATCAATTTCAGTAAACCATCACACAACTGTGACACAATGTACAAGTGGCCACTCTCAGCATCGACATTTTTGACTTCACTGTTCTTATCATAACGTCACGTTAACTGACATATTGGTTGTTTCGATTGTGTCAAACTCGCGAACGTTTTTAAATGGCATTGTTTGCCAAGTTTGTTGGTACGTTATCAGTGTAGTTTGAAAGCGGAGTATCAAGAAAACGAGGCTAATTACAAGATGATTGTTGTTCAGGAAGGTCTCCAAGAAACCAGAAAATGGAACATGAAATAATATCAATAACAACGACTTGTCAAAAAATCTTATCTTCAACTCTTTGTCAGAAATACAAATTTAAAACCATTTTTAATATTTATTTGAAATACTCCACTAAAAGTAGGTATCCACTTATGCGCAATATACAACTGCATGTTGCGCAAAACAACCATTTTTTTAATTTTACAGAGACTTTGAAATAGAACTATTTCTTTTTGTAAAGCAGAGCGTAGAAACGTGGCATTAGAAATATTATTTTGGTCGACAAGAACGTAGAAAAAGGATTTAATAGATATTATTTTGAATAGGTTGTTAACCATATCGAGATTACACCGTGTTCATCTCTTTTCTAGGATCTACAAAAGGTAAGTGTGCCGTACACGACAAATAGCAAAGACAAAGTTTACGAACATAAATGTATTTATTAATAAACAAATTTACATATTATATAAGTTTTGAATTTTTATGGATACACAAAACTCCGTCTTCATCAGATGCCAATAGATTTATATCAGCTCTTCCATCTTGTTCGACAATAATAGTTTTCCCAGTACATTTTCCATTCTCAATATCACCGGATATTACATCACAATATTTTCCTTGGGGAAGACAAGTCTGAAGTTTCGCTTTCAAGTCTCCCCAATTAGTAAAGGCAATAAAACCAATATTACCTACAAAAAGTGTCAACAATTACTGTTGTGCTCATTAATAACAAGTAATTTTTAATTTTTTTTAACAAGAACAGCACTTTTTTTGGAAAAATGAGGAAATAAGTAACTGATTCAATGAGGAATATAATGATGTTCATATCCCACTAATTACGTGAATAACTGTTGTCGAATTCACTGCATTTTATTTTGTCAAATTTCTCAAATAATTCATAGAATATGCATGGAAACAATCTTCAATAAATTTGTAAGTATTTGATTCGAAATAATTTTGACATTATTAGTCAATTGATTGGAGCCAAAATTATGTCTCCTCCAAATAATAGCTTAAACTTCACGATACTTAGATACTATTTATATTAATCAAGATCTTATTATCAACCTCAACTGAATAAAGAAGTAAATATGCTTGCTAACCTCTACAAAAAGCTATTTGTTGATCGCCGTTCGACCACCAATTCGTTACAGGCTGATCGCCTGCCAAATTTTTGAACTTAACCATATTGTAAATCTGTCTCCAGCGATGTTCGCAAATGTATCCGTTGCCACATGTATTCCCACTGGTAATTGGGGATAGCAAATTATGGTTGATATCTTTGGGTGGACCTAAAAAAATGTTTAATCATATATTCCAAGCAAAGAACAAACATGCTTTAGCGGCGCCACGCGAAAAGTGTTATCACAGCTGAAGTTTATAGGTATATTGTTTATATGGGGTTTATATATTATATTATATTTATTTATTTATTTTCTTGGTGGTGTAGTACCTGCTTGTTGTTCGCTATTTTTGTAAAAAGGATGTGATATACGAGTATCACTCGACCTACGCTGCTATTTGAAAAAATCAAAGCTGGCGGCAGTACATCTAGTTCTGACGTCACATAACTTTGACAGTTTCTCTAAAAAACGAAGAATGCAATACCGTTCATAACCCTGAAACTTGATAAATATGTGTATTTTTTTGAAAGAGAATTACTTGGTGCCAGACTTTATCGCTACCCTGTATGTATTTATAATGATAAATTCAATATCGAATATTATTATTACTAATATGTAATGGTATAATCTCACCTTGAAAACTGTTTTCAAAAGCATAACTGGACATAACTTTGGGAATTCCATATGGATGAGCCAACATGAAAGCGTTGGCCATCTTGTACTTTTTACTATTTTTATATATCAAATGACCATCTTCTCTCTGTTTGTCATGATTATCCACGAATACAACGGCTGATCCTTTGTCCAAAAATCCCCAAGAGGATCCCCATCCAGATAGATAAGTTAATTTATCATTTCCTTTAAACATATTCGATATTTTTGAACAGTATTTGAATTCCAAGATAGCTCCGATGTGTGTATAATCTGTTGCTTTAGATGATTCTCCACCTAGGTGAGAAAGTGTATCATAATATAGTGTTATAGTATACATTTAATTGGAAATTGGTAATGAAAAATTGGGAATATAGTTGAAAATTTTATACCAGTTAATTTTAGCCAATTAGCCTGCATTTTGACATGTTGCTATGACAATAATCTAATATCTTCGGAAATTTTTCTCTTGCTTGAAAGCTGTCATAAATACAGTGGCGTAAAATATTTTTGATATATACAGGGTGAATCACGACTAACGGGACGGAGGTTTATGGCGAAACGGTAAAAAGTTTGAAATGTTTGACACCTTAGTAGTTTGTACATCCATATAGGCTACATTTTAAAATTATTTTAATATACAGGATGTTCCAATAAAGTGTGGCGTATCAAAGTTATATTTTTTCTTATGGAACAACCTATATTTGATTGAATTTTCTGATTGCACCCAAAAATAAAGTACTGTTTCATAATGGTTCCCTATACCTAAATACAGAGGGTTCCGAGTTAAGCTGACTTTTTTTAAAATGTGAACATTTCGAAAAAAATTAATAACTCATTGATATAATAAATTCTAGCGAATTTCCCCTCACAGCTCAATAGTCAGACATTCGTTGAATGTATTCCACGATTGAGTACTAAACATCTCTTTACAGGGTGTTCAGAATTATCAGTTGAATTATTAGATCATTAAATGTGTTATAACGGGCTTATTTCAAAGGGAACACCCTGTATTTTAATAATTCATCATATTCAAAAAAAAGTCCTCTTTCGAATGATATTAGGGTGTCCTATACCTAGGTACTATACTTTTCGCACAATTTACAATTTTCTTAAATTGTATGCTAAATTTTTTACCCTTTCGCTATAAACCTCCGTCCCGTTAGTCGTGATTCACTCTGTATATATTCATTTATAACTTAATTATTATATGTAGAATATATGTTACTATCTGTTACATAGATAATAATACATATTTTGTCACCTAAATATGTCACCAATTTAATTTTTATTTTAAAAAAGTTTTCGTATAAAATTTTCTAAGCGAATCTCCCTAGAGCCTGAAAAATTAATATTACGGAAATTCTCTTCAGTTGCGAATTTCTTAAAAAAATTCGCAAATCGAGAAAATTTCCGAAAATAATTCGTACTCTATGGAGATTATGTGAAAATAACAGAGCGGGTGTGGTTAGAAGTATCCGAAATTTCAAGGCGTAACTAGAAGGTAATTCATAATAATAAATAATGAAAAAGTTATAAGGTAGATATCATGATAATACAAGGTGTACCACTATCAAGTAACACATTTTGACGGCTTATTACTCGAGAATTGAGAAATATATCGACGTGCAGTTTTCGCTAAACTTCTTATAATATCTCCTTCAAATGTTCATGGATATAGTTGCTGAATGCTGAATGCAACAATTTCGTTAATTAATAAAAGTGACAAGTATAAGATTCATTCGATATTAACTTTGCTACAATAATTCACAGAATCGGGAAAACTAGAAAGTAAGAAGAGAACACCTGAAAATGCCCTGGACAATATGCTCAATGATATTCTTGAAGTAAGGGAAGGTAGGGAGGCAAATTCTAGCATTTAACAATAATAGAATATCTGTAAAAAAAACCCAAATCATTTAATTTTCAAAAATAACCTTTTGACTTTTGTGAATGTCAGTTGTATGAATTTTTTTCAGTCACCTTTCCACAAAAAAATTGAAAAAGTAACTTCTTACCAAAATTTTAGACGAATTTCGAGACTTGCAAACGGTGCCATAAAAAAATTCCAGAGAAAGCCGCTCATTAATCCCTTGTCTTATTTCCGAGTTATAACGTTTCCAAGATGTTAAAATGTGATAATTTACGTTCGGAAGTTATTGACAAGATTTCATGGAAAATTAAATCTTTCCCTGAAAACTTGCATATATGCCAATAATGTATACATTTTTGGACAGGGAAAGAAAGGGACTTTCAGATTGTATTAAAAAATATAGGATGTTGCATTCTAAATACACCGATAATTTCGTTTCAAAAATGGTCATTTTTTCTCGGCGCTGAACAACTGAATCAATAAAAATTTGAAGGCATTATAAGAAGTAAGCGAAAACTTCACGTCGACATCATTTTTCATTCTCGAGTAATGAGTCGTCAAAATGTATAACTTCATAGCGGGACACCCTGTATTACAGCGCTTTCAAATTTGAAAATTACTTATCACAAAGAAACAACATCTACTACTCGGGCTATTATCGAATTTTTAGCATTCCCTTCACTGAAGACTGTAATTTCAACTTTATCTCCAGTCCAGAATTATGCTCTTTGAACCTCTGGGCGAATGGTCTTAACCTTGTACTGATGAGGCGCAAATACGCCTAGACCGGTCTGCAAGAGATATTGTCCCTTTTTATCACAAACCAGAATAAATGGTCATGTCCCGAAGATCTCCCAGTTCCGTTTAACTATAAGTGTAATTAATTATCGGGGCATAAAGCTCAAGAAGTAGAGACTACTACTATATGGAGAATACATTAATATGCACTTAATCTATAATGAATTGCAATGTAATGCTGGTGGAGATATTTTCCAACAGAGGACAGCTAAATCTATCAGCATTTACCTCTCAACACCAACACCAAATAGAAACCGGCTCAGTACTAAAACTTAATCTTACCTAGGTCAATAATTTCTTGGTATATGAAGGGACGTTCATTAGATTTAAAGCCAAATGCTGTATTGAGGTTCTTCACACGTTTAGTGATTTGGTAAAGATCTTCCGGCCACATATGCTTAGCTGCATCAATTCTAAATCCAGCTACTCCAAGATCAATCAATCGATTCAAATATTCCACAATTTTGCCTCGCACGTATTCTTTGCCCTGAAATAAACAACAATAAAATTATTTTTTCAGTATTATGCAGATCGTGGTGTCACGCTTTTTCTATTTTTGCCATCAGTATGACATTATTCATTACATTCTTTCATTATTAGGGATTTAATTGAGAAGTTTCTTACGTGGTCAAGATCCCTAAGTTCGTTCAGTTCACAATTCCTAACGTTTCCAACATCTTGATAATTATTAATTCCACATCTAGCATGGAAATCTCCAGGTCCATAAGGGACTGCGGTGAAATGTCCAGCTTTTGAACTAGAAATGCTTCCTGCAGTTCCCACGCCATCAGCTGCTGCCATGTGATTAATGACTGCATCTGCATAGATTCTAAAAATTAAATAACATGAATACCTTGCTAGGAAAGGATTGCGATGTGGATAATGTTTATAAATATCTTGTAAATACCTCTCTGCTCCATAAGCTGTGATAATACTATTAAAGCCATCGCTAATCACCAACTTGGTTGATGCGAGAAAAAAAAATTCAATATTTAAAATACTTAAATTGAAAAAGTTTTTATGAAACAAATGAGTGAGCAAATTTTCAATCATCTTTTCCAAAGTGAACTATAAATACAGGTTCTTTCTATATGTATATTGGAGAATATTCCCGCGATTTCTATAAAAATTGACATAGATTGGAGAACAAAGTTATGGCAAATTTATAGGAAATATTTTGACATACCTTCATTCCATTTCCGGTTATACCTAAGGTGAACCAAAACTTTTTTAATTGAAACCCTTCATATGACTAACTTTTTGGATTCTACCGCGTTGTGGAGAAGGTATATATGGTTCTTATATAAATAAAGAATGTGGAAGTTGAGAAAACTGGTCCAATCACTTATTTTATTGTATTTCTTAGAATCCAGGAAGTGAGAGAAAATTTACCGAAATGAAGTTTTTCAAAAATATTATCAAAATCAGATTCTCACCTTACTCCAACAGCATTACAACGTCTTGTCATATTTTTAAAATCATTTTCATCGCCTGATCTAGTTTTCAAAATATAACTAACCGGTTGATACCTTTCATACCAAGGTCTGTTGGGTAGAATTAAATTTTCATTGGGTGGTGAAATCTGAAATAACGTATAAATAATCATGACTGAGACAATATGAGAAACAAGTAGTCAATCCAAAAAATTGGTGTTTATTTTTTGTACAAAGAATAACCCTTCAAAAAATACTCAAGTTCTGGAATAGTTATTTATGATACATATGCGCAAAAATACCTCACGCACAAGTGTCATACAAAACTTTATCTACTATCACATGGAGAAAAAATTTAAAAAATGTGCTCCGAAGGGATTGAAAAACATAAAAATACGTTTTTTCTACATTCGTGCAAAAAACAACACTTTTGTATTAATGGAAAAAGTGGTTCTTTTTGCACCAGCGCAACAAAATTCTTTTTGCACTCATCTGTCATTCTTGTGTCAGTTTTGTGAGGATTTATGACAAACATAAACATTTAAATAAAATAAAAATCCAGACCAAGTGTCCGATCCTGCTTTAATACAACAATAATATATGTATATCTGACTACTTAGTCTCATCGGTTTACAATTATTGCAAAAATATTTGATTATTTAAAATTCAAATTGTTAAAAGCGAAAACCAGCTATTATTAAGTATTGACAAGGTGGAGGCCATAAAGATACAAAAAAAAGAAGAACGGTTTGACTTTGAGTGCCTAACATATTATATTCCAGTTTTCCAGTTTTTGCATGAAGGTGGAAAAATATTGAACTCAACTCGTGCAAAACGTGCTTTTTGCACTCGGCGTGTTGTCCAACTTTGCCTAAGGGCCTTTTTGGACAATTTCACGTTGCGTGCAAAAAACACTCACTTTTTGCACTTGTTGCATAAATAACTATTCTATAAACAAATATATACACTACAAATTCTAATAGGCCTCTTGCATAGATTTTTATTTTTACCTTAAAGTATTCTGAAAACCTCTTAAAGTATAATAAACATCCTTCCACATTTTTTTCACCAAGAAGTACTCAAAATTATCTTATGAATTCCCTAAGAAAGTTTCACGAAGCCCTTTAAATTTGACGTCACACGAAAACACAATGAAATTGGTCGTGACGTCACAAGGTACACCTGTCGTCCGCTAAATGTAAACTTCAAATCTGGTTTCCCGTTTATCCATTTTAAAAGCATTTTTACTTGAAATATGTTAGCATCAATTTATTGTTTAATCGTGTTTACTGTTGTGTTTCTTTGTTTATCGTTAATTTTAAATATTAAGATGTCTGAAGGATTTTTAAAGGCACAATCTGATAATTTACCTCTGGGTCCTTTTTCGGAGTTTTTCTTCAATGGGTAGCTTAATGAATGTTTTTCCAAGAGTGGAAGTGGAGTTTTTCCAACAAAATTTGAAAACATTCCTGTGGTATGATATTTACGTATAATTGATCATTTTAATGCAATAAAAAAATTATCTGCAAGGGGCCTATTATTTAAATTAATATGTACAGTAATATGCATTCCTCTAGAGGTTCTTCCATTTAAAATGAATGTAATTGAACACAATAATTAGGTCTGTCCCAACCGCAATCAGAAACTGTCAGAAACGATCAGAGAATAGTCGACCATTTCAATCGGTGATAGGAGTTACTCGAAAGTAAACTCGTTGTTTCATATGACCAGTTATTCTCTGACCGTTTCTGATAGTTTTTAACTGCTGTTGGAACAGACCTATTATAACCATTGTTAAAATTGGTTCATAAGGGGAATTTCGAAAGTATTCAAATATACAGGGTGTTTCACTAAAAACAACAACACCGACTATGGCATACTTGCGTGAATCACCCTGTACATTTATGATATCCAATATTCACGGCAATTCATCCGATTGAATATTGGCCATAAATTGCGAGTTAAATACTATACTTTGTCCACGACCCTTAATTTCTTTTATTAAATAAAAGTCAGTAACGATCATTTGGTATCTTTTACTAACCTCAAAATGTAACAGCTACATGAAATAATTTGACATATATAGAGATGGGCGATACTGTGTATAGTATCATTACAACGTACCGTTATAAATATATTGTTTCAAAATACCTAATATTGAAAAATATCGTTATGAAAAGTATCAATACTAAAAATTACAATATTTTATCGATACGATATTATGTCAGAAACAAATTTCCTGAACAAAATACACAGATTTAATAGTTTATTTCATATTGTAGGTACCCCCATCTCTAGTCCATAATTCACTACAGTGTATTATGAACCATAATTCACGACAGTTGATATATGCAATGGGTACCATATACCTTTTGTAAGGAGGTAAAATATTGACTTATTATTAGGTGGTCGTGGACAAACATTATATTTATATCCATTTCGTAACCGGGTGATTACAAAAACATTTCAAAAGTTGTATAGTTGAACTAAAACAAAATCAACTGGTTTCTAAATGAGTTTATGTGTAAACAATTTTTTTTATAATTTTCAATATCTACCTGCACAGCTCCAAATCCATTATGCTGAAGAAATATTTCACATTCTAATGCAATATCTGACCATTTCCACTCAAATAAATTCACAATGACATTGTTATTATTGTTGAAGTGAGGATCTAATTGACCCAAGACATTATGAACTGAAATACTTTGGACAAACAAAAGAATAATATACACCATCCACATCGTGATCAATACTAAATATATTACACACTAATTAATGAATTTATTATCTCATTTAAAATTATATTCATAGCCAAAAATAAAACATAGTAATCTTCAAAAATATTTATCTTAAAATGTGATGGTATTTAATGGGAACTGTGATTGAAAATGTTTTTTTTGTAATTTCTTTTTATGTATTATGAACTAGTATGACATAATACTGTTAATATCAGTTTTATCTACTGAAGAAATTATAAAAACACTAAAAATAAATAAATCACTAGGTTTTGACAATATCACATGTGAGAAAATGGAGGAATCAAGAAACGAAATGGCCTCTCCACTTATTCCTGTGTCTCCGAAATGGAAGTCAAAAATAAAATAATTAATTGCCGACTTAGATTGTAGAAATTTCGATTGAGACGTAAAAAAACTTACTTTTTGCCAGTTGCACTGGTCCTTAATCTCTTTCCTATATCAGCTAGAGCTAGATCATTGGTGTTCGTGATCCCAAGGTGAGCCAAGGTAAGCCTTCCTCCAACTTAAGCTGGGAGTATTATCCTCAGGTCTCAGTCCTAACGGAGACAAACTCAGTGAATATGTATGCTGGGCAACAGCTGCATGTGTTTGGAATAGAGAGGATAGATTTAAAATTGACTCCTGAAGGATTTTGAGAAGATCCTATAGTGGATTTTGTCTCAACGACCTTGGATGTTGTTGTTTTATGGAAGGGTTGGGTATAAATTTTACATATATGTCAACAATTAAAAATGTCATTTGTTATTTATAGTGAATCAAATATATTTTAATAATTTCATTACAATGTTTTGGGAACGTTTCTAACTTCCTCAATACCTTCCAATCATTTGCTTAATTAAAAGTTATATGAATTCCATCCAAGCGATATTCAAATCAAACTCAACATTCAATTATTCTCTGCTAAATCAATAAAAAGATTTAATTCCATAAACTAACTTTCGAAGGTATGGTAAAATATTAAATATTATTCACAGTACAAAAAAATTTTGTTGATATATTTCAAAGAGCTATAGATAAACCAAAAATTTATAAATATTTTTTCCATTGTGCAATGTGTTTATAAAATGTGTGATATATATTGAGACTAATCGGGGATACTTGTAGTATTATTATTTAATTCTATAATAAATATTGCTTAATAAAATGAATTAATTATAATCAACATACGCGAAAAGACGTTGCGGTTGAATCCGATGTCAATAATGGTATAATGTTACGCAAAGTCCGTTCAATAAGTATGGAATAGAGTGTCTTAATAGTAATTGGATGTATAAAATTCACCACTTATTGTACTCCTATCCTCCAGCTGTATAATTTTATATGCACATATTTTAAGAGTTATACAAGATCTGTCAGAAGACTTCCTAGGCAGTGAAACTGATTTCTAATACCTAGATTATAAAGACTAGATAAAAGGAGCTCAAACTTGTACAGGAAAAATGTCAAAAAACTGTCCAGCGGTAGGTAGTAAATAGAAGATGGCGCGAAAGTAGCAAAAGAGTAAAAACATAAAGTAAAGTATGCCGACCAAGTTAACCTAACAAAGCCTCTATCGTAGTTTTTACGTTTATAAGAATTAAAAATGATTCAACAATGGTGAAAACGTGTTTTTTGTGCCTCCATAGTTGCTTCTAGTGCCTCCATATTAAGGTCTTCAAAACACGTGCGATTTTTCGAGCACGACGGCGAAGCCGGAGTGCCCGAAATAGAACAAGTGTTTTAGAGACCAGTTATCCACGAATACTTCACGCTATTTTTTTTATTGGTGCACTTTGAAATTATAAATACTGTTATTTATTACTACTACAAGAAAAAGAAATGGAAATAACTGATTATGTGAAATGGTTGAATTCGTGATGACATTAGTTTACCTTGCGTTGTCATGGGAATGTTAATAGTATCAAATTAAATACCATTTCCTCCGATTTGAAAAATCGAAATATTAATATCTCAAAGAATATCAACTGCACTTTCCATTTTCATTTATAAAATTGAAATTGTTAAATAATATTGTTCAAATAAAGGTTTTGACGTTACAAAGTACTCCTGTCAGATCAATTATAAAAAAAAATTGTCATATAGGGCGAGTTGTATCAAACGCCTAAACTCGGTTTAATGTTGACTGATGTTTAGACTGATGTAATTGTTGATTATAAATACATCAGTCAGACACAGTCTAAACATCAGTTATCATTAAACCGAGTTTAGGTGTTTGATACAACTCGCCCTCAGACATCTATGAAATAGACCATTGGAAATTACACTTCGTTTCTCGAGATGTTGATGTTGCCATAGTAACTTTAAAAAACGCGGGTGTTTTAAAGTTCGTTTTAAACACGCTGGGGCGTGCTTGAAATAGGGAAAAGGGTTCACCAATGAAAAAAAGAATTGTCAAATTAAGGTGCTAGTTTGGATTAGTTTGAAGTTTGCTTAGTGCACAATGAATAATTGTGACTCGGAAGAGATTGTGCTGGATGCTGCAAATATTTCAATAAGCAATTTGCTGCCTACGAAGTCAAGATCTCTATACGGTATAGCCTACAATCGGTTCAAAAAGTGAACTCCTTTGGGAGCATCATACTCCCATGGGAATAATCGACTTCTGTTTTAATTTTTATTCCATAGGAACAGATTTCTACTCCCGACCGTGGAAAAAATCCTTTCTCCGATTGGCAGCAAATATTAATTTTGCTGACTGATATCAATCAGCAAAGTTTTACTTTTCCTGCCTAGGTAGCAAAGTGGATACTTTGCTGCCTGTGATAATAAATTTCCATAGCAACCAACCAAAATAAAGAGATTGTGGGAATTGTAATAATTTGCAAATACAATATCCTCATTATGAACAATCGGAGAAAAAATTATATGTTCAACTCGGCAGCAAAGTAGATTGACTGCCTTAGTTGGCAGCTTTGGCAGTCAATCTACTACTTTGCTGCCTAGTTAAACAAATAACTATTATTAGTTCTAGAAATTGCATTTTTGGTGGAATAGATAATATTAGTATACCAGAAATCAATATATTTTGTAATTTAATGTAACGCGATATTTAAAATATTTGAACATCCTTTATATACTACCGGATAAAGTATCGGCCACGGTTTCCTTTCTTTCAAGCTGTAAAGAGCAAGGAAGAGTAGTTCAATATAATTTAAATTATGTGATAAAATTTGAAGAGCGAGTTGTATTTGGGAAGATTATTTGAAAGGATTCTGCTTCATTTTTTCAAAATTCTCTTGGGTGATGAATTTGTGTTTATTTTCCAATAAAATTAGAAGCACTTTTAGTTGTCAAAAATGACAAATTCAAAGTAAAATTTTGACGTTTAGATGTAAACAAGGGTTATTATCGATGAGGGAGCAGAATTATTAGTATAATACGGAATGATTGGCTAGAATAATGTATTGCTATTGGTTAAAACCATCACCAAAATGTCAGATTTTGACAAGTGGAAAAAAATAATCGAAATTATACAAGGTAACATAACTAAATTGGTCGTTTTGATTAGTTGAAAATGACACGAAAAAATAATCATCATTATAAATTAGTTATCAACAGTCCCATCGCTATAAAAAACGGATTTCGAAAAATGATAAGTACCTACTAACATACAAACAAATTTTTCGAGTAATAGGAATATTAAAAAGACTCTCCTTATATGTGAATATAACGTTAAGATTGAATAAAATCGTTAAAACTTAACTAGAGTGTCGAAGTCGACATCTTGATTCTTCCTACCGTGAAACATCATTAAATTCAGAGCTAATGATGGCTCCGTGCCCGAGATAATCCCGGACGTACGTCGCTAGAGTTTAGCAAAGAGCCAGGAAAGATGCAATATCCTTCTGCTCTTGTGTCCGCTCACTGTCAGTGAATCTTTCCAAAAAGTGTCGTTTGGTTAGTGAATTATACGGAAGTAAAAACATAAATAATAAATTAAATTTAAAATTTCATATTTTGGATCTTCAAAATTATTATCAAAGTTGAAAATTCTTGTGAATAAATATCTCGCAACCACATCGCAACACTATTGTGTCAGGATGTCAGGTGTCAGGATCAAACCTTGTAGTAGATGCATAGACTTATTGCAAACAAAAAATCTCAGAGACTTTTTTACGTAAAAGTGGTCATAGTCCAGGGTCGATAATTTTTAAAACCAAAAAAAATCATAATAGGATGAAACCCATTAGAAAAGGAGGGGAATATGATAAAAATGAAAGGAAAAATAATTTACGGGCGATCTGAGGTTGGGAAGGGGATGGGGGTGAGTTTTTAAGGGTAAAAAACGGTTTTTCTCGATTTCCAGCAAAACTAAAAGTCCTATCGAAAAAAGTCAAATGGAAAAGTTGTAGATAATAAAAAGATCTAAAACTTTTGTATTTACACTTTTTTCACATAACCTCAAAATTTATGTGAAAAATTCAAAAAACCAAGTTATTTTTCCTTTCATTTTTATCATATTTCCCTCCTTTTCTAATGGGTTTCATTCTATTATAATTTTTTTTCACTTTTCATTATTTTTAAAGGCTTCTACCCTGGACTATCAGTGATTTGTTATTAACGAATAATTTGCAAAATAGCATAAATAAATATTATTTTTTCAACGATCCTGTCAGCCAATCGTGATGTGAAAGTAATTCGAATCGACCAATAGCAATATTTAAAACGCAATTATTATATTCTACTGCAGGTTGATAGGAAGTTGTTTGTTCTTGATCTAGAGATTCTTGGATAGTCTTCTATGTTTTGCAAGTACTTGATGAAGACAAAAATTGATGTTGCTGGAAATAAACACATTTGATGTGAAATTTTCTTACCGAATACCACACAAGGTCAAATTAAATCCGGAAATTTCTTAGAGCTCATGAATATTTTGAAAATTATCGCAAATCAAAGACGAAGAATAATTTGCTAAAAATGTTCATGAGCTCTAAAAAATTTCCGGAAATAATTTGAACTCTAGTGGTTTGTTTGATTGGATCTTCGTTTGAATAAAGGCGTAAGCCATTGGGTACAGGACATTTGTCAGTATCATTTGCATTTGACGCTAATAATATGCTGTCAGCTATGCTGCTTTAAATAATATACATATTTGCTTAACACTTTATGAAATAGTTAAAAAAATAATCATGCCGAATGACATTCGTGGTAATAATTTCTTAGGGCCGGTTTCATAATTCGATAGTTAAAGTGCCTTTAGTAAAAGTAGACTTTATCTTAAAGTATCCTTTAAGACGACTTTAAAATAATTGCGTTTCATAATGAAAGTAGCACCTTCTTTTAATAAAAGTAGCATTCAGCTGAGTTGGCAGCCCTGAAATTTGTTTTTTGATACCTTTGACACTATTTAATTTAGTTATCTAACCTAAAATTATTGCCTTGACGATCAAAAACGTCACCATCATCATAAATTTCAAAGTGACACTTTCTCTTTGAATAATTTTTTATTTTTTTCCAAATAAATTACTTCGTCATCGGATGATGAACTAGAGCTGGAAGAACTATCAAGCATGTTCATCATTTTTCCGTGAAGTATTCAGCCTGGTTCTCAAAAAATATGGAGAAAACTAGGTTATGTTTGCTTTAAAGCCACTTTATCTTCTGTAAAGTTTAGAAATTCGTACTTCAAGTTAAAGGAAACTTTAGGCACTACTTTATCTTAAAGTACGATTATGGGACCACTTTTTCAACTTTAAGCCAACTTTAATATATAAAGGCACTTTAAGTTGATTATGAAACTGACCTTTAGATAATTTTAACTAGATTAGCACTCGTCTTTGTGGTTATTAGGAAATCCCATAGTAACAAAGATTCGTGCATCTAGTTAAAATTATCAAAAAATCATCACCACTGGTGTAATCACTGTTGATAGTGGCAAAAGTGGCATAAGCTTCAAAATCTGACGTTTGTGATGCAAGTTTTCATTTCAATCAAGAGTATCTTCCTTCTATGTCCTTCCTGAATATCAGCACCAAGGCACCAATTTTAACTGCTCTACTCTATATTTCCAAGCTGAGCGCAAACTCCAGCTAAATGTTTCGAAAAATTTCGAGAAATTATTAGTATTTTTCCATCTCGGAATATTTATGTTAGTGTCCCAACTTCCGCGGACTTAGTCTTTTCTTCTGGTTCAAAGCTATCTGTATACCATAATAGTCGGTAACTTCGTCTGGTTACTGAACTCAATATCTTCAAAAATTTATAGTTTTTCCCCATACCATCCCGGGGACTGTCCTAGGATAGCTGACTTTAAAAAAGGTAGTTTAGTTAATAATAACATTTTTATTATCTTCATAATATTGTTGCCGTTTAATTTATTATTTTATTCGAGCAGACTGTTATAATAAAATCCAAATATTCACGTGAAATATGATTTATCTGCTCAGTTGTGATGTCTCCAGACTCCTTGCGCACTTTCATTCTCCGGTAGTCCAATATTATTTCATAGATTCCATCGACGACATTTGGCGTTTCCCTTAAATTCAGGAGATTGTCTGCTTCCAATGGATGTCAAATACAAACCAAGTAACAAGTGACGCTGCTCAAAATTTGACAACACTACACAATTCATGGCAGTTGATGGAAGCAAAATTTTATTATCAAATTTTTATTAAGGTCCATCCATAGTAGATCATATCTCTGGCAAAATGTGAAATGAAATATTTCATTTTATGACATTCCAACGATATGATAGTCTACTAGAAATGGAATCCAGTGAAGTGCACGTTCCAGGAACGGTTTTTATTGGGATAGCGCGTTTTTTCCGCTTAAATTGGAAATGTTGTTGATAAAACGCGTTTCTTGATACTTCACATAGAAAACTACTACTCTGCCCAAGGCATAAGACATGACATAATTTACTAATGAATGGATAGGTAGTTATCCAAAGAAATTGTTTTTGTGGGTATTGAATCTATCAATTGGTAACACACTTTAACAAATGCTACAAATTATAGGAAACTTCAATTAAGGATAGATTCACTTTATTTCAATTATAGATTCCAATATTCAAAAGTTTGCATCCTCTATAAGTAAAATAGTTCTCACATAATGAACCAAATAACATTTTCGAACGTCCTAACGAGTACAATTTTTAAATTCTTTAAAACGCTTTTTGGCTTCTCGAGCAAATCTCTCCTTCGGATTCTTTCAGTCATATTAAGCGAATTAAGGATTTGGAGATTTGCTGAAATACTTAAAATTTTCTGTAAATTTCTTCAGAAACAAATGTAATGCGAGGGATTTTTTCAAGTGACGCCTAATGGGATGAAATGAAAGAGCTTGACGAGGATTAGGTGTTTTTTCACTTACAAAAATTTCGAATGTTAAATTGAACTTAGAAAAGAGGACAAAGAATTTCACAATAATATTTAGTCATATAATTGGATATTAACTTTCTCCGAATACCACAAACATTTAAGGCATATTCTAGACTGAATTATTCATAAGATGCGACATAGGCATTCCTGTACAAAACTGTCAAACGTGAGCTAACTTTTCCACCAAATTTCATGAAAAATAACAGATTTAAAAAGTTCAAATGCATATACGTATTTAATTTCCTCAAATTAGCACTGATGTATTAAAAAAATTGCTTAAAAAAGTCGAACACGACGGTTCGATTCGCTGCGGAGGTAAAATTTTTGTCTTTTTGGTTGTTTTTTCAAAATTTTTGTTATGTGTTTCAAAAATTGTAAAAGAACTAGAAACAAAAAGAACCGTCATACTCAAATTAGGTTAGGTTACTTTTAAATTTACCGTGTCACTACCTTTCCAAAACTGTTATTATTTTTTATGATTGCTATTCGGTGAAAAAGTTGCATTTTACAGTCGACAGAAGCAAACAAGAGCCCTGGTGGGCGTGTCCATGTCGCTGTAGTTGTATTATTTTAACGAATTACTAATATTCGTTCGTTAACTTTAGCACCTGATTGGTTCGTTGCGATGAAATTCTTTTAGTTCGCATATTTTCCGGGGCTCATAATAGTTTTTACGATTGTACCGTCTTCTTGGAAATCAATTTTCAAGAATATCCAATACTTCCAAATCATCCTCCATAAATATCCTTCTTCAAAAATTAGAAGGAACACACCTGAAACTGGAAGACATAAAACGAAAACCCGAAAAGAGGAAAAACATTGACATATATCAATCAAAACACAAGAATGTTAGGTTAGAAATCTCCACTTTGAGAATAAGTGGAGAATAGGCAAGCGATTTTCTAAGCTTAGCTAGGTGCAGCTTAAATTGACAAGCTGTTCGTGGAGCAAAACAAAACTTTTTTAAAGCGCCACTTAACTTCAAGTCGACGTAAATATCAATTGGTGCAAACGGCCAATAGTATCTTTCCTGATTACATCAATCAACCTGTATATTGTCTATTATTTCACAGTTTCACCAATACATTATTATTTACAACTAAAAAGCAAAATTATCCATTCTTCCATAAGTATCTTAATAGGAAATTCACATGATATTATCCGTATTTTCCAATTCTTTGTTTTCGAGGTGTAGATTCAATAACTCTAACTCTAAATATCTCTTTCAAGTCCCTCTGATACCTCTGGGTTACAAATTCACTTAGAATAGTATCAATTTGTAGAAATTCCCTTCGCAATAAGCTAAATTCGGCCCTAATTCAATCTCTAAAGTCCGCCGGAGAAAGGTGGCCGTGGAATTGTGCAGACAATGGACAATCGAGTATTCGCATCTGGGTAGCCATATCTCCATCCCTCGGGAACTACTCCATTTGGACCCTTGTTAACTTCGGTTTGTTGCACTGGAAAATTTTAAGACTTTGAAAACTTCCAGCGTTTCAAATTGGTAAGGAAAATTATTATACGTTTGACGTGATCTTAATTTTAATATCACTTATAAAATATATTGAGTACATTGTAGAATTGCTCAGTTAAATTAGACATTAAAATAAATGGAAATAACTATTTTTATACATATTTGGAACAATAAATATACCATGCTTGTCCTCAATTGAATAGATATAATCGATATGGAATTTTGGCATTCCAGGCACAATGTCGGAAGAAAATGTCAGTATTCAATATTCACTTCCTTACTGTAACAAATTATATTTCCTTATAGTGTTTTACAAAGATGATTGAGAACACATTTTTATAAGGAATTAATTTATATTTTGAAAACATTATTGCACTGCATAATACCTTTTAATAGTTATTTATGCAACAAGTGCAAAAAGTGAGTGTTTTTTGCACGCGACGTGAAATTGTCCAACGAGGTCTTTAGGCCGAGTTGGACAACACGTCGAGTGCAAAAAACACGTTTTGCAAGAGTTGCATACAATATTTTTTCTAAATTCATGCAAAAACTGGAAAATTAGAACATAAATATGTCAAAAAGCTAATCTAACCTAATAAAACTCAACTCGTTCTTCTTTTTTGTATCTTTATGGCCTCCACCTTGTCAGTACTCAATCATAGCTGGTTTTCGCCTTGACCATTTAAATTTTAAATAATTAAAGATTTTTGCAATAATTTTAACTCGTTGAGACTAAGTATAGTAAGATATACATATATTATTGTTGTATTAAAGCAGGATCAGATACTTGCTATGGATTTTTATTTAATTTAAATGTTTATGTTTGTCATTAATCATCACAAAACTGACACAAGAATGACAGATGAGTGCAATAATAGTATTTTATGCAACGAACATGTAATGATAGCCATTAAGACACGAGCATATTGTAGGATACGAAACGAGCCGCAGGCGAGTTTCGTATATAATATGCGAGTGTATTAATGGCCATTACATGAAAGTTTCATACAATGATTTTTCTACTCCGATTAATAAAAATTATTCAATCAATAATTATTAGTTTAATTAATTTTAAATATTGTTACTTTTGAAAATCAAAATTATTTGACAGCTATCAAATCAAGTGTCACTTAATAGGGCTGTTCGCCTGCAATAAAAGTGTAGCACTGAGCTATATAATTTTGAAAAATTCAGGTCTATCTGTGAAAAAATACGTGTAAAATTACTAAATTTGGGAATATATATGTATATTGCATTTGTATACTGCAAGAAGCATTAAAACATAATTAAAATAAATAAATTCGTATAGCTTAGTGCTACACTTTTATTGCAGGGCCACAGACCTAATATAATTAATTTCAGAAATGTCAACCAGGTATCCATGGCTATATACTAAATATTGTGCGAATGTCGCATTCCTATTGGTTTAAAAATCTGTATCATAATGAAAATCTGTATCATAATGAATTTCATTATGATACAGATTTTAGTCTTTTAATAAGTATATTATAAAACGGGAGTAGAAAAAATATTTTATTGCACTAGTGCAATAAAGTACCACTTTTTCCATTAAATGTGGTGCACAAAAGTGTTGTTTTTTGCATGAATGTAGAAAAAATGAATTTGTTATATTTACAGTTATTACAACATTATTAGAGCTATGAGAAACATTTTGGACAACATGCAGGGTGGTAGGGTTCTGTATTTGTAAAGTAGGGACGGTGATGAGTGTAAGCTCACAGCACTATCGTACCGGGTGGCCAACTAAGAACGGCCGTCGGCCATATCTCAGGAAAGGATTATAGGACAGGCTCGGGAAAAAAATTTTCATGACAAAGGTGGCCTCGAGAAAAGCCTGGAAATTATTTTCAGAATTGTAGGTCCACCGCTAGAGGGCGTATTTGACAGTTGAAATTTTAAAATAAGAATTTTTCCAAAATTCACTGCATTAACAATCATATTAAACATTATAATCAGATTCCTCGACAATTTCTGCATACTTTTGATGTGACAAGTTCAAGTCTATCTCTTCAAATAAGGAGTGGGGGAGAGTGTGAACCTTGTTACGAAAAAACACCTGTAATTCCGGTTCTGCTTGACCGATTTTAATAAACTTGATGTTGTTTAAAAGAGCTTTTGTTGATCAATCAGAAATATGTGAATATGAAGCAATCTGATTGATAACATGAATGCTAGAGGGCGCTGTTTTATATTTGTCAAATAATGTGTTTTTTCGTAACAATTTTGAATGGGAGCATACAAATTGAAGTGGATCATTGAAAAATAGACTAAATTTGTAATAAAACACCGCAAACCGCAAGGCGATATCTCTTTCCTATCTTGAGATATGGTAAGAAACAGGTAAATGGCAAGAATTGTTCTTCCAACGTCTAGAAGGCTGGTTCGCGTTAAAAGAAATTATTAAATTTAGCTTGAATGAAAAGACCTTACATCGGTCTAGAGTAATTTGGAAGTAATTTAAACTGTTATCATGGTTGTCACTACCACTAGATCACCTAAATGTAATGTTACTAATAATAAGTACGAATTTTGAAATAATGTGATAAATCGAGAAATTTAAACTTTTAACAAATAGCTGTAAGCAATTAGTGTTGTCCTAGATGTTCGAAATGTCCATCATTTTCAATACATGAAATCAATTGCTGACGGGTAGAGAAAACAGAAAACAGCAGCTTCAATTTCTGCCCTCAAAATACTTCCTATTGCCTGATGTATCTTCCCAATCATATCAGCTCTTGTTGCGGGTTTATCGGCATAAACAAGATTTATTATTCGCCCCAACAAATTAAAATCTATACAAGTAAGGTCTGGAGACTTCGGTGGCCAAGTAAATGAACTTCCATGTCCTATCCACTTTCTAGGGTACAATTGATCTAAGAAATTCCGAAATTCTCTATAATAATGTCCCGAGTAGTTATCCTCTTAGGTCATTGTCCATCCTGTTTTTCCCAGGAAGGTAGACAGGTCACTAGGAGACATCTCCTTAGTTGACAGTTTCCAGTCAGAAATCCTACTGTTAAACAAAGGTTTTTTCTGGTCATCGCCAAATATTTCTTCGATGTCTGCTTCCCAGGGTCGCCAAGGGTGATCCTGGCAAGACTGCATCTTTTGATCCCATCCCATCTCTAAGGGATTGAGCATGGGAATAATGTTTAGTCTACTTCCTCAATTGTCGAAGTCGTCAGGCCGTAGGTGTCACTTGGTCCTGAAATTTTCAGTCCAGCCGCTTCTCTGGCTAAAGAATCGGCAATGCGATTACCTTTACTCCTCTGGTGCACTTTAACCCATCTCAGGATGATATTGTTATTTGCCGAGTCGTTAGCTAAATCTTGGTGGCACTCCAGTACCAGGACCGATATAACACGTTGTCTGTTCAATGCTGATAGGGCTTGTCTACTGTCAGTGTAGATTGTTATGTGTTTGCCAAAATAGCAACATTGCGGTTAGATTTGAGTGTGCGAAAGCGCACTTTGGGTAGTGATCGTATAGAAAATAGTAGTTTACCTAACTAGTGCGGAAAGTGATGCTCTGACTTATTATTAGATATATTATAGTATATTATTAAACGAGCAATTTATGATTCACGACAGTTGATATATGGGTACCATATACCTTCTGTTAGGAGGTAAAATATTGACTTATTATTAGGTCAAGACAACGGTAGCTGGAACACTACCGAAACGTTGAAATAAAGAATTTAAAAATATTGTGGTTTAATTTCCCAAGAAATTGAAAAAATAATATTCAAAAATTCAACTGGAGGGAGGGTATGATTGAAGAAAGCCTTAAATAATATATTCAATACTTATACCGCCATCTATTGTTGAGTAGCTAAACGTCAATGCTTCAATGGATAAATTCAAATAGGAATTCTCTTCAGTTTTTATCAATTACACGTATTTTATGGATTTCCGAAGTTATCAACATCGAACTTCAATGTTCCTGTATAACAAAAACCAAAAATTCCGTTGAAAAAAAATGCGCCCTACTTTCATATGTCACTTTTGATTCGATAGAGTGTACAGCCTTGACTAGATCAATGGTTTAGTCGTTATTGAAATAGAAGAATTTGTCAGAAGTCAGAACAGTCACAAACATAACATAACCCTATTTCAAAATATTCAACGTTAACCTGTGCTGTGAACGCGAAAGCAAATACACCAAAAGCAGCTGTTTTGTACAGAATATTTTATTATGGAATATAAGAGACAATAAATACCTAAAAATGTCTGTAGTCATTGAAACAACGTTAGGCGATATTACAGTCGATTTATATATTTCTGAACGACCCCGAACTTGCTTGAACTTTTTAAAGTTATGTAAAATAAAATATTACAATTACAATTTATTTCACACTATAAGTCGAGGTTTTATAGCACAAACTGGTGATCCTACAGGATCTCGAAGTGGCGGAGAATCACTATATGGGGTTTTAGATGGTTCAAGCAAAAGGTAAGAATAGATATTACTTTAACTAAAACTGATTTAAAAAAATTCATATCAATGTATAATTTGTATATATATGAATTAAGAATTATATCAATTGTATGTTTATGATATGAATCGAAAAATGACAAGAAATATTAATACATAAATAAATTTTTTTCTCAGTTGTGTGGGGTGCAATATGTTACATTTCTGTTGTGGAATTTGTTATCCATTGATTTTATTTGATAATTATCCCACTAAAACACAAAGGTGTACAATAATATGAAAATAATATAATATTATTCAACATAGTTTAGTAAGGTGTATAGTCCCCAAGTGTGGCAGTAATATGTCAAATAGTCTCAAATACTTTGCTTGTATAATTTTTAGATAAAAATCCCTGTAACTTATGCTAAGTACACATCATATTTTAAAATTAAACTCCCTGAATACATTGTTTCCAATAATTCTTAAAAATTTGGAGGGTGGTTGCCTGTTTAACATTATGATGGATCTTTTATGGGACGAAAATTCTGAGATTGGGTTTTTATTTTCCTTCTTAAATTCAAGTTAAGATCAGACCACCTTTTCATCATTCCTTATTTATGAAACCAACAAACTACATGCAAAAATTATATGATTCATATTAAATGGTGAAAATGATTATCTCCAGCAAAAATACATGAACATAGCCACATTGATCGTCAAACATGCTTAAATATTCACTAATTTCCATAGTATTGAATGATATTCTTCAAATTGTTATCTAGTATAAATGTGGTGTAAACTAATGACTCAAGGTAACCATAACCATAAAAAGAAATCACATGGATTCTATTCTGGAAAGCAGCCCTCCAAGATCAATCCAACAGTTGAGATAAATTGCATCTAAGTATTATTTGGAAATTAAAGTGAAATATATTGGAGCACTATTGTGCATGTTTTGTCCAATATTGAGTAGGATGTCCTTAAGTAGTAGGTCTAGGTAGATCATATGGGAGAAAACCGTTGTAAGCATAACCATTGAATGGCTAATGCAGAAAATGTGACCTAATTAAGTTTCCTATAGGTAATCCCATCCCACACAACTGAAAAATCTTCTCGAAAACAGTGCTCTTTAATATTGTGTAGGTAATGGAATGTCCCTCATCTTTAAATAATATGAGAAATTCAGAATTTCAGTGTATTTTGTCTCTCCTACAATCACAAACTGTAGAATATGGGGGAGAATCTTGAAGTAAAAGAGCTTGAACACATTGGATGTGGTAATGGTACAATTGCTGCTCTTTTGAAACATGCCATACAGATGTGTGACAGCTATTTGGCGTGTTGGCAATTTTTCCAGTGCTTGTTTCTGGGTGTTAATCAATTCTATCTGGAATATCTTGTCCTTCACTTACATTTCTTACTTTTCAGACTTTTTTAAATGTAGTTAAAGTTGAATGAGTGATATTTTATTTGTTACAGATATTTTGAGAGTGAAAATGAACCAAGAATAAAACACACAAAAATGGGTTTAATTTCATTTGTTGGCAATGATGATCGGATGATCGGTTCTCAGTTTTTCATTACATTAGGAGAAGATATAACATACTTGGACCAGAAACATTGTGTTTTTGGAGAGGTAGTAGAAGGGTTTGACATACTAGAAGAACTAAATGAAGTTATATGTGATATTGACGATCGACCTTATCAAGATGTAAGAATAACACATACAGTTATCTTGGATGATCCGTACCCAGATCCAAGAAAATTAGTAGTTCCTTCAAGATCGCCATCTCCTAGTGCAGAACGTCTTCAAGGGGGAAGAATTGCTCCAGATGAAGAGATAGATGAAACCGAGGGGAAAACTGCTGAAGAAGTTGCTGAAGTGCAAGCAGATAGAGAAGCTAAAGCTAGAGCTACAATATTAGAAATGGTCGGCGATTTACCAGATGCTGAAATGGCGCCACCAGAAAATGTACTATTTGTTTGCAAATTAAATCCCGTGACAACTGATGATGATTTAGAAATAATTTTCAACAGATTCGGCAAAATTGTATCATGTGAAGTTATACGAGATAGGAAAAGTGGGGATTCTCTACAATATGCCTTTATAGAGTTTTCAGATCGTAAGTCATGTGAAGATGCATATTTTAAAATGGACAATATACTAATAGATGATAGAAGAATTCATGTAGATTTCAGCCAGAGTGTTTCCAAAGTAAAGTGGCTTGGTAAAGGTAGAGGTGTAGCGCATTTTGATGAAAAAGGCAGAAGGACAACAAACCCTAATAGGTCTGTAGGTAAAGGTAAGTACTTATTGATTTTGCCACAGCGATTCTCTTACTTACACATATTTTTTCTCACGCCCATGGTAGATAGAAATTTTTGCCAATAAAATGTTTCTCTTTTAAAAATTGTATGGTACCTACTCTCATGGCAAATGAAATTGTTTACAAAATATTAAACCCCTTTTCTAAAATTATATCACATATGTTGTTTGTTGCAAAATATGGAAAGTGTGAAATTCTCTTTAGACTGGCTACACTGTGAACAAAACAACATAATAGTTTTGCAAAAAATGAAATTTGCCATACAACACTGGATTAATACACTTTGAGGGCAGAGTTCAGTTTAAGGTCAGTGTGACCAACAAAAAGTGGTTTTTTTATTACAAGAATGACAGTTAAGGTCTACTGTTTGAAACATAAAGATTTTGCATGTTTTTTATCATTGCGAACATCTATTTTGCTTTATTAGAATAATGAGCAGTATGAGCACACCCCTGGAGCGTATATCTTGAAATTTAAAATGACTTTTTAGCTGAATACTCAACATATCGGTGGCCAATAATTCATGTCACCATTTCACTTCTGTTATTCAGTCACTAGTTCTGTCAAATGTCAGTGGAAAAGTAATAAGAAGAATAGAGATACAGCTAATTAGAAATGCTACAATATCAACAAAAATAAATATAACTGACATTTGACATAACTAGTGACTGAATAACAGAAATGAAATGGTGACTTGCCAGAAGTTACTGGGATTATTGGCCACCAATATGCTGAGTATTCAGCTAAAAAGTCAATTTGAATTTGAAGCAATCGCTTCCGGGGTGTATTCCTTATTTCAATAAAGCAATATAGATGTTCGCAATGATAAAAAACATGAAAAACCTTTATGTTTCAAACAGTAGACCTTAACTGTCATTCTTGTAAGAAAAAACCCACTTTTTGTTGGTCACACAGACCTTAAACTGAACTCCTCTATTATAGCCAATTTTCTTTGAACTCAACCACACAAACCGGGTTAACTATAAGTTAACCAGTCAATATTGCTCGATTTGTATTCCAAACCCTGACGTAACAGATAACCAACCACACAAACCAACTTACTGAGATAGTTTGATAGAGTAGTTATATAATTGGAGGTTAGGTGTTTGTTTATTTCTGAGTTCACAAACCGTTACGTCATGAAATTTAACCGTGACATCATGGAATTGTTAACCCGGTTTGCGTGATCTTTTATGTATATGGGTCAGGTTCACTATAAATTTCATAAGAATTCATGCCGTACGCCTGCGCAGTGAGATTGTTGTTGGGATAAGTTGTCATGGTTACGATTTACATATTAACATTTCTGAATAATCAGCTGTATTCGAACCGTTTATTTGATTGATTATTTATTCTATTAATTGAGATTTGCGTTTATGCCAGAAAATTATCAATATTATTGTCAGAGTAGATTTCGCAACAATTCTCGTACCTGTAAAACGGTTCTTTATACAACTATCTATATTCAAAGTACTTTTTGTGTTCATTTATACTGATTTTTACTATCTTCTTTATGTTCCTTGTGGTATATTATTCATTCTTTTTTTAATTTCTTGGGAAATTAAACCACAATATTTTTAAATTCTTTATTTCAACGTTTCGGTAGCGTTCCAGCTACCGTTGTCAAGAAAAAATAAGTAAAAATTGATTTTTAGCCCTAACTGACACAACAGAAAAAATTTGACAACTAGACAATCAAAAAATATTTTGAAGTTTAAGGGCCGGTTTCATAATTCGATAGTTAAAGTGCCTTTAGTAAAAGTAGACTTTATCTTAAAGTATCCTTTAAGGCGACTTTAAAATAATTGCGTTTCATAATGAAAGTAGCACCTTCTTTTAATAAAAGTAGCATTCAGCTGAGTTGGCAGCCCTGAAATTTGTTTTTTGATACCTTTGACACTATTTAATTTAGTTATCTAACCTAAAATTATTACTTTGACGATCAAAAACGTCAGCATCATCATAAATTTCAAAGTGACACTTTCTCTTTGAATAATTTTTTATTTTTTTCAAATAAATTACTTCGTCATCGGATGATGAACTAGAGCTGGAAGAACTATCAAGCATGTTCATCATTTTTTCGTGAAGTATTCAGCCTGGTTCTCAAAAAATATGGAGAAAACTAGGTTATGTTTACTTTAAAGCCACTTTTAGTTTTTTATCTATGACTTTATCTTCTGTAAAGTTTAGAAATTCGCACTTAAAGGAAACTTTAGGCACTACTTTATCTTGAAGTACGATTATGGGACCACTTTTTCAACTTTAAGCCAACTTTAATATTTAAAGGCACTTTAAGTTGATTATGAAACTGGCCCTTAGACTGCAAAATTTTGTTATAAAATTTTTATTAAGGTCCATTCATAGTAGATCATATCTCTTGCAAAATGTGAAATGAAATATTTCATTTTATGACATTCCAACGATATGATAGTCTACTAGAAATGGAATCCAGTGAAGTGCACGTTCCAGGAACGGTTTTTATTGGGATAGCGGGTTTTTTTCGCTTATATTGGAAATGTTGTTAATAAAACGCGTTTCTTGATACTTTTTTTGTTTATGAATATTTAAGTTTTCAAAATATGTATGTATACTCAGTTTTGTGATTTTATGTATTGAATTGTGTATCGATTAACAACTATTCAAATTATAAATCATAAGAAAACCTGGATAAAAACTTATGATGCTATCCTGATAAAGCAGGTAATTGATTATTGGAAATTTCTCTTTCTAACATTGGTAACCAAATTTGACTACATTCGGCTGAAATACTAGCTACACATTTATCTGCATTTAGTTGTATTAAAGCACTTTTCCGCAAATCGCTAGGAAATTTTGACATTTTTGTCAAAATTTCTTGAAGAAAAAGTCAGGACTTCCTTACTGTAAGGAAATGTCATTTCCTTACTGTAAGGAAATGATATTTCCGTACAGTTGTTAGTGTTCTACATAATCCATAAAACGTCTGTATGCATTTTCGTACTTTTCTCTTGATTTCTTTGGCAATAATTCTAATGAAGCAGTATTCACTGCCTCAACCAGCTCTGGAGGAGTCCCAGGAATGGAAATTTCATCATCACTTATCATTTTACTTTCGAGAACACCAGCAATTAAATTTATAAGCGTCGAGTTTGACAATTCAACCTCAATACGTTTCCATAGTAACCCAAATAATTTTATTAGGAATTTCAAAGCACCATTTATTTGGGAATAAAATTATCGCGTTTTTTTTTTAAATCAATCAATATCTGTCGAATTTGAAACGATTTGCGGAAAAATAGTATGTTTACCTCGTAGGAAAAGCCACATTCCTGGACTCTGTGTCGCTAAGTCTCGGCTTGCGCCTCGACTTAGCAATCTTCACAGTCGTCCAGGAATGTTAAGCTTTTCCTACCCGGTAAACAATGTACTATTCTTTGATTTTCCGTCTTTTATTATTGGCTTCTTTCAATATTATTTTTGACGAATCCCATTGAATTTGATGACCCTCTTCCCAAGCATGTTTGCAAAAAGCTGACTTAAAGAATTCCCTATCTTTGATATATTATTTCTACTTATTTTTTCTTGACAACGGTAGCTGAAACGCTACCGAAACGTTGAAATAAAGAATTTAAAAATATTGTGGTTTAATTTCCCAAGAAATTAAAAAAAGAATGATTTTTACTAGTCAAGATGTTTCTCCTAAAGAAAATTTTTACACCTTTATAAAGTATTTAATATTTGCAGTTTTTTGAAGATTGTTTCCAAAATCCAAAAATGTAAAAATATACATGAAAAGTATAATACTATAAGTTTTGTATTTCATACTTGTCATGTGAATAGGTACACCCGGTATACTAATGTTCTGTTTTTTAAGGCAATTACAAAGTAAATATTGGCGACCGTCCAACTTCTTCAAGTAATGGCCGTCACGACTTGTCTAAGCGAGACAAAGAAAAAAATTCACGGAACAAGTCCAACTCACCACCAAGAAATGTTGATAGAGAAAATAATTCAAGACGATACAAAGATAGGCAGGAAAGAGGAGGCTCTAAATCTCCAAGAAGACAGCGTCGGAAAAAATCAATATCTCCTCGGAGATATAACAATAAAAGTAATTACAGAGAAAGTTCATCTAAGTATTCGCAACATAATTCATCCCGGGGAAGTTATAGTAGAGAAGATGAAAAGCGATATAAACGTAGAGAAAATAGAGATCATTCCGGTTCTCCAAGGCGGAATGAAGATTCTAGAAACAGGAGGAATATATCAAGTAGAGATCGCAGACATGAATCGCCGCCTGAACGAGGAGATGACAGCAGAAGGTATAATCGAGATATGTTCGGATCAAACAAGGAGTATCATTCAAGAAGTAGATATGAAATCAAAGGAGGAAACAGAAGAAGAAGTAGATCACGCAGTTATGATAATAGAAGTGATCGAAACAGAGATTCCAGGTATGTAATTGTATATTGGTAAATTAATAATGTGAAGGAATTTAAATGGAATGTTGTATGTGGGTGTTTCTCCACCAATTGAATACTTTCCCAAGTATATTTTTGTTAAATATCAAGAAAATTTGTGAATTCAATAGAGGAGGTCAGTCTAATAGGCGAGCGGCAACCACCCCTAAAATGACATGGTAGTGACCAGATCACTTCTAATCGCTAAAAACCATGTTACTTTATGTTTTTGAGGGTGCTGAATACGAATATGACGTTTGTTTTTCTCTAAAATTGGGGGAACATTGTTAAAATCTAAAATTAAGTGAAAAATGAGAAAAATTTTTTTTCGCGAATATCGAACTTCAACTCGCTGCCATTCAGGGAATAATCAATATTTTTCCATAAAAATTTTTATCACACATTTTTGAACTCATTTGCAAGGCAGTAAAACATACCCGAAGTTTCTAAAGCAATTTCCCAACGCTCGGGAAATTTTGGAAAAATTTTTACTACTCTTTCTTACTTTGTACATACTTTTGCAAAAGTTGAGTGACGAAGTTGTCAGTTTTAAATTTCTAGATATGTAGTCTTCAAGTACAATAGACAAGGAAGTTTTTCAGAAAATTTCAAATTTTTATTTGCAAAAATAAAAATTATACAGCGTCTTTAACCTCAGCGTTCTTGTCGCTCGACGCTTGCACTGGGCGCGTTTCTCTTGAATTTCATGCAGTGAGTGAATAATGAATCTAAAATTTTCTAATAATAATTTTTTTTATAAACAATGATACAAAGAATAATAGTAGAAAACCATGTATAAATATAAAAATGTATTCACTATGTACATTCATCATCAACTACATTTACAATATTAGTACATGAATTTCGGCAACTACATAAATCACAGCATTCCAAACTAGATTTTTTAGAAGGGCACACGTCGGTAGAACAAGAAGATTTTTGAGAACAAGAACAGAAGAAATTTTGTAAATATTCCATTGCCGACAATCCATTGTAAAAATCAGGTAACACATTCCCCTCGTCGATCAACCATCCATATTCTTCCAAGTTTTTTGTCAAAATCGTGGAAAATGTCGCCTGATTCCATTCATTGATTTACCAAATGCATCTCAATACGTGTTTTTCCAATGCAGGCTTAGAAGGTGGTAACTTATCAATACATGAAATTTTCCTTAAAGCCAAATTATATCTCAATAAGTTAATATCTGTGCGAATAGCTTTAAACTTGTTTCGTGAATCGTACAACACAGATAAAAAATTACTAACAATTTCGATGGCCTTTTCAACTGGAACGTTGCATAGATTGGCAAGATCACTCAATTCTTCATCTGACATCTTTTTTAACGCTACGTATGCAGTCTTCTTACCGATAAAATACAGCGATGACGTCGTATCGCATCCAGTTAATGCATGCATAGTTATAAGTGATGATGTTAAGGCAGGTCTCAGTTTTTCTGTCAAGAGGTGTATTGGGATGTATCTCCTGAAATCTATCTCCTGAAATTTTGCCAGTATAAAACCAGACCTGTGGCTTATTTTGACAATATTGATAATTACTTAATAACAATGAAAATACATCTGTATCTGGCGACTCAACAATAATAATTTGCTTATCATCTATTTTACTTTGAACACATTTCACGTATTATATTAAACGAGTGTCAGCATCTATGTGATTGCAAGTATACATAGATGCATTTGGCAAATCAATGAATGGAATCAGGCGACATTTTCCACGATTTTGAAAAAAACTTGGAAGAATATGGATGGTTGATCGACGAGGGGAATGTGTTACCTGATTTTTACAATGGATTGTCGGCAATGGAATATTTACAAAATTTCTTCTGTTCTTGTTCTCAAAAATCTTCTTGTTCTACCGATGTGTGCCCTTGTAAAAAATCTAGTTTGGAATGCTGTGATTTATGTAGTTGCCGAAATTCATGTACTAATATTGTAAATGTAGTTGATGATGAATGTACATAGTGAATACATTTTTATATTCATACATGGTTTTCTACTATTATTCTTTGTATCATTGTTTATAAAAAAGAATTATTATTAGAAAATTTTAGATTCATTATTCACTCACTGCATGAAATTCAAGAGAAACGCGCCCAGTGCAAGCGTCGAGCGACTAGAACGCTGAGGTTAAAGACGCTGTATAATTTTTATTTTTGCAATTAAAAATTTGAAATTTTCTGAAAAACTTCCTTGTCTATTGTACTTGAAGACTACATATCTAGAAATTTAAAACTGGAAACTTCGTCACTCAACTTTTGCAAAATTATGTACAAAGTAAGAAAGAGTAGTAAAAAATTTTCCAAAATTTCCCGAGCGTTGGGAAATTGCTTTAGAAACTTCGGGTATGTTTTACTGCCTTGCAAATGAGTTCAAAAATGTGTGATAAAATTTTCATGGAAAAATATTGATAATTCCCTAATTGGCAGCGAGCTGAAGCTCGATATTCGCGAAAAAAAATTTTTCTCATTTTTCACTTAATTTTAGATTTTAACAATGTTCCCCCAGTTTTAGAGAAAAACAAACGTCATATTCGTATTCAGCACCCTCGAAAACATAAAGTAACATGGTTTTTAGCGATTAGAAGTGATCTGGTCACTTTTTCGTTTTCTAAACGACTTTTTGGGGGTATGCCGCTCGCCTATAAGGTAAGTATGGCCAACAAAAAGTGGCTTTTTCTGACAAGAATGACAGTTAATCTTGAAATTTAACATGACTTTTTAGCTGAATACTCAACATATTGGTGGCCAATAATTCTAGGAACTCTTGGCATGTCACCATTTCATTTCTGTTATTCAGTCACTAGTTATGTCAAATGTCAGTTATATTTATTTTTGATGATATTCATTTAATCGTGTATGTTCATTTTCGATTAGATTTTCGTATCATTTCTAGTTAGGTTAGCTGTATCTCTATTCTTCTAATTACTTTTCGCGGTCGTGGGACACCCTGTATATCGGCGATCTAATTTACCGACCTATTTACGAGCGCAATTCAATATGATCAAGAATGTTTCCTTACCTATTTAAGAAATTAAAACGTGAATATAATTTTAATTATGTTTTACAAATATTTCGCTTTGAGTATAAAAATATCAAAACACTAATAATTGAACAAAATAAAACCAATTAATTAGCACTAATATTTAGTTAGAGGTGTAGTTTAATCGAGATCACTAAGCCTAAGGATTAAGTGGGGAATGGGAAACAATACCAGCGTGGTTCAAACAGAACTGGCTGGTATCTCAATTGCCACAAAAGAACTAACCAGAAAAGGAATTTCTGACAAAAACATAATAATCTGCACTGATAGTAGACAAGCCCTATTAGCCTTGAACGGACAACGTGTTATATCGAGGCTAGTACTAGAGTGCCACCAAGACTTAGCTAACGCCTCGGCAGATAACAATATTATCCTGAAGTGGGTTAAAGGACACCACACGAGTAAAGGAAATCGCATTGCCGATTCTTTAGCCAGGAAAGCCGCTGGACTAAAAATTCTTAGACCCAGTGGCACCTACGGCCTGACGACATCGACAATTGCGGAACTAGCCAAAAGTTACACCCATGCTCAATTCCTTAAGAGATGGGAGGGAATCAAAGGATGCAGTTTTGCCAGGATCACCCTAGGGCAGGCGACCCTGGGAAGATGGCGCCGAAGAAATATTTGGCGATGACCAGGAAAAACCTACGTATAACAGTGGGATTTCTGACTGGCCACTGTCAACTAAGGAAACACCTCTATGGTATGGGGCTAGTGGACACACCTCTATGCAGGATGTGTGAACAGGAAGATGAAACAGTCAGGCATGTCCTATGCGAGTGTCCAGAGTTATCGTCAATAAGAGAGTGTGTGTTCGGTGAATCTTGGCTTCGCTTTACCTATGAAGGTTTTACTGTGTACCTGCTTTGGAGTATTCCTCCAACGAAGTCTATGTTGGCTTCTGTACCCATTTTTGTATGTGCCCTCGGACTTCCTTCTTTGTGGTCCCAAGAGCTGGTTCCGGTCCAACATATGCTGTTGCTGAACCTCTTCTCGCGAGTTCATCTGCTTGTTCATTTCCAGAAATACCGTTATGTCCCGGCACCCACACTAATCTTTAATGTGGTCTACTAGTTCATTTAGGTCTTTCTGGCATTCTTCTACTAGTCTGGATGTTACATTGTGGCTATTTAAAGCTGCAAGGTCTGCCTGGCTTCCAGTTAATATGTTTATCCTATGAGTGTCAGTCCTATGTTTGTTCTGACACATTATAGGATAGCATAAATCTCTGCCTGTAGAGGTATGTTCTAGTGGGAAGGAACATCTTTTGTTTCTCATTTCACTATACACCCCTGCTCCTGTTCCTTCTCCACCAAAATTAAAATGATCACTTCCATTTCCGTTGCATCATTTGTGTCCTCTTTGATTATTTCTGCTATTTCGTTTTTTAAGTTGTTCAGCCAATTTTCGCTTTCTTGTTTCTCCAGCTTTCTCTTTTCTTTTGGCAAATTCATCAAGCTTCTTAGATAAAATAAGAAACTTGACATGTCATGTTTAATTATTGGAAATTCATTACCAGTAAATGAACACCAAACACAGATTATTTTAAATGAAATAAAAATTTCTAATTATCACTTTAAATTTCAATTATAATTTATATTGAAGTGGAGTTAATTTGAAACTTCTAGTTCCATTTACGATAGTGATATGAGTAGATTCCACAAAGTAAGGATCCATGCAGTAAATTCAAACATTACAAGAGATTCGTTCAATACTCAAAACTAATCCTTAAGCCTGCTGCCAGGCTGTATCTCATGAACCGTGATAGTTGGACAGTATTTCTGTTGCCGCTATAACAAATACTAAAAACAAAATAAAATTAATATTTAAGGTTGGCTCCCGTACAACAAACGTAATTTTTCTTTCAGTTTTTATAAATATTGGTACGGAATCCTGAGCCTGATTCGCATTTCTTAATTTCAGTCATATTTCTATATCTCAAGTCATCGGGTAACAAAGACTTGGGAACTGGTTTTGTAATCTACAAAATTAAATTAAGTTGAGCAGGACCCACAATGCTGAGAGTTAATTGTGTTTCATAAGGTCTGTTCCAACTGTCATCAACGATCAGAGAATAGTCGACCATTACAATCAGTGATAGGAATTACGAGTAAACTAGTTGCTTGCAGATAAACAGAGATTCTGTGATCGTTTCTAACCTCTAGTAGAAACATGTGTCATCGCCAACTTTTCCTGAATTATCAATTTATATAATGTTGTATTTAGCTATATAAATAATAGGCATGATGACAGTCACTAAGAATCACTAAAATATTGATTTGATATAATTATTTAAGATACAGAGATTCTACAGAAATCACTTATTTTTCATTTCCATGTGTGATTACATTTATTTTAGTAAAAATATAAGCACAAAATTTAACCATCCGCCATCTTATCTCAAACACCAATCAGAAGAGAGTGACGTCATATTTTCGCAAATATCTATGATCCGACCCGAACCAAATCCGAACATCTGTTTTGTCGTCTTTATATTATCTATGGTTTTGTATTTCCTTTGTTGCTGTTGGCTTTGCTTGGTTCATGTGATATTTTCTCGTTATAAACTATTAAGTATCTCTGTTTTTTATTACCACAAAAAACCGTTTTTGAAATTATGTTTATGTATTAAAATAAACTTTTAACCTGCAAGCTGTCAAGTGTTTGAAGTTTGACTTTCACGATTTTACTACATGACACAGATCATAGATAACCTATCGACAGTTGACACTGTTACGAATGGACGAGTTCTATACAAGGGAATTGCTACCAACATAACGAACAAAAAAATACTGAAAAAGGTTAGTCGCATAAGGAAGTGTTTTTTCCAATCTATGTTTAGTTTTTCTTATATATTTTGAGTCCCTTTACCACCCATGTTGTACCCGAAAAGTTTGGAGTTTTACCCGAGAAGTTTTTAGGTCAATTTAGCTTGGGGAATTTTATATCTTACAGTTGACGAACAACTAATGACAGCTGTCTATACATGTTTATTTGGCTTTGTTTGTGTTCTTTGTGTTTCGTCAACTGTAAGATGTAAAATACCCCAAACTAAAAATACCTCCAAACTTTTTGGGTACAACATGGGTGGTAAAGGGACTCAAAATATATAAGAAAAACTAAACATAGATTGGAAAAAACACTTCCTTATGCGACTAACCTTTTTCAGTATTTTTTTGCTCGTTATGTTGGCAGCAATTCCCTTGTATAGAACTCGTCCATTGGAGCAGTTTTTCAAAATCAGTCATCATGCCTATTATGTTCTTTGGTTTCACTGTGAACCACAGATCCATATTATAGATATACAATACAGTTTTCTTAAACTGTAGCATAAAAGTGTCATAGTGTGATGCTGCTTGGCAGGGGGTGGTACTCTGAAAATAAGAAGTAGGAGGTCTAGGAATCTTCAAAACCGTTTGGCGCAATTCATGAATGTTCCTTTGTCATTCATTCGATTGGGTTTTATTCAACTGCCCAGGCACTTGAACTGAATCTTTGTACCATTTCCCATGGTATTTATAACGATAATTAGCACTTCTGTCATATTGTTTATGTTTCATCAATTAATTTAAAGTTTATTTCTATTGCAGATACCATACAAATAACCCGTCGTCATCCAAGTTTTCAGAAAGAAATCACAGATTAAATTCCCATAAAAATAATGACAATGAAAATGGTAATATGTCTAAGCAAAGTAACAGAAAAGAGACCAAAAAACAGGTTGAATCCAAAACCGATTCAGAATCGTCAGATAGCGAAATAGAAACAAGAAAAAACGAGCGAAAAAGCAAAACCGAAAATAGTGTTAGTAGAAAAGAAAAAAATGATAAAAGATACCAAAAGAGAAAATCCGACTCAGATTCAGAAAGTGAATCTTCCACTAGTGAGAACGACAAACGCAAATCCAAAAAAACAAAAATCTCAAACAAAACTAAAAAAAAGAAGAAAACATCTTCATCATCAGATTCTAGTGAAACAAGTGACTCTAGTGACAGTGTATCGAGTGATACTGATGAAGACAAGAAAAAGAAAAACGTGGAAAAGCATAAAAAGAGAAAAAATGACAGTATTGAGAGTAATGCAGTAGAAAAAGAAAAAAGAAATAAGCGAAAAAAATAATTTTTAATGTGTTTACGTTTATGAATACCTACCCGTATAGGTAGTTTCCATTATAAGAGAATTTTTCACCAGAATATTAAATATTTATTAGTTGACGTTTTATTTTTGTCCTTCTTTAATGCAAAATTTAAAAAATCCCAATGTCTATGTGAGCTGGAGTGAAATAAAAGATCTATTGTGCTCCATCTCTTCTACCAAGTTCCTGAGAAGAGTCTCAGAGACTGGTAGTTCCTTGAGTTTTATATCCTGTGGCTTGTACCAGGATTTTCGATTACTAAAATGAGGGAAGGATTCTTTGAATGATTTTCTCTACTTAGCTTAAATTATTTTTACCGCGCCGTTTCCAGACTCTAACTCGGCCCATCATCGATATAATTATCGTAACACTATAGTCCATTGAAAAACGGAGAAAAAGTCGCTTCCTTTTCGATTTTTTTGAAGTGAAAACTTCTTTAGCGGCGCTGAGCACTTTTTTTTGTATGGGTAAAAACTTTCAAACTCGCGTCAGGGTCACGTGATGCTGATCGAAAAAGCGTAAGATCGAAGGGAAGGGAGAGGAACTAGTATCTCCCACTCTTTCTACCGTGCCTGAGTGTGCTGCGCGAATGACCGTGTGTGTTTATGTACAGCGTCCCACGCGTATCCAAGGATGGTGACAGCTGATTGCTTGACTGTTGTGTAGTAAATACACTGTTGTGTATTCGTAAATGTGAATTGTTTAAATTATGGAAATCGAACAAAGTGAATCTATTAATGAAAAAAGTGATAATGAAGTAGTGAAAGAAAATGAGTAAGTACTTTATAAATTACTAGATGAAAAACTCTTACTTGGCTTTAGCCCGTAACTGCCGTCAAGAAAACCAGCTATAAGCTGAGAACTATAAAACGTAAAAAAACGAATAATTATTATGGTTGCTGTTTACATCTCTCCAAATAAGTCTTTGCGTGTTATAGGTACGAGACTTCTTGTACGAAAATTTATTTATTTATTCTCATGACGCATCTGCATTGCTTCAAAAAAAAATTGGAAAAAGCTTTGATAAATTGCCAATGATTTTAAGTGGAGATTTCAATATAAACTTTGCAGACGATAGAAATCAATCATTAATTGAATTTTTAAATAATGAATTTGGTTTAACTATGTCAAATGATCGCAATTTTAGCGCAACGAAATACAAAACTACTATTGATGCGGTCTTTATTAGACACTTAAATAGGTTCGAATCATAACTGTTTGCTTCTTACTTCAGTTTTCACTTCTGCCGGCACTTCCGAAGTGCTACCTGCTCTTTTTTAAAGTACAACCACATGTGGTCTTCACAAAATGATAGAGTAGGTCCCTGGCCATCTGAAATCGAAAATTACAACATTTTTTAATAGGGACAACACTTTTTATTGCGAAATTTGTCAAAAATCTGTCAAAATTATGTCTTATTACTTTTTCACACATACCTCGCGATATCCCCGGAACTAAAAAAGATATTTTCTATATTTTGTTTCTTTAACAAAAAAGGAATTCGAGGTTTCATGTAGTAGTACATTTTGAATAAGTATTTTTATATGAACGTATTTTGATGCCTAGAATCAACTCATGCTAAGCCTAACAATTTAGCAGAGCTAAAAAAATAATATCTGAAACATTATTGAAAACATTACACAAGAAATGTTAGAAAATTCATTTGAAAATTTAAAATTTCGCTTGCAGCTATGCATAAACGAAGAGGGTAGGCATATGCAGCATTTATTGTTCTTTTTTGTTCTTTCGTTCTCTATGTATTGAATAGTGTTATTATGTTTTCTTACTAAATAAACTGTTTGTTAGATTTGCTGGCAATTATTTACGTAATTGAAAATGCATACTACGTACATGAAACCGATTTAAATGATTTTCTTATACGTCAAACGGTAGCAGCATGAGTTGATTTTAGACATCAAAATACGTTCATATAAAACTACTAATTCAAAATGTACTACTACATGAAACCTTGAATTCCTTTTTTGTTAATGAAACAAAATATAGAAAACTATACATTTTTGGAAAGGAAAATGATTGCTGTTTCGAATGAGTTCAAGAATTATAAGGTGTTCCATTCAAAATAATACATATTTTCCACTTTGAATTTGACCAACATTAGTAAAACACCCTGTGTTGATGAGATGAAATGCCAGTCAAGCCTTAAAAAATCTTTTTGATAAACTAGTAAAACAAGTGAAAATCCCATCTTTTTGGAGCAATCAATAAGCTGGACATTTATGTTTAAAATCAGTCACTCTTATTTGGAAAACCCTGTATTTTGTTTACTAATAAGTGTTTGTCTGCAAGTTTTATGACATTTTACTTCAAACTTCCCTCCTAGAATGTCTTCCTTTTACTGCAAAATCTCTTGAGCACAAGTTTTTCTTGTTTTCTGCAGCACATATAATTGTATTTAATCCTTTCAATCTCCAAAAAATCTCAATAGACATACACACATCCAAAATAATATCCACCTAATCGCAGTTAAAACAAAGACGTTAGCAACTGAATCAAGTTATCTGCCAAATTTGTCAGGAATAGACCGCATTATGCGTATGCGAGTGATGCCTGCTCGTTAGAAAGCACAATAATTAGGCGCGGCTGCAGAAACTTTCAAGTTTGCGTATTTATTGCTCAAAAACTATGATACTTGGAAGAGTGATTCTTGTTTTAAAAACTTCCTTGAAGCTTTAGCTTTATTTGGTACGCAGATAGTTTGGTAAAATTTTGAAAAATAAAAAAGTTTCTCGATTACTGAAAATAGTGCTGCAAAAAAAGTAGAGATTACAGTTTTCTCCAATTTTACAAAAAAACTAGGTTTTTTATACAAATGAAACTAACACAGTAGTCTTCGCTCATGTTTCTTCTGTCGATTAAAAAAAATTTTTTGAAAATATCTTGTTTAGTTCCGGAGATATCGCGAGGTATGTGTGAAAAAGTAATAAAACATAATTTTGAGATTTTTGACAAATTTCGCAATAAAAAGTGTTGTCCCTATTTCGATTTCAGATGGCCAGGGACCTACTCTATCATTTTGTAAAGACCACATGTGGTTGTACCAAAAAAATTGAAACCCTTTTGCTCCTTTTTCAGTCCACTACTAGTTATATTACCAACAAAACAAATTCAAAACTAACCAGTGAAGTTATACAGAGATATGCTCTCAAATTATATTAAAAAAAAACATCTATTTTGTTTTTTATGCTCATCAAGCTAGTTGGCATTATCGTTTTACGTAATTAGATGCTCGTTTGATTAGGCTCCCAGGCCGGTTCTTTGATGTGGGAACCTTCAGGCGCCTTCTCTGATGATTTAAAGGGCTTTGTCCCGAGCAGAATACGGTGCGAGGCTTATAAACTATTGTGTATGTACAATTTTTTCCACTACTAGCCAAATTAAGACAAAAATTACAAATAATTCAAAGAACGCACCTCGAGACGCGTTTACCCCGTCGACTGAATGACAAGTAGGTACACTATCAGTTTTTGACGTATTAAAAACGCACTTCTTAAGTCATCAGTCAATATTGGTTGAGCGCGAATTTTAAACCGGTGGCATTTTTATTCAAATGATTTTATTTTGACAGGTAATTTCAAGCAGCAAATATGTCAAAGACAATCTCCTGAATATACCCAGTTATGTTGCACAAGTTTTTGTGCAAAATATTTGAGAAATTCAACTTTTCAGTTGGCTACCAGGAGTAATTTGAATTTAAGTTTGCAATTCTGTAGACCTCTGATTGGTCAGATTCCGCCCAGTTTCACACAACACTCTCTAGTATTGACATCAGCAGATAATTCCCATTTTTGATAGTGCTGACATATAAATATAATTAATTTTTTCTACGACAACCTCGATAACGCCCGGTTTCACAATGTCAAATTATCCTGAGGTTAACAAATAACCCTTGGTTACCTCAAAATGCATTTATTTGCTTATTTTTTTTAGTGCAAAATGAACGATTATATGGTATTTGCGTATAGTAGCGATGAGGAACCAAGAAGACCAAAAATAATAAGACCCAGATGCAATGCAGATTAAACCCAAATAATGGAGTGAGATATAATCTAATTAATATTCATTTCACCAATTTGGGATAATAATTAGTTGTAACGGCAGTTATTATAATACAGGGTGTCCCAGCCGAGAGTGACCCATTTTAAATGCTTATAACTTTTATACCAGTTGTGTTAGCCACCTGCGGCTTACGCCATTCCTTTTCTCTTGGCCTAAAGTTTTTTCTAGTTGGTACCAAATTTTGTCTACAATTATACAGTGGGAGTAAAAAAATTGCCTTTTTTCGACATTAAAATTTTCAACTATTTTTAATGGAACACCCTGTATATTGCAACGCCATAATTAGGAGTCGTGTCCAAGGTATCCATATACCAATAAACATCGGACTTGTACCTTGAGGTTTTAGAAGCAAAAAATTAAAATAGTAGTCTGGATATTTTAGCAAACGCGTATTTTTTAATAGCATATTTGGAACTATACATTAAAAAAGAAATAAATATTAATCTAAAAAAACTGCTGTATATGTTGACCGTTCTGTTCTACGCATTTATGAAGTCGGACCATTAAATGGTTGAATGAATTGTGTAACATATCTTGGGGAATCGCTTCAATTACTGCACGAATATTCCCCTTAAGATCATCCAAATTGTGTGGAAGGGGGTTATGGCACCTATCCTTGACATAACCCCAGAGAAAAAAGTCTGGAACTGTCAAGTCAGGAGAGTACGGTGCCCATTCTATAGGGCCAGTTTACTATGGATACCTAGTTACGTTTTTTTTATACGTTTGCTAAAATATCCAGACTACTATTTTAACCCTAGAACCACAAGGTGGAGTCAACGACGACACCGAGCGTTATCCAACTCGTGATTACTACGATGTCACTCAGATTTCTTAGCGGTGCGGCTCAGTACCTTCCTAGCATTCAATTGTCTTGTAGATGCTGAACGAGAAACTGTGCTCAGTTTTGCCAGTTTCGAGTTATCGTGAAAAGGTTGTATACGACGCCACCTTGTGTGAGCACTGCCACAAAGGGGTATGTGGTAAACACCGCCGTAGCATCTGCATTGATTGTAAATAGTCGTTTAAAGCTTTTCTATTTCATTTCCATACAATTTATTGTTTTTTATTCACATTTTTCCTATTTTACCTTATGGAGCATTTTAACTTTGATTTTTAGAAAGAATACTTCACATGTCTGATTTTTGAAATCTATTTTAATTCTAGCACATAATTTGTGTGAATTTTGTATTTTTCAAAATAAAAATTATGCTTAAATTTATATTGTGTTGGGTATTTTTTTTAAATTTTGTATTCAATTCGAAAAATATGGATATTGTGTACCAGTGTCGCTTTCGACGCCACCTTGTGGTTATTGTAACTACAATCTCACCTTGTGGTTCTAGGGTTAATTTTTTGCTGCTAAAACGTCAAGGAACAAGTCCGATGTTTATTGGTATATGGATACCTTGGACACGACTCCTAATTATGGCGTTGCAATATATAGGGTGTTCCATTAAAAATAGTTAAAAATTTCAATGTCGAAAAAAGGCAATTTTTTACTCCCACTGTATAATTGTAGACAAAATTTGGTACCAACTAGAAAAAACTTTAGGCCAAGAGAAAAGGAATGGCGTAAACCGCAGGTGGCTAACACAACTGGTATAAAAGTTATAAGCATTTAAAATGGGTCACTCTCGGCTGGGACACCCTGTACTATAGAATAAAATTGGTTGTTTCCATATGCTTTCATTATTTTTATTAAATACCTATACAGCTAATACCAAACTATCTACAACTTCCCAAATAAATCAATTTTATAGGTTCTTCTTTTTTCGATTTTGAATGTCAATAACCATAAAATCTGATCATTATACCTAATAATTTGCTACCAACTGAACAAAAATTACTGCTGAACTTCCGATCAGCTAACCTAGCTATAGACGAACTGACAATTGTGGAACGGTATCTGATGGTAAATTGACCCTAGGAGTTAACCCGACATTGTGAAACCGGCTGTAAATGTTCATTTTATAACCGTAACCTCAATCATAAACCAGCACATTTTGTACAGAATTTCATTATTGCATCGGCTGCTAGGCAAGTTACTAAGCAACGAATGCGAGAATATTCATTGTGTTATTTCTATAGGTTCACTTGAAAATCAGGACGTCTACGGCTTGTCAGATTTTGACGTCTTGCGACAAATTAATTAAATGTATTCAGATCGTTACTGTCAAAGTTTTAGTAGGTAACAAATAATTTCATAGTAGTTTTCTTTGAAATACTTTCTAGTTCTTGTGAACGGCTTTGAGTCCCTCGGATTATATTACACACTTTCACGGTGGTGTTTTCGGTCGATTCTACAATATACGGAGGTCGAGTTGTTTCCCGAACTCGAATTTGGTCACCAAATGTTGAATGGCAACGTTTGTAATAACGAACATAACCTTTGATAATATAATTTAATCATTTGGACGTGCTGCTCAATCGTATAGTTTGTAATCATGATTTGGCACCAATAATAAACAGCAGAGTAAACTCAATAAAAACAACATTGGTTTTCATGAAAAATATATAACGTAGTATAATAGTATAATTGGTTTACGAGTGACGAAAGTGACATTTTGGCGTTGGCTGCTCAGTTACCACAGCAAAAAATCTCATCAGCACTTCCCTAATCCCTTCTTTGTGCAGTGTACGTATTGGAGAATTGTACAGTATTCTACAAGCTTTTAAGCACATCAACCATTCCAATAAAAAAGTTGCCATCTGTACAGACTCTCTAGCGTCTATCCTCTATCCAAGAATTATTCACTGAACATCCCATTGTACAAGAAATCCATCATTCTTATCACCATATTTATTCCCTAAACACCACAGTCATTATTACATGGATACCCTCATACATTTGTATACCTGGCTGATCACTGACCGATCAGCATGCCAAAACAGCTTCAACTACTGCGACAATTACTTTTCGTGTCCAAATTTGTTCTGTAACGATTATTATAAACATAACATGACCAGATTTACTGAGAGCTCCTTTATTCAAAGTTTTTCATTGCTGCGCTTCATTTAGGTATATAAAAAAGAATTTCACTGCTATTTAAATTTAGAGGACATTTTTCAATCACCCAGTAGGGGGATTTTTTGAATGTCGATGAAAACCTAACAGGTGTAAGTACCTATATGAAATGATATTTTTTGCAAAATCAGCAGTATCAAGATATTTTGTTTCTCAATAAACTTATTCCAGTTTGAATTTTCCAGCAAATTTTCAGTATTCCTAACTTTTGTGCGTGTAAACAAAAATAAATTAATCCAACATTGCTATACTTATGTATAAAATTAAATATCAATTTTGTTGAACAAAAATTGTTTATATATAATTTTCAACGTTATTATTCAAGTTTTGAATAAAAAGTAATTTGAACCTTCAAAGAAATAAAACTTGTGCTAAATGTGCGAATATACAGATATCTACTAACTAAATTACATCCTCTCCATTTCCATTTATAGATATAATGTTGTAAGGCCATCGCCATCAAATTAAAGCAACAAGTCTATCCATTTTACGCCCTCCATCAACTTGCAAATGACGTCTCTCACTCTCTCATTTCATATCTATCTAACGCACGCGAGACGTCTGGCAGTAACTTTCCAAGGTCTGCAGAGAAAGGCGTGCTAAAATATTTTTTTAAATAGGTAGAAAAAAAAAGTCTTCTCATATTTCAAGTTTTATAATTATTGTTATTTGATTGTTCCAATTTCCAAGTAATCGACCAGGTAAACTATAGGTATTTAGAAAATAAATTAGTTAACTTAAAGTTATTGTCAGGACAGTTTTCAAAGAAAAAATATCAAGAAGATATCTTTGAAACTCGACGATCTAACGGGACATATTTGCGAATAAGCTAGAACTGTTTTTCCCTATTGCTGCTCCATAACTCATATTTCGTTGTTTTTGGAAGTTCCGGATACATGGAAATATGCATTAATAAAACCGTTGCTTGACTCAACCCGAAGCTATCAGTAATCTTCGGCCAATGAACACTATCTAAGATTTTGGAAAAAGCTGCTTATGAACAAATGTACGATTATGTATTTTATAATAATATAGTTACACATATAAAATAAGGCTTTCGAAAAAAGAGCAAGCAATTAGTGATAATAATAAATTTGCTTCAGTCATCTTAGCTATACCTCAAGGTTCTGTCAGTCCGCCTCTTTTCTCAATTTATATTTCTGAGTAGAAATAGGGACTAGAGATCCTTATACTGGGATTTCAACAATGTTTCAACATAATAGTTCCTATGAGCAATATATTTTTGTAATCAAGAGTGCCTTCAATAATTCCTCAACCATATGAACTAAGCAGGGACTCAATAATGTATTTCCAGTATATTGCTTTCTGTGTCCAATTGAACTAAGATGTGAACTTGTTTCATAATTCATAGCAGAATAGGAAGAAAACCTATGAATTTTAAGACTTCTAGCTTGAGATCAAGAAACATTCTGTTGTTTTGATAAATTTTAAGTGTAGACTCAGAAGATGCAAGCCAGGGGAGCCTGTGATGAGGATGTTATCAAAACAGCGGCTAGAACCTTTTGAGAGTAGACCGGAGAAAAGATGTGTCATTTTATTTACTTGCCTCACATTGAAATAGATTCTAGTCCTGATACCAGTCCTGCAGTTATGGGTATTAGACATTTATTCGATTCGAGAAGAAGACAGCCAATATAAATGATATCCAATAATGGCACCAACTGTGTTATCGCCGGTCGAGAGCTCCAAAAATATATTAAAATTATATAATTTCATGGAGGCTCAATACACCAAGCATTCTACATATTTCTGGCTCGATCTCCGAGGTCTTGACACCTAATTATTTCCCAATAATGACACCTGGATCGGAACAAAATTCTGGTTTGAATGGGACAGCAATGAACGAGTGCTTAAAGTTTGGCCAATGTGTATATAAATCATGGTAGTCGCTGGAGGCCTGATTTGGTCTTTTATATATTATGTCGTGGCCATATCGAATATTTGTTCACTTCACGATATGCCTGAGAATTTCATGAAATGGTCGCATTTCATGAAATGTTTCACTGTCTATTAGCCACATCATGATGTGGTATAATCGGATCAATGATAAGAAATCGTTTCTCGATAAGGACAATTAAACGCGCGACATTTCATGAAATGGTAAAGATTATTTGATCATATATCGTAAAATAGTTGCATTAATTCCGACAGAGGCGCTGCAAGCGCTTTGTTTACGTGTGAAGATGGCAGCCGCTGACAAAAGTATCTACTCATTTCTAAATATTTGTTTGTTTTCTAAAAATAAATGTTTATCAGTTAAAATGAACACTAATTATTTTTGTCAAACTTCATGGTTATTTTTAAGTTTTAATCAAACATTTTAGGTTAGGTATGTTATGTTTTGAGATTTTTAAAATGTTTACTGATGTTCCTGGTTTATTCAAATATAATGTCGCAGCTGGACATGAATGACAATAAACAAGTACTTAACATATTGTGTTTTTATTGAATATTTTATGGACACCTTATTTATACGATCCCGCCAAACGTGGACGACAAAATCATAAAACGTTGACGATTTCATGATCTGGTCAAATTAAGTTGCCCACATCATGAAATGCGACCATTTCATGAAATTCTCGGGCATTTCGTGAAGTGAGCAAATTTTCGATATGGCCACGACATATACACTTTCATATCCATATTTTATTGTTCCATCTTTTTTAAGGTGAAGCCGATATATTTTTGACTATCAAATGCTGCTCAGGAAACTGTTATGAATAGAGTAAATTGGGGGAATATGCCGCGCTGGGTAATACGCCGCAGTTTGATATTTCCGTTCCAAGTCAACATTTGGCAACAATGGTCGTTCATCCATATTTGTGTCAGACAGAAAACAAGCGTGAATCATTCGCAAATCGAAACCATTAGTTTTTTAGTGAGTGACGTCGATATAAAGGTAAGCACCGTGTAAAATAGTTTCTAATGTTAAGTTATATACAGTGGTGAAGGAAGTCTTAAGCAGATTTCGTCAATTTTAATAGAAGTGTGTCAAAGAATGATTCATAACCTTACTCTTTTTTGGCGGAACACTCTGTTAAACGTATGATAAATATGTGTTTTGATTTTATTTGTCATAAGATGCAATATGGGGTATTATGCGTCACATTTTTTCAACTGCGGCGTATTACCCCGAGCGTATTACCCTTACCTGCTTTTTTTTGGTTTCAGATGCCTCGTACTTTTGTTCGGAAAAACGTTAGAGCTTTATGGTCAGAAGAAGATCTTGGCAATGCCATTGAAGATCTTAGACATGGTAGAGGATCTGTTCGCCAAATTAGCTGTACTTATAACGTTTTTTTTTCAGTTTCATGAAATATTTTATTTCTTACGAGAATAGCATGTTGCCATATTACCCATCGTATGATGCCATATTACCCATGGTATGGGGTAAAATGGCAATAGAGTATCACTATGCATTTTTACTTCTAATCTTTCGCTGTGTGTGAATATGGCATCGAGCGACTCTGAACACATACATATATTGTGTAAGCTCTAACGTGCAGCCATCGTGTTTCAGCTAGGCGCGTTGGTTCTTAGAATGTGGGCATTTGAATTTTATGTTGCCATATTACCCCAATTTACTCTATTTGAAACGAAAAACACCTTTTTTTAGTGGAATACGTTTATAGTTAAATCTAACAGCTTTCAGCGATCGTAAAATTTTCAGAAAAATGTAGTTCTCGCATCCCAAAAAAGTTTACAGTTTCTATCTCGAGACGTATAATTCTTGTTGAAAACATTATTTGGATACAATAAGGGGTGATAACTATTACAGGTGTACTATATTAGGAAATCATCTGATTAGTTGAGAAAGTAGGGCAATCCCAAAGCACCTAGGCACCTTTGCGCATCCTCCAGGAAGTTCCCCTCAGTACGTTAACCAGTCTATGGTTTAAATATAGTTTATATAACGTTCCAAAAGAGAAATTTTTCTAATTATGTGAGCCCGCAACTCGTATTTACACGAATTTACGAATTGAAGATATAAAGCCGACCAAATAAAGAAGATATGCTCTATTGTCTCATATTTCTATGTATGGATGTGTCTGATAGCCCCAACACTTTTTCTAGGTATTGCATACGACACTAAGCGTCCAGTGTTTATTCTCTGCAATCATAAGCCGTGAAAAAAACAACACACACACACATAGATATAAGTATTCATCCATGACACGCAATATGTTTGTCATATTATTAAAATTAAAAAAAATGTATGGAGTCAATTAATTCGCCACACTTTTATTGTCTCAATTATTGTTATACAGTGCAATTACGATCCACCACAATATGGAAGTATGTAAAGCCATCAAATGATATTAGAATTTCGCTTATTTTCGTTTCAGTCAGCTGCATGTTGATAAACAAGTCAAGAAGTTTTTGATTCCAACTATCTACATTCTTATTGACGACTTGACTATACTGTAATGATATTCATTATTTTAGATATTTAGTGCTATATATATTTCACAATTTCCTCTATCAAGTGTATCAACTTCAGGTGTAGTATTATTGACCTGTGTATACTGTTTAATCAGCAATAACACTGTTGCTACCTGAAGTACTTTGCGCTGATAGATCGAATTTAATATAATGTTTTAGGTTAAATGGATTATTGTAGATTATTATAATTTGTGCATTCAACTAGTGTAGAAGTAAATAAAATGGGGTTTTATAAAAATGTGTTTAAATTATTAAAGTCAAAATAAAGAGACGTTAGTTTATCACAATACAAGTTATATTGAATGTCAAGGCGCAAGGCTTATAAATATTTTCACTACCATAATTTATACCTACACAATTTTTTCCACTACTTGCAAAATTCATGCAAAAAAATTAAAAGAATTCTGAGAAGCGTTTACCCCGTCGTCTGACTGACAAGTACACTGGTATCGATATATTATGTCATCAGTCATTTTTGGTTGAGCGCAAATTTTAAACTAATGGTATTTTTATTCAAGTAATTTTATCGCAATGGGTAATTTCTTGTAGCAAATATGTTAAAGACAATCTCCCTGGTATACACAATATTGTTGAACTACTATCACTGAATTCGTTAGTGAATTTGTCTATTATTAACCTTAACAATATAAAAATTTGTTAATTACTAATAGATACATTATAAATTTCTCACTTTGCTAGAAGAAGCAATAATTGTCAACTTCACAGCTAGTAGTGGAAAAAAGAATTTTGATGAAGTAACTATTTCTTTTAAGAAGGTAATTCACATAATTTCAATCCGTTGTGACAGTATTCACTAGATTTATTATTGAGTATCAATAAATACATTATAATAATATTACTCAATAAATTGATAAATCTTTTCGACTGCCATTATTAATACTGCAACAATATAAACAATTCAAAAACAATTTATTTAGTTGAATAGATATTGAAAGGACCTTTCAACAAGACCCACGTTTTTATTATATAAATTTTTATTGATGACGCTATCACGCTCACATAAATGACGTCAAAAATAAAAACGTGATCTGACGGATTTCTGGACTTTCCTCTAAAATCACAGATGTTTAAGTGAAATTTCATTACAAGGTTGCTATACTTTGTTTTATCTTCAATTTATTGGTTTTGTTCAATAATTTGTTTGAGTCGAACTTTCTCTCAAGAAATAAAGAAGATCGGAAATGGGAAAATATTTATTCAATTGACTGCCTCATAACTCACAACTCGATGTCTCGTGAAATTCTCACTTAGAAACTGTGTGATAAATGATCTTAGCATTGTGAACCAAACAATGTCTTATTTATTTATGGTGCATTGGAATAATTATTTTTGTAAATCACAGTTCAATTACGTCCATTAATTCATCTTATAGACAAATACAAGGATATCTACTGTATCTATGATTTTACTAAAAAGAATGGATGAATTTCTTCCCCAAATAATATTTTTGCATTTTATCACCGATCGGTTGTGATGTGTAGGTTGAGATATTTTTCACTCTTCATGAAAAATTTCCATTCTTTTTTAATTTAATAGTGTACTTGTTCGACAAAATTAAATATGAACTAGCCACCTTGCTTAGTTAGTGTGGATTTATGCAGACACATTAAACAATTATCAATTAGCATTTAACAATTAACATTTATCAGTTATAAGTTAAACTACTCATTTCATTATGACTCCATTTATGCACACAATTAACAATTAGCATTTATCAATTAACAATTGCGAAGTTGGTCTTTAACTTCTTAAATTAATTGTACCGAATTTTCATCCAGTGCGCAACTAGTACGCAGATCCTGAAGTTTATCTCACTTTTTTCATAAAAAAGTGGTTGATTTAGGGTTATGTTGTGTGTCAGCATCATTATTAAAAGAAAAAAAGTCTCAGCATTTTCAATACTACTATAAATCTTCAAAATTGTTCCAAGAGACATGAAAATGTAGGGTTATTGTAAATGTAAATAACCAGAATCTCGGGCTTGTGCGCGCGCTTACTATTCTCTCCTGATTCATAAATTGTGTGCATAAACAGTGGCAGTATTACTAATTGTTAATTGATAAATGTTAATTATTAAATGCTAATTGATAATTGTTAAATGTGTCTGCATAAATCCACACTAATTGTGTCTGCATAAACGATGGCAGTTTCACTAATTGTTAAATGATAAATGTTAATTGTTTAATGCTGATTGATAATTGTTAAATGTTGCTGCTTAAATCCACACTTAGTTATAATATTCCGGGAATCTCGAATTCAAAATTAAACTAAAAAATTATAAACCCTTCGCGTTTCCCTGAAGCACGGCTTCCTCCTCTGTAGGTTCACCTTTCCTAAATGGAGGATGCGTAGTAAACCGGACCAGATAGATGAAAATCGTCGGCTGGGTTTTCCGATTTTCAGTTGTTTTTCAGCACTTCAGCAGGCGAACCGGACACACGAGATGGGACTGCGCCATGATGTGCTAATTGTTGCTTCGACCCTTGTTGCTTTCTCTTTTGGGATTCCCACTTCTTTGGTTGAAGAAATTAAATCCAGTGAATTGAGAAATAATAAAGGTTAGTAGCTATTATGACATACTGTATGATAACCGAAATATGTGAAATATTGCAATTATAGTTTTCCATGCAAAAAAGGAAATTATATTTTTCTTCGCACATTTTTAGTTATCAGATGTTTTATTATAAATAATTGACGGAAAATATTTTCAAAAATATATTATATACTACGATGACAGTTGCTGTGAAATATTGTCTATGCCTATGGGCAGTAACTATACTGCTATGGGAATAATTTTACCACAGAATGAAAACATAAATTACTTATTTAATGAATATATTATAAATATTTAGCTTCATAACAGAAAACAAGCATTTTTATATTTAATCTTAACACCTGTTGAACTATTTGTTTCCACCTTTTTGGTTTGTATTCGGTTTTCATTGCTACATACTAGAAGTTTTTATCTCTCTAGAATGTGGGTTTTAAAGCTTTTTGCCACCTTATGCTGTAGCTTTTGAAGCCACTCCCTTGAGTTAGAATTGCAGGTTTAATTAGTATTCATGCATGAAGATTTATAGTACGTTGCAAAATATTCATGGTTATCTTTCCATAATTCATAAAAAAGGGTTGTTTCGTTTAGCCGAAATCTGTTAAAAATGAAAAAAAAAATTTTTGTCATTTAGGTACCTTACTGAAAAAATTATGCCGCGGAAATGTGCTGTTGCCATTTTTTTTAAGAGGACGTCAAGAAAATGCGTGGAAATGCGTTCTTTCACCACTATGCAGTGATCCTCTTCTCAACCTTTGACACAGATCAATGAATAATATCTATTCTTATCAACTTAATATCGCTATGGTCAATGAAAAATACAAAAATAAAAAAAAATTGTCAACAAATACCACCCTTATGATAAATTCCACGGAAAAAGTTATATAGGAAAGCTATAGCCAATTGTTAATCAAACAAAAATATGTAGTTTTTATCTTCCTATCACATTTCGGCTTTTCTAAACCCGGAAAAATCAATGAAAATTATTGTGATAAAAATACATTTTCGAATAAAAATTAGTTCGGGTCGTTATATAAAATGTTTTTGCATCATTCTATAATGGAAAAAAAATCTTAAAAACACCGTGAAGTTTCAAATTTTAGTTATAAATAGAAAAATTAAAAATTCGAGTATTCTCAGAAACGAAGGATTTTCGCGGCAAAAATCAAATTATGTGGTGCTAGCTTTCTTATATAGAATCATCCTATTAGCCAATATTCTATGTAACTGATTTCGGCTAAACGAAACTTGAGCCATAAAAAATTTATCAAATTATATTTTCACTCCTGATGTTATATTGTATGAGTCTTATAAGTTGTATTTTTGCCTAAATAAGCTATTACGCACTTTTTTCGAGAACAACCCATTTTCTGACCACCTTTGTTAAATTTTCTAAAAAAAATAAACATTACAAACAACAAGAATTACATTTAATGTTATAAAATATGTTCCACATGACAACTGTTTGTTGCTTAATATAATCTTCTAAATCCAATCGCTTTTGTAAGAATTGTTTCTTTTAATTGAAGTGTCTTGGCGTCTAATGTCCATTGCCACGGGTATAAAAATTCGCATTTCAAAATAAATCAAAATAAATTCTCTGGAAATTTAACAGAAAATGATAATCATGAATTGTTTTTCTTTAAAAAACTTTGGGATATGAAACCAAGTTTGACTTTTTATGTTGAAAAAAATGGTAAAATAGATTGGGCAGGTTCTTGTTAAACTGAAATTAGATAAAGGTTTTCATTTAAAAATAGAACGGCGCCACTGATTTTATTGCCTCAAACTAAATCAGAAAAAAATCAAAAATAATTATTAGATAATTTTTTCTAGTTGTTATCCGCCTCTAAAAATACTAAAATACACTGAAATTTAAACAAGCGAAATGAAAAAAAATATAAACCACTTTCCTTGAAGAGAACTCTACTCGTGTCAAGAACTTTTTTGTTTCGTTATCCGGTCTTAATGGAATGGTATATCTCAGAAACTTCGTTGGACTTTTGCTTGGTCCAGGAACTGTTCTGTCCAGGAGCTTAATTCAGTAAAGGAACTTGATTTAAATCAGGAAATTGTTTGTATCAGGAACTTTCTTCAGTCCAGGAGCTTGATTTAGTCCAGGCTCAGTATCTATTTGGCGATATATACAAACCAATGTCCTCGAGATATTTAATTAATGCCCTTTGGTCTTCAATGAGTGAATCCTTGAATACCGTACTTAAATTATTATGTCTTCTATGTCTGGAATATTCAGAACACTCTAAGATGATGTAAAAGAAGTATGACAAGACTACTTCTTAATCTTATCATTTGTCTAGTATTGATAGAGAAAATTCCCCATTCGTATAGACCAAATATTTGAATTTCGCGCTTCAATCCGGGACTATAAGTATCGATTTTTACTGGTTGTTTATTCCTCTGGAAGAAAAATTCAAAAGAAATTAATGTTTATTAAATTATTAAATATTTCCACTTCCGAAATATTACCCGCCAGGATAGCGCTTCAAATATTTCAAATCTCGTTACACACTTTCTATTCTTTCCCACAGCTGAATAAAATTATTGTTTTTGTATGTAGGTACAGTGAATGAAAGTAAATTGAATCCACAGCGAATTTTTTCTGGAGCGTGTTTTCCCGTCGCTGCCCCTCCCATGCTGATTGCCTGTGATGTAAGCAATTTATTAGTGCCAAGCTGTACAATGTTTGATGTTTGAAGTTATGAGTTTTTTTGCCTTAAAAACTGAAAAAACAGCGCCATTTTCATAGGGCTTTAGATCCCTAATAGAAAGTTTTGGATAAAGGTGAATTGAGTTAGATACACATGTTATTTTGATTAACCTATGCGCGAATCATTTCTTAAAACAGCATTTATTTGAACAATGTCCAAACAAAAAATACCTTATGTGGCTAAGGCAAACACACAAATTTAATTCAAAACATACCAGATACAATAACAATAAAGCTAGGTCAAGTCACATTTCCGAATAGCTCGATCGGGACGCGAGTGAAAGGTCACTTCTGATAAGATTCTACCATTTCCCTCGTACAGTAAAGCCTACCCTTTTACCTGAGGTCAGTCTGTTTGCGCCCAAATAAGTAGGTTACAATATTATTAGAAAACAATATTTTCCTCCTACCCCTATAGAAAGTACACACTTTCCTCCCTCAAATCAGGGAGGAAACTCATACTTTTTCTCCCAAGGGAGGAAAAGTACTTTCCTCCCTAGGGAGGAAAGTATTTTTCCTCCCTCTCATTTCAAGTAAGTTGTAAACGATGAAACTTGTGAATTCATTATATTCATTTGTTTCCATAATTTCTAGAACATCCTGTATATCCTGTTTTTTTGGTAAAAATCAAACATTAATGGTACTTCAACGTAGTTCTTCAATACAAACCTCAACTTCAGGAATCTTAGATAGGTATACGTTTATTGAGTTCAGAATAAGAAAAGCACAGTATGCTGTGGCTTACTGACAGTAAACACGGCGATTGACTTTTGAGGTGCAAAGTCGCTACATTCATTAAACTTAGTTGAATTTTTGAAAAATGGAGAGCGATTCAAGTGATTTCGAATTTCCAAATACACCACCTAATATTAAGGCACGAGCTAACATAGCGTCATTAACCTTACTACCACAAAAATCTAAAGATAGGTATAAAAAACAATATAGGTACACAATATAAGCAATGGGCTGAATTATATTCGTTACCTATTTGTGTCGTGAATAAATTTAAAAAAAAAAGTGGGTAGGAGGAAAAATCATATGTATCACATGGGAGTAAAGTGCCTTTTCCTCCCTTGGATGTTTACTGCCCTCCGCTTCGCGTCGTGCAGTAAACTACATCCTGCGGGAGGAAAAGTGACACTTTCCTCCCTAGTAATACAAATAGCTATTTCTTCGCACTTTCTCCTCACTTATGCCTGGCAAAGATTATACATTAGTGTGGGCCCGGAAAATTAAAATTGAAATTTGTTGAAAATCTGTTAAAATCATGTTTTATTACTTTTTCACATGTACTTCGCGATATCTCCGGAACTAAACAAGATATTCTCAATTTTTTGTAATCGGCAGGAGAAACATGAGCGAATATTACTGCATTAGTGGCATTAGTATAGAAAACCTAGTTTTTTTGTAAAATTAGAGAAAACTGTAATCTTTACTTTCCTTCCAGCACTATTTTCACTCATATTTTCACTCGTCTTCCTCTTAAGGCAAAATTTTTTGAACACAAGTGTCTTCCCTTTTTTCTGCAGCACATATAATTGTATTTATTTACAACCATACCTGTAATTTTGACATTACTAATGTCATTGAAGGTTTGAAAGTGTCACCAAGTGTCACATTACCTACGTCTACTTCCCTCTCCCATTTCCCTCACTCGTTCAATAAAGCAAAATATTTATTTGAGTAATATACTTATTTTATTGAACAAATTCTTATATAGAAACAACAGGGCAATTAATTAACAACAACATTTAAATAACTTATCATATATTATTGATAAAATTAATGGTAATATTTGACTTATTATAGGATTTAACCGAGATATTTAACCTCCTTGATGATTTGAAATTTCATTACTGTCACTGTCACATTTTTGAATGGTGTCAAATAATTTTCAACTTAATTTTTAATTTAATTTTTACTACATTTAAAAAATGTGAAATAGAATTTTCAACAAACGATGTTGTTGTAAATAAAATAGTATACATACCTAGAAGGAAAGTTTTCATCAATATCTCGAGATTAACTAACTAATCTCTCGACAGTAATGAAACACTTCCCTCCTCGGTATGTAATATACTATTTATCCTTTCAATCTCAGATTTTGCGTCACAAGTTTGTCTCATTCTTGCAAAGTCTGACTACAAAATAAACACTCCATCGTTCATCCAAAAAATCTCAATAGACATACACACATCCAAAATAATATTTACCTAATCGCAGTTTAAGCAAAAACTGATTGAAAACTGATTGAAAGGAAAGACGAGTGAAAATATGAGTGAAAATTGTGCTGGAAGAAAAATAAAGATTACAGTTTTCACTAATTTTCCAAAAAAACTAGGTTTTCTATACTAATGACACTAACGCAGTAATCTCCGCTTATGTTTCTTCTGCCGATTAGAAAAAAAAAGTTGAAAATATCTTGTTTAGTTCATCCGACTGCCAAAATTAATTTGCCAACCATCAGTACAGTCACCTGAATATTCATTTACACATCGAGGATGATTATACCATGAGGGCGACAGTCTTACAAAGCCGAGTGCCTCTACCCGTGGTACATACAAACTTTTCTGTTCTACCAGTTTGTTTTGACTAATTTATATTGTTTCCAAAAGTGCTGCACCAGTTTATGATGTCACACTTTAGTGATCGTTGTTTTAGTTAAGATGGCAGATTGTCATATTTTGTATTTATGTTCACTAGAATAAATATAATCCCAATTGTAATCTAAAAAAATTGATGATTGCCTTAGAATCTCTGTAATCACAATAATTTCAAATATAATATAATATCATATATACAATAACTGATAAGATTGAGGTTGATTAGAAATCCAAAGCAAACAACATGAAATATATATCTCAATATATCATAGAAAGGCTTACGCATTATATCCAATAACTATTAATTACAACGAAAATCCATTATCTGTGAATAAACAAATATTGATTCCCATAAGTTTTCAATTCATGTTAACATGTTATAAAACTCTAGTGGTCGATTTAATCCCACCAAATGTTTTATTTATACGTTATGATTGATTGCAGCAGCAAAATAAATGTGCTTTGAAGAGCACCACTTATTAATAAAAAACAAATTTTATCTTATTCTCAACGCTCGTAGCTAAAATATTGAACATATGCCAAAAAAACTTGATTAGCTTGATTTTTTCACATTACATTATCAAGCGTTGAAGAAATACTTGGCAATGACCGGGAAAAACCTACGTTTAACAGTAGACTTTTGGACTAGCCACTAAGGAAACACCTCCATACTATGGTTTACACACCTTTATGCAGGAAGACGAAAGTATTAGTCTTTGCCTATGCCTGTTAATATTTAGGAGATGGCTCCCAGTTAATAAAAAAATCAGTACCACCGAACTGTGGAAAAAAAACTACAGAAACCTGTACTGAATTTATACGGAAAATAGTTTTCTGGGTGAAGCTGTAAACATACCTTAAAATAGTGTTGACGTAGATAAGATTAGAATTGGACTGTCTTTTTATCCTATCTAACTGCGACCTTTGCAGATCTATTGTCAACCTCCCTATACTTCGAGCTCTATGTCTAGCTTTATACTTTCTATTGGACCTGGATACCGCCAACTTTACATAGCTCTCTGCCCCGGTTTTTCTTTTCCGAGTAAGCGAAACCGCACCCTTGCCAGGCCTTCGCACTGACAGAGTATGTGCTCCGTCTTCTTCCTAGCAGAACCTGGATAGGCTGTCATCTGCTATGCCAACAGAGTGTGTTTTTTTAAGGAACCGTCCCTCCGCCGGCACCACTCATCTTCCTGGGCTTATTGTGGATCCTCCTAGTGCTCTGGCTACATTCTATTTGGCCAGTCCGTTCCATGTATTAGCTCATACCGGTTCTTAGCTGGTTGGTTGTAGAAGTCTTCTGAAGTCATTTGGGGTCTACTATACAGTTTTTGCTTCTCATGGTCCAAGAAAATATATGCAGAGCTGTTTCGGTGTCCTTTTTGCATCTTCTGCATGTAAAGTCTCCTTTATACAGCCCTATTTTGTTCAGGTGCTTTATGGGAAAGTGTCCCGTAAGTAGCCCCGTCATGGTGCGTAGTTTGTTCCTGCTCATTGAGAGCAGTTCTTTCACTACTTTTCCTGACGGTTTTTTCATAAATTTTCTCCCATGTGTTTGCCTGGGCATATTATTGCAGTGATTTTTGTGTTGTTCTTTTACCCACCCCTTTAACCATGACCTAGTGTGTGCATATGATTCCTCAGCCTACAATGTCCGGTCAGCATTCCCACCGTCATCCTCGTCGTTTCTCGACTTTGACATACTTTGACATACCTCGGTGACCAGGTAACCAGGGGTCTCTATATTATGAGTACCTAGTCTGTTGAATGCTTTGCGACACTCCTTCACCAGATTTGATGTTATCCGATTCAAGCGTATCGCCTTTAGTGCTGCTTGGCTGTCGGAGTAGATGACGAATCTTCGGCTATCCACCTCACGTCTCATCAACTCTTCTGCACAGCATTGCACAGCCATTACCTCTGCCTGAAAGAGGGTAGCATGTTTCTTCTTTAGACTTAGAGAGATCCTAATCTTATATTCCGGCTCTTACTCCAGAGTCTGTTTTAGAGCCATCAATGTACTAGTTGAGATTCGCTGTTTTGGGAGGCACTGCTTCCCAGTCCCTTCTCTCTGGAATGTACACTGTATGTAGAGGTATAAAGAACGCATTTCTAATAACTGTTACTTTAATATTGTCGTCCACCAAGAATATTCGCAAGTCTTTGTTCAACACTAAGAATCGCGTTCGTCCGTGTTGATAGTTAGCCCCATCCACTCAGAAAACTGTAGCAAAATTTAATAATGAAAATACCATACTTAATCGCCAGTGATCAACAAAAATGCCATAGATATTAAAAAATAAATCCTGCCACAATAATGTATGCGACACTATTCACAACGAATGATATATTTAAGTTACAACAAAATAAAGTAGGCGACACTATTTACGAGTACCTTCTCGAGAAATATAAAATTATCAGAGATATAATTATAATGGAACTGTAGAAGGAAAAAAAGAGCACGCTACAATACATTAGTAATAGTACATTGTTTACCGGGTAGGAAAAGCTTAACATTCCTGGACGACTGTGAAGATTGCTAAGTCGAGGCGCAAGCCGAGACTTAGCAACACAGAGTCCAGGAATGTGGCTTTTCCTACGAGGTAAACATACTATTTTTCCGCAAATCGTTTAAAATTCGACAGATATTGATTGATTTAAAAAAAAACGCGATAATTTTATTCCCAAATAAATGGTGCTTTGAAATTCCTAATAAAATTACTTGGGTTACTATGGAAACGTATTGAGGTTGAATTGTCAAACTTGACGCTTATAAATTTAATTGCTGGTGTTCTCGAAAGTAAAATGATAAGTGATGATGAAATTTCCATTCCTGGGACTCCTCCAGAGCTGGTTGAGGCAGTGAATACTGCTTCATTAGAATTATTGCCAAAGAAATCAAGAGAAAAGTACTAAAATGCATACAGACGTTTTATGGATTATGTAGAACACTAACAACTGTACAGAAATATCATTTCCTTACAGTAAGGAAATGACATTTCCTTACAGTAAGGAAGTCCTGACTTTTTCTTCAAGAAATTTTGACAGGAATGTCAAAATTTCCTAGCGATTTGCGGAAAAAAATATTTTTTTCTTGGTAATTAAATTTTTAGTTTATGCTACTTCACTTCAATTTCAAAAAGAAATGAAATTTATGTGAGAATTACATCAGGCACTCAAAAATGTCAAAAGAGATAGGGGTTGCCATTTAAAATTTAAGGGGTAGGTGCCCTGGTTGTCAGGAGTTATCAATGATTTCAAGTACCACAATTATTAAGTTTATATGAGAAAACCACACACAGCAAACTTTCACTAACGATTTGACTTGTTAAGGTTTGAACGCAGAAAGTTCATCTATTATTCTCCAGTTCACAGGTGGAAAAAGGAGAAACTGATTACGTATTTTGAGGAATAATAATGTACAGCTTCGACATTCTAAGAGCTGTAAACAAATGCTTATATAGGGTGTTTCTAAATTAATGCGAAAAACTTCAGAAGGTGATTAAGGACCACAACATTGGCATAATCGATCTCCATATTTTAATTCTTGTCATTTCTGTTGATTGGGTTAGCATTGGCCTCATCGATTTCCAGAGATAAATCCCTGTGATTTCTGTACATGGGGTTACGTTACATCATCAGTCTAAACGACACCTATAGGTGATATCAACACATTGAAGTATCGTATTGAAATAGCGTGTGTCCTCCTAAGAAATACACCTAAAATTTTTGAGCGTTCACAGCAATCCATGACACGTAGGCTACCTTCATGTATTTTAGCTAGAGATGGACATGTATTTTACATTTCACATCTTCAATGTTTTCTGCTCAATTTAATGAAAAAATGTTGCTTATTATTTTCTGTTCTCTTATCAGAATAATTATTCTTACAGTAAACATACTGTTTATCTCAACATTCTTAACATATCTATCTGTATCTGTAAGAATTTGAAGGGTGGGTGACCCCACAGCACTTAAAACACAATTGGTCCATTGTGCATCCTTCTTAGGTTCGGAATTCCTTCTAGATTCTCACTCAGCCTCCTTGCGATAACGTCGCCGGAAGTAAGCTCCCTCATGTTGGCTTGTGTTAGCATGTACTCGACGAATACAGAAAACCTAAGCTGAGAGAGTGTAGAAAATTCACAAAGAATGTGCTCGACTGTCTCAACTTCCTGTTCACTGTGTTCACATCCTCTACAACGTGAAGTGTCAGACAGGCCCAGTCTGTAGAGGTGTTTTCGTAGATGGCAGTGACCGGTCAGAATTCCTGTGTCTTTCCGAAGGCTCTGTCTGTTCATAGTCACGTATTTTTTGGCTACTTTGCTGTCCGGATACTGCAGCAGTTCCTTGGCAAGCCTGCAACCTTCTGCATCGTCCCATCAAGGTACTCTTAAACTGTTCAAGGGAGTGCTCCTTTATTAGTTCAATAATAGCTGACGCCGACAGACCAATGAAAGTGCCAGGTATTTTTGGTAGCTTGGCTGCTTTCCTGGCTAGTGACTCGGCAATGATTACCTTTCGATTTACTGTGGCCCCTTGATTCAGCCTAGAGTGACTTCGTTGTTGCTACAGGCTTCGATCAGGGTCAGGTGACACTCCAGAGCTAGCCCTAATGTCTATCTTGGAATGTGCGCAGATAAACCTAGACAGAGGTTATGTGGATCGATGCATAACCATATACTCCGACAGTCAGGCAGCAGTTAAAGCCCTGAGTGGGTATACCAACAATTCAGGACTTGCTAATGAATGTCGAGAACGACTTGCTAATCTTGCAAGGCGGAACGTGGTGCGGCTAGAATGGATTCCAGCCCACTCTGGATTTGAAGGCAACGAGATGGCGGATGCACTGGCTGCGGAAGGGGCGGCAGCTCCTTTCTGCGGCCCGGGCCCGACCCTGGGCCTAACAAAACAAAAAATACGCAAGGAGACGAAGAAGTGGCTGAGAAATCAGCACCTCGCTCATTGGAATGCTCTGCAGGGTCCTAGACAATCCAAACTTCTACTGAAGGGATGGACAAAGGGACACGCTAGGGCAGCTACTGAACTACCAAGGAGTAGGCTAAGGAAGATAGCAGGACTCCTAACAGGGCACTGCTGTATGATGAAACACCTCCACAACTTAGGAGTAGAGGAAAGTAGGGGTTGCGGCATGACTGACGAAACGTCAGTCCATGTTCTCCTAGAGTGTACACACTGGGCTGTACTACGCAGGCGAATCTTCGGAGTTCCTGTTATGGCACCTGGAGACACAAGTAGGCATCCATTGAAAAAGGTTGTGGCCTTTATAGAAGGGCTCGGCTTCATGGATGTCTAGGTAGCAGGAATGGCACAATGTGCCCGCCAGTGGCCTCAGTGCCGGAACCTTGGCTTGAGTTTGTCCAGGACAAGGCTCGCCTGCAAACTTAGTAGTAGTAGTAGTAGCCCTAATGTGATACGTGGTCTGTTCATGGCTATCCGTATGGATGTGAATTTTGTTACCTGTGCTGTTTCTTTTGCAGCGATGTAACAGTGAGCTATTTTTGAGCAGCGCTGATATTTTCAGCATATATTTATCACTCAATAATTTTCACTTTCAAATAATTATTATTAAATTGTGGAATATTCCGTCAATTTTCATTACAACTCTATAATATCCGATAAAAACCTGTAAGTTAGGAGATTATTACATTCCAATACTCAGTACTTGTAAGAATAAACTATAAATGGGTTATACACTAAGAAACTGGAATATATAACCTTAGCTTTTATCAATTTATTTTCATTTTGTTCTAGTTAAGCGAGCTCACCCAGCCGAACTACTTAGTGTAGATGGAAATGAAGTAGATGTGCCATATTACAAGGCTTCGTCAATTAAAAGAGGTAATAGTAATAGATTGTATATCGTTGTAAAAGATTTTGTCCTTCGTCTCAACATTTTTATAAATTACATACAGGGATGAGTTTCTAAAGCCATTTTGATCCAAGTGATTGCACCTCCAGTTTTTATTTTATTCCTTAATTTGGATATTGGGTATTCTAGGTACTTGTATACTCGATTTTCTAAGGCTAGTTAACACTTAGGTAATTCGAATTTAGGAATTCCTGAATATAATTAACTCGCTAAGTGATCATCAGGTATTTCCTACAACTTTCAGGTATTATTTAGCGCTTGGTACAGTAAGTCGCATTTAAAAGCTCCTGAATCTGATTTTGGTATAACATAATAGTCTAACAAACAATTGGAGAAGGTGACTAAGGGCTGTTCACGTGCTTTATTATTGCAAAATGTATCGGAATCACGTGCCATTCGGTTGCAAAACTTATCATGTGCTTGGCTCATGTTCACTGGGAAATATATTTTTCCAGTGGCGTAAACATTTTATATTGGCAAATTTCATATTCAAATCACCTTCTCCAATTGTTTGTTAGACTATAGTCTAATCTAATCTCATGAATAAGAGAACTGGTAAAATAATAAGACATTTGTAATATACAGCCGTATCACTTCTTCTAGTACAAACTTGAATTATTTTTTGAAGTTAACTACTCGTATATCTATCGAGTATCTCCAAATGAAATAACATTTGTTATTCTATACCTGCTTATAACTTCTATTCAGCTGTAGTGCAATTTTTTATACAGGTAACGAAATGTGCTTTCGAACCTCGACATTACACAAGTACGACAGAAAAACAGCTGAATGAGAGAGAAAGATAATTATACGCGGTCATCGAGGCATGTACTTAATTCCAGTTAGGGTGTGGTCTATTTACGATAGTGACCGAATGCTCATTGCCCTATTGTTTCAACCGCTATTGCCAGAAGCGCAGATTAATTTGTACAAATGATATTTTTCTCTCGTTTTCGTTAACTTTTTTTGAAGTCATGCACAATAGCTAAAACAAAACACTTTCACTTGGCAACACTGTGTTTTACAGATAGAATTCACATTTAAACTGCTACAGAGACAAACTGCTATTCCTAGGTCTTTTCGCTACAAACGTTGATCACGTTGGAAGCGCATGCCATTGTATTTGAAAACAAAACATTTACAATTATGCCTTCATTAACATACCTACTTAACCTGCGAAAAAGTGCAAATTGTAAGATGGTATTTTGGAGGTCATTCGGCTAATGAAATCGTTAATTTGTTTATTGTGGCATTTGAAAATCGCCCAATTCCTTCAAAGTCAACAATTATTGTGAAAATAATTAGTAATTTATTTTTCCAATTTAATTTATTAATGGAAGGGATTTTTAGTTTATTAATTGTGGTTCTCTAAAGAAATACTGTTTCATTTTCAAGTTACAATGGCTAAAATAATATCCTATTGTAGTTAGAAATTGTCAACTTGGTCTGAAATGATCATGTTGACAAAAATTAATTTTAAGATTTACAGGTTACGTAATAACGATTGTATTTTTATATTTCTTTAACGCCCTCACTCCTTCCGTGTTGGGAGCATACTGAATTACCATTTACCACCACCAACTAGTTTAAATAGGAGGGCAATGAGCAGTCGGGATCTCTCGGGAATGAGCTAACGCCTTCTAAGGTGAAACAAAGTGATGATTGTTCAGAATTATTCTTCCTCTCTCTTTCATATATCCTTGTCGTACTTGTGTAATTCGTACCTTGGTTCCAAAAGAGATTTCGCATGCTGTATTTCTCCATTAGGTATGTTAAGACCATTGGTTATATAGGTATAAGGGTGATATTTAAATTTATAAACTTACTAGTATAAGTTGAGCTACTTCTAACAAATCCAAATCAGAATCGAATAAACGTCGCAACCAATAGGTATTTACCTAGATCAGCAATGCGTGGCTCGATCATTCAATCAGAAATATTGTCCAACTTCCAAATTTTCTCTTCTTCTTTTCTGGTATGATCTTATGCCTTTTTCCAGTTTTCATGCTCCACATTATTTACAGCCACCAAAAACATCTTCTAATCACTCAATTGAAAAAGAACTATTTTTCATTTAAACTTTCACTTTTATCTGAGCTTCGCTCTCGATGATAGGGAGGGGATCTAACCTTACCGTCATCCCACAATTTCTTGCAATTTTACATTTTTTAATTATTCTCAATGGAGGAAATATAAATAATACAGTTCTTTTTCCACAGAATATAGCCTTTGTGATAACTTGCATTATCCATTACTATTATACAGTATTTCACATTCTTCAAAAATATCAGCACTCATCTCTGGTAGTCGTTGTTATGTGTAGATACAGAAGTCAACAAACCATCTTTAACAAACCCGTTTGAACTGCCTTGTTTACTATAATCAATACAGGGTGTCCCACGACGAGTGAAAACTATCTGTACCTATATGGCAAAATACTTATAGTAAAATCATGAAAATTTCTACGTTTGGGTTTTCGGATACGATCTTTTCAACTAAAATATTTTCAAAGATAGCCGACTTCCGGTTCTACCAGAAGTCGACTGTAACTTTGTTATTTTAAATAGAACACCCTGTATATTATTATTTTTTTTAAATATACGTAATATTTTAGTATACTTTTGTCTAAAAACTTTTTTCGAAAAATGCACACTTTTTGAGTTATTGATTTTTTTGTAGAAAATTTGACCGTTGAAGACCCTATAAATTATTTTTTTACGAGGAGACCCTTGAAGATATGAAAATGGTTTCTCTTCGGTTGCCTTAAGCAAGGTCAAACGTAATCGAATCTATGTTGAAAAATTTTTCATTTTATACAGGGTGTGTATGAAAAGTGTTCAAAGTTTAACTTCATAAATATCAAATTTCTTCATTTTTTTAAATAGAACCACCCTGTTTTTTCTATTTTAATGCATTCATGGGAAAAAAATAAGTTCATGTATACTTTCCTATACCTAAACCTTACCGTTATCCAGATATTAAATGTTTTCTGTAAATTTTTAGAGATGCAGGTGTGGTCTAAATTTTGATACAAGCACTTAGAAATAAAAATTATTATGTGAATTTACATGGTAAATATGACAAAGTTTTAACAAGAACATGTGCTTTATTTGCAGTAAGATATCCAGATTGACCGCGATCGAAATCGCACATTGTTAAAAGAGTACTTAACAATTTGAAGCTTTTTGGTTCATTTTAAGCAAAAGTTAATCGAGTTAAACCATATGTGAGAATAATAAGATATGCTACAAAATTTTATGGAAAATTAAAAGCCAAAGAAAAATAGTCTGATGTTTCGAAGTAAATGTTCAAAATTGCTCGCTTGAACTTCAATGCATTTTTCAACCCTTCTCAGTATACCTTCATTCGTCGCACGGCTAATCATCATCTCAGAAAGGGAAATGAAGGAATTTCGAACTCTTAGCTCACAATCTTCTCTCGGTGTTAACTAATGTCAGTTAAATAAGTGGCATTTATTACAAAGCCTACTAAAAGTATACATGAAAAATTTAAACTTGTTAAAAATATAATAACAATTTAAAACCTCAAATATCTCGGAGACGACTAAAAGTTGGAATAGGATTAATAAAAACAATTTGATTTGATGTAGACAAAGACTTTTTTATTTCTTAGTGCTTGTATCAAAATTTAGACCACACCCGCATCTCTAAAAATTTATATAAAACATTTAATATCTGGATAACGGTATGTTTAGGTATAGGAAAGTATACATGAACTTGCCTTATTTTTTCCCCTGAATGCATTAAAATAGAAAAAACAGGGTGGTTCTATTTAAAAAAATGAAGAGATTTGATATTTATGAAGTTAAACTTTGAACACTTTTTATACACACCCAGTATAAAATGAAAAATTTTTCAATCTAGATTCGAATACGTTTGACCCTGCTTAAGGCAAACGAAGAGAAACCATTTTCATATCTTCAAGGGTCTCCTCGTAAAAAAATAATTTATAAGGGTCTTCAACGGTCAAATTTTCTACAAAAAAATCAATAACTCGAAAAGTGTGCATTTTTCGAAAAAAGTTTTTAGGCAAAAGTATACTAAAATATTACGTAGATTTCAAAAATGTATTAATATACAGGGTGTTCCATTTAAAATAACAAAGTTCCAGTCGACTTCCGGTAGAACTGGAAGTCGGCCATCTTTGAAAATATTTTAGTTGAAAATATCGTATCCGAAAACCCAAACGTAGAAATTTTCATGATTTTACTATAAGTATTTTGCCATATACAGATAGTTTTCACTCGTCGTTGGACACCCTGTATGTGGATTCAAACCAGTAGATATATTAATAAAAAAATCCTGTCTTCGACTTGTAACAGTTTCATCTGGCCAAAATGTATTTGGTGTAAGTCCCTCGTTGATCCATGTTTCATCTTAATAAAATATATTTCTTCTCTGGTTCCCGTTCCTTGTATAGGTAATTTCTTCTCCATACCACGAAATTGAATCTTTTTTTCAATGAAATTTTCTGGAAGGCTTTTTCCAGCGAAAGTATGCTTCTTCCAAGTTTCTATAGTGTTTCGTGTCATTTCAGGGTAATCCTTCACATCTCGAACCGTGGCAAGAACTTTCAGAAATTCTTTTCTGAAGAAGTATGCATACACTTTCCTTCGAAGTATTCCTTTCAAATGATTTTCTATTTGAAATTTTGGTTTTCCTGAAGCTTTGTGTGCTGTTTGAAACTGGCTACATTTATCTACTTCTATAACTCTGTAAATCGTAGATTTTCCAACACCAAGCGTACTAATTTCACTGTGTCATCAACACCATTCCACAAGTGTTCGTCTGTAAACGATGTTTATTGGCAAATAGGTACTTACGACAAACAAAATATTGTTACAGGTGTTAATGTAGAAGATAAGTATTCACCAGATCTTCAGTGGGAACAAGACCAAACGGATTATATTAATAGAAATTCTTTGCCCAACGTTTCGTCAAGTTTATTCAGATATCCTGATAGCTCGCCTGGATGGGATGATAAGAAGCTTAGTGAATATGAAAAAGGTTATCGATATGCTACAAATAAGGATAATCTAGACGAAGCATTAGAAAATGCTGTTTTGAAATCTGAAATTTACGGTGATCCAGGCGCTCTCAATCAATACAGGTAGGTTAACGTTTTATGTTCCATAGTAGAAATGTGTAATTTTAATACTCGACAAAAGACCCCGCGCTTTTTCTCATAGCAAAGTGGCGTCCCGTCAAATGGTATTAATTTTGTATACGATGCTGTACTTGACTTCTTGACCAAAAGTGTCCATGGGACCAATTAAATCCTATCACTAGTTTCCGATATACAGGGTAATAAAGTTGAAAATCCTTGTTTTCCATAACCACCTAATTTTATTATTAACAAATAATTATGCATTTTCAATTGATAGTACCATTTATATGTTTTACTTTATAGTAAACTTACACATAAATATTTCAAAATGTCTCGGCGTTTGGTCAAATAATTCATTCTTGGTATCAAAGCTGTATTTTGTGAAACAGTTACAGCGTTATTAACATATTGTCTACTTATCGATCTACACTAGCTTGAGCGACATTCTGCGATACGATAATCATTTTTTTCTACTCCCGTTTTATAATATACTTATTAAAAGACTAAAATCTGTATCATAATGAAATTCATTATGATACAGATTTTCATTATGATACAGATTTTTAAACCAATAGGAATGCGACATTCGCACAATATTTAATATAGCCATGGATACCTGGTTGACATTTCTGAAATTAATTATATTAGGTCTGTGGCCATGCAATAAAAGTGTAGCACTGAGCTATACGAATTTATTCATTTTTATTATGTTTTAATGCTTTTTGCAGTATACAAATGCAATATACATAGATATTCCCAAATTTAGTAATTTTACACGTATTTTTTCACAGATAGACCTGAATTTTTCAAAATTATATAGCTCAGTGCTACACTTTTATTGCAGGCGAACAGACCTATAAAGTGACACTTAATTTGATAGCTGTCAAATAATTTAAATTTCCAAAAGTAACAATTAAACTAAATAATTATTGATTTGATAATTTTTATTAATCGGAGTAGAAAAATTATTGTATGAAACTTTCATGTAATGGCCATTAATACACTCGCATATTATATACGAAACTCGCCTGCGACTCGTTTCGTATCCTACAATATGCTCGTGTCTCAATGGCTATCATTACATGTTCGTTGCATAAAATACTATTATCTGTAACTTCCATCATTAATTATCAAAACAGGATTATTTTTAAATCCAAACTTATTTTGCAACAATGGGACCGATTATTCAATATAACCTTAGTTGTAAAATAGAATAAGTCATATATTAAAAAACTTTTCAATATAAATATAATTTTATACTCTAATAGAGGGCTAAAACAAGAGAGTTAGAAACGAAAACGGTCAAATGGAAAACGATCCACAAAAAATGGCTGACACCTGGAAGGATTATTATAAAACAGTCTTGAGTGGAGATGCAGAGCCCCTCCAAGTAAACAATATTGCACCACAGCAAAACAAGGAGAAACATACCCACTCCAAGAAGAAATTAACCAAGAAAACTTTTATCTTTTAATAAAAGAAATATGGATTCAAAATAAAATGCCACAGGAATGGAATACGGGAATAATCACACCTATCATTAAATAAGGGGATAATAAACAATGTAAAAGTTACCGTGCAATTACTGGACTCCGGATATAAAATCTAGACTAATCTTATCAACACAAAATTGAAAGCAGAAGCGGAAAATGTATTAGGAGATTATCAAAATGGATTCAGGCCTAGCATATCAACTATAAATGCCATACATACGCTAGAACAAATATTTACAAAAGCATGGGAACACAACAGGAAAGTTCATACAATTTTCATTGATTTTTAAAGTGCCTTTGACACTATTCACAGAAAAAAAATGATGCGGGGCTCATTTTGAAAAATCTGGTAGGTATACCTAAATAAGAAATAAAAAAATACATTTCAATTGTGTTGAACATGTATTAGTGCAGTGCCCGGTTTTTGAAATAAGTCGTAGAATGTGTAATTTTCCGTGCTCCATAGAATCATTATTGAATGACAATTGTAACGTGGACAATCTTTTAAAATTTCTTAAAGACATCGACATTTATAAGAAAATTTAAATAATATTTTATGTAGAAAATTATTGAACACACCATACTGTACCACTGCTAATAACCCAAGGTGGTTGATGCAGTTTATTTCTAAATAAAAAAAATAAAAAAATTATCTAACAGTTAGTATTGATAACTAGATTTTCATCTATGCAGCTCCTTCCTCCATAGGCGTGCGCAGACCTTTTTATTAGGGAGGGCCATTGATTCATTTGAGTAAACCTATTAAAAATGATAATTAAGCAATAACACTGCCTTTTCTATAACGCAAAAATCCATTGCAGGCTCATCGGCGAAATAAAAAAACGTCATTGCCTTATTTCTAATTAAAATATTTAGTAACCACTAACTACGCAATTATAAGTAATATAACAATAGTACATTGTTTACCGGGTAGGAAAAGCTTAACATTCCTGGACGACTGTGAAGATTGCTACACAGAGTCCAGGAATGTGGCTTTTCCTACGAGGTAAACATACTATTTTTCCGCAAATCGTTTAAAATTCGACAGATATTGATTGATTTAAAAAAAAAACGCGATAATTTTATTCCCAAATAAATGGTGCATTGAAATTCCTAATAAAATTACTTGGGTTACTATGGAAACGTATTGAGGTTGAATTGTCAAACTTGACGCTAATAAATTTTATTGCTGGTGTTCTCGAAAGTAAAATGATAAGTGATGATGAAATTTCCATTCCTGGGACTCCTCCAGAGCTGGTTGAGGCAGTGAATACTGCTTCATTAGAATTATTGCCAAAGAAATCAAGAGAAAAGTACGAAAATGCATACAGACGTTTTATGGATTATGTAGAACACTAACAACTGTACGGAAATATCATTAAGGAAGTCCTGACTTTTTCTTCAAGAAATTTTGACAGGAATGTCAAAATTTCCTAGCGATTTGCGGAAAAATATATTAAACCAAAAAGTAAACTATAAAAACAAAACGTAGCATTCGTAACATGACAATACATTGAGTCCAGAGGAAAAAGATAATATGGATAATAATAATATCCTATCAACTGATCTACAAACGCATTCGACGTGTTGCTTCGGATAACACTTTAAACTCGTTTAACACATTGTCATAATTGACATTCGCCGTTTTCTCTTGTTCCATAAATAAAAAGAGAAGTGAATCGAGTCTCTGTTGTGACATGGTACTTCTTAGTTTTGATTTAACTCGAACCATTTTCGAGAACGTTCACAAGAGCAACTAGTAACTGGTATGACAGCAAACATTTTTAAAAGCGTGAAAAAGCTGGTGTATATTTTGTAGTTGTCTGAGGAAAGGATCCAAGCCATCTAATCATCAAGATTAACACCTTTAGGAATAGAATTATCAAACTTTATTAAACTCAGTTCGGCAAGTAACTCTTCTTTTTTATTTTAAATCTATTTTCCATTGGAGTAAAATCACCCTCACAATACAATGATAATACTTCGTTCACACTTTTAAGAATGTCTGTCGTTTCTTGACTAAAACGTTGATCTATTCCGGAAACAAGTGAATCTAAAAATGGTTATAATATTGAAAAAGAAAGATTCGTGGCCGCCGAAACATTGCTTAAATTGCTTTTGCATATTGCCGCACTAACCGCTCTTCAATTTTTCGCAATTCATTTTGAGAATGAAAAACTGCTTCACTTGCAATGAAATCCCGCTCTGTATCGGCTCTGCTCATTTTGCCATGATTTCGAAAAGCCGACAAAGCGGTATCTTAAGCGGTATTGATGCGGACAAATGTGGCACGCCGCGTCGTAAGACAGTAGGTTTTTATATTGGTTGTGATTTTGAAAGAATATTAAAATTGTAAAATGTTTTCAATATATTGATATTTTGAGGAATTAGACCAATTAGGGTGGGCCATGTCCACCCTCCCCCCCCGTGGGCACGCCTATGCCTTCCTCTCTTGTAACTTTAGACAATTCCAATATTTAAAGAGTACTTTATTATAAATAAGTCTTATTTATGAGTGTAGGTGTGAGAAAAGGGAGTGAGGTTATATTTTTTTTCAGTGGAAAATTTCCATGAGATTGTCCATGTGTTTTCTTTGTCGCAGGTATTATGGAACCGAGTCGGCGGTAGCAGCCACTAAAAAAAGGAAGAGACGTGACGCCAAGAATTTAAGGTGGGTGGATAATATAAAAGCACTTAACAAAATTACACAGTTTAAAGCTATAACAAGTCTTGTACTCTCATTCAAAAAGAAAGTACATTTAGTAAGAACTTATAACGTTGTTTTCCCGACTAAATGCTTGTCCGTTAAATTATTTTCTTCTACAAGATTTATTTCGATTACTGTCAATAATCAAATTAACAAAGAGTATTGTTTAAAAAAGATTCTACAAACTTTTTCGTAATCTCTTAAACGTTATCATCCCCAAAGTATTATATATTAGCGTACTAAACATTCGACTATTTAAGTCATCAATTAGGCATAAGCACTTTTAACAACATTAAATATTGTTTAATAAGTTTTGAAAATACACCAATGTACTGGGTGATTCATTAGTGCGAAAAAGTCCTATATCTTGTGAATGGTTGAAGATATTTGAATGAAATTTTGAACGATTGTAGCTAGTCTAAAGGCTCATATTTTAAAATTGATCGCAATTGTACAACATGTTCCAGAACGCCGTGCCAGATCAAAGTTAAATTTTTTTAAATGGGACAATGTACATATTTACTTCCAATTGACTTCGCTATAAAAAGGATATAATATTGTGATGGGTTATACAGCATATTTAAAAAGTTCTGATCACTCGTTCCTGTAAAAAATTCTTGGACCCAGTGACACCTACCGCCTGACGACTTCGACAATTGCGAAACTAGCCAAACGTTACACCCATCCTCAATCTCTTGAGAGTGGGAGGGAATCAAAGGATGCAGTTTTGCCAGGATCACCCTGGGCGACCCTGGGAAGATGGCGCCGAAAAAATACTTGGCGATGACCAGAAAAAACCTACGTATAACTGTGGGATTTCTGACTGGCCACTGTCAACTAAGGAAACACCTCCATACTATGGGGCTAGTGGACACACCTCTATGCAGGATGTGTGAACAGGAAGATGAGACTGTCAGGCATGTCCTATGAGGGTGTCCGGAGTTATCGTCGATAAGAGAGTGTGTGTTTGGTGAGTCTTGGCCTACACCTGCCGATATAAAGGAGATGTCTCCTGGTGACCTGTTCACCTTCCTGAGAAGGACAGGATGGACGATGACCTAGGAGGACAACTCCTCGGGAGGATGTACAATGGGTCATATGTGGCCTAAGTGCTGTGAGCCTACACTCACCCTACTCTACAGATACAGACTCGTTCCTATGTAAATCGTAATGACTTCAACGCCCTATATACTTCAAACTGCAAAATTTAAAATTAATTTTTCATAGCCACACGTCTGTAATAGTCGTCTAGTACTACAATTCAATCGAACTGATTCGATATTCAAGAAATCGAATACAGGGCGAGACCTAACTCAAATAAATTGGTTTCACAATTTTTTTAATGGATCACCCTGTATTTTATATCGGTAAATGAAATGCGGTACGTTACACACTCTTTGTCATCTTCTTTATTTCTTTACTCATATCTCCCATATGCCATATTAATTTTTTATATATCCCTAACAAGCCCTTCACTACGCTACTAACTTCCTCAACATTATCTCCTTTATGTACCAATCCACCGCCTTCCCCAGCTTTTCCATTAATTCCTCGTTCTTCCTGCATCTTCCTAAACTTTTTTTGACTCTCGATTTTTTCCTAAAAATGCTTTGTCTTCATGTTATCGGCAATTCAAAATCAAATTCGAAAGAAAAATAGATTTTTCGAAAAAATTTCAAATTCTCAAAATGCAAATTACTCGTGATAACATATACTATCAGATGGTATTTTTTATTTTCTTGCTACATTCATTTACCTTTTCGAATTCGTCATACCAAATTCGCGAAATTTACAGATTCCAAGGCGGATTTGCAGCGACAGAGTACGTAACGTGTACTGATTTGCAGAACTTTTTTTCGATTAATAATGTTAATTATAATACGTATTTTTTGGCTATTGTTAATTTTTGTTTACACTGTCTACTGTTTAAAAAAAGCTTTTCTCAAATAAAAAATCCTTCCATCTACATTTTCGATCAATTATTAATATTTTATATTTTAACTCAATTTGGATGGATAAAAAATAACGACTTATTGTTAGTCAATTATTTTGAAGGAGATACAGCCATGGAATTGTTACAAAAATTCATTTGTAATTGTAATGAAAAGTCACAGTGCAAAGATGTTCTTGTTTATCTCAAGGTTTTCAATGTTGCGAACTATGTGCGTGTTCTACAATTTGTCATAATCAAGCGATGAAGAAGAGGCTGAAGATTATATGTAACTCCACTACAACAGATGTTCATATTCAAATGTAAATCTTATGTAAATAAATCAGTTTGTTTATTTTGAAATAAGTCTCATTTTAATGTAACATTCATAACTTAATAATTTTCATAACATATATTTTGTAGCAGAAATTAATGAAACATTAACGATAGCCAAAAAATACAATAATTATAATTAACATTATTATTATTATTTATCGAAAAATAGTTCTGCAAATCAGTACACGTTACGCACTCCGTCGCTGCAAATCCGCCTTGGAATCCGTAAATTTCGCGAATAAGAAAATAAGAAATACCATCTGATAGTATATGTTTTCACGTGTAATTTGTTGCATTTTGAAAATTTGAAAAAGCTGTGGTAGAAGCCGGGAAATTTTTTTCGAAAAATCCATTTTTAGGTCGATTTTTGACTTTGAATTGCCGATAACTTGAAAACAAAGCATTTTTCGGAAAAATATCAAGAGTCAAAAAGTGTTTTTATCCAATTTACATGATTAGCGTAACGATTTTCTCATTTTTTGTATTTTTGCAAGTTTTTGGTTAATAACAAATGACTGACCATCGGGATTGAGGTTTTTTGTTCCTAATAATATAATTAATCGATCCCACTTGGTTTTTTCCTTGCATTTTTAGGTGGGTGGTCAACTCGTTTTTTTTGTGCATCTTGAGTTAATAAAATTACACACAAAATCTTATGTCTAAATATCCTAGGTTCATAAATTAGGATTAGGGACACTTCCCAACGACGTTGTCAAATGGTCTTTATTTTTTCATATGAATTAATGATAGATGATAGATGTGATAGATTACATGAATATATAACAATTCTCTCTTGCTGAGTATTTGATGATATTCTAGTTACACTTTGATTTGTGTTGAATTATGATAAAGTTTTTTTTCACTAGTAGAAATCCTATGAAGTCAGTCAATTTGAGGTGGAGAGATGAAGAAAGGGAAAGGGGTATACACACATATGTACTCCCTTCCTTTTTGTATTTCACATGAAAGCGCGCCGGGTAGAACACTGTAGGTACCCAAAGTTAAATATAAATTGATACATGTTTTGATACACAAATCGAATTACGTCTCTGATTTTTCGACTTGAATGAATATTCAACAAACGTCGCAGACGATGAGTAATTATTTTTATTTCCACGTCGTCGCACTAAACTGAAGATAAATAAATTTGACTTTTTAACTTACGAACTCATGAATAATTTAATTGAATAACTGAGTATATACCTAAAAAATGGAAAATTTTGTAATAATGAAAGATAAAAAATGACTATTGATTTAAATCAGTGAAGGGCTTTTAATTAAATTGATATTACCAATAAAGCTTAGTTCTGAAAATTGGAAAAATCTAATAAATATACAGAGGGACCGGACAAGTATTGAAGGAGATATAGAATTTTTGAGAAATCTTTTTATACCACAAATTTTCCTCCAGCTCATTAAAATTATTAGATTCTTTTTCTTTGAAATTTTTTAATGTTCAAAGTAAATGTAAATATCAAGTATTTGAGACACTGTATAAATTGAAAATGTCTCATTATACATCCATTCGTTTGATAAAGCTACTGTGTTAGCGAAACACGTCACAATTTCAAAGTTTAAATATTATGTAGATTTGAATAAATTAAATTGTTTTATTTCATAATTCAGTATGGATCTACATCAAGTAAAAGCCTCATCTATTCAATATAAGAAGGTTTTTGAGAAACTTTATATTTTTTTCAATATTTTTCCGGTCCCGGACTTTTACCGAACTGTGTTCCCATTCGATAATAACGAATGGGAAGAACGCTTGGACACATCGATTCAAATAAGCATATAGGGTGTGTCAGGTGTCAGTAGTCATTACTAACTTCCTCATTTTAAATACAACCCACCGCATATAATCAATTTTTTGAATTAACAATTCACCTTGCATTCACCCATCATCATCTAAGAGAGGGATAGAAAGTCGGAGGATTAGGCTGGCTTTCCCTGATTTTTCCATCTGAAGAATCTTTCATAACCAATTTATTGTCATTTTTGAATTATTGTACAACAAGTTAACTTTTCCTGTTTCTAATCTGAATAACTTGTCGTGAAATGGAAAGGATTTCCACTAGAGATTTCACTTTTTTAAACGAAGGTATATGTAGTATAGACTACTTTCCTAGATTTGTGACAAGATTCCGCTCGAGCTTGCGACGCAGCTTGCAAGAAAAGCTTGGAGCACGTAAAATGCAACAGTTTTTTGTCCATAACTTTTTTTAGATATGATTGTACCAAAAAATTGTAGATATCAAAATTGTAAAGGTTTTTTAAGCGACAAACATAATTAGAATAACAATAACGACTTTCTAATACATGAAAATATAGTAGGTAGTTAGGTACCTGAAACGTTGGTGTTTTTACATTTTGAAAATTCAAAATAGCTACCCTACAAAATTTCACAATACAGTTTTTTCTTCAATCTTATCTCATTTCATGAACATTAACGTTCTCGCGGCTTACTGCAATCGATAGATTGTAGTTTTTTGAACAATAACAAAAAAATTATTATTCACGAGTTTTTCTGAAAATAAAATATGTTTTCCTTTCCGTTTTTCTTTTACCCCAAACACACACACATACATACATACATTCCGTTTTTCTTCAATCTGACGTTGAACAATATGATTCATGGATTCATTAATATTATGAAAATATTTGTCTCCAAAAACGAAGTATTTTGAGAGAAAAAGATTTCCATATTCGATCACTAAGGAGGTGCGCGGTTGAATGTAGTTCTATGGTTCTCATTCGGTTTTATTGGATTGGCTCAGTGGCTATTGAACTTTGAACACTGTTTTTCCCACTCCTTGTTATCGAATTTGGAAAATTTTATTTAAAAATACGTGGTTTTTGAAGACATTCATATTCAAAATATCAATGAATCCATGAATCATATTTTTCAGCATCAGATTTAAGAGAAACGGGGAGAAAATAGTCATTTTCAGGAAAACAATATAATGTATTTTTCTTCAATTTTGGTGGAAATGGAAATCTTTTCCATTGTATATTCATACTTCCTCGAATTATCTTTCCAGTGCATCTAAATAACGATGAGTCCAGTTATTTCAAAATAATATAGGTATCTTAAACACAAAAAAGTTAACTCTATAAGTCGATTCATTTTATGTCTAATTTGTAGGTTCCAGTCACGTCTGAAGAGAGAAGTTGAACTTTCTCCAGAGGAAGTCTTAACTCTCCTATCCATTTACGAAAATAGTCGTCAACATCAAGTTCCTCAAAGTGAAAATTACCGTTACCCTTGGACTAGATTTGAACCAAATATAGATTCTGATGATTCGCAAGACCAAGAAGATGAAAGTTGGTTAAATACTCCCGTTTATCCTCATGCTTCCACTTATGATAAGGACATGGGTCCCAAGTACATATATGACAATAGTCTCCAAGATATGGACGTCAAGGATAGATGGAGAGGGTTTGGAGTGGATGGAAGGAACAAACGATTTATGGTGAGTAGCATGTACCAGCATAGCAATTCTGAAAGTGGTAACGTTAAATGTTGAATACGACAATCGAAAAATTTTACCTTACAAAATTTTTAATTGCCAGTTCCAAACCTTCAAATTTTGTCAGTTATCAATTTACTCTAGTCAGTGAAATACCGAATGATCGGCTAGAATAATGTATTGCTATTGGTTAAAATTAACAGAATGTCAGATTTTGACAATTGGAAAAAATAATCGGCTCAGTACCTTTTCTGATGCAGAAATAACAAAATAGTAGTTTACCTAATTAGTGCGGAAAGTGATACTTTTCCGCATGCTATTGCAGATGGCCGAACGACGCTAGTGGAGTTCAGCCAGCATTCTATAATTTTTAAATTTTAACGTTCTTTCAATGATACGAGTAAGCAGTTTTTTATTCTTGAAATTAAAATGAATTGCGAGAAATTAAACTGCGGCCATATGCAAAAACAATGTTTCGGCGGACATGGATCTTTGTTTTTTCATCAAAAGATTCCGATTGGATATTTGCCCCCCCCCCTAATAAGAAAGTCTGCGCACGCCTACGCTCGTTCACCGTGTGAAGCTTCTTGATAACTGACCATTGGGAATGTCAACGTTATCCACAAACAAAAATTTAATACTTTTAAGTTTCCTCAACAGTGGTACATCGATTATTTTAGAATATAATAATCTATAAAAACATTTGCTTTGTTTTTTGGTTGCTTCCTCACTTAATTATCTGATTTTTTGTTTCAGGTATCAAAACGAAGGACCCTTGATCCAACAAGAGAACTGAGATACATTAACGGACCAAATAAGAATGACTTTTACACTTTATCTCAAATTTTGAGTAACCAGAAACATCCAGATGTTCCAGTATATCGTCGACTAGCTGTATAAAATGGAAGAAACTTGCATCATATCAAAAATCAAAATTTTTGGTAACATCCCATTAGAATTATTACGATTATTGTTGTAGAGTGGAAAACTTATAAATATTTATTATATTATAGCGATTGGAGCAACATCTTGAATATTGGAAATATATGATTTATTGTCTAGTTATTCATGAAGTAACATTTACTTTTGTTTATTGAGAGAAATTATAGATAACTAGTGAAAAAATACTTAAGTTTTTCCAGAACTTCAAGTTTAATTCTTTTTCAATGTGGTAAAGGTACATATTAAACATAACGTCTTTACAATTTTATTCCCGTGATTATAAATTATTTGATTCATAAGCACTACTTCTACTTACGACCACCCCAGTATAAGCAGTCAATAACACAAAGTCGGTAATCAATGGAAGATATTTATAACGCACAGGTGTCGTATTCTGAGCTTTTTGACGCATACGCATCAAAACGAATAGTTCATGTGCTACCATTTTTTTTAAAAAGATATTCTTGACAACCATTCCTAACCTAACATATTATGGCATCTTCGCAACATCTCACTGATTATAACTGAAGTTGTGAATTTGAATTCAAAAACTGATCACTGGAAAAGTGAATCATTATATGGTAAATTTTCAAATCATTTTACATTGAAAGGTACCGAGAGAGAGAAAGAAGCACACTAAAAACTACAAAAAATTGAATGGTTTTTAAGAATATCTTCACAATATACTCCAATCTGATCGCTCGCCATAAGTACTTGTTTTGAAAACGTTCACGAGTCAGGAGTACCAAAAGGTACGAATCTCTTGAAGTTCGCATACGCATTAAAAGTTGACTTCTCGAGAATGTAAAGTGAATCGCACGGCTTCCCTTGCGGTTGCAACTGCAACTTAGCAACTGTCAATGGAAGTCGACATTTTATTCATATTAAGAGTTATTTGGTAATGGTGGAGAAAGAAGAATGTAGATTTAGTGGCATGGAAGAATAAGAAACCTCCATCCACATACTTCCTAACTGCATAGCACTTCAGAATCCCACAGTACTTTGAAGATAGCTGGATAGAAGAGCAGCATTCACTTTAGTCGAAGCCTGCAGAAATCCTAAAATACCTCTGGGAAATAGGACCAAAAGAGCTGGAGGTTAAACAGCATCGTAAACTGATTTTTCGGTTAGGCATGTAGATACCTCTCGTAAAATTGGGCAAAATGATATAAGGATTGAGGGATCCAGCTCATTTACTTTTCGAATTATAGGGTGTTGAAGTATTGAAAAATTAAATGTTTCATTGGATGAATTAATTAATTTGGCAACTGGCAGGTTGTTTTTAAATGTAAAAAGGCATATTTTGAAAAAAAACGTCTGTCAATTCTTGATCCAGTGGTGTACATTTGGAAAAATATGTCAATTTTCTCCTCCAATTTTTCACGCCACTGGCATTTGTAGCTATTTTCAATTAATTTTGTATTCCTCAATTCTTTTCACGTAAAAAACAAATAACCTATATCAAAAAATGTGTAGTTTTCAAGATAGGTATATTTAATGTTTTCATGAAGTCTGCAGCCTAATTTTTTAATAATAAAATTAAAATGAATTTTTTTGTATTTTTTTTAATAACCTTCAAATGGTTAAAATACCTATGTGTCTTAAAATAATTTGTGCAGCAGCAATGCATCTTAAACATTGTGAGAAAACTCTCATAAATATTTAAATATTTGGAAATGATGCTGCAAACTTCATGATAACAATAAATATCTTGAAAACTACAAATTTTTTGATATGTAAAGGTTATGTGTTTTCCATGTGAAAAACATTGAGGAATACAAAATTAAATATAAATAGCTACAAATGCCAGTGGCGTGAAAAATGAGAGAAGAAAAGTGACATATTTTTCCTAATGTGCACCACTGGATCAAGAATTGACAAATGTTTGTTTATCAAAATATGCCTTTTTCGAAAAGTAAATAAGCTGGACCCCTTAATTCTTATATCATTTTGTACAATCTTACGAGAAGTAATTTATCTGCATTCAAACGTTGTAAGTGTCATTTGAAAACACCCAGTATAAACAATTCCAAATTGAATGCACTACTTAAAAAATTGATGGATTTAAGCTCAAAAATCCCAAATTTTAAAAAACGAAAATGAAAGTATTGTACTCAATACCTTAAATATATGTAGACTTTACTTTTATTGTCTATTGTTGATGTTATGTTGAACAAGTATTCTCAATAACACAACGATAACACGAATGTTAATAAACATGGTCGTAGGTAAAGTATGCGGCTTCGTGCGCAATTTTTCCATTCCTGTGTAAAACGCTTCTCACAACACACGTTACGTAATATACTATTTCCAAAGGTATTCCAAATGTTCCAGATTTTACTCCATCACTGAGTGTTGAATTAGTGTATATTTTCTGAAATAAATTATATATAAATGACAGTCAGTATAATATATTATGTGTGCGATATAATTAAATAATGTACTCTGAATGTTGTGAATACTTCATTAAAATAAATTGTGCAACATTCTCAATATTCATTATTTATTAGTTCTAGTATTGCTATTTTTACATCATAGTACCAAAACATTCTCGGTACAACTCACACAGACAGCACAACGTTTATTTCGAGTCAAAGGATACTGAATGTACCGGGATCAAAGTTTACTCATCCACCTCGATCCCCAGAATTAACCTGTTTGGACTTCTATCTATGTGTGGATGAACAACAATTAATTAAAATTACTGGTCAAAGTTCAGCCAACTCAATGAAGCCTTATCTGCAAATGGATAATGATCATTAATTCATAATAGTATATTATTGAACGAGCAATTTATGATACCAAGTAATTTATTCACCCTAGTGAATATTGACCTTAAATTACGAGTAGGCTACTATGTCCTTGATTTGTTCGTAACCTTGTAGTTGAAATGAATCAAAAATATCATGTGAACAAATAAAAATTAGAGCAGAAATACACATTCTGATTAGTTAAATATTGGAATTTTTATAATAATTTTGTATGTGATGACGAAAACCCGCTCAATATTATAGAGTATAGTTTTCAAAATGTCTTTTCGATTGACTTGTGGATTGGAATTATAGGAAACTTCTTAATTCAGCCACATTTTCTGCCTCACTTGTTGAAAGCAATTGCTTACACCAGTTTTCTCTAAATTGATCTCCCTGAACTAGACTTGATGCCAACCCACTCAATAAAACCGTTCACAAAGCTGACTGGTGTCGTGAATTGAGTTTAAGCATGCTGATTCTGTTGTTGGTAGTTTTAAATTGAATTATTTTCTTATTTTTTGGGAATTAAGCCACGATGCTTTTCAAAGTTTTTCAGCTTAACGTTGTCAAGATGAACTAAACGATAACCAATTTTTTTCGTTGTCAGATAGGAAGAAAAAAAAATTAGTTATCATTCAGTTCATCTTGACAACGTTGAAATAAAACACTTCAAAAAACATTGTTTAATTCCAAAAAATTAAAAGAGAAAAGAATGAATATTATAAATAATATACCACAAGGAACATACTGAAATTACAAATTGTAGTTCACTATTAAGCTTCTAGTTTTGCATCAATTTGTCTGTATACTAGTTTTTTTAGTATATTTATTTTATAATATTTTCCTGGAATGTCTGACATATTGTATATTTTGTGTATGCTTTGGTAAATGGTAGTTTACTAGAATCTAGACGTCTTTATGCTGAATAATATCCGCAACGATTGACGCCTCATCATTTTTATTCGAATTCCCGAGCAGCTAGAAATATAAGTTGAAGTACTACGAGGAATGTCCGTTTAATGTTGCATATAACAACGCAACAAATATCGAAAATCCTAAAAACTTTCATACTTTTTCAAAAACTAAGAATGAACGACGTATAGAAACATTTTTCAGTCCTTACAAGATGAAGAAAAAAATTTATTTAATTTTGAATGTACCAACAAGCGAGTGGAGTAGCTACTTCACTTCTTTTTTCGTAGAGAATACTTTGAAAAATGATTGTATGGATATCTTCTGTTTTCTTTTTGTCTAACTCTATACTCTCGGGAACTGTTAATTTAACTGTACCTACAGCTTCATACACAACGAAGTTACAGGTGTTGGAAAATGTCAAGAATAGTTTCAATGTTCGAGATATGGAACCTTTGATTTGTCGACTGCTTTGTCCCGTGTCTTGCTTAGCTAACACATTCATATTATCTTTTATAAATGAAGGTAAAATTTTATCCTGTATCATTTTTCACATTTTAGTCTTACTATACAGGGTGTTTTCAAATAACCATTAGTAGTTTGAAGGTTATTAAAAAAATTTTAAATATTTTTTTCATTTTATTATTAAAAAATTAGATCGCAGACTTCATGAAAACATTAAATATCTTGAAAACTACACATTTTTTGGATATGTAAAGGTTATGTGTTTTTTACGTAAAAAACATTGAAGAATACAAAATTAAATAAAAATAGCCACAAATGCCAGTGGCGTGATAAATGGGAGGAGAAAAGTGACATATATTTCCAAATGTACACCACTGGATCAAGAATTGACAAATGTTTTTTTATCAAAATATGCCTTTTTACATTTAAAAACAACCTGCCAAATGTCAAATCAATTTATTCATCAATTTTAAGGGTATCGAATAAAAACATTTAAATTTTTATAACTTCTGGACCCCCCAATCCTTATATCATGTTGTCCAATTTTACGAGAGGTATCTACATGCAAACGTTGTAAGTGTCATTTGAAAACACCCTGTATAACTTTTATAATATTCACATATCCGTAAGCTGAAGATAACATAATTATCAGATAAGTCAACTAATAATAATTTTATATGTCTGAACAAAATATTTGGTAGTTTTTATATAATACCAGTTATGTGAATATAATAGTAAGCTACAAAATAAAAAGTTTATCATGATGAAATGTGACACAAATTTTCTACATTGATAAATACTTTAGCAATGTATAATATTGCTAAGCTTTTAGTTTCACCTTCTTCAAAAAATCATTTCGATCAAACAGCACTACACATTACAGTACGTCTTGGGGATTCTCATTTGACGCATATATTAATTCAAAAAGGAGCGAATGTCAATTGGAATGAACGCTATTGACGTATTTGAAAATACACCTCTATCACTGGCTTGTGTGGATACACCAAATAAAACCATTGTAAAAATGTTATTGATGAATGGAGCTCATATTAACCATCACAGAAAATTACAAATCAATTTTTTTCTAGGTAAGTTATTCCAAGTTCACCTGAATTAATTCAATACCAAAATATAATAGTATATTATGTCACAAGGAAAGAAAATAAGCTTCAACGACCCAAGAATATTAAGTGGTGGTCACATTGGGCTGTTTTAGCAACCACTTGCTATTAACTGCAGTAGCAAACAGCGGTTGTTTGGAGTATATATTTGTTGAAATAAAAAATTATTATTTAATAAATTACAGATTCTCGCATGTCATATTTAAGTAAAGCGTGTTATCAATAGATGTCAAGAAATGGTGAAAAGTGCGGAAAGTGATCAAATCACTTTCGCAAAAGTTATGTACACTATTTTTCCTTCGAACACGTGATATATTTTTATCGAATCAGGCATGTACAATCTTGCGTTTTTATGTAGATGTGAGAGGTTTTACATAATGCATATTTGTAATTACTTGATTACTCACCTTTGAAAGTGGCCCAGAAAATTGTAATTTTTATGCGAAGAAAAAGAGTGCCTTCATAGAAAAATTAGAATAAATATTGGTACACAAAATATATATTACCAACATTTATTTTTACAATTAACAATTGCAAACAGAACATCAGAAATAAAAAGGTTTTTGTTACATAAATATTGCGATTTAAAATTAATTGTTTTTTTGGATCACTGTAAAAATTAAAAGTAAAATTATATGGACAAATCAACTTAGGAAATACGCACTTGACATATACATGAATTTGTGGGGTAAATAAACTAGCATTTCAACATTCAATTTGACAGATTTTTATCCGTATACGTTCGGAGAAGTTTTTTTCCATACGCGTAGGAATAAAGGCCATATTTCCATAGAACTATACAGTGAAATGAATTAAGTTGAACGGATTTGGGATATCTTCACGATATAACCAACTATTCTGGTTTGTCGAACTGCCATTATCTGAAACGCAATCACATGATCAGCTGGCACATGCGCTACTTAGCTATAGCAGCTTGCAAATGTATTCGCTGGCTAAGAGCAGCAACGGCTGCTACAAATTAAGATTGCGCTATTAGGTAGCTACTAATACCCGCCAGCAATTAAATCCTGCTTAAATAGCCCAAGGTGAGCGCCGCTTCAAATGCACGAGTGAGCATACCAAAGAAAGGGCATGTTGAAGTTTCTTGCGTCCTGGACTTTGGAAAGGAATTCCACAAATTTTGCTTTTTTAACGACTTAGACAGAAAAAAAAATGTATTAAATGACTGGAAAAAAAGTTTCTCGTTCAAGTTCGTCAACTCTTACACTTTATTTTTTTTCAGAATGTGTTCTCAACTGTAAATCTGAAGTCCAATTAGAAATAATAGACATTTTTATCAAAAAAGGTGTTGATATAAACATAACTGACAAAATAAGCAACAGAAACTGTATGCATTATGTTGCAATGACAGGATATGTACCACTGGCTAAATTGCTTTTGAAAAATGGGGCGATTCTTAACGTCAGAGATAATTTCAACTGTACACCAACTACTTTGGCAAAAACACATCAAAATGATGAGATACTACAATTTTTCCAAAAGTATATCGATGACGAATAAATATGAGATTGTAATTTTGTTTTTATCCATGCATTTTGTACAAATCTTCAATTGGTATATGGTGGTACATCACTTGAATGAAGTGCGACTCGCCAGAATCTATTATGACCAACACCTTATTCAACAAATTCAGCTTTCTAATGAATTTTTTTGCAGGGTGGAAGCCTGCTTTCAGGCACCGGGTACTTGTTACACGAAATTAAAAAAACACGAAAATATTTTCTATAGGTATAATTCTATAATATAATTTTGAAAATAATACAGCTAAGCATTACAGAGACGACTTACAATCATCAATTGAATATTTGTTCAAATCTGGAGGAGATGTGTTAATTTCGTCTCTCACCAATTGTTGAAAACTACCTTTTATTGTATTTAATTGTGATACCATTCTCAAATTCACATTGAAACGCTTCAAAACATCTTTGAAAATGGGATAAAGGTGTTCCAACTGCCCATGATCTAATGTAGGGAAAAAATGATGGAGAGCATGATCACCAAAATTAGTTAAAACTAGGAAATGAGAACCAGTGATTTCCTTACGATCCAGCAATGCATCTAGTTGACTCAGGCCCCAATCATATTTGTCGGACCTAAAAAAGTTACATAATAAACATTAACCTTACCCTACTTTTCTCTTCTCTTCTCACTATACAAATGGGACCATTATATGAGAAATAAGAAAATTGAGTGTTGCAGGATGAAAAAATTCAATATTCACAACAGACATTTTTGGAAGGATTGCATACAGGACTAAATAGGCCTGCTGGTGAAGTAAAGTATGACTGAAAGTGATGACAGGTTATAAAAAGGTTGGTTTTTAATATTTCAGTCCAAAAAACAAACAGGAGAGCTCCCGTTAAATTTAATGTGTGCAAGATACTATGAAAAAAAAAACAAGATACAAAAGCTCGAAAAATCGCGCATGTTTTAAAGACCTCAATATCCACTTATATTTCAATAAACTATTGAACAGAAAATTTGAGGGCGACATGTCATATCTCCAACGTGACAATAGCGTATTTGTACTCATGTGTATAAATGGAAAAAGCCGCCTCAACAAATTTATTGCTCAAGAATAATGGCTATGTTATTAGGATTATGAAGAAGATATTTTAAGGTAAACTCCTTTTTTTAACAGTTATATATTTTTTAAATTACCTTGGAGTATCTCCATCATGAAACACATCGGGATGGTGATGTCCTGCATTTAATCCAACGAAACCCAGATATGTTGACCCACAAGCAACAATGAAATTCCACATTATGAAGGTATTCAACAACGATTCTCCTCCAAAGATATACATGGAAAGTGGTAAGATTAAAAAGCTAAAATCTGTTACCCTAACGTCTTTTTTTGACAAACCTACATTTATTATTCTGAAAAATAAGAAAAATGTCACACTCCTAATTCTTTGAAGTGAATATTTTAAATAACCGTATAAATAAATAAATTTCGTTTGTTTGACATAATAATTCAGTCAATGAGGTAAATTGTGGGCTAATTAATTCGAAAATAAGGGCAGCCACACTTAAAGAAAATTGATGCAAAATTTCGATTTTCTTTCAAGAAATTAAAAAGAACACATTTTTAAACGATTTGTTGAATTTGAAAAATTTGTTTTTCTTGAAAAAACAAAAAATAGATTGCCACTTGGGATGACAATTATTCGTATCCGTTTTATTTTGTTTTTGTACAATTATGCAATGGGAGAAATGCATCTTAGAGATCTGGAAATTAGTAAGTCAGAAAAAAAATAATGAGGAACATTGAGTTAGCACAAATTACCAACAATTTGAGACCCAAAAGAAGGCGCCTACATAGATATTGAAAATATTACCGAAAGTGAAACAAAACATTCCGAAAATATCTACTTTCGGTGCGATTTGTCTAAAGTTTCATTTTCGAATGAATCATACCGAAGGTTCTATTTTCTGGATGGTTACAGAAAAAATAACTCACCTTCTAATTAGCGTCGAGTGAAAAAGTGTAACCCATACGACAGGAGCAAGTAGAATCGACAGTGTCTTTTGCAATTGAGTTTTTTTTATGGGTAGATATTGTAATAAAGGCTCAAACATTATTATTTCCAAATCATTGATTGTATTAGTATAAAGATGGTGGCTCAAAGCGTGACTTATTCTCCAGTCCCTAATTAAAAGAAAACAAATTTTAAGGTTTTTTAAATAAAATTAAAATGAGAAATTCCACAAATATTAGATTTATTATCATTTCCCCAGGTTTTGTCTGTTATATATCAGACCAAAGACCAGCATCAAGTGAAATTTCCTTAAAAATCCGAGGAGAAAACTAACTATTTTTTGTTTTTTGTTAATAACAAGAAAGCTTATTGACTTCCTTGCTCTGGCAAAAGCTATATCATTAAGGAGAAAGGGATGACAAAGCCGTTCGGGATCACAACAGGAGTTTTGCAGTCTATTTCCCCAATCCTGTTTCCTATGTTTGTCGCAGACTGCGAAGATTTATTTGTTAGTCAAGGTTAGGTTAGGTTAGGTTAGGTTAGGTTAGGTTAGGTTAGGTTAGGTTAGGTTAGGTTAGGTTAGGTTAGGTTAGGTTAGGTTAGGTTAGGTTCATGTGAGTGGCCACCTCCACTGCGACTTTCGTTAGGCCTATATTGTTGCTCACCCCTGGGGATTACAGTTCATTCCACAAGCCTGTGCTTCTGATGAAATCCATGGTTGTATTTGGTGATAAATTTTTGAAGTCGTTCAGCTCTAAGGTACTAAAACCGAATATATTAACCTAACCTTACCCTGCCGAAGGCCTCTCTCTCGTGGGAATGAGGACCATAAAGTTTTGTGTCAGAAAAATCAGAGGGCATCCCAAGAATGTAGTATTTTTGTAGTTCACTCATCAATCCTGAGTGATCCCTCGGAGTCTCTCCATTTATCCGACTCTCCTAGCTTCCTTTTACAAATGAATGTGGAGAGGAGTAAGCTGCTGGAGGGCTTCCATAGCCGCCGTTAGTGTGGAAGACATTGCTCCGGTAATGGCCAGGCATGCTGTTCGCTACAAGCCTTGCAGCTTTGCTCCAGCTCTCTTTTGCATGCCTTTGGTCCACCAGGCTGCTGAGCCATACGTGACCATTGGCTTTACCATTGTTTGGTAAATCCAGTAAATCTGTTTGGGGTTCATTCCCCAAGATTCTCTACATACCCTACTGAGATTCCAGAGTGATGATTTGGCTTTATTAATAACTCTCCAGGTGAGTTGTTTATCTTAGATTACTCCTAGATATTCCACCTCCTTCGCCGGCTGGCGGAGTCGCTGTAATGTTTTTCTCCTTGTCAAGGCAATAATTACGGTTTTGAGGTGGTTCACAGACATCTGCCTCCTCTCGCACCATCTCGAAGTTTTGTCACGAGCAAAAGCTATTATTTAACATTGGAAAAATTGGTCTAAACCGGTGAATAAATTAATCTGTCCAAATTAGTCATAATACTGTAGGTGTATATGCCGTGAACCAGGCCACCAGACTCAAACAACTAGCAGTATACGTTGAGTTTAAAAGGAGAGTTTCTGGACACCCTATATAATACATACCTGACAAGAATGGTAGAAAATTGAAAATAATACATCCTGAAATTGTCCTTCATATGGAAATAATTATGTGCAGCCACAGTTAACATGCCAAGAAGTATTCCAGCTATGATTCCTAAGCCAAAGCTCCACATTTGTACGGCCAGTAATGAAAACACAAATGTTAATACTAGTAGTGAATCGGTAAAAAAGTTTGTGTTATTATAGGACTGCTTTGGTAAGCTTTTCAACATTGTTTGTACTTCTCTTCTCAAAGTTCTATACAAACCATCATCTTCAAATGTGAAAGGTGAGTTTCTTTTGGTTTCTGCTTCTTTAACAAAGTATTTTTTTATCATTTCCTTGGGTATATCGGACAGATGATGGACTTCAAAAGCTTCAGTTATGTCAGTGCCCTATTGACAAATAAAATACACTCTTATCTATTGATCTATTGAATTACGTAGCCTAATTTACAACATTTTGTTAAATATTAGAAACGGATGAATATGTCATCACTGTAGGCTTCAGTATTTTTAATGGATACCGTTTTCACCATCGAGTTTCATATGAAAAACAAGTAGAATAACGCTATTTTCTATGACCTATTTGGATGCGCTAGAGAAGTTACTAGAAATGTGCATGATGATGATTCAAACATTCTTATTTTAAAGAGAATAGAAGTCAAAGATATAAATATATAGTAATTGTCTTTAACTCAGACATCCAGGAAGCATTCACCAATATTACTACGAATTTGATGGATAATGCAAAAGTTAGTAAAGGCACATCCACAACAATGTACCGATAAATGAAGGCAACTCCAGAGGATAGGACAATATACAATTTGAGGGAAGTTCCTTTTACAGCAAGAACGACTGGAGAATATCCACAAAGAAGAGTGTCAACCTAACTACTATGGACAACCTTAGTAGTGTAATTTTAAGAGAAAAGCGGCACCACAAAGTCTAAATCTGATTACAGTTGTCTGAGATTTTGATCAAATTATTCCATGGAACAGTCACGTTCAGAAGACCTTACAGAAAGACACCAGAGATGTGGTAAAAATGCGGTCTCAAACCAAAAGTGACCTGATGCAAGTGCTGATATACCAAACCATCAACCATCAACCATCGGTAAGACTGTTACGTAGCACACAAAGGCTTGCTTGTCTTTTTACGGGAGCCATAAATACTACTTCTACAAACGCGATGGAAGTCTTGCTGAATCTACTTGCACTACAAATTTTTATGTATAACAAAGCCAGAAACAACCAGGAAATAATGTGTACCAAATGACCAGGGAAGCCTAGAAGAAAGTTATACCCATACCTGATATATGGACGGCTCCAAAGCAGAGGTGAGTGTAAATTGAAGTCATGATCACTATAACCGCTGAATTAAAAGGAGTAAAACACATGAAGTTTTAGCTGCCATTCTCCACAGATAGCTGGCTGCACTGGATTTCACAGAAAGCAATTCTAAATTAGTATAGGATAGCGTGGCAAGGTTACGAACAAGAGGATAAAGCATCCATACAAGTTTCATCGCAAAATAGACATGGTACATGGATCTCTGAGTGGTGGGTAATCTCACCAGGACAGGGACAGGCGAAACAGCTTATTAGGACATTCGTCAACTTTAACGGCAGATCTAATAAGCCAAAATATGAAAACTGTCGAGGCCATAGTAGGTATGTTAACAGAGTTATGCAACCCAAATGGAGTACCTAATCTGACAAAGATATGTGCAGATTATGTCATCTAGAGGAGGAAACTGAAAAGTATATCCTATTACAGTTTTCTTTGCTCATTGTGGAAAATTTGTTCCTGTTATCAATTATCTTTAAATGCAATCTTATGAAAATGTATGTTTGCTTTTTGCGTTTTGTAAGAAAATTTGAATATTTTGAGAAATTATCATATTATTTAATAATATTTAGTGTCAATTACTTGCAGAGGGTCAAGGCTTCAGAATGTTTATAAATTGATTTTTGAATACACTCCGATATCTATATTGGGGATATGTTCAGCATTTATTTACATTTTTTCAAAGATTCACCCAATTTTAATTGAACAGCTCAAATATAGATCATAGCTTGAGAATATACAAATTTTAACAGTAGCTAATTTATTTCTTCCTTCGCTTTGCTGCAACTAATTTTCAGCAGAAATCTGAATAGCTTATATTAAAAATTACACCACCACATCACTTTTTACTGTTAATAATAAATTGCATCACCTGTGTTTGATCCTGTCTAGTATAAAATGACAATTTACCTTGGTTAAAGTAAGCCATTCAGATCCTCCAGGATGTTTGTGCAAAAAATCAGTTAAATTGTAAATTCCATCATGTATTCTCCACAGCTCTTCTGCTCCGTCGATCTTTTTTTTCTCTTCTATCCATAATTCTGTGGTCACTGACGCCCCTTTTTCTCTAGAAGCTATGGGGTTAATACCTAACGTCGATTTAGCAACAAATTCGGACCGAGGTGGCATAGCTTAATATCCTCTTTTCTCTCAAAACTTCGAAACGAACTATTTCTGTTATTGACAGTAAGTATATAATTGATCAAGAGTTATCTGCGCTATTCTTAAGTCAATAACAGTGATTACATATTTTCAATTTAAGTTATCTTTTCTTTATTTTTATTCAGTTGTTTTATTATAATGATGTTATGAAATTATAATCTCAAATTATTTTCACAAAAATTCTATTCATGTTTATAAGCGCCACTATATGTAAGGGTTCATCGACTCGGTATTCATCAATTTGGTAATGAATTGCATACATTGAGTGAATATTTCAAGCAATATGTATTAAATACGTATAATTTACAATATTGAGCTATGGAACATCATTCAATTATTAAATAGATGGTCTACAAATTAAACTTAGTTCATACGCTAGATACCATTCAGTACGGATCGTTTAGTCATTTAATATCTTTCAAATTTAAAAACGTGTTTTTGTTATCATTTAAAATGTGATAACAAAACATGTAAAAGTGCTGTCTTTCTACAAAACTGGTAAATATTCTACTTTACGATGGCAATTGTCTAGAAAGTTTTGGTGTAATAAAACCCATCTTGTTTCACATGTCAACTTTTAAAACTAATGTGGATACATTAAATCCGAGCCATGCATCTGCCTAAGTGCCTTTCGCTCTCGACCTGTAAATACTACGAAGTCATTGAACCACATCTCTTTGTCTGACAACAATATCTGCTCAATTCATATGCTACCCAAGTAACATCATATCCCTTCAGCCCAGTTCACACTCTCTTCACGCAGTTTCCAGCAACTTCTCTATCAAATAGGTAACGTAGCTCTCCACTGCCATGAAAATCCAAACTACTTTCCCAGCAATTAAATGAAGAAAATGAAATAATACACTATAAGCCATTTGACTGTATTATATACATAAAATTATATGATGCTATTTAATATTAATCTATGGAGCACATTTAAATTTATGTTTACATAACGCACAACTCAATTCAAAAGTTGACATGTCTCGGTTAGGTTTATAATTTTCTAAAATAATGACATAAAGGATTTTATTCCGTAAGTGGTTTCCACACTGTATATGTAATATGAATATGTATATGAAAATAAAGAGTACTTAGATGGACTGTTATAGTATATAGTACTGAATGATCTTTTCTTATATGTTCAACTAGGCAGCAAAGTAGTAGATTGACTGCCGAGGCTGAATTCATAGCCGAGCGTAGCGAGGCTAGGAATCCAGCCAAGGCAGTCAATCTACTTTGCTGCCAAGTTGAACATATAATTTTTTCTCCGATTGTTCATGAGGATATTGTATTTGCAAATTATTACAATTCCCACAATCTCTTTATTTTAGTTGGTTGCTAATGGAAATGTATAATCACAGGCAGCAAAGTGATCACTTTCGTGCCTAGGCAGCAAAGTAACCACTTTGCTGCCTAGGCAGGAAAAGTAATACTTTGCTGATTGATATCAGTCAGCAAAATTAATATTTGCTGCCAATCGGAGAAAAAATGTATTTATTTCAACTGCACATACAAGTGTTAAGTCACTTAGGTTCGTTATACTCAACTGGTGTTATAGTGTATGATGAATTGCACTGCTTTGTACTTTTTATACCGTTTATTAGTATTATTACTATTATTATTGAACATTGAGTATTCTATATTCTATAGCAAAATAAATAAAAAAATGAATAAATTCTATCAAATAATGCATTTTAAATACATCTACTCATATAAATGAGACTTTGTAAAACCCATATTACGTTTAAAAAAATTTCTGGATAAATTTGCTGACTTTATTGTTATAAATTGAAATCAAAATATAAAAATGTCTCAATAATATTTGGTTTGCGTCATTACATATGGTATCATATCGTTGTATACAAACATGAATGTTTTTGTTGTTAATCTGTCACATGAAGATATGTGACTTCTATTTAAAAATAGTGTTTATATCTTCGTAGTTTCTTCCGTATATATTGATCTCAACTGTTTCGCAAGCATTTATTTTAATCGAATCAAAAACAAACCAGTAACGGGTAGTTTCAATTTTTACCGAGAAAGATGGTGCTAGAGATCTTTTTTAATAATACGACTTTAGTGGTTAGATCGCTTACCTTTAGATGTACCTACCTATACAGTGGACGGCTAATTTATGGAATATTATCATTATTCCGAAAACCGTCGAGTTTTGAGGGTGATCCCGAAACAGGTCGATTTTTGTTATAAAATACCCATCTTATAACGTACATGGAGTAAGGATGACGTCACCGGTGTGGGTGTAGTGACGTAATCGTTAATTTTTTTAAATAGAAATCGGTATAATGCGACACCTCATTTGAAGGAGAATTTAATTCTCTATTTAACGACATTACATTTGTAACTAAAATATTTTTTCAAGGGTACAAAAACATTTCTTTTTTATTTAAATTCAACCAAATTACAACTAATGATTTAATTGATAACGTACCTTAAAGTAACCAAATTATGCATAATAATTATTTTAAATTAAATGTTCGAAATGCCCTCCATCGGTTTCTTGACAATATGCGAATCTACGGACACATTCATCAAGTACATTGCGGATGACTTCTGGAGTAATGAGAGTCATTTCATGCCTAATTCTATCTTTTAAGTTCTGTAAATTTTGGGGTCTATTGACATAAACTTTTGATTTTATGTAACCCCACAGGAAAAAGTCTAGAGGTGTTAGATCTGGCGACCTTGCTGGCCACTCTATAAAACCTCGTCTTCCGATCCATCTCCTGGGAAAGCAATTATTTAAAAATTGACGTACTTCACGTGCGTAATGCGGAGGGGCTCCATCTTGTTGAAACCAGATATTGTCACTAGGTAAATTTGCATTATTGGCATTTGGATACATGTTAGCAAGGACAGGTATAAGTTGATTTCTCAAAAAAGTTAAATAACGTTCTCCTGTTAGATTTTCTTCAAAGAAAAAAGGGCCAATGATTCTGTCATCGATGATCTCTGCCCATACATTCACTTTCTGAGGATATTGCGTGTGTGCCTCAGTCATCCAATGTGGGTTTTCTTGACTCCAATACCTGCAATTTTGACGATTCACGGTACCATGTAAAAAAAATGTGGCTTCATCGGAAAAGAGGATTTGATTGATGAAACGTGGATTGCCGATACATAAATCCTGCATAATTTCAGAAAATTGAAGCCGGCGATCGGGATCGTCGTCGTTTAATTCCTGGTGTAGTTGAATTTTGTAGGGATGGTATTTTTCTTTTTTTAAAATACGTAAAACCGATCGTTGGGAAACTCCAGCATATTCACCCATTTGTGTTGAACTACTGTGAGGATTGTCATGGACATTTAATAAAACATCAAGTTTCACATTGTCTGCAATTTTAGGACGCCCAGCGTTTGGAATATGTTTAACGTGCCCAGTTTCTCCAAATTTTCGGACTATTTTACTTACTGTTGATTGGCTGATGGGTCTGTCTGGATATTTTGCGTTGAATAAATTGCATACCTCGTTCTGTGTTCTTTTTGTATCTCCACATCCGCTAAGAATTAATATTTCTATGCGTTGTGTTTCATTTAGGTGAGCCATAATTTAGTAATCAAAAGTAAAAATTACAATTGACAACTGATGACAATTCACAAAATCAAAAAATATTTACGACAATAAATATTACAGTAACTATGCCAATATCACTTGCTTGATTTAAGATTTGACAAAAAGTTTCAGTGTTTATGAGATAACTTTTTGTGTCCATTATTATTTTTACTTATTTTTGCTTTTTTAAGTATTTATTTCAGAAAGTCATGGCAAGAACCGATGGATGGCATTTGGAACATTTAATTTAAAATAATTATTATGCATAATTTGGTTACTTTAAGGTACGTTATCAATTAAATCATTAGTTGTAATTTGGTTGAATTTAAATAAAAAAGAAATGTTTTTGTACCCTTAAAAAAATTTTTAGTTACAAATGTAATGTCGTTAAATAGAGAATTAAATTCTCCTTCAAATGAGGTGTCGCATTATACCGATTTCTATTTAAAAAAATTAACGATTACGTCACTACACCCACACCGGTGACGTCATCCTTACTCCATGTACGTTATAAGATGGGTATTTTATAACAAAAATCGACCTGTTTCGGGATTACCCTCAAAACTCGACGGTTCTCGAAATAATGATAATATTCCATAAATTAGCCGTCCACTGTATATAGAAAGTGATTGATTAACTTGATAAGTCCTATATCTTCTAAATCGTTGAAGATATTTGAATGAAATTTTGACCGATTGTATTTAGCCTAAAGGCTCATGTTTTAAAATTAGCCGCAATTGTACAGCGTGCTTCAGAACGCCGTGTCAGATCAGAAGTATATTTCACGCACTTTTTTATACACCTCATAGTATACACCGTATACATATACATGTACTATATACACTTTATGCACCTTATAGTTTTCACATCTAAAGTCGAATTTGTAAGAAATTTGATTCACAATAGTTATTTATGTAACTAGTGTGTAAAGTAGCCTTTTTTTTACAAAAAGTCGAAAAAAAGGCCTTTACACACGAATTGCATACAATATTTTTTCTACTATCGAAAACTTTATCAAAATACAGAAATTTAGGTAACATGCCACTAGAACATTTCCGGAATATTTTATCATTCTATTTTTCCCACACTATTTGCGAAGAATCTTCTGAGAGACCCATCTTCATAATTATAATAATCTAAAAAAATTCAATACTTACATCAAAATAAAATTGATTACCCTAGGTATAGTCAAAAGATCTCAATTTAAATTTCAAATGTCAGATTCAATTCACAAGTAAATGTCAATAACTCACCTCCAACTTATATCTATTCAGATACCTATAACTACATACATATTGGAACTTCTTTTTCACTAACGTAAAGGAAAACTCTTTACGCACTAGTGCGTTAAATAAGGTTTTACGCACTCGAAAGTGTGTCTAAAGTACCTACCTACTTTACACACGGTAGTAGAAAATTAGTATATTATGTCACGAGAGCAGGGAATGGGGAATGAGCTTCAGAAGCCAAAAACTATTAGCAGCCAAGGGCTGCTGAAGCGTTTCCTGTAGGTGTGATACAAAACTTTGACATTCAAGTTTAAATAAATATCACGTGAAACATCAAAGTACTCAAGTGACAGATTTTGAAAAACTTTAAAATCGTAGATAGATGGACGAGAAAAAACTGAACCAAATATGAATAAAGTTTATTTTCTTTTTAAGAAGCTGCTCATTTTTTCATATTATTTCTATTTATTAAAAATTTTACAGTGGTCTTCCTTGATACTTCATCAAATCTGGAGGACTGGGGTTCGGTTTATTCCTAGTTAATTGCTGATAGCTACCTAAAAGTGTATCCCATTTGGTCACAAATCTTAAATTCAAATCAAACCGTTTGAGTACATCTTCAAAAACTGGATACAGGTGCTCCAAGACCCCATGATCCAAAGTAGGAAATAGGTGATGTAGACAGTGATCACCAAAATTAATTAAAACCAAGAAATGGGATCCACACACTTCTTTGTGTTCCATGACGGAGTCCAGTTGACTTAGACCCCAATCATAATTTTCTTTATTCCTACGAATCGATAAGAAATTTTTAATCAGTAAATTGATTCTTTTCAAGCGATCAGTTTTAAGTGATAAAACTTTTTCATTGTGAGATTTCAAAAAGGAAAAATAAGAAAATCTAAAATACAAAGGCTGCACTGCACTTACATTCAATACATTCAGACTCAATATATAAGTGCCTACAATGGAAGCGATATTTGATACTCTAGATCCGATAAACGTAGTCCAACATGAGAAAATAACGGGAAAAATTCACAAATAATTGTTTATACAGTTTGTGTCTAACGTTTATATGCTCATATGGTGGTCCTAAAACTGCACTAAAAGTCTTAACTAGGATCGCCTGATTGGGCACCTGGAAAAGCTCAAAATAGTGGAGGAAGAAGAATGCAGATATTGTTTCATGTCAGAAAAAACCTCCATCAACATACTTTCCAGCTGCGCAGTACTTCAGAATCCTAGAGCACAGTACCTGGGAGATTACTGTATTAAAGAGGAACATTTACCTAAGTTGAAGCCTGCAGATTTCCTAAAATTCCTCCGGGAAATAGGACGAAAGGAGCTACTAGTTGCAGAGACTCTCCTCAGAAACTGAATAGGAGTAAGGGGGAACAATAGATCTCCAAGGTCTCAGTGAATACATACATGGTGGTCCTTGAACTTATCTGGATAATTCCACATCATTATACAAGTTATGAAAAACTCCCCTTTGTATCGGTTGATATTGAATTTGTAGATACAGAATACCTGTCTTCTCACGTTTCTCTAGGAGATCATCCTGCACAAAAAATCATCAGAATCACTCATGCTTCTCACACGTGCTAACGATAACTGCTTCCCAGATCGGATATTCCGATCGCATCAGAACTGTTGTATTCATAAGTACCTATTCATGTCGATGGGCGGGAGAAATACGGATTCAATGCAGTTGCAGACTAAGACGTTTGAATCTTCTCCAATGTACGTGAAGATGCTCCGTTGCTTGGCCTAGTTTGGTGATAATTGTATCACAGTTATTCTACATTCTAACGCCATTTCGTCAATTTACAGAATGCTCCTCATATATTATGACGTTGTGGTTATCCAGCCAATAGATTATCTCAGCTTTCTTCCAAGCAATTTTTGGCAAGTCTTTTTGGAGAATGCAAAAATAATTAATTTATTTCAACCTGTCTAAATTACAATGTCCACCTATGGTTTATTGCGTTTTCAGGGTATCTTACCTTTATCAATGAAAAGTAGTTGCCAGATCGGTATATATTTTGAGCATAATTACACATATATCTACCTTGGGGTGTCTCCATCGTGGAAAATATCTGGATGATGATGTGCGCCGTTTAAACCAATGAATCCCAAATATATTCCGCCAACAGTAAGTATTAAATTCCACATCAAAAGCGTATGCCATAAAATTTGGCCACCAAAAATATACATTACTGAAGGTAAAGATAATCCAATCAAATCTGTTAATCTTAAATTGCGATAATTACATTGTGGTGATGTTAATATTCTACAACAAAAAATTCTCTCATTAACAAAACAAAAGTTAATACAAACCAAACTTGAACACAATTGAACATAAACGTACTCTTCGATCAGTATTATTAGGTTTTAGGAAACATTATGAATTTCCAAATTGAAAGTAACTTAGGAGAAAATAAAATATGTTCTTCTTTTCAATTTGGCGGCAGTAGCTATAGCTGTAGTACTGCTTCGCTTGCAGATTTACTTAAATTCCTCCAGGTGCTCGCTACTCCGCACCATGTGTCTATGCCAAAAATATGGAGGCGATACATGGAAATCACATCTACCTTTTAGGCTGAGTTGTTTGTATTAAATAAAAAAAACTACTAAATTGTTTTTACCTCCTTATTGCCGGTCCATAAAACGATAATACGTAGACAAATGGCATAAATATAGCATATCGAACTCGTTGGAAAAGTGTCTTCTGAACTGGCAAATATTGAGCTACAGGTGCCAACATTGAAATCTCCAGATCAATTGCAGTATTTGTATATAGGTGATGACTCAACACATGACTTATTCGCCATTCTCTGTGAAACAAGAAAATAATTAATTATAAGATTGCGTCAAAAGCGTCCAATCTTTTTGTAATCGCATTTTGGTGAGATTTAAGACATACTTTCAGCTGGTTACCAGCTATATGTTGCCAAAAATTATTGTGTATCATAATTTACTGAGATTTTCCTCTAGAAGAAGAGGGACACCATAGTGTGGTGATGTAAATGGCCTTCAAAAATAATTTGTGTGAGGTATAGTGTACAAAATAATCATCACTATTAATAGATACCTGCAAAATCTACGGGTGAGAAAATTGAAACTTGAATATAGTCAAAGGCAGTCTTATCATGCGGGTCATACGATTCAACAAAGACATACTCTCAGTTTTTGTTTTCTTCCATTGTGTTCAATCATAACTTCCAAATAAAATCCGTAAGATGAATAAATCAGACTTATGCAATTTTGACGGAAAAAAAAAAGGAAATGTATTTAGTTTCCAAAGATTCTAAAAAGTCTTTTACCAGCTAAGTTTTTATTTGAATATGTGAGCTCTGTGACTTTGACAATTCAAAGTGACAATATAAGTAATAAGAAGCAATTTTGGTACTTAATCTGATAAATATTATTTCGAGAATGAAATAAAAATGGGAATTCGTCAACCAGTGTGATCTCACATTTTGGTAACCTCTGTGTTTTCTGATTTGATACGTATGGTTAATGCGTTACTGTAGCGGAGTAACAATTTCAAATAACTTTTTCCACAATCGATATCCAAAGTAGGCATTTGCGCTCGTATTTGACAACGCAGACGTCACCTTTTTCGATGAATGTCACTTTGTCGCTCATAAGCGACTAAAAAAAACGCTCTCTCTCCAAATTATTAACTATAAATCAAATATGCATTGCTCAGAATATTCAATGTCAATGAGTAAGAACATCTTATCTACTGGAATTTTCACACTTAACCTCAAAATCATAATCAATGACATAATAATACAGGAATGTTGAATGTGTTGAATTGTTTACAAATTATGACAACTGAACTGTCAAACGTAACAAATAAAATGTATATGGTTCATACAACAGCCTTTTTGGTGTGCGTCATCGTTTGTTAATGTCTTTCTAACACATTACGTGGAAAGAAATGGAAAAAAAGTCAGGTCTTTGATTAATCCTAATCAAAATATCGCAATAATGAACCGTTCAAATGTATTACAAACGTCAATCCTAATCATTGACTTACAAAAATTTGATTAGTTGATGTTCAGATTAAGCGCAAGCGGGACCTATCAATCGGGAGAAATTTCTCTGATTAAAATAGGATGCAGATATACCTTTCGTATTGTCAATGTGTCTGACATCTTTTTCTACTGTCCCACTGACAGTTCTTGTCAGGTCTGGCCTTTGTTGTTCACGTTCAATTATTATTTATGAAAAGTTAATATGAATATTATTGTTATATTTATTCGAATAATACAAAAATATGCCTAGATACATGGAAAAACATCAGCATTTTGAAAGTTCTCAAGTATTTTCAGTTAGAAAAAGAAGCTGGTAACTATTAATTTCATAACCTTGTCGAATTTTGCTGAATGCGATCCTGATGATTTTATTCATCAAATTTAGGGTTAGATATGTGTCAAAATAGCAAATAAAATAAACGACATACCCAAAACCCGAATATACGTCACAAACGATGACGCACACCAAAAAGGCTGTTGTATGAACCATACGTCGACATTAGTTAAGAACGTTAATGACGTAATAATTCCTTCTCATTTATTTCATGAATGATAGATCAAGATGGACTATGCATGACATAACGACAAAGGATGGTTGAACAGACTCTATGTACTTACTTTTAATTTTCATTCCGTAAATTAAATAAAATTTTGGAAATATGTGAACTTTCTATTGTGGAAAAAATGATGTGTAAAAAAATGTTTCATTCGAGCGCAAATTCATTGTCGATTTCAAGAGTCTCTTTCAATCAACATAATATCTTTTTGCGCTACACAAATAGCCATTGTTATCGTGAATATTTGCACATTTCAAGTAAAGAAATCACTAGCAATGTGTAATTTTTAGTAACTGACACTGAAAAGTAAGGTTTTCGTTCCGTTACTTCCATCGCTGATAAAAATCCAAATATAATGTTACGCGAGTGCCCCAGCGAAATTCCCGTATGAGACGACTATGGACTATTGACCGTGTGAGCTCAGCGAAATCGAGATTGATCCAGACTGCCATCCCCTCCACCTTAGAACATTCCGGAAACTACGAGTACATTCCATAGACTACTTACCGCCGGCGACAAAACATCGGGAGTGTTCTAGGAATCTACCTTTGCCATATAAATATGAGCATTGCTGCACAGGGCTCAGGTAACAGTTAACAGTCAACAGTCATCAGATAGTTGAGACATAATCACATAGATGGACTAGTGCTTATAATTAAGGAAAGCGATCGATAAAGTGTTATTCAGTGCGACGTTCATATAAATTAGTGTAGTTAGTTAGTTTAGTGTTTAAAATAAATTAGTAAATTAAGGACCGTACATATAAATCTGTAAATATAAATCAATTAGTTGTAAATGTAAATTAAAAAAAACGTTACAATAATAATAGGTGAAATATTTCTTACCTTACTTGTAGCAAGGATAACTGAAAATAGTACATTCTAAAATTATCCTTCATATGGGTATAATTATGAGTAGCAATGGTAAGCATTCCTAAAATAAGTCCTGCGAAAGTTCCCAGCCAGTAGTTAGAGCCACAATTAGCTAAAGTAGCAAACGCAAACAAAAAAAATGCCATTGCATCACACATAAAGTTGGTGTTCTTAATTGATTGTTTCGGAACGTTTTTCAGCAGAGGTCGTATCTCTTTTTTAAGGGTTTTGTAGAAACCATCTTCATTAAAGGTAAATGGCGAGTTTCGTTTTGTCTTCGCTTTTTTGACAAAAAATTTCTTCAGCATTTGCTCTGGTAACTCTGTTAGATGATGAACTTCGAATGCTTCAGTTAAGTCAGTACCCTGTAGAATCGAAAAATTATGAAGTTGACTAGGTATCTTCTATTTATTCAGCATTTAAATGGTACATATTATGATTAAATAGGTTGAATGATTAAAAGTATGGACAGCACCATCGTTTCAAGTGAGGTCAAATATTTTTTAATAAAATCGGATTGAGTTTTCAAGCGTAACCTAACCCAACCTAACCTCGAACAGAACTTTCTAACACAGTATACCAAAACAACTGGTATACTGTGTTTCTACACCTAACCCTGTTATGAGATGAGTTTCAATAAAATATGAGACACGTCTTCCATCAATTTTGTCGTTAGTTAGTTATATTTAGACCATGTTAATCTCGAGTCAAAAAAAATGGAAAAAATTCAAGTTTCTCCAAAAAATTCCAACGCATTTGGTTATAATTAGTCGAAGCTGCTTAGAACTGGGTTATATGTATAACAGAAGCATGGAGAAGCTGCAAAAGCTGGAAAAATTGACACAACAAACCCCAAACCCTTCAAACCAATTAGTCTAGCATTGTTTGTGCTCAAAACTATTTTAAAAGATATTGACAACTATATTAGAATGGGAATCCTAGAGAGACTACCTCTCCACCCGTATCAGCATACTTATCGGACAGGAAAATCTACGAAGAATGCACTAGTACAGGTGACGGAGGATATCCGAGGTAGAGCACCTCGGATATCAACCAATAATCTGTAGCATGTGCATGGAAAAAAGAGGTGTAGACAGCACAACCTCCAAAATGGATGTCGGAACTGTACACTACTAGAGTAGCAGAGACGAGAAGGAGCAAAGAAATTGTCTCCATCTATACAACTAGAGGATGTCCACAGGGAGGAATAGCATCACCATCATGTGGAGTCTGACGGTTGCGAACTCCTGTGTGATTTGACTAAGTATTTTTTTATCTATGGATTTGACGGACCTCCAATGATATCGTCATAGCAATCAGGGAAACATTCGAAAACACCCTTTTTGTGACATTGCACAAAAGGGTCTGACTTATATAAATAATTGAGAAAGGTAAGTGGGCCTTAGCATCAACCCAACTAAAACCATCTTGATAGCCACACTAAAAAAAAGTTAATCTCAAAACCATTAAACTTGATGGGAACGATATTGAATGGAGACAATAAGTCAGGTATCTAGGTTTGACTCTAAACAGTAGACTCCTGTGGAATAATCGAAATGGAGATCACATACAATGCAAAAATGGCTCTAATGGTGTGCAGGAATCTGGTAAGGAAAAACTGGGGCTGTAACCAAAAAATGCTTAGCTGGATGTACACTGCCATAATATAGTGAAACCAGCTATCACTTAGGGAGACATTGCGCGGAGTAGTAGAGCTAACCTATTGACGATGAGAGAAAATCTCTCCCAAACTTAAGGACTGGCCGGTAATATGCAATGAGCAGCAATGAGAACATGGAAGCTGTCGCAGAATGAACATGACACAGTCTAAGTAGAGAGGAAATCATAAAAAAACACTTCCTACTAAAAATTTAATTTTTAAATAAATTCATTACAGAGTTAAGCAACAAGAAGGAATGGGATTTAAATACCATTAGGTACCATTCAATGGTACTCAGACAGATCTAAGCAATAGGAGTGTTCGGGCCAGGAACCTATCACTCTGAAAGCTTGGGAAAAACATATGTCAAGAAGAAAATTCACGCCATAATAGAGTGTGCCCAGTTCAATATTGAGAAAAGATATAAAAGGCAGTTGGCAACGTGGCACTGAGTGAGAATAAATAAATTGATTTTTCGCCTACAATTTATCCAAATTTTCGGAGTTTGTTGTGAAAATTAATAATTTAAAAATACCACAGACAATTATTAAAAGTGCAAGCTCAGTGCATGTGCATTAAAAACTAGGAAAAAGTGAGTAAAACATAAAAGAATAAATAAATAGGTTATTAAGTAGATATCCGGTCATATTAATATTGTACCAAAAAAGAGTTGTTCTTAATCTGGTAGCAGTTAATTATTCCAAGGTGTTGCCAGATCGACAGAAAGAAAGAAATTGCGAGGAGATAATTGAAAATTATAAACTGGTTGCACGGATAAAGTTGAAAGGGTTCGACGGGTGGACTGGCCCTGACGCTTTTCCGCTGTGTAGTCAGAATTTTTCGTGGACACATAAATTGAAATACATTATAATGGACTCGGACGACTATCTGACGGACGAGGGAAAAAGAAAGAAAGACTACACAGACGATATGTTCAGAAGATCGAAGAGAACACTTAGATCTCCAAGCAATGGAGAACAGCCGAAAGACACCATGAAAGATCAATTAGTCGAGATGATGAATATGATGAGAAACCTGACAGGAGATATAAAGGAAATCAAGAGAGATCAGCATACAAATAACGAAGAGACTAAAATGCTGATGGAAGAAATAAGAAACCTAAGAGACGAACAAAGAGCATGGAGAGAGGAGATCAAACAGCTGAAACACCAGAACGAAAAGACCATGAACGAAGTCAGCACCCTTAAGCAAGAAATTAAAACGGCAAATGAAAAGATAGACAAAATGGAACGCGAGAGAAGAAGAAAAAATATTGTACTACAGGGAATACGAGTAGACACAAGTAATCCCAAAGCTTTAAAAGGAAAAATGGAGGAATTCATTGAAAATAATTTGGGGGTATCTATAAAAGCAGAAGCAGCATTGAAATTGGGGGAAAATACTTATTTGGTGGAATTAAACAGTAAATCGGATAAAAGCCTAATAATGAACAACAAACAGAAACTAAGAGATACGGAGGAGAAAGTATATATAAACGACGATATGACAAAAGAGGAAAGAACAATACAATCGATAATTAGAAAAACTGCGAAAGAAGAAGCAGCAAAAGGTAAAAATACAAAAGTGGGGTTCCAGAAAATAATTATCAACGGGGAAATCTGGAACTGGAACAGCCAAACTCATGGTCTGGAAAAGTACGACAAGAGCAGAAGCAGAATAACTCAAATGTCAACAAGGAACTAACCATAAAAAATTACAAAGCACAGAAAGGAGGAGAGACGACAAACGCAAAGAAAAAGGTTATGAGAATTGCAACCTGGAACATAAAAAGTTTAAATGGGAAAGAAAACGAGTTAACAGAAGAATTTGAAAAACTAGACTTGGATATTCTTGCGATAACGGAAACAAAAAGGAAAGGGAAACATACGGAGGCATTAAAAAATGGACATCTCATGTTTTTAAGTGGTGTAAAGGAGGAAGATAGAGCTAAAGGAGGTGTGGGATGTATAATAAACAGCAGATACACGAAAAATGTGAACAAATGGGAGTATATATCCCACAGAATATTATACATAGAACTAAAAATGGATAAGAAAGAAAAACTAAATATTTTAATATTGTATGGCCCTAATGAAGACGAAGTAGCAAACAAAAAGGATGAATTCTGGAAGGAAGTAACACAATTGGTTGAAGACTTGAGAGGAAAAAGACTAATATTAGGAGATCTCAATGGAAGAGTCGGAGTACAGGATGAAAAATCGAGAGATGTTATAGGAAAATTCGGTGAAAATATGAGAAACAACAACGGCAACAGAATAATTGATTTCTGCATTCAGAATAACATGCTAGTTATGAATGGATTTTTCCAACACAAAGATATCCATAAGTATACTAGAGAGGTGAAGAGCAGAAATGAAAAATCGATTATAGACTACGCAGTAATTGACAGGAGATATGGAAAAGAAATAATGGATGTTAGAACTAAAAGGGGGCCAGAAATAGGCAGCGACCACTACCTTGTAGAAATAAAAATGAAACTGTTTGTCCAAAACAACACAAATAACAATAGAATACAATTTCCAGCAGCCAAAGGTAAAACGCAGGAAGCAATAAAAACATACAGGCTAGCCAACAAAGAAGTAGCAAACAAATACAGAGAAGAAGTATACAAAATACTCCAAGAAACAGAAAACGATCAGAAAAATAACATAGAACAGGTCTGGAGTTGGTATAAAAATGCACTAATACAAGCGGCAAAAGCTATATGTGGAGTGACAAAAATTTGCAGGAATAGACACACGAAAAGGACTTCATGGTGGACAGAAGAGGTTAGAAAAGAAGTCAAGGAGAAAAAATCAAAATGGAAACAATATTTGAAGGAAGGTACACAAGGCTCATATCATATATACAAGGAACAAAGGAAAAAAGTGAAAGATATAATAACGGAGGCAAAGAGACAATCATGGGAGCAATTTGGAACAAAAATGGAAGATGACTATCATACAAACCAAAAGTTGTTTTACAGAGTTTTGAAAAACGCAAGAACGGGAGACAAACATACTGGTACTAAACAAATAATGGATAAAGAACATAATATTTTGACAGAGGAAAATGAAATAATGGAAAGATGGAGGCAATACTTCTACGACTTGTTAAATCTACAGACTCATAATGAAAAAGAACTAGAAAAACAAGTTCAATATGAAAAAGGAGCAGGTGAAATATCAAATAAGGAAGTCTTGGAAGTTATAAAGGGGCTGAAAAAAGGCAAGTCAGCAGGTCACGACCAAATCACAACTGAAATGATGAGGAATATGGGTGAAAAAGGATTGGACGTTTTAACACAAATATATAACAAAGCATGGAGAGAAGGAGTTGTGCCTCAAGACTGGAAGACCGGAATAATTGTTCCTATACACAAAAAGGGCGACAAAAGAGATTGTTCAAATTACAGAGGCATTACATTGTTAAGTATTCCCTCCAAAGCCTACGAACGAATATTAGAAAAGAAACTGACAGTGCAAACCGAAAAATTGCTAGAACAATCACAAAGTGGATTCAGGAAAGGGCGTAGCATCAACGACCATATTTTTACGATTAAACAAGTGACACAGAAAGCAATGGAAAGAAACTTGGAAATATACCAGGGGTTCGTTGATCTAGAAAAGGCGTTTGACAGAGTGCCAAGATCTGAAATTAAAGAAACATTGTACAAAAGAAACGTAGATAAACAACTGGTGAATGCCATAATGAGCCTACATGACGACAATACAATATATATAAGAACAGACAACATGGTGTCGAAGGAATTTAAAATTAATAGTGGTTTAAGACAAGGAGGAGTATTAAGCCCATTGTTATTCAACTTAATATTAGATGACGTGATGAAAGACACCAGAGAACATACGAAACAATTGTATATTGGACACAGGCATCTACAACCCGTTTATCTACGTGAATGCGCTTTTGCAGATGATCTTGCAATATTCGCAAAAAACGAACAGGATCTCCAAAGGAACCTGGACATTTGGAATTCGAAGCTGGAAAATAAAAACTTGAAAATAAATGAAGAAAAGACAAAAGTAATGGTGACAGGAAAAGAAGATACCCAAATAAATGTAAATCTTAACGGAAAACATCTGGAACAAGTAGAAAATTTCAAATATCTAGGAGTAAACATCAATAATAAGGGAAACCATGACATAGAAATAAATACAAGAATAGAAAATGCTTCGAAGGTGTACCATAGTCTTAAAAACTCGTTCATTGGAAAGAAGGAAATCTCGGTTAAAACGAAAATGACTGTATATAGAACTATATTTCTCCCTGTATTAACTTTTGGATGCGAGAGCTGGGTACTGACGAAGAGGATGGAAAGCAAATTACAAAGTATGGAGATGAAATACCTACGAAAGGTTGCAGGTATTACAAGGAGAGACAGAATAAGAAATTCAGTAGTTAGAGAAAACCTCAATGTTCTACCAGTAACACAGATAATTCAAGATCGACAATTAAAATGGTTTGGACACTTAAGTAGATTGAGCAACAATATGCCAGTGAAACAGATATGGGAAGCAAAAAGACATGAAAGCAGAACGAGGGGAAGACCAAGGAAAACATGGGACGATAACATAGAAAAAGTTTTGGAAAGCAAAGGCATAACTTTAGCGGAAGCACGAACCAAAGCAAAAAACAAGAATACTTGGAGAGATTTTATATATAATTAGGACAAATTTGATCACCTTACACCTTCGGGTAGATAGGTTTAGATTATATATATATATATATATAAAAGGCAAAGAATTATCTCAGTGGCGGATAGTCAAGCACCCATTAAATCACTGAGCTTTTGTGTAACCAGGTCCAAAAGTTTGTGGAAATGCTTGGCCATAATCAATTAACCAGGCGAGAGCAATATGGTCACCTTACTTGATTCCAAGACACGATTGAATAAAAGGAAATGAAATAGCAGATGAACTAGCAAAAAGGGGAACTAAAATATCTTTTGGGGGACTGAACCCTTTTGGGGGCCTGAACCCTTTTGGGAAATCAGCTCTAATGTAAGATTGGAAAACACAGGGAAAGCCGAAAAAAGAGAAGATCTGATTATTGGAAAGATCTCAACTGCAGACTTTGTGGGATGGAGACCGAGACCGTAACCCACATCTTATCTGACTGTGAGGCGCTGGACTAAAAGAGTCTTCGGAGAGGGCGATGTGCCTTCTGAAGTATATAGCCTTTATCGTCTACTCGAAGGTGCGGGGATAACAGCATGGATGGACCAAATGTTGGGATGGAGTACAATAAGCCAATAGGCTGCAGTGCTACCGGCATCAGAACGGCTTCTTAAACACACACACAAAAATTGGAAAAATCTAGTGAAGCTAAGACAGTCATAAATTTTTCTAGGTAACTGCTACCTGTTAAGAAACCTACATCCACATACTTGCCACTTGCACAGCAATTCAGAATCCTAGGGTTCAGTACCTGGGAGTTTACTGGATGAAAGAGGGGCATTCAATTGAAGCTTGCAGATATCCTGAAATAAAACTAAAGGAGCTACTAGTCTCTGAGACCCTCCTCAGAAACTAAGTAAAAGTAAGGGGACACAACAGATCAGGTCAGGTCACAACATAATCAGATCTCAGTGAATGTCACCCCAAAAATAACTACGTACAATATCTGGAGTTGATTAAAAACACTTGTTGAATATAAAAAAAGTGATCGTAAACTCTTTTTATATTGGCCTTAGATCTGAGAAAAAAATGAAAGAATACAAGTTTCTCTAAAAAGTTTATATATAGGTACTCCATATTTTTTAAGTTTAACATTCCATCACTCTTTTACGAACCCTGTATACAATAACCATTACCTTGATCTTCCCCTGCTAATCGATTCCTTATTATTTGGTAATGGAAATGCTCACTTAAAATTTCCAACATAAAGGAGCTGACATTTAAAATTTAAAAAAAAATTAATACTTATCTCGAAAACTTTACCTACACCTACATTAAAGGTATAAGGTTTTCTACTCAAACTGACATTAAAATTGAACATGAAGCAGCAACAAATTTGTAACAAAATTTCTAGAAATAAAATAAAAAAATTTTGTTTATCTTAACCTTTGTTAATTTCAACCAGTCTGACCCGCCAGGATGGCTTTCTACAAAATCAGTTAAATCGTAAATGCCATCATGTATTCTCCACAGCCCTTCAGCTCCGTCGATTTTTTTCCTTCCTTCTAGCCATAAATCTGGATAAAGAGAACCTCCTTTCACTTTCGTTTCAGGTGACTTGAAGCCCAGTGACGAAACGGCAATAAACTCTGCCCTGGGGGCCATACCCTGGAATGCAGCTTTTAAAACAATAAAATCGCAATGTCAAAAATATTATTTTTTGTGTTCCTTGTGGTATATTCATTTAGTACTTAAAGAAAATTAATGAGTACTTACAACGAATCCAAACACAACTTAATAATTCAGCAATTTAATTCGTGATTGTAGTAATTAAACATTTATTATTGAGAATTGATAATATTTGACCCCATTTACAGATATTTTCAAAATTAAAAATGTATCAATGTTTTGTTAAAACATTGATACTTAATCTAATAAAAATGGAATAGGAATAATTTTAAGATTGAGGCAAGAAAACACTTTCTTTATGAATGAGTTGTGATTTGAAACTGGCGCGGAATACTATACTACTTTCAGGCCAATGGACGATTGGACGAGTTCTATACAAGGGAATTACTGCCAACATAACGAACGAAAAAATAACAAATAACGGAAAATGTTAGTCGCATAAGGAAGTGGTTTTCCCTATCAATTTTCGGTTTTTCTTGTATGTTTTGAGTCCCTTTACCACCCATGTTGTACCCTAAATTTTCATAAAATCTCGAATGCGACAAAGAATGCATCTGTTTGAGACTGGGTTATCGTCCTGTAGCACCGACTGAGAATTCCTTTGTAAATTAGGTAGATATTATGGACTACAAAGTAGGTGCTTATGAAATAATGTTTCATACCTACTAGATTTAAAGGAAGCCAATGCCTTCAAAACTTAAAGCAATGAGCTTTCTGAACATAGACAGGAAGAATATAGGGTCTATAACAGGAATCCATACTGGAGAATGCTGAAAAAATAATTATATGGGTCGAGTAAAGCTGATCGAAAACACCGGAAGTCATGTCTACCTAGAGGGTGATTTGTCGGGAAGCATTTCTTGCTGCTAAATGAGTCAGACTATATACCCTGCAATAATACCCTAGGTGCTGAACTACTTCTTTGTATATCATGTATTTCCATTGTTTGATTGTAGTTTATACGTTGCCTTTTGCTTTATTATTTTATATTCGTAGTTTTATAAGTATTGTTAGTTGTATTTATTATGGGTACAAATTTTTGTCATGATTATAAAATAATGTAGGTACCAAGCTACTCTTCTGCCACCAGATAGAGTATCGCTTATATTGAATTCCTAATCTGTAGTATCTCTATGATTGTCACACATGATTAAAATATCAACCATATGTCTCTGAATCAGAATGTGACTAGTCTGAGACTGCCTATAAAAACTATTAAGTGGGACTCGGGACACAATAAGGGTATTGTAGGCAATGAGATTGCAGACACCATAGCTAATCAAAAAGTCTGGAACACCATTTGCAATACCAAAAACTGCAAACAGGACGTGGCTGTACATCTCGGTGGATTCATTCCTACAATCCTGCTGACCAATAAAATATTGAACCTCACTGTACCCCAAACAGTGTGAGTAATTTGTGACCCTAAGGAAACACACATTTGGGATGAACCTACGTTCGAGTGTGAAACACTGTTTCATTGGGGATATAGACTCCTAGTATTAGAGTGACTAAGGATGGATATGGATCTTTCCAAGAGGATCTAGTGATAAAAACGTTGAGCCTGATGGGACTTCTAATCTTTGCATAAGCGGCACAAACAAAAAAGCCAAACACAGAATTTATTAAATGTATTTTTCTACAGCCACAGCCTCGACATACGTTAATTCTATTATATAAACCACCACAATTTCTCATCAATTTCTAAAATATGTGAGTTACTACGCGCTTTTAAATATTTCGTGTTTGATCCACTATGTAGTGAAATTAAGGGGTCGATTCTGCGTTTTTCGTAAGAGCTTACGAATCTGTAGCTAACGAAAGTTCTGTACTGTATAGTTAGATTTCTCTATGGTATAGTTACAGATTTCTTACAGAATGCTTACAGACATGCACAGAATCGACCCATAAGTGGCTGTACATAAGGCCGCTTCATATTGAAAACTTACTGAATTTCTTAGTAGTTCAAGTCAAAATATATAGAACTTTTGACATTGACGTTGTGTCAACTTTGACGTTCATCCTGACACTTGCTCTGAATTTTCTAACCACTTTTAAATTAAATTTCATAAATATTTACCTTAAATTTATAGCAATTCGTACAAAATAATACTTATTTTCAAATATGTAATTAATTAGTGTTCAATGGCGACTGCAGATCTATTAGATCATGAGAATCAACACAATGTAAGAGAAATTGACTACAAAGAAATTCAGCAACTACAGGTGAGTATATTTAGTAAATGTTCTATTGCTTAAACTATACCTGGAAAGATGAAAACAACCTCACGGTTTCACGATATTCTTCTGTATCTATTAGTATATTGAATGATTCAATGTAATCACTTTACCTAAACGCCACCTTAAATAGCTCAAAATAATACTACTTTATGTATTGAAATTTTGAAAAAAAAATGTATACATAGTCCTATAAATAGTCCTATATTTCCACAATTACTCTTAATTGGGTGTTTTATCTTTCTTTGTTTTTATTTTTAAAATTAAAATATTTAAAATTATTATTTCCATTCATAGATTGTGGGAGAAGGTAGTTTTGGTGTTGTTTATAAAGGAATATGGAACAATACATTTGTGGCTGTGAAAAATATTACTCGAGAGGAAGAAAAAAAAGCTTTTCTAATTGAAGTAAGACAACTATCAAGGGTAGACCATGAAAATATAGTAAGACTCTATGGAGCTTGCACAAAAGGAGTTCAGTTTTGTCTTGTGATGGAATATGCTGAGGGAGGATCACTGTTCAATGTTTTGCATAGATCCCAACTACATTATACAATGGCACATGCTATGTCATGGGCATATCAGTGCTCAAAGGTAAATTTTAATTATTCCTCAACTCATACATACTTATTAGTGAAATTATCTAGTAGCTTATTATACTTATGTTCAAATTTAGTTATATATTTTTTATTCCATGGAGAGAGAGGTAGATAAAAAAAGTCTGCACTCTACACTACTCTGCGCATCAAGAGAAAAACTAGTGCAGCCAGAGATATTTTCTACCTCAGTTAACAATAACTTGAAAAGTTTTCAAAAAATTTGCTCTAGCCTTAGCTTTGATTCATATGCAGATAATATGGCTACATCTTGGGCTACATTATTAAAAACAAAAAAGTTTTTTGCTCATATTTAGAGGAAACTGAATTAGCATAGGTTGTTTATGTTCTCTCTATTGAATAAAAACAAATTAGTTCCTGAGATATTGTGAGTTATGTGTGAAAAAAGAAAAAAGTCTAAAAATTTAAGACACTTTTTTGTGTGTGATGACATTTGTAACATAACTAATTTTTAATAATATAGTTATTACTAAAACTTATGTTGCAACGGTTATAAAAATTCAAAATGGAAGAAAAATGAATGGGATCCTCAGTTTTCTCAAGATTTTTCCACAAGAACTGAATTGAACTGACAACAAAACACATATGTATCAATCAGAAAACATAGATTATTTTTTTGTTGGGTGGAAACCAATTAGCCAGATTCTTTTTTTTCTTTTTTCCTTCAACCAGAATTTAACAGAGATATAAATTTTTAACTCAACTTATTCCAAGTTCAAAATTTCTAACAGCTAGAAGGTAAAACAGTGCTTCATTAGTATTTTTTCCATTCATTTATTTTCAAGTGTATAGGTACATATTTATTTTTAATTCTCATTATTATTATTTACATAATAATCTTTATCTTTTATTGATGCAAGTTCAAGATTTAATACATTTTTTTGCAAGAGTGCTCACAAGAAGTGATAAATTTGGACATGCCAATTGAGACCTATTAATTTCTCACGGTTCTTCTAAAAATTATTAAAATTTTGTTTATTTTTAGGGTGTAGAGTACTTACATGCAATGCAGCCAAAGCCTTTAATACATAGAGACTTGAAACCACCAAATTTACTATTAATTAATGGTGGTGTTCATTTAAAAATATGTGATTTTGGTACTGCTGCTGACAAAAATACTTACATGACTAATAATAAGGGCTCAGCTGCTTGGATGGCACCAGAGGTAAGATTGCATAAGACATTTTTTATTATACCGGGTCTCATTATATTCTGACTGTTTTCAAGAGCTTATATCTTCGAAACGGTTCTAGATAATAGGATGCGGAAGTAGGCCATTTATATGAATATGTCACAACAAAACTTATGGTAATTTTAAACCTAACTGTGAAAACCGCATCTTATTATCTAGAACCGTTTCGAAGATATAAGCTCTTAAAAACAGTCAGAATATAATGAGACTCCCGGTATTATGTATTACCTAGCTATGTATGTCGGATTTTTATATTTTGTATCCACAGTAATAACTTCATACTTTCTAATGACTCTCCATTGGGCTTCTGAGCAAAGAAATTGCTACATAAAATTTAATAAAATCCATAAATTTGAAGGTTTCGTTTTGAAAAATTACAATGTTAAACAGCAATTGAAGAGCAGAACCGATTAATCAGCTAAGTGCCAATTAGCTGATTTGTGTGTACATTTGCTATGGTATTTAAATCAGTTTTGTGTAAAAAGAATAAAATTTCAATTCTTGATACTTAGCCGACTTATCAGTTCTGTCTCTCAATAAGATTGCGTTTTCTCTTTAAATTTGTACTAAGGCAGTATTTTTGGAAGGTTGATCTTGTGTCATGAATAATTATCACTATTTCACAATAATAAGGCGTGCAAGATATTAAAGTTTTTTTAAACTAAATACTTTTGAAAAATTGTTTCTTTCCAATTTTTAGCTTGTGATTTCCAAAAACTAATCATAAAACTGAAATGTGTCCATGGACATTTTTATTTAGAAAATCAAATTTTACAGCAAAATTATTGAAAAAAAAATAAACCAAGAACTAGGTAGTTGGCATAAGAAAAAACCGAGGGGGTGACCACTCAGTCAGGAAATGTACATGTATTGCCAAAATGATGCGATTTCCTGGCAATCACTCGGATTTTTACGAGGATTTTTAGCGATTAGACTGCCCTAGAAATCGTGATGATTTACAAAGATTTTCATGGAAATCACTTTGATTTTCTAGGACTGCCAACGATTGCCTATTGATAAGAGAGTTTCATGGTTGACATTATTAAGGACGAACTTTAAAATTTTGATAAAATTATATATTTTTTCCTTAGGGTAGGTATTTAATAATGACTTGAATCGTTGGAACCGGGGTTAGAACCACTTTCTAAAATCGGAAAAATTTTGATATTCGTTGTCAGTTTTATTCACTTTGATTTTTTAATTATTGAATTTAGTTAAGCGTTGTCTGCAGGTTTTGTTTTGTTAAAGTTTGTAGCATTCACTCGTATTTTTTATATTTGTCAAAGAAGGCAGTTATATATTTGTATTTGTCACTTTTACATTAAAATATAGTTCCAGTGCCAGTTTTTCATTTTCATATAATCTCAATAATTCAAAAGGTTATGGGCCCAGATTACGTGAAATTGTAAAGAAATATTAACTACAGTAAATATCGTTATTTATTTTGTGCAAAAGTTATTTGTAAACTCGAAAAAGAAAATTGGATAGCAATTGATTTCTCAAGTTTTGGAGCTGATAATTATTAAAAGATAAAATAAATGGAAGGCGATCGCGTTAATATTGAGAAGCTGGAAAGCGGCAGTAACTGGCTTACATGGAAGTTTCAAATGCGTCAGATTTTAGAAGCTAACGAACTTTTTGACTACGTCGATGGAACAAACGTCAAACCGGCAGCTGAAGGTACAAATTATGCGAAAGAAATTGTGACCTGGAAGAAGGCGGATGCTATGGCTAGACGAGCAATTTCCACGACTTGCATGAAACAGGCACTACTACAGATTATGAATTGTGAAACAGCTCAAGAGATGTGGGAAACGCTCAAAAGTACCTATGAGCAAACATCAAAGGCAAATATTTTATTTTTACAACAAAAATATTATGGTTACACAAAACAACCGGAAGATGATATTGCGACATTTTTATCAAAATTAATGGAAATCGTGCAGCAATTACGTGATCAAAAAGAAATTATTTCTGAGTCCATGGTAATTTCGAAGATATTAATGTCACTACCGTCCGAGTTTAATCATTTTCATAGTGCATGGGAATCTGCAAATGTAGATAGTCAAACTTTGGCAAATTTGCGAGCTCGTTTGATGGCAGAAGAACTTCGTTTGAAGTCGCAAGGTCAAGTTGAAGAAGTAGAGGCGCTAATGGCTAAGAGAATCTTCTCGAAGAAACAAATCAATAATCACAAGAAAGGAAATTCATCAAATAATAACAGAGCGACTGATAAAAATGACAAACCGAAAGGCAAATGCTTCAAATGTGGGAAAAAGGGTCACTGGAAGAGGGAATGCTCCGAAAAGAAGACTAACTTCAACGGGAGAAAAGAAGAACATTCAAATGATGCTTTTATTTGTTACAAAACAACAAATGGAGATCAGGATACTTGGATTTTGGACTCAGGTGCAACTGATCACATGAGTTATCGCCGAGAATGGTTCGAAAACTATACGGAAATAGATGAACCAATTACAGTTGGTAATGGTGACAAGATCATGGCTCTGGGCAAAGGCGATATCAACATTTTTGCTTTTAATGGAGATGAATGGATTCGCAAACGAGTCATGGGAGTCTTGTTCGTGCCGGAACTGAAGAAAAATTTGTTCTCATCGGGAAAGGTGACAGATCGTGGACATCAATTGAACATGAACAACGAAGGCTGCAAATTGCTGAAAGATGGAAACATTGTTGCAGTGGGAGTTCGCAGAAAAGGTTTGTTTCAAATGTTGTTCAGAACAATACAACCATCAAAGATTGAAACCACAGCGAGTGTTGCAATCAAAAACGCTACGCTCCGTTCATGGCACGAACGTCTAGGACATCAGAATGCGACACATGTAAAGAAGTTCCTATTAAGTCGGGGTATAGATTTCATTGATGAGCAATTTGCATGTGAAGCTTGTGTCTATGGAAAGCACCATCGAAGCAGTTTCAATAGTCGCGAAGAGAAGTCAAAGATGTGTGGCGAAATTATTCATACTGACGTGTGTGGTCCGTTTCAGACGAATTCAATTGGTGGATCCAGATATTTTTTATTGCTCAAAGATGATTATTCACATTTTCGTTACGTATATTTCATGAAACAAAAATCAGAAGTAGCGGGTATTATCGAAAAATGTGTTAAACTGATTCAGAAGAAGCATGGTCACAACGTTCGCAATATCAGATCTGACAATGGCACAGAGTTCGTCAATGAAAAGCTGAAAGTTTTCTTGGAAGCAGCTGGAATTCATCATCAACGAACTGTGCCATATACACCAGAGCAGAATGGATGTGCAGAGAGGGAAATGCGAACCATCGTTGAATCAGCAAGGACAATGCTTGAGGCAAAGAAGATTGATAGGAAATTCTGGGCGGAAGCAGTGAATACAGCAGTTCATGTGTTAAATCAAACTGGAACAAGCACAGTTGACAACAAATCACCGTATGAATTATGGCATAACAAGGAGGCGAAGCTAGACCATTTACGGATTTTTGGTTCGGAAGTTTTTATTCATATTCCAAAAGAAAAACGTCACAAGCTTGACGCGAAGGCAGAAAAATGTATGTTTGTTGGTTATGACAATAATTCGAAGGGATATCGAGTTTGGAATTCGAAAACCGGAAAAATCGAGATCTCACGAGACGTCGTTTTTTTGTTGGAAAATTCAATGGGAACACTCGATATTGGTGCTGAGGAAAAAGGTAGTGTAGGAAGTAAGAATGAAATTAACGAAGACGAAGACAATTATGGTATTGACAAAAGTGCTGAAAATGAAGATGACAATGATAAGGACACAAATGAATATGTGTCAATAGATCAAGAGAAATATCGTGGTATGACCTGCGATCTTGATAGCAGAAATATTGTAAATAGGCGTCTACGTGATCGAAATACATTAACACAAACTGGTGAACATTCTGCAATGCTGGCAGTCAGTGATGAGCCAAGAACGTATGAGCAGGCAATTCAGTCAATTGATTACAAGCATTGGGAGCGAGCAATGGATGAAGAGTACGATTCACTTATGAAAAATCATACTTGGATTTTGGTCGATGCACCAGATAATCAAAAGGTGATTGACAATCGCTGGGTATACAAGGTCAAAGAAAATCCGGATGGAAGTGTTAATAGGTATAAGGCACGATTAGTAGTTCGAGGCTTTACACAAGAGTATGGCATTGATTACCAGGAAACATTTAGTCCAGTAGTGAAGTTTACATCAATCAGAGCAATCCTAGCATTGGCTGCAGCGAAGTGTATGAAGCTGAAACAGTTTGATGTGAAAACTGCTTTTCTAAATGGCGATTTAGAAGAAAATGTTTATATGAGCCAGCCAATTGGATATAATGACAACAGCGGACGAGTGTGTAAACTATACAAAAGTTTATACGGATTGAAGCAGGCTTCGCGCTGCTGGAATAAGAAGCTTACTTCTTTCCTTAACAATTTTGGTTTTAAAGAGAGCGGATCTGATCCATGTGTTTTTATTAGCAACGGAAAAGATGGAATGTTAATTTTGGCAATTTACGTTGACGATGGATTGATTGCAGCGGAAAAACAAGAAGCCATTAAGCCGGTCATTAAACACTTACAGAGAGAATTCGAGATCAAAATTTTTGAGTTAAAATGTTTTTTGGGACTCGAAATTGATCAATTTTTGGATGGATCCATTCATGTTCATCAACAAGGATATGCAAGAAAGGTTCTTGATCGTTTTGATATGACATATTGTAAAACAGTGACAACTCCGTTAGCCAGTTCACAAAACCTTGGAGATTTTAAAGCTGATAAAAAAATCGATTTTCCTTATCGAGAAGCAGTCGGAAGCTTGATGTATCTGGCAGTTGCAACTAGACCAGATATTAGTTTCGCAGTTGGAAGTGTCAGTCGATATTTGGAAAAACCAGCTACTGCTCATGTGAATGCAGTGAAACACATTATGAAGTATATCAAAGGTACGATGAACAAAGGAATACGTTTCGTAAGTAGAAACAATTTAGAATTTTGCGGGTATAGTGATGCTGACTATGCTGGAGACACGCAAACACGAAGATCAACATCTGGTTATGTTTTCATGCTTGGAGGAAGTGTAATTAGCTGGGGATCAGAACGACAAAAATCCGTAGCATTATCTACAACAGAATCCGAGTATGTGGCAGCATCACAAGCTATAAAAGAACTTGTCTGGTTGAAGAATCTCTTACGTGATCTTCGACAAATTGAATTAGAGGTACCAGTTTTATTTATGGATAATCAAAGCGCAATACGACTTGTGAAGAATCCAGAGTTTCATAAAAGAACTAAGCATATTGAAGTACGTTACCATTTTATCCGAGAGAAATATAAAGATGGATTTTTTGAATTACAATATGTTCAAACAGATGACCAGGCAGCCGATATCATGACAAAGGCGTTGTCAAAATTGAAACATCAACATTTTTGTCAAATGTTGAATGTATTGTCAAAGTGAATGTTGACAGTGACTTGTAACAAAAAGTGGGAGTATTGAATTTAGTTAAGCGTTGTCTGCAGGTTTTGTTTTGTTAAAGTTTGTAGCATTCACTCGTATTTTTTATATTTGTCAAAGAAGGCAGTTATATATTTGTATTTGTCACTTTTACATTAAAATATAGTTCCAGTGCCAGTTTTTCATTTTCATATAATCTCAATAATTCAAAATTAATATTACAAAATTTTGGAGATCGACCTCCGGGTACCGAAACTAATATACCTACGTACAGTGTGGCCCACTTGGTATGCAACATAGAGGATTTTTTATTACAATTCCTATTCAAATGGGAACAGTGTCAACAATTTTATCAGCGGTACATAGAATGATTGCAAGTTGAACAACCTACAGGGTAGGCCAAAAATACGAAAATTTTTCAAGAGTAAGTTGTTTGAAATTAACAGATAATTTTAAACACGAAGTCTTTTCGGAAAATAAAATTATTGAAGCGTCTTCATATAGTTCTTTTTATTATGCTCCGCATATACTCGTGTTGGAATTCTAAAACCAAACAAGTCTTGATTATTTTGCTATTGACAGTGGTAGGCCCTTATAATCTACAGAGATTTTTTTGGCAATTAGATATGTTATTACTATTTGCAGTCGTACTTGTCACAGTAATACTATTCAAATTTTCAAAACCAATTTTCTCAATGGCATTTTTCATATTTTTTAAATAAAGGTACTTCACTCCTGAACTGAGTGATTGCCAATGATTTCCAGCAAAATGTACATGTATTGCCAAGAGTGGTCACCCCCTCAGAAAAAACAGAAAATTAAATACATTCAATGTTTTTGATATTATTTCTCTTAATGCATGTAAGGAGTAAGATTAACTGAGTTTCAAGAGATATACAATGTCCGCCATAAAGTTGGAACCATATGGGAATTTTTTTTATTATTGTAGTTAAATAACAGCTTTGGATATCAATCACTTCTGCTTCTGAAATAACTTAAAATGGGCCAAGTCAAAGTTGACAGGTAACATCTGTCAATTGTCAAGTTCGTAATTTTGGAAAAAATGTCCTAAAAACGGGTCAATTTGTTAAAATTTCGAAAAATGTTACTTGGAAATTATGATTCTAATCACAATTTCTGCTTATGTGCCGATTTTGAGAAAGAAATTTTGATGTTCAATAAATTTCATATTTTCGTACTTTTTAATTCACCCCCGTATCTGGCTACTTTAAAATCATTATTTGAAACTCTTTAAAGTAGTCTAAAGGCTACCATTCCATTGCATATTGTGATCATAATATTCGTACGTAAGCTGGTTTTGAAGATTATTGATATTTTCAACTAAAAAAGAGGTAGTCTCTTTATTATTTTCCAAATTTAAAAAAAATCAGAAATTGTTTTTCAAATTTTTCTTTATTAAACTTTAGTTGGAAAGTAGGTACACAAATGAAGATGTTATGAGGGAAGAGTGTGCAAATATACTAAATGCTGTCAGGGAATTTTACCCGTCGTATGGAAACCGAAGGGAGGCACACGGAGATGTAATTTCCTTTAAAGTGTTCTATTTATTGTTTGTAATTTTGAAGTAGTCGTTATGCATTAAGATATTCAGATTATAATTAAAACCATTTTTGTACTATCCAACTCAAGTTTAATAAAGAAAAAGTTGAAAGAAAAATTCTGACTTTTTTGAAATTTGGAAAATAATCCAGAGACTACCTCTTTTTTAGTTGAAAATATCAATAATCTTCAAAACCAGCTTACGTACGAATATTATGATCACTACATGCAATGAAATGGTAGCCTTTATACTACTTTAAAGAGTTTCAAATGATTTTAAAGTAGCCAGATACGGGGGTGAATTAAAAAGTACGAAAATATGAAATTTATTGAACATCAAAATTTCTTTCTCAAAATCGGCACATAAGCAGAAATTGTGATTAGAATCATAATTTCCAAGTAACATTTTTCGAAATTTCAACAAATTGACCCGTTTTTAGGACATTTTTTCCAATATTACGAACTTGACAATTGACAGATGTTACCTGTCAACTTTGACTTGGCCCATTTTAAGTTATTTCAGAAGCAGAAGTGATTGATATCCAAAGCTGTTATTTAACTACAATAATAAAAAAAATTCCCATATGGTTCCAACTTTATGGCGGACATTGTATATTTGCTTTGCTTGAAAATAATCACTATCATTTAAAATTTCAATATTTTATATTGCATAAGCCATAAAATTGGAATTCCTTATATAAAAAAAATTGTTTTAATGACTACCCATAATTTCAATGATCGTTGCTATCGTAATATTAAACGTCATTAGCGTATAGCGTAGCATGTTATGACTATATGTTTACAATATTTTCAAAAAAACTTCACACACCTCTTTCAATGAGGGATGTATGCCAGTTTGCTTGGAGAATTAATTGTTTAGACTAAAAATGTATAATTTTACATATCAGCATGCAATTTGGTCATTTTTTTTTCACTTCGCTCTTTTATTATATTGTTTTATATTTTTTTGTAGGTCTTCACCTCTTCCAACTACACCGAAAAATGTGATGTCTTCAGTTGGGGCATTATTATGTGGGAGGTTCTTTCAAGGAAAAAACCTTTTTACAATCAAGGTGGATCAGCTTTCAGTATAATGTGGGCTGTGCATAAAGGAAAAAGGCCTCCCTTATTACGAAACTGTCCACCAGTAATAGAGAATTTGATGACATCATGTTGGGACCAGGAACCGTCCAACAGGCCAAGTATGAAAGAGGTAAGTAAAATATAAATTTCAGTTTGGGTAAGTGTCCCTCATTTATCCAGTAGTCTAGGTGCCCCAATATTCTGTATTGATTATTTATTTGAAAGTATATAGATGGAGGTTTTTTCTTCTATTCCTCATCAGAATCTGCTTCTACATAGCTACTTCTTGCACCACTAGTATGAGGTATTTGAGGTCTCAGTCAGGCAACAATGTTCAGAGAGGACACCGTCATAGCTCTTAACGCAGTTTTACTTTTTCTTGGGTATATTCATTTGATCTTACCTGGTTGTAGTCTCACTGGGGTATCATTGAATGTTTTAATCCCATTGTTTATTTCCAATAGTCCAATGATCTGGGGCTGCAGCCTCTAGTTCATCTCCTGTCCATCTCTTTCTATTCCAGGTTGTCCTGAAACATAATTCATTGAGTTTTCTCATGCACCATTTTAGTACTGCAACTTCACAAGAACTAAGAGAGAGATATAAGCCTTATTTTCATGAAAAATTTCACAATTTTTCTACAGTAAAAGATGAGAGTTCGTTACATATTGAAATGAAAAATGGTTGAGAGACTATCTTCTCCCTTTCTATTTTTTTTTTCGACAAATTTCGTTTCATTTAAATTAAAATAAAGAATATTAGAATAAATAGTATATTATTAAACGAGCAATTTATGATAGCCAATATTCACGATGGGATGACGTTTGACGTCACCCGAGTGAATATTGGCCATAAATTGCGAGTAAAATACTATACTTTGTTCACGACCCTTAATTTCTTTTATTAAATAAAAGTCAGTAACGATTTGGTATTACTAACCTCAAAATGTTTTGACAGCTACATAAAATAATTTGACATACCTATATAGAGATGGGCGATACTGTGCAAAGTTTCAATACAACTTACCGTTATAAATATATTGTTTTGAAATACTTGATTGTATTAGAAAATATCGTTATGAAAAGTATCAATACTAAAAATTACAATATTTTATCCTTACGATATATTTTAGAAACCAATTTCCTGAATAAAATACACATATTTAATAGTTTATTTCTTCTCTAGTCGTGAATTATGAACCATATAATACACTCAAGTGTATTATGAACCATAATTCACGACAGTAGATATATTGGTACCATATACCTTTTGTTAAGAGGTAAAATATTGACTTATTATTAGGTGGTCGCGGACAAATTCCTTTTTAATGACTAAATCATAAATTACGATTAAAGATTGAGTGGAAACAAATAGAAAGACGGGGTTAGTGAATTCGAAAATTTGAGTGAAAATATGACAAAGATTGTCATCTCAAAACAACGCAGTGTTGCCATATCTTTGACTGGAGCTTTGTCTTATCTACTAAAACAATTGCATATAGGTATATACATATAAGTATTAATTTTTTTATAGTGACATGCTTAAAAAAATCTTTCATATCTGAAAATCCATATCATACAATATGTCGAGCAATAATTATATACTTATTTTTCCTCCGTATAATGTTGGTATCAATTATTTATTTTCTAGATCGCGACAAAAATGGCTGTAATATGTACATTGCTTCCTGGAGCAGACAAATGTATCCAACCGCCAACTTACAATTGTGAAGAAGATTATGACATTGCAGAAGTCGAAGAAGATGATCAGGACGAAGAAGAATATTTCGATACAGAAATCAAAGATGATTTTAAAGTAACTACGAACATGAATGGTGATCATGTTATGACACTACCTCAACCCAATGGAGATTTTATGAAACCCCTCACAGTGGAATGCGATCCAGTAATTATTATTTTCATTATTACTTTTTAAAATAATTATTTTCCCAATTAAGTTTCCAAAAATTGAATTTTGACTTTTTCTTGGACTGTTTTAATGACGATTGTTTCTCAATAATTCTATACGCTTCTACCACACTCATTCTGGAGAGTATCAGGGGTGAGATTTTGTTCATTTGTCGAGGGTTCAAGATTCAGCTTTCTGTAGTAACATTCAAAATATATCTAGTTTGCTAGGACTATCTAAAAACTGAAATAAAGGGGTTTTTTAATAGAGGAGTTCAGTCTAAGATCAGTATGGCCAACAAAATGTGTTTTTTTCTGACAAGAATGACAGTTGAGGTCTACCGTTCAAAACATAAGATTTTACATGTTTTTTATCATTGATAACATCTACATTGCTTTATTAAAATAATGAATACACCACCGAAGCGTAAATATTGAAATATAACATGAATTTTTAACTGAATACTCAACTTCTCAGTGGCCAATAATTCTAGGAACTCCTGGCATGTCACCATTTTATTTTTGTTGTTCAGTAACTAGCTCTGTCAAATGTCAGTGAAAAAAGCAATGGACGAATTTTATACAAGGGAATTGCTGCCAACATAACGAACAAAAAAATACTGAAAAAGGTTAGTCGCATAAGGAAGTGTTTTTTCCAATCTATGTTTAGTTTTTCTTATATGTTTTGAGTCCCTTTACCACCCATGTTGTACCCGAAAAGTTTGGAGTTTTACCCGAGAAGTTTGTAGGTCTATTTAGCTTGGGGAATTTTATATCTTACAGTTGGCGAACAACTAATGACAGCTGTCTATACATGTTTATTTGGCTTTGTTTGTGTTCTTTGTGGTTCGTCAACTGTAAGATGCAAAATACCCCAAATTAAAAATACCTCCAAACTTTTTGGGTACAACATGGGTGGTAAAGGCACTCAAAACATATAAGAAAAACTAAACATAGATTGGAAAAAACACTTCCTTATGCGACTAACCTTTTTCAAAATTTTTTTTCTCGTTATGTTGGCAGCAATTCCCTTGTATAGAACTCGTCCATTAGAAGAATACAGGAATGAAATGGTGACATGCCAGGAGTTCCTAGAATTATTGGCCACTGATATGTTGAGTATTCAGCTAAAAAGTCATGTAATATTTATATATTTACGCTTCGGGGGTGTATTCATTATTTTAATAAAGCAAAATCTGATGTTCGCAATGATAAAAAACATGTAAAATCTTATGTTTTGAACGGTAGACCTTAACTGTCATTCTTGTCAGAAAAAAACACTTTTTGTTGGCCATACTGACCTTAGACTGAACTCTATTATGGATGGTTGTTGTTCTGGTACCGTCGATCTGATCTGTTTATTATTTAATCACTGAAGCCTAATCACTATGTCAAGTTGCACAAATAAGCAGCATGTCTTGATGTTAAATCAAAATAAGTGCTAGACGCCGGAAGACTTGGTGACCCTTTGATGATGACTCTCCACATTCGAAACGACCCATTCAGTCAATACCTGCTCGACCTTTCACAGAATCCAGCTTGGTTTCAGAACTTGAATCTTGAACAATGACGTTTGTCTGCTGACAGGTCTTTTTGAGGCAGATGGATCCGAATATTTGAATGAACTGATATGTTTAAAGCAAAATTGTAGTATATTGAACAACTACAAAATAAACGTGGTTCACTAGGTGGCAATGGATCAACAAAAAAATTACTGTTTGGTGCTGATTTTGAGCTTCATCGGTTGGTACATTTTTGAAAACGTTGTCGATGTAGCCAGCAACGTCAACAAATACTATAGAGCGATAATGCCATTTCTTTTGGCATAAATTGAACGATATGGACGAATCCAACAGGTCTCAAGTCTAATTCGGGTTAGGCTATTATTTTCTAAATGATGGAACGAAACAATTTAATTTGTTGAAATCTATATTATTATTATTTATTTTAAGTATGTATGTGTTTTTGGGGTAACATTCACTGAGACCTAAAAGATCTATTGTGCCCCCTTATTTCTACTTAGTTTCTGAGGAGAGTCTCTGAAACTAGTAGCTCCTTTAGTCCTATATCCCGGAGGAATTTTAGGATATCTGCAGGCTTCAACTTAGGTAAATGTTCCTCTTCTATCCAGTAATCTCCCAGGTACTGTGCTCTAGGATTCTGGAGTGCTGTGCAGTTGGAAAGTATGTGGATGGAGGTTTCTTCTGCATTCTTCTTCCTCCACTATTTTGAGTTTTTTCAGGTGCCCATTCAGGCGACAATGTCCCGTTAGGATCCCTGTTAAAACTCTTACCGCAGTCTTACTTTGACTTATGTATTCATTTGATCTCCGTAGGTTGTAGTCACCCAGAAGAATATTTGATGGTCTAATCTCTAATCCCTACTAGATCTTTCCAATGGTTAGATCTCCTCTTTCTCTCGGCTTCGCCTATTTCTCCCAATATTACATTGGAGCTGATTCCGCAAAAAGGTTCAGGCTCCCAGAAGGGTATTTCCGACCCCCTCTTTGCTAGTTCATCTGCTATTTCATTTCCTTCTATTCCAGTGTGTCCTGGAATCCATAGTAAAGTAACTATATTGTTCTCGCCTAGTTCATTGAGTTTGTCTAGGCATTCCCACACCATTTTGGAATTGATTACACAAGAGCTCAGTGCTTTAATGGCTGCTTGACTATCCGACATTATGTTAATCCTTTGTCTTTTGTATCCTTTAATCAGCTATGATTAAGTACTGACAAGGTCGAGGTCTTGAAGGTACAAAAAAAAGAAGAACGGTTTGAGTTTGAGTTCCTAACATATTATATTCTAATGTCTCAGTTTGTAAATATTGTATGCAACTCGTGCAAAACGTGTTTTTTGCACTTGTTGCATAAATAGCTATTTTGTAGTCGGTAGTTCTGAAACTTTGTAATTTGTAGAAAGCATGGGATCGAGAACTGGAGCAGAGTTATTATATGCGCACGATGGCTGGCTTTGACAAAGCAGTTCCAAAAAATGGAGATGGTAAGTGCGTTGCATGCCTTTTATTGTTATTTTAATTTTATTCCATCAAAATATTTTTAATTGTGATCAAAGAGTCATCAAAATAACTTTATCATAAATATGTCGAGATACAAAAAATAGTAGGTATCTATATTGTGCATTTTAAATGGTGTCTTACGGAGTTTAACAATATTTAAATCGTCCTTCAATATAATTTTATCTTTTTGTCAATTATCAACACATACAGGGTGGTCCTTAAGTAATTGTACATACAAGTACAGTACAATCTTCACTTGAAAATATTATTGCTATTTAAACTAACTGCCCTCAATAAAATGTTGGGTGTGTTGTAACTCGGTAGGTTAAACCATTGTTATAGTTAACCACTGGTTAACTTCAAAAGGTTGTTGTAACACGAGATTTTAGACGTTCACCAACTGGTTAACCTTCGAAAAGTTTACCATCAGATCTTGGTGAGTTAACCTATGATTAAACACGGAACATGCACGGAACAATACAATTTTACTTGTTCTATCTATTTGTCTGCTTCAATTTGACAATTTAGATTTATAGCTGACGTTTTAGTTATTTTGGATTTCCATTGATAAGTAGAAAAAATGTATATAGAGATATATATTTATCCTGTTGAGCATTTAGTGCGAATTATTTTGAATAGAATGGCGAATTGCAAGAAGCGAGAGTTAATTTACAAGAACTTACAGATGATGGAGACTTTGGAGAGTTGCTCGAACTAGAAATGATTCCAAGAGCCTCTAGAAACGTCTCTCTTCTTCTCATTATATAGAGGTGATTAAAACTAATAAATTGAACTGAAATAGCTTTATTTATTATAAAAAGTTTGAAGACAAATTATTTTACTTGCATATAATCAAAAACTCCTTTTATACTCGAAGGTGTAAGGGTAGGTATCTACATCTAAATATTTTGTTCGTAGATGAAATTAGTCCATTTTTTTGCTACTTCCATTTCATATTTCTTCTTTCCATCATTTCTGCAACTTCTTGGTTGCAAGTTTTCTTAGGTCTTCCTCTCTTCATTTGGTTATTATTCGGGCTTCCCACACATTCCTGACTGGTCTGCTGCTCATTTTTGTTAAGTGTCTCAACCACTTAAGCTTTTTTAATCTATAATAATTGGAGTATTGGCTCTACTTCCAGTTCCTTTGCTTTTTTCCTATAAATAATCTTGATAATGATTGATACCGTTTTTATGTGCTAGTGATCCTTTAATTTATTTCAATATCTTCATTTCCGTTTTCATTTATCTTCATACTGAAGTATTCAAATACGTCTATGAAACTGAATCACTTAATAATGTAAATGACAATTACGGAAACGAAAAGTCAAAATGTCAACTGAGATCCAGTGGTTACGTAACCCTTGATCCACATATTGTGTTACAACGCAAAAAGGCTTAACTACTGACAAGTGGTTAAACATGGTTTAACCATTGGTCCAGTGACCAGTGAGTTAACCTGCTGAGTTACAACACACCCGAGAGATACGGGGTGTTGAACATGAAATTTCAATTTCCGTTTTTACAATAACTTTAACGCTTTTTGACGTATATGCACAAACATTTGAGGTTGGGGGTTTTTGGATATGAAAAATCAAAATTTGTACCTATTTCGATGTATTTTGTAGAGGGTGCCACATAGGCGGCATGAATGTAAGCAAAACTTTTTTTGATTTTACCCTTATATGGCTCTTTTCGATTTTTCTCAGAATATATGAGCTTATAGGAAAGATGATAATATCAGCAAAAGCTTCAGATCTTTTTATTTCCTTACAGCATTTTTCGATTGTAGTTCAACTTTCGCTGGAAATAACCAAAAGCCTTGTTTGGCCCCAGCTTCTTCCCATCCGCATCAATAGTTTACCGTTATACATTTTGTCACTTTTTCATTTCACTTTGAGCTATCTGCACTGGTCTATAACTATTTTTATTCGACCTATTCTGGTTTTTTTTTAAATGTTATGTTGTCAAAAATACTAAAGTATTTATCCTCATTTGAATTCTGTTTTTATGAATCACACAATGTATTTTACTCACCGACTGTTTCGGCAAAGTATTAATACATGCACCTGCCTTAATGCGTTATGTATTTCCTTTCAATTTTCTTGAGTACGATTTAATCTTATACTTGATGGGTTTCTTAATTATATTCAGTTTTCATGGTTGGCGAAGACGATGACAAATAAAAACTAATTAGAGAGCACAAATAGAGGACTGCGCTGCACTTTTTATTAAATAAATAAGTCACGAATTTTGCCGTATAACCAAAGAAAGAAAATCTTTATTGATATTATCTAAGTTTCCTGTGAATATTTTTATTTTGTCGATTTGCGACTCAACTATGCATACGGATTGCAAACAAAAATTGTTTGCTACCATTTTAACAAGTACAATATGTACAAACAAATAAATCCAATCAATGCAAGTGAAAATTCTCATATCTTTTGTATGTTCCTTATGGTGTATTAATTATTAATTTTGTTTTTTGTTGGATAATTCGACCACACTATTTTTATTTCTTTTTATTTCAACGTTTCAGTAGAGTTGTGATGATTAATGGATTTTTTTTATAAATGTTGGTCTCTATCTGACCAGTTGACAATTGAAAAAGAATTAAATTAAATTAATGCAGCTATCTAGATTTACTTTTTTCCATAGTCTCTGCATATTCTGTAATGTACTTACCCTTGATAAAATTATAATTTAAGAGACCTTTATCAATAATAAATCATACAACAAAGCACTTACTGTCAAAATAACAAATTTTAAATTTTTAAAAACTGCCCAACAGAGTGTCATGTCATAGGTAACTAGATGTCAGCAAACAATTGAATGTTAAAAAACAAAAAATTTAAAATTTCTCGAAAACTATCAGAGTTAGATATAGACAACCCTAGTACCAACTGGAAGGTAATAAATTCCCACGTTTAACAGACCCAACCGATACAGGAATTAAGCCTGATATTTATGTATTAAATGATTAGTGTTATACTGTCATATTAAAAACACCCTGTATATTATAGTATACCAGTAAATATTGGAAGCAGAATATTAAAAGCTTTTTTCTACATTCATGCAAAAAACAACACTTTTGTGAACCACATTTAATGGAAAAAGTGGTACTTTATTGCACTCATCTGTCATTCTTGTGTCAGTTTTGTTATGATTAATGACAAACATAAACATTTAAATTAAATAAAAATCCATAGCAAGTATCTGATCCTGCTTTAATACAACAATAATATATGTATATCTTACTACTTACTCTCAACGAGTTACAATTATTGCAAAAATCTTTAATTATTTAAAATTTAAATGGTCAAGGCGAAAACCAGCTATGATTGAGTACTGACAAGGTGGAGGCCATAAAGATACAAAAAAAGAAGAACGGGTTGAGTTTGATTAGGTTAGGTTCGGTTCTTAACATATTTATATTCTAATTTTCCAGTTTTTTCATGAATTTAGAAAAAATATTGTATGCAACTCTTGCAAGACGTGTTTTTTGCACTCGACGTGTTGTCCAACTCGGCCTAAAGACCTCGTTACACAATTTCACGTCGCGTGCAAAAAACACTCACTTTTTGCACTTGTTGCATAAATAACTATTAGTGAGATAGTGGAAAAAAATGTGGTTATTCGTTTTTATTTTGAAGTTATTGTATTTTTACAGAGGGCTTACAAATGATGTAAAATCGATTTATCCTGGAAACTAAATAGGTATAGGGAAATTCATAAGCGGGCCTACAGGGGGGCATAGTGGGCATTGGCCCACCCTAATCGTTACACCCCAATTTATAATTTTTAAATTTTGACGTACTTTCCATGATACGAGGAAGCAGTTTTTCATTCTTAAAACGAATTGCGAGAAATGTTTTTTCATCAAAAGATTCCGATTTGAGTTTCGCCCCTCCACCTAATAAAAAAGTCTGCGTACGCCTATGCGGAAATTTAAATGAACTTCCAATTCAAAAATGTGATAAAATACAGGGTGTTCCATTTTCAAGATATTTCGTTTCAACTCCAGCATGATTGATTCAAGAGAAAAGCCCACTGCAGGTAGTGGTTAGTGATGAACAGAGCAAGACCAATATTCGGATATTATTGGGGATTCAGATTAAGATCGTAGCGCTAACTGAACTTTTTCTTTGTAGATTGTGTATAACCTCAAATATCTTTTACATAACCTAACCATTGCTTGATTGTAGTTTAAACGTTGCCTTTGGCTTTTTTCGTTTTTTTTTAAATATATTCATAGTTTTAATTGTATTTATTATACAAATTTCATGTCAAGGTTATAAAATGATGTACAAAGAAATAATTCCTTTTCTGCCACCAGATGGAGTATCGCTTATATTGAATTCTCAATAGGTCTTGTTCTTGCTCAAATCCGGTTTTGGGTCTTTCTTATTTATTCTTGGGCTTGTTCATTTTACACGTTACTTATTTATTAAGTAAATTTTGTAATACATATTCTGCAAAAGAAATAACAACCAATAAATTGCCATATTTTTAAGTATTTTTTTCTTGTGTAGTCACGTGAAGCCCATGTATAAATTTGTCGTTTCCTCATTTTTCAACTTTCCAAGATGCGGTGTCGCTGGTGAGTCATATGACTAATTATTGGTAGATGTGATAAAGTTTGTTGAACCTTGTTGAATGTGTCTCAAAATATCTTAGAATACTTTATGTTTACGAGGGGATGGCCATAATTTAGAAATTATTATTGTCAAGTTTGAAATGGCTATTAATCTTTATATATTTTTCATAGGTACGTTATTTAGCAAACAATCGATATTATAGTTATTTATGCAACAAGTGCAAAAAACACGTTTTGCAAGAGTTGCATACAATATTTTTTCTAAATTCATACAAAAACTGGAAAATTAGAATATAAATATGTTAAGAGCCTAACCTAACCTAATCAAAGTCAACCCGTTCTTCTTTTTTTGTATATTTATGGCCTCCACCTTGTCAGCACTCAATCATAGCTGGTTTTCGCCTTGACCATTTAAATTTTAAATAATTAAAGATTTTTGCAATAATTGTAACTCGTTGAGACTAAGTAGTAAGATATACATATATTATTGTTGTATTAAAGCAGGATCAGATACTTGCTATGGATTTTTATTTAATTTAAATGTTTATGTTTGTCATTAATCATCACAAAACTGACACAAGAATGACAGATGAGTGCAATAAAGTACAACTTTTTCCATATAATATGTTTCACAAAAGTGTTGTTTTTTGCATGAATGTAGAAAAAATAATTTGTACCTGTGATAATTTTCTATTACAAGAAAAATTGGTGAATTTTTTAGTTTATGGTTATCTTTGTAGAATGGGCAAAATACAAAACCATAAATATAAATAGTAATTTATAAGGTCCGGTGAAATAATATACACTGTGCTATTTATAAGATGCGACATAGGGATTCATGTAGAAAACTTTCAAACGCGACCTAATTTTTTTTACCAAATAGCGTTCATGAAAAATAATAACAGATTTGGAAAGTGGAAAGTGGAAAGGCACTTCACTTCAAATCACGCTTCTTAAATTCGTTCTGGTTCAATAAAAAAATGGATATTTATGTTCCAAAAAGTCGAACTCCATTTTCATACCACTGTTGGATGATCTTAATCTATTACGTGGTGGCTGACTTGGTAGTGCACGGAATCATTTAAAAATTAAACCTAAAGTATGGTGGATCGGTTCTATGCTGAGATGAAATATTTTTGTTTTTAGTTTTTTCTCACAATTTTTGTCTGAAAAAGACTAAATTTAAAATAAAGCAAAGTTATTTGTTTCGTGTTGTGTGCCCCGCGCCATGCATTAGCAGCTATTATATTATTATTTTATTTCCGAATTCCCATTTTTATTGAATGGGCGAGCCGAATTTAAGACCTACTCTGGTGTGTACGTGTCAAATATTTTTTTTTAATAAATTTTTTGGTGTACAATACAATCCTTGAGCCCTGCTCTATCACTTTTAAAAATAATGATAAGGAAGGAAAACTTTTTATTACGTAACCATTCAAACCGTCTTAATGTCTAGTTAGTTGCCAGAAATTGTTGACAAAGAAAACGTCTGTTTTGGTGCGCTACATGTTTCTAGGAATGTCCTATAAAGAAAAACAAATGCTTTGAAATGTTCTTGCATGAGTCACACTAACAGAAGCCAATGAGCCCAACGGCAGCAATTCTTATTTTACAAATATACTTAGTTTTGGTGGAGGAAATACGAAAGGTCACAATCTTAACGCTTAAAAATCAACAGCCAAGAATAAAATTAGCATTAGATTGTGATGATCCGAATTCAGCTGCGGCAGATTCGGCGTGATTCATTCAAGATTTCTCGTTTCGCTGACAACTAAAAATACGATGACCGATGACTTATACGGGAGAGCACACGGCCCTAAATCACGAAACATAATTTTCATAAATGTCTACATGAAATATTACCGGGGATTTCAGTAATTTCATCTATTGTTTCTGAAATTATCTTTTAATTTACTACTACTAGTCAAACTTCAAAAGAGCCAATAAAATAGAATGTCTAGTATATGAATTTGCAAAAATAAAATAGGATTGTTTTTGTTTATACACAATTTTTAACCTATCCTTGCCAATTTACGTGACATCTGTGTACCTTGGAATCCTTCGTACAGGTAGTGCTATTCTGCTTGACCCACACCAGGGTAGGGGATCTCTGAAGGCGCGAGGTGCTGCCACATAGAGTGTCCCGTCAGTACTATTTCTAATTTAATGAGCAACAGTTGTCCAGTTTTCATTTTTAAAAACTATTTTGCTTATTTGTGTGTGTTGAGTATTTGTAGTTGGTTTTTATTGTTTATAGTGGGACTTTTACTTGACAATGTCGACAATACCTATTTAATGTGGAAGACTAATGTAGTTTATGGTCATTATTTTCAATATCCTTGTTCAACAAACACACAACTTGTTCCTCGACCTTATTAAGTGGTTCCACTTATTGACCCCAGTGGAAATCTTGATTTTTGAGTATCACTTTTCCTCCATAAAAAAATATACTAAGTATTTCAGCAGGTATAGTTGTTGCAAATATTTATTTACGTATTTTTCTGGTGTATTAATTTTTGAAAAATAATTGCTTTAAATCTTGCAGTATTTTCCATTTGTCAAAATTTTTGTTTGATCTAGTTTCAACAATTCGAGTAAATATTCCCGGAACTAGATTGTCTAATTTTAACATAAACTTCGATGTTAACGAATCAAAAAAGATACAGGTCGTCTAAAATTAGCGTTTTATAAGCTAAATATAATATAACAGTAAGGTACATTTTAAAATATTCTCATTCGTATTGAAAAATATCTTAACCTCAATGGTAGAGTTTGAATAATACATAATAAGAATTAATTCTGAAACTATCTGTGCTGGTTAATATTAGTTGTATAAAAAGATTCAGCAGAAATATCTGGAAATGTATAATCGGGAATCAACTACTGGGACGGAACGCGGCTGTTTAACATAACAGGAGTACCTGAACTTTCTGCAGAATATTCCACTTGATTTAATGAACGAAGTTACCCTAATTTCACTGCAAAATTTATGTATTATACATGATGGTTGTCAGTCAATTGGACTGTGCATAAGAGAGAATTCATGCCACAGAACGATATGATGAAAAAGTATAACTTTTCGAAGAAATTCTTCACGGAATTAAGCAACAAAAAGGAATGGGATTCAAATTCCATTGCCAGACTTGGGAAGAATGCCATTCAATGGTACACAGACGGCTCAAAAGCAAAAGGAGGAACTGGGATAGGAGTGTTTGGTCCAGGAACCATGCAAATACTCTGAAAGCTTGGGAAAAACCACAAGTATCTTTCAAGCGAAAATACACAGATTTTGTAGTAAGGAATTAATTAATGTATTAAGCTTAAAGTTTCTAGATAGTGGTTTTTTTGACTTATGCCTAAGAAACTGACTAAACACCGTCATATGCAGATGACGCTATCTCCTTTGGGAGAAACTTTCGGATAAAGGTAATTTCGTTGAGATACACATCTAGTATTTGTAGTGCGCGTTTAGCAGCAGAATTTCTAAACACACTGAATAATTGAACTTCCAGTATAACTTTCGAAATCAATAGATGTACCTCACTTTCGACTCTAAACTATTTTAAATTTCTCAACCAGAGATAAATTCTATTCTATTTTCAAATCCACTTGATTTATAATTCAAAGACAGTTTTTCAATTAATTAGTAAAAATTAATCCTTAAAACATAAACGCGGTATATTGCAACATTAAAATTTAGCATCTACAACTCTTACTTCATGCTATTACATAGTTTTGCAATAGTGTAACTATCATTTTAACCTCAAACGATGCCAAACACAAAGATTAACTATAATAAATCGACAAACAAAATCGAAATTAAGAAGATCAATAAGCTGAGCAGTATAAATAAATGAAGCTAGACAAGTGTACATAGTACTTGATCGATATTAATAATACCAAAGTCTATATATTCCAATAAGTCCGACCACTCTCTCGACGACGTGAGAATCCCCCTCCTACCGACACTCACCCAGGCACCCTCTCACCGGCAAAACTCACATCAGATGTGGGATTTATTGATTTTTCAGTTCTGTTTGACTTACACGGTGGTGCAGCAGAGCGTTGTATCGGGTGCGCCCAAGAAAGTGATTTTGAATTTTAATTTGTGTGAACGTTATCTACTGTGTTTTTGATTGTGTGCGATGCCTTCTTATGGAAATTATTGTTGCCTGGATCATTGTTTACGACGGCCAAGAAAAAAATGGCCAGCCAATATTGGAAATAAAAAGGAAAGACTATCAGGATTTGTTCACAGAAGAAGGAATTGCCCTGGTTTATGTGGGTGGATATTTTTTGCAAAAGTGTTTTGTTAAACGCAAATGCGGTATTTGCCTAAACTTTTGCAATTAGGAAGGTTGTGACCAATCCACATCATTCTGCTAAAAAATAAGTCGATGAAGGTACTAAGCAGGGACGGTTTGGAAGATTGACAGTTCCTCCAAAAATTTTCAGTGAATATCTAATTTCTTTAGAAAATATATTCACTGAAAATTCAATGATTCATATGTGCAGGATGATGTAGGAATAGGAATGAACTTGAAGATCATGTTGTCTACTATCGCATTTTCGCTTCCTTGCCCAAACTTCCCATGGTTATACCTGCTGTCCTTATATAAAAGGGTGCGAATCTATTACAATAATGATAATAATAAGTATTTATTAATTTTTAAGAATGTACATAATACTTATTTGTTTGTTAATATTTAATTATTTTTATTTATTTATTCAATACAACGCTACAGAGTACACTCCAAATGGACTTGACCTGAATAATTGTTCATTTGTATCCGTTTTGTCCCAAGTAGATGTTAAACTGCGTTATTTCTTTTAATAATGATTATATCAACACAAATGTTCATTCGCTGATCATTCTGTATTAATTATTAAGTATTATCAGATAGACGCTCGGGTATACGTTATTGAAGTCTATGTTTATGATTTTTTTTCATTCCATTCCTCGTATAAAACAAAATTTCTAAAAAGTTACTTAGCGATAATGGTAGCTATTTTTTATATATATAATTTATATAAATTGCCAATATTTTTCAAAACAAGAATAAATTCAACATATTTTCTAATTGCACCCGGTAAATTCCTTCACTAATGAATTCACCGTCCGTCACCTCGTATACTACCAGAAACCGGTGTCGCACATGATTTACGACTCCCCGCAAAAAATGCCGGCGTTTTCCGACGATCAAAAGAGTGACCGGACTTATTGGAATATATAGATTTTGATAATACGTGGCAAATTAGATGTCAGTAACTTGTTTGGCAGCCATAGAAAGCTTCGTATTTCAGTTTTTGTTTGATAGCCACTGAAAACCTCATAAATTGAACGAAAGTAGAATAACTGTGATTTTACTTGGCTTCATACTTTTTGGTTATCTTTTATATTAAACTAAGTTTTTGGATCACTGTAATTTTTAACATAAAGTTGTGCATCTATCACATTTTCATTCATGTTGGTAACCACAGCTCTTCGTTATGGTATAAGCTATGATACGTTTAGAGAAAATTCAATGATTCTATAAACTGAAGTATTTTTGTATCAGCCTGTATATATTTTTAAACTTCCATGCAAAATTTCAGCAACGCATTTGTCAGTTTAATTATTCTAACTAATTTGCCTGTACTAAAAGAACCAATTATCCTAATGGGCACATGAAATGTCACCAAAAAAAATCTCCAATTCATTTCATTTGAATTTCACCGTAATCCTACATAAAAGGTTTTAAAAAGGTCAATACGAACAGCTGCTTGTGGTTTTTCCTTTGTCAGCCACGCTTCACGCGCGACGTCTGTTTTTAGAGTTCATGACTCAACAGCGTGGATTTAGATTATGGGTTAGTTTGTTTGGTTACACTGTAACGTATTTTAAGTCTGGCTAATCCAGAGCTGCATCAATATTTTTTCAGAATTTTTCCTCAAACTAAGCAGAGCTGTATTCACTGATATTTTTATACAATAGGTAAAATTTGAAATATTTTTACGTATCATCAGGAAAATTGAATGGGCTATAGATATTATTGTATTCTAGCTTCAATAAAAATACACGTTCACATTTTCACAATGAAGAATATCCCAGTCATCAAAGACAAATTCATAAGTCTGTGGCAACGGCACTGGGATTTCATTAAATCAAGCCTACACAATATCTAGCAATCAATAAATTATCCATACCTTTCGGGGAAAAATTTAGCAGTGATGAGAAGACTATGAAGTGGACCTACTAAACATACTCACGGTTACTTGATGTCACTAAGCAGTACACCATATTGTTTAAAAATTGTCAGCGTACCATCACAATCGAACACATCCTCTCTGAATGTCACTAATATGTATCAGAAAGACAGCACAAATTTACAAGAATTGCTGAGTATACTTAATAAAGAAAGTACCGTTCATTTTTATGGTGTACAAAATAGTATCAACACTATTATGTACTATATCCATTAGTAAACTGTTCCTGTGCTATTGGCCATTGTAGCCGAACACGTTAATATAATGAAAAAAAAATGAAAATCGATATTCATGCTTACCAATACTTGTATATCATTGTTGCAAACATATCTATACAATATTACTGTGAAAACTGCATCTCATTATGTAGCAGTTATAGTCGGGATATAACGAGATACCCTGTACATATATCATTTTATTTACTGAATTTTTTAGTGAACTCTTATAAATCACTGATTCATCGGGATTTTTGCATTTCTACCTACCTGTTTAGCATATTAGGTACCTATTTAATGTGTAGAAATTCTTCTGTAAAATTAATCTTTAAAAATTAAAAATATCTTTCTTTATAATCAACAGATTAATCTGGTATACTTAGTTGCAAGATATTCCGTTTTGTCGGTTTTCTTAGTAAGAGACATTTTAGCAATAAACGAGAAAAAAAACGTAGTCACGCAAATAAATCCAAATCTATTGAACAGATGCGAAAGGATATAATCCCAAAAACTATATGGCCTAAACCAAGAATAATAGAGGATTTCAGTCTAAGGTCAGTGTGGCCAACAAAATGTGGTTTTTCTGACAAGAATGATAGTTGAGGTCTGCTAGTCAAAACGTAAGAGCTTCGCATGTTTTTTATCATTGCGAACATTGTATATTGTTCTATTAAAATAATAAATACACCCCCGAAGCGTATATCTTGCAATTTAAAATGACTTTTTATCTAAATATTCAACATATCGGTGGCCAAGAATTCTAGGAACTCTTTGCATGAAATGGTCATTTCTGTTATCTGTCACCACTTATGTCAGATGCGCGACGGCCGGATTGCATCCCGCTAAGAGCAGGTAGAATTTTTACCATCCGAGTTGCATCCCACGACCATCCGAATTGCATCCCATTAACCAATTTTATTTTAGCAGCAAAACTAATGTATGTTCTGATAATAACCAACAGCGTTGTCACGTTTACTTAATACTAAATAATACTTAATCAATTGTAACATTCAAAATGTTTATTGACACATAAACAAATGTTTACTTAATACTAAATAATGCACCATTTCATTTCACACAACTGGTTGCATGGCGTACTTTGTACGCCACTCAATTAAAACTGCTCAAAGTGGGTTAGTTATGGGGTAGTTATTATTGTACCTTTATGTATGTTATGAAAGATTGAACCTCTTAACCTATAATCTACATAAAAAAATGTTAAGTGCAAAAGTTTATTTTATTTATGTTAACTAGATATTTTACGTTTAATACATTTTTATCCTTTTTATGTGTATCTTTTTATTTAAATTGATTTATTTCCAAATATATAAAATACAAATAATTACCTAAACTTTTAATCGGTACATTGATTTTTAAACTATATTTCAAGAATTTTAGCACAAATTGGCAACGTTGCGGCGCAGTTTACCTGAAATGGTGTTATTAATTAGTAAATACCTTTTTTCGAGGTGGGATGCAATTCGGATGTGACCTTTTCTTGGCCAGGTAAAAGTTGAATTTTTGGGATGCAATTCGGATCTCGCCGTCAGATGTCAGTGGAAAAAGTAATTAGAAAGATACAACTAACTAGAAATGTTACAAAAGTCTAATGAAAAATAAACATACACGATTAGACGAATATCAACGAAAATAAATATAACTGACCTTTGACATAACTAGTGACTGAATAACAGAAATGAAATGCGTCAAGGGCGGGAAAGACACTTTACGCATAATTGTCTCTACAACTTTATATACAAAAAAGTATACCAACCTATTATTCAAAATTATTTCATTTCAACATACATAATATACAAAACATTCACTAAAAACTACTAATTATTACACATATTAATATTGAAATAATATATTGTGCAACTAGTGGGAAAAACTCAATTTTTCTCACAAGTGTGCGTTTGTGCCAGTGCCGCAGCACACGAGTGAGAAAAATTAAGCTTTTCTCACGTGTTGCAAACTATACTTTTTCTACGACAACAAATTAATGGATAATTTAACTATTTGAAAAGTGGTATATTTTTAATATAAATAGGTACCAATACAATGAAAAGTAAGTAGGTACTTATAAACTATTGATTATTATAATATCCAACTATTTGAAAGATCTAGTAGGGCTTAGACAATCAAAGGGTGACTACAACCTGTTGAGATCGAATGAATGCATAAGTCAAAGTAAAACTGCGCTAAGATTTTTAACAGGGATCCTAACGGGACATTGTCGCCTGAAAGGGCACCTGAAAAAACTCAAAATAGTGGAGGAAGAAGAATGCAGATATTGTGGCATGGAAGAAGAAACCTCCATCCACATACTTTCCAACTGCACAGCACTCCATGGTGCCTATTCTTGAATTTCAAGGAGTAGAACTTTGCGAGAGAAGTAGGTGTGGTTCTCTTAAAAATATTAAATGTGTATTCTTGAAATAAATTTGAGGGAGGGAGCATCTCCCAAGAGAACTCGAAGTTCCCCTACTAGGTAGTGAGAGAATTGCAAAAGGGAGTTAAGGGAGTATTTGACCTAACCTCTATAATTGTTTTGTTTTGATTGACTGTGGTTCAAAATGAATGTTGAAGATTTCAATTTTCAATTTAAGTGAATGTTACCCTAGATACATACATACATTATTATAATATATTGTAATATTTGAATAGTTTTTCTACGAGCGTGAGGTTTCACATATTCACGAGCAAAATATTTTAGAAATTCACTGACAGCTGGTTAGTTACACATGATAACTAAAGCTTTTCGAACCACCATAATATACCGGCTTATTATTAATTTGAATTTTTTTTACTTTCTTATTTTTTGGGGAATTAAACCACAATATTTTTTGAAGTAAAATTTGACAACTGTCAAATTCTTTTCGTTGTCAGATAGGGATAAAAAATTTATTTCTACTTAGTTTATCTTGACAACAGTAGCTGGAACGCTACCGAAACGTTGAAATAAATACTTCAAAAAATATTGTGGTTTAATTCCCCATAAAATAATATACCACAAGGAACATACAGAAGATATTAATTTGACATATTGGTGCGGAAAATATTTTCCACACGGTGCGGGAAAATGTTATTTCGTAACGGTCCTAACCATTTAGCTGGAAAATAGTTGAAAAATATAGAATTTTTTAGTGGGTATTAAAATGAGGCGCTCCAAATTTCTGAAAAATATTTAATATCCGGCAACATGCCAATATGGCTGTTTAAACAAAAGAAAAATTAACGTTATTAAATTACAGTATTTTGCATTGACATTAACGAAGTCAGTTAGTTATTTATACGGTCTCCTTTGTCGTTGAAATTATTCACATGATTAGATATACCCACCAGTGCAGTGACACCGTGACTTGTGTTTTGTTAAGATGTGTATTTTGCAGAGCAGTGTTTTATTCAAAATAAGCTTGTTTTTATTAGAAATATTTGTTGAACTATCAGTTTTATAAACGTTATGGGATTTAAAATCTCTCTCGCTCTTTCCCTACATTGACTTCAGAAATAGTGTATATAAAAACCGACCTTAAATATTTGTTTTGTTTCAATTCAATGATTTATTTTTAACTTGAATATTTAATAAATTTTTTGTGAATATTTCAAGCACTACCTGTTTCCCCCTTTGAATATTTATTTTATTATGTTAATACAGCAGCAACAAAAATACATAAGGCGATTTCGTCCCGTTTTGGTTGGTAGGGACTTGGGTTAACCAATTGGTAGGTCCTACGTCACCGCTATGACGTAAACTACCAATAACAGGCGAAATCGTTTGGTTCCCAGCATAGCCCAGCTGGTACAGCTGATTGATAAAATTGACATAGAACAATATATTTACAAATAAAAAGAAAGACAGAAAATACTTTAGACAAGGATAGAAAGCTACCAATTTCAGTAACCGTGCTGCAGATCTCGGTATGTGATTTGACAGACCAAAAAGGTACCAAAGTTAGATTGACGTCATCGTTTTTCGAAACGAAATCGATTGGTATGTAATTGACAGACCAAAGTGGGGTACCAAAGCGGGACGAAATCGCCTATAATATGTAGGCGATTAAATGAATAGTAAATAATACCGAACAGAACATTGATAAGTAGGAACCTCCGTAACGCAGTGGTTAGCGTAAAGGGATTGTAAGTATTGTAACTGAGGGGTCCCGGGTTCAAACCCCGGTGGTTTCGCTTTTTCAGTATTCAAAATATGTAGCTTATATATTATATCAGAAGTGGGATTAGATCTACGAGATGTCCACATGAGGCCAAAATGTGATGTGATAGTAAGAGAGTGGAATGGACGGCAGGCGTCAGACTCGCCCGGAGAGCGAGATAGGCGTAGGTAGGCAAGGCATCAGGCTCACGAATGAGAAGGTGAGATAGGTGTACGTCAGACCCAGCACTCTCGGTAGTCCTCGAGGACGAGGATGACCGAATGTAGGCGATTAAATAAATAGTATATAATACCGAACAGAACATTGATAAGTAGGAACCTCTGTAACGCAGTGGTTAGCGTAAGGGCTTGTAACTTCACTATATGTGAAACTATCAATTTTCTAACTATCACGGTTCGTGAAAATCAGCCTGGTGACGGAGTATCAGTTCCCTTCGAATACGGAACCCTAAAAATTTAGATAATCTCTTAAAGTTTTAATTTTGTGTCTAATGTTCTCAGTTGCCAATAAAATGAAACATCCTTGATTTTTATTTTTTAACAATTATTTATAACTTCAGTAAATATGACCAAAAAAATAATGAATTTAGCAAAAGAAGCACACAAAAGATATTTTAACAAAATAAACATGAAAACCTACCTTTCATCTCACAAATATTCGACCTAGAATTATTTTATTATACAAATAAAGATCAGAAGAGGTATTAATAATATTATGCAGCAGTTCAAAATTAGACCAGTGATTCAATATTGCGTAGACCTATAGATATGATTCATATCTTTATAAAATTCCAATAAAAACGTACACTTAACAGCAGACGAAAAATAACAATCCTGTTATTGTGAACTTTATGTGATTAATTTGGTTGTTATTTGTTTTCAAATTACCCACAATAATTTCTTTTGATGTTATAAGTAATTATTTATTCCAGATAAATCACAAAGGTTTTCTTTGTAATAGAAGTGTGTTTACTTTCTTATCTCACTAGGTTAAAGGGTTTCGTACCCAGAGGGTAAAAAATGGACCTCACACTAAGACTTCGCTGCCCCTCCGTATTATAAACCCTTATGGCTAGACAGCTGACATTTTCACAGTTAAGCCATATATAAGACCATAAGTTGAAAATATTTTCAAATATACAGTACCAATCATATTGGTAGGATGAACCTATCTTTTTTCAACACCCTGTATATATTCACGATTCCTCCTTTTCTTGTTTCTGCGATTTGAGGTATTGCAATGTTATAAGTAGTATTTCAAAAGATATAGGCACTTGTAGTCATATGTCATTGTATAAATTTGATATCAAAAAATATTTTTTTTCTACGACCGTGCGTTTTAAAACGCTTTCCCGCACGCATTTTAGTTTTGAAAGTGTCATTAAAATTATGCAAATGTTGAACTTATTAGATAGTTTTTTACTTCGGGAGTTATAACTATTGTGACTACAGGCAAATAAATATTCACGAAATAGTCCATCAAAAAAATCTTTTCTCGCTTTTTGTTGCACTCCACTGGACCGGTTAGGTTAGGTAAGTAATTTACAGAATGCAACAAATTGTGTTTTAATATTAACATTTATAATAATTAGTAGTTTTCAGTTAAAGTTATGTTGAAATGAAATGATTTTTGAAAAATGGGTTGGTACACTTTTTTGTAGGTATATACGGTCGTAGAAAAAAGAATGTTCCCAACTCATGCGTAAAATGTCTTTCCAACCTAGTTCGTTCGTTCGTTCGTTTTAACCCACTTTTCCGCGCGCATTTTAGTTTTGAAAGTGTCACTTTCCCGTTCTAGTGCGGAAAAGTAAAATTGCAAATGCAAATTTTGACCTTATTAGATAGTTTTTCATTTTGTTATAACTAGTTATAACTATTACTAGAAGTAAATAAATATTTATGAAATAGTCTATCAAATAAAATCTACATCTTTTTTAGCTTTTTGTTCCATTTTTCATTTTTTGAAAATATAAAATAATATAGTATATTATTCAACGAGCGTGTAATGATGGCTATTACTCATGAGAATGAAGTTTGCGACGTGAGCCGCAGGCGAACGTCGTAATCATTCGAGTGAGTAATAGCCATTACACGAAAGTAGAATACTATACTTTTTCTATGACTGAGTGTTCACCTATCAATTCAAACGAACGAGATATTTAGAGAATATTTTATTGTATAAACTTAATGCTTTATGTCAAACAATTCCATTTTGAAAGCTACAATGCAAATTCATTTATTGCTTACAATATTGATGGTGAAATTTGAGCAGTTGATTTCGTTTTCACTTGCTGTATCCATTCTAACAAAAAGTCAGCTCTAAATCACCTTCGGTAGGTAGGTATAGGTACTGTCAAAGTCAAATTATGACATTTCATGGCGAGTCTGATTCAAACATTACACCGAACATAGTCGTGTGTAATGGCATTCTTTGACGGTGATTGGCCAGATAGTCGTGTGTAATGGATCATTACACACGGGGCGTGGCTTGTTTTGTGTAATGCATCCAATTACTCAACAAAAATGTTACATAAAAAGGGTCCATTTCTCAACAGTCATAGAAAAAAGATTTTTTCATATAACCTTAACACTAAAAAAACTTTACTGGACCGGCAATTTTAAGTAATTTACAGAATGCAACAAATTGTGTTTTTAATATTAATATTTATAATAATTGGTAGTTTTTAGTTAAAGTTTTGTATTTGTATGTTGAAATGAAATAGTTTTTGAAAAAAAGGCTGGTATACTTTTTTGTATATACGGTAGTAGAAAAAATAATGTTCCTAGCTCAGTACTTTACCCGCCCTTGACCGCTTGCCCGAACTTTTATACACATGACAGATATCATGCATATTTCAATTGTATATTAAAATTTCGCTAAATTGTTTGGAAAAGTCGTTTTACAAGTGAAGCATCTAAATATATAAAATACTTTCAAGACACTTGGCTATCTGGTATTGTCTGAATTGAATAAATTGAACTGCTCAAGTGTAAATAATCAGTCAATTACTTTTAAATAAAACCTAACGTCTTGTCTCGCATGATGTAACAACTAAACATACCTACAAATTTCGATGCAGTTGGCCCTTTACTATACTATACGTATACCGCTCCCCTTTAAATTGAGTTTTCTATTTTTGTCTTTAAGGCATGTATTTTCGCACGGGCTGACGTGTAGCTAAAACTACACCGTCAGGACATCATAAAGCGACAGTAGAATCTCGCCGAGATGAATAATCCTCTCTCTAATACCATTAAACATCTCCGCTTCGAGCAAGCACGGACGGAAGTTATAATAAACTAAGTGGAAACTTTTTTCGAAGGTTCTTCGAATAGTTATGAACATTATGCAGTGATGGAATTTAAATCGTGATTTAAGTTTTTACAGGGATTTTTTTTATAAACTTATTTTCGCTAAAGACTAAAACTATATAAAAATGTGTGATTGTCCCATTGCTGGTGTGATTACTTCACATGAAGCTTATAGAAGTTGGATTATTTTTAAAGAATGTAAGACTGAAAGTGGTAAGTTCTTTAACTATATAAGGCTATAAAAAATATCAAACATACACTTTTAATACCATTGAATTTTAATAATTTTGCAAAGAATAATAAAATTTTTAATAATATGATGAAACTATGATAAATAAAAGGTTACATTATATTCTTTGAAAAAGAAAATTTAAAAATTATTCGCTCGGTTCTTAAATCCTAGTAATATAAAAGAATTAGGAGGAAAAATTTTGTCAAACGTTTCGTGTTTTTACGAGGCTGTAATCAATTTTTTTTAATACTCATCTGTTCATGTTTGTGAAATTGATTTGATGAGTCGTAACAGTTATTTATTATACAAGGGAAAAAAGTATTTTTCCCTAATATACTATATTTTTCTGTGACAGGAAAAACGACGATTTAATAGTGAAAGAACATATTATTCCAATATATTAAAGTCAGAATGTTATCGATATGAAATTTTAATTTTTAAACTAACAAGCTGTTGTAGTTATAGCAACAATAAAACCTGCGTTTCTTGAGAAAACTTCAAAGTAATCCAATATCAGCCAATTTAATTCCGTGATTTGATTCAAAAATTGCGAACCCAGTGATTGTAATTATTAAGTTGAAAAATGTCTGAATTCAGCCTCGGCAGTCAATCTACCACTTTGCTGCTTAGTTAAACAAATAACTATTTATGCAACAAGTGCAAAAAGTGAGTGTTTTTTGCACGCGACGTGAAATTGTTGGATAGCACGTCGAATACAAAAAACACGTTTTGCACGAGTTGCATACAATATTCTTTTCCTACATTCATGCAAAAAACAACACTTGTGAACCACATTTAAGGCAAAAAGTGGTACTTTATTGCACTCATCTATCATTCTTGTGTCAGTTTTGTGATGAATAATGACAAACATAAACATTTAATAGTTATTTATGCAACAAGTGCAAAAAGTGAGTGTTTTTTGCACGCGACGTGAAATTGTCCAACGAGGTCTTTAGGCCGAGTTGGACAACACGTCGAGTGCAAAAAACACGTTTTGCAAGAGTTGCATACAATATTTTTTCTAAATTCATGCAAAAACTGGAAAATTACAATATAAATATGTCAAAAACCTAATCTAACCTAATAAAACTCAACCCGTTCTTCTTTTTTGTATCTTTATGGCCTCCACCTGTCATTCTTGTGTCAGTTTTTGATGATTTATGACAAACATAAACATTTAAATAAAATAAAAATCCAGAGCAAGTGTCTGATCCTGCTTTAATACAACAATAATATATGTATATTTTACTACTTAGTCTCAAAAATCTTTAATTATTTAAAATTTAAATGGTCAAGGCGAAAACCAGCTATGATTGAGTACTGACAAGGTGTAGGCCATAAAGATACAAAAAAAAAGAACAGTAAGAGTTTGATTAGGTTAGTTCAGGTTCCCAACGTATGATATTCTAATTTTACAGTTTTTGCATGAATGTAGAAAAAATATTGTATGCAACTCTTGCAAAACGTGTTTTTTGCACTTGTTACATAAATAACTATTCTTCATTCATGCAAAAACTGTAAAATTAGAATATAATATGTTGGAAACTCAAACTCAAACCGTTCTTCTTTTTTGTATCTTTATGGCCTCCACGTTGTCAGTACTTAATCATAGCCCTTTAAATTTTAAATAATTGAAAATTTTTGCAATAATTGTAACTCGTTGGGACTAGGTAGTAAGATATATATTATTGTTGTATTAGAGCAGGATCAGACACTTGCTCTGGATTTTTATTTTATTTAAATGTTTATGTTTGTCATAAATCATCACAAATCTGACACAAGAATGACAGATGAGTGCAACAAAAATCACTTTTTCCATTTAATATGTTTCACAAAAGTGTTGTTTTTGCATGAATGTAGAAAAAATAGTTTTTTGGAATAATGCAAAAAGCTCAAAAGAGCTAGGTATATTCCTCGTTTTTACAAATTTTTTCACGCTAAACTCACTATGTATGAATTCAAAATAACAAGATCTTTAAAAATCTGTGTTGAAGGCATTCCGGTTAAACCGGAAATATATTATTAACCAAAAAATGTACATCAGATGCATTTTGTTCCATTGCACTTATCTGCAAATTTTCATAAATATCGTTCTTCTCGTTTATTTGATTCCATACTTCATCCCAACTCTGTATTAATATGGTAAAATAAGTAAAATTTACTTTGATTCCAAAAAAATTTCCAACTAAAACTACATACAGAATTTCTTCTAAGAATTATATATCCTGAATTAAACCACCAAAAAGTTTATCTAAATACTATCCGACAAGATCATTAACTTCAAACATGTGTTTACAATCGTTTTCTGGTTTACATAATATAAAACCTATTTTAACTGTACTGTACTGTACCTAACTAACTTGTTTAATATTAATAGTTATCGCGTGGATAAGGTCAGTACTTTTTCGATCAGTTAAAATACAGGGTGTCTAGAAAACATTGTTAGTTAAAGTCTATCTAATGTTAATTTGATGACCCACATTTTTAATCCCATTAAAGAAAAAAGCCGCCCAATGGTGTGCATAATTTTTTTTTTATAAATTCGAATATTGTGAAGTAATGATTCTGTTCGTTTTCGCTTTAAAGAATGATACGTAACAGTGCCTAGTTTAATTACATTATAAATCGTTGAAAGCCCGATTTTCGTCAATTATCAGAAATAACAGAATTTTCTTTTTTCAAACACGCGTACATATTTGAAACAACGCGTTGACACTGAACATGTAAATCTTTGTTTTTAAATTCGGACCTATCATCATTTATTGCTAAGTCATTTGCTTGTGGCGCCAAATTATTAGATTCCCGCGCATCATCTTGGACTATCGTTTCAAATGGTCTCCAAAATGCCATTCTAATTAATTACGAATGAATTATATTCACAAAACTTGCCCTAACGTCTACGAACAAATAAATATTATATTGATATCAATTCACTCAATAAATATTATATTATTAATCAATTAAACTCGCCCAACCAAGAAATAGATACTACTAAATATTATTTTAAATATACATATAAATATACAAACAGAATTGGCACACGCCTATGAGAGTAAACAAATCGTTTAAAAGGGAAGAATGCATCCACCCTATCCCATAAAAATTTTTACGTTATAGTGGACCGCCTTATAAGTGACCCGAACTCTTCAATATTATTATCAATATTTTACTCGATGATTGGCGATGTTGGCCACCTGCAGCTGCGGTGCCAGATATTCAAAATTTCCTTGAATATAGCGGTTATACATGAAGTTGTTCTACTTAATTTCTCTTCTTATAACAGTTTCGTGCGTTTTTTTTTCAATACTTACAAATAAATTTCTATTAAGTATGTATTTTTTATTAAATATTTCCAAACTAGCTTTCTAAGAACATTACGAGCTAACAGTATACTGAAGTAATGGGAAACATATGTATAGTGAGCCCAACAATTTCAGAAAATATATCTGACATTGCTTCATTTTATGCTCCTCAAACTGACATTGGATAAACTCTCTAACCTCTTGGTTATTAATCTAATTATTAATATTTATCAACGCAATAGGTACTTAACATTTAAATGAAACGGAAATAGTTATTTACGTAATTAGTGGGATATGGACATTATGGACTTAATTGATTACACGTGTTACGTACGAAATTTTATCTACAAATGTTTATTAGTATTATTTACAGTATATACTATATATTATAAAAGAAAATGAAAAATTTCAATCCAACGTATTTTTGATAATATTGACTCCAAACATAAGGTACTGTGTATCATATTTTGTGACGATAGCACCAATGCTTTGGAAATAAAATAAATTAGTTATGTCATCAAATTGTCAAAGTTGAATGAACAAAAATCTATAAGAATGAGTTCAAGCAAAGACAATCTCCTTTCGGAAATTGAAAAGCTTTCAGTGTTATTTTAAATATTTAATTTTGGTATTAATATTTTTGTAGATTCGTATTATCGCACTAGTGCGGTAATATACGTCATTATGACTCTAAAAATAGTATCGAAACGTATCCGTTATATGACAGTTGTAGATAAAAATTATCATAAAATGCAATATTTAATATCCTTTGTCTGGAAAGTAACTTTCCCGCAATTTCGTAGAAAAATACTATTCTAGATAAGTAAACATTCAAACTTATTATTTATTTATTTTCTCTATTTTTGACGTCAGTGGCGATTTGTAGGCTGTTTGAGTAGGTGGACTCTAGATATTGTATTAATTATCTAGATTAATTTATCTATGTTGATAATCTAAGTTGATACTTTTACGATGCAGCGAATTCTGATGTTTGCTTACAGCTTGTCGAGAGTCGATTAAAAGTCAAAAAAACGTAAGGTAACTTTATTTAAAAATAGAAAGAGTGATTGCCATAGCCTGCATTCACTTTTATTAAAATTTCTGGTAATTTATAGGGTTTTGAAAATTTCAGTACTAAATTTTTACACAAGCATTTTTTTCACTGAACACTTTACACTATCTTATACGCGTTTCGATAACCAAGTTGTCTGCTTCATATACTGAAGGTTACTTTTTTCCTAATAAACTATAAAAAGTGCTATACGGTACAGCTCTTTTGACTTTATTTAAACTATTATTACATTTAATTATTTCCATGCTCCTATAGTCATCTGAAAATTAAAATTAAACTGTTCAGTAATTAATCCTGTTAAATTTAGCGGCATCTAAAAAATCAGTTTTTAATGGGTCCCTTAAAATTTGGAGTTGCTATTCTACATTAATATATAATCGATCTATTGTCATTCTAGAAGAATGACCTTAAAAACCCTATTAAACAATGTTAGCAGTAATTAAATCAGTAAAACCAAAGTCTATATATTCTTTAATAATATATAGACTTTGGTAAAACCCTTCCAACGCCGCAAATGACGGAAGGAATACAACATTGTCGAAGGCGGTATCGGAAAAAACAAAACCAATCCTCCGCTCCCCGTACAGTCTTTCGATAGTTTCCTTTTTGCCGGAACTTTAGCGCCGAAGGTGGTTCTGTTAGAGCCGCCGTACATATTTGTAAATGAGACAACCACAAAAATTTGGTCACGTCAACTGCACCTTGCGATTGACCCAGCGACATTTTTGTGGTCGACTTGCGGTCATATGAACCGCACGCGTAGTTGGTAAAATGTTTAGTCCTATATTTTGTGGTATCACCTGCCAGATTCCATATAGATTTCGAAGAAGAAGCACCACTAAAACAATTTTAACTTGTTAAAATCTACATTATCTTAAACTTGTCAAACGAATGGAGCACAAAGCTACTGTGTTAGGGAAACGCGTCACAAACTTTAAGCTTATGATAATGTAGATTTTAACAATTTAAAATTGTTTCATTCCATAATTTAATTATTAATAAAATTGTACACCTGTGTACCATAAATAGATTAGAGATAGGTATATAAAATAATGATTTGTATTTGTACACATCTCTGTATCATACTCTCTCGATAGTTGAATTAACGTTCTATTACTGTCGTCAAGATTTTTCCAAATTGACTTCATCTGGTTATAATTTATTGCAATATAATTGTACTCCAATATTTATGAACTTGTCGCCCACTTGAAAATAAAGCTCATACAGGTTTTGGTTCTTTAACATAGTGCTCAACCTAAGCCTAATATTGGGAAAGCATCTGTAATTTGTTGAATGTAAATGATTTATCCAAATTTTAGTCAATTATCATTATTATTATTCCTAAATGCAACAAAAAAATTTAGTCAATTATCATTATTATTATTCCTAAATGCAACAAAAAAATAATTGCAAAACAAACACACAAATCTAATAACGAAAGATATTACGAATATAATCTCCTCGTGCAGTGTTGCCAGCATAGAACAAGAAGCTATCTCTCGTACAGGTCTATCTATATCTGTAGAGTAGGGAGGATGAGTGTAGGCTCTCAGCGCCTAACCTAACATGCCACATGTGACCTATTGTACATCCTCCCGAGGAGTTGTCCCCCTACTCCTAGGTCATCGTCCATCCTGTCCTTCTCAGGAAGGTGGACAGGTAACTAGGAGACATCTTCTTCATATCGGCAGGTGTGGGTCAAGACTCACCGTACACACACTCTCTTATTGACGATAACTCCGGACACTCGCATAAGACATGCCTGACAGTTTCATCTTCCTGTTCACACATCCTGCATAGAGGTCTGTCCACTAGCCCCATACTATAGAGGTGTTTCCTTAGTTGATAGTCAGAGCTGGGAAGTAATTGATTACAGTAGTTGATTACATTTGCTGTAGTTTGGAGTGTAATTGATTACTTTTACTCTATACCTTGACTATATACCAGTCGATCTGTGTGCCCGCTGCCTAATCTTTCAATATATCCATGAACCCAAAGCCATGAAAATTCAAGGTTAGTTTTACCAAAAAACCAAAGTCCGGTGTATTGGCATCGACTCCTATACCAAATTACCCAAGTAAATACAATTTGTTTATAATATCTAAAATTACATTATTTCATTTATTACTTTGTCCAGTCGAACGTTATATCTGTCATCACTGCTTTCATAACTGTTGAATAGTGCAATTTCATAACAACATACTTAAAATAGATTTATTGATTCTCCAATAGTATGCATAGCATAGCATGCAAGCTGTAAATATACAAGGGTGTCCCAGGAGTTCGTACCAAAAACTTGAGAAGTGATAGAATTACTAAAAATAATGATGGTATTTCATTAAAAATTTTTTTCACGCTTTTCGTTAACTAACTGTAACGTTTATTTTAATTTATATTTACAATGAATTAATTTATATTTACAGATTTATAGTATGTACTACTGTCCTTATTTAAAAATGTATATCATACACTAAACACACTTACTATAATTCATATGAAAGTCAATCGATGCGCGATTGCTTTCCTTCAGTATAAACACTAAATGTATGTCATTTTATTTTTTGTGTCCGCCGAAAGTTTATTTTACATGTCAGACATTTTATTCTCTATATCCTCCGAAAGTTTACTTTCTATGGATGAAATTTCGTTTTTCATGTCCGTCATTTCGTTTTCCATCGAAGACATTTTGTTTTCCATGTTCGCCGAAAGTTTACTTTCCATTGATGGAAATTTCCTTCTTTATATCCGACATTTTGTTTTCCATTGACGCAAATTCGTTTTTTATGGAGGAGGTTATAGAGGTGGACGCTTCGTCGGTGAGTTCAAACGTTTTCGGGTCCAATCCATTGTTAATCATAGCAATTTTCAGTCGATCCACTAAAGCTGACTTGACCCCGCTTGTGTCCAATTCGTAATCCTCTAACTCTCTTCGAAGCTCTGAAACTTTTAATTCACAAAGTTTCTTCGCCATCTTCCTGTATATTTATTTTTTAATCCCACTTCCGACACCAATGTAACGTTTATTTTAATTTATATTTACAATTACTTGATTCATATTTACAGATTTATATATACTAAACACACTAACTATAATTTATATGAAAGTCACTTTATCGATGCGCGATTGCTTTCCTTCACTAAATGTCCTTCTATAATATATGATTATATGACGACTACCATCTGCAGCGATGCTCGTCTATTTATATTGCGCGTTGGGTATGATTCTAGAAATCTCTCGTTCGCTGGATAGACTAGAACTCTCTTGAAGTGGGAGGGCGAGGGGTAGGTAGTCTCTGGTTTTTTCTCGACTAGGGAGCGGAGGAGTCATAGTCGTCATAGTCTTAGCTGAATTCAGCCTCGTCAGTCAATCTACTACTTTGCTACCTAGTTAAACAAATAACTATTGTCAGTTATAAATGCAACAATTTGCTTTTGTAAATATTTTTAGAGATATCAAGTCCTAAATATCTTCTGTATGTTCCTTGTGGTATATTATTCATTCTTTTTTTAATTTCTTGGGAAATTAAACCACAATATTTTTGAATTCTTTATTTCAACGTTTCGGTAGCGTTCCAGCTACCGTTTTCAAGAAAAAATGAGTAAAAATTGATTTTTATTCCTAACTGACACAACGGAAAAAATTTGACAACTAGACAATCAAAAATATTTTGAAGTTTAATAGACTGCAAAATTTTGTTATCAAATTTTTATTAAGGTCCATTCATAGTAGATCATATCCCCGGTAAAATGTCAAATGAAATATTTCATTTTATGACATTCCAACGATATGATAGTCTACTAGAAATGGAATCCAGTGAAGTGCACGTTCCAGGAACGGTTTTTAAATTGGGATAGCGCGTTTTTTCGCTTATATTGGAAATGTTGTTAATAAAACGCGTTTCTTGATACTTTTTTTGTTTATGAATATTTAAGTTTTCAAAATATGTATGTATACTTAGTTTTGTGATTTTATGTATTGAATTGTGTATCGATTAACAACTATTCAAATTATAAATCATAAGAAAACCTGGATAAAAACTTATGATGCTATCCTGATAAAGCAGGTAATTGATTATTGGAAATTTCTCTTTCTAACATTGGTAACCAAATTTGACTACATTCGGCTGAAATACTAGCTACACATTTATCTGCATTTAGTTGTATTAAAGCACTTTATTTGATTTTTCGTCTTTTATTATTGGGTTCTTTTAATATTATTTTTGATGAATCCCATTGAATTTGATGACCCTCTTCCCAAGCATGTTTACAAATAGCTGACTTAAAGAATTCCCTATCTTTAATAAATAAAGAATTCAAAAATATTGTGGTTTAATTTCCCAAGAAATTAAAAAAAGAATATCAAGTCCTCTTGTGACATCTCGATAACATGAACAGTTTAAGAGATACGGGCACTGCACTGCACACCTATTGGCGCATTCATATTTATTTTGAATGTACGATTACAGAAGCATCCTGTATTATTAGTAAATTATCAATAAATCGGTACAGTCTACATTTATAAAAAGAAACTTAAAGTAAAAATAGCAACAAAACCCTGAAAAATATCCTACATTACATTAACAGATTAAAAAAACGAGTAACCAAGTAATACATTAAAAAAGTCAAAACGGTTTACAAAAATTACAACAAATTAATGTTCAATATGGGCTCCTCTTACATCCACACATTTCCTCAATCTTTTTAATATACACTCACCGGCACGAAAAACGGAGCAGTTGAATTTTTTCAAACAAACTTCAAATTTCAATGCTTTGTGATGTTTTTTTATTATAATATCTTACACACAAATAAAATAACATGTTTTAAACATTTTTTAACAACAATTGATTTTTTATTTGAAGTAAAAAAGTTTATTTGAGTTAAAATAATAAACCCAATAGATCTTATTACTTGGCCGTAAAGTGCATGTGCATAGTTGGCCATGAATTTTGAGAAATGTGACATATCCAACGTGACAGATACGTGTTAAATTTGTGCTGTGTTTATTTAATCTATAGTGATACATTTATTTAACTTGAAAAATATGTCTGTTAATCCCGAAACACCGGCTGCTATTGTTGCGTTGCTTCAAGATGGCAGGAGTGAACGATATGTTGCCCGACAGTATAATGTATCCAATAGTACTGTGCACCGTATTTTTATACGTTTTTTGGAAACTGGAGCTTACAATAGACGACCTGGAACTGGTCCTCAACGCAGAACTAGCGCTCGTGATGATCGTTTTATCACCTTACAAAGTCTACGAAATCGTCATGCTACTGCTGTTGAAATCAGAAATCAACTTCAGTACGTCCGGCAAACTAATGTAAGCGAGCGGACAGTTAGGCGAAGACTCAGGGAAGCCAACCTAACCAGTCGTAGACCTGCGACAGGCCCAGAACGTCTTAGGCATCATCGTGTTGCACGACTTCAGTTCGGCAGAATTCATGAGCACTGGGGTGAAAATGAATGGGGGCACGTTTTATTTACTGACGAGTCCAGATTTAGCTTACGGTCTCCAGATGGCCGTGAGAGAGTATGGCGAAGGCCACACGAGCGTTTTGCTGAATGTACCTTCAGCACTAGGGTAGGATATCAAGGGGGATCCGTTATAGTGTGGGCAGGAATTTCTCTGGAGGCACACACAGAATTGTATATCCTTCCGAGAGGCTCCTTAACTGGTGCCAGGTACATTGAGGACGTTCTCCAAGATTTTGTTGTCCCTTACGTTGATTTCATTGGAAATGACTTTCTCCTCATGCATGATAACGCAAGACCTCATACTGCGAGAATCACTCAAAAATTTTTAATGAGGTAAACATTCCTGCTATGAACTGGCTAGCGTTAAGCCCAGATATCAACCCCATGTTTGGGACATGCTCGGGCGAAGAATGCGAAGTCGTGTTCCTGCTCCTTTAACATTAAATCAGCTGCGACAAGCTCTTTTAGAGGAATGGGAACTTATAGTAGGGGAGCCCACGATGCTAAATGGGGATTTACTCGAGCGTCGTAGAGACCTATTGGGAAGCAAAGCTTAGATGATAAAAAGAAAAAAATGTTATATGATGTATACCTTTACATCGGTGGGGGAAGCGGCTATAGAGTTTTAAATATGTAAAAAAAAACTGTTGCATGGACATCCTCGAGCGCGTCAGATATTGATAGCATCAATGCCCTACGTATTTTTAATAATGTACGTATATTAATCTGATCGTTTGCATGATGCGGGTGGTTGTATTTAAGGGTTGAAAATGAAAAAAAAAAAAAATTAATCGAGCGCGTCAGATTTTCTAAGGGAGTGTTAAGTGCACCAAAAAAAAGGTCTAATTCACTAATCTGACGATTTCGATGGGACGCAAACTCGCGGCCATTTTCATAATGTGCAAAAAAAAATCGCCATTTTGAAATACTCAAGCGCGTCAGATTAAGATATATATGGTTCATCTTTATGCTCTGAACGTACTGTCTCATAATCTGACGATTATCTAGAGGGATTCGCCTGATCTGACAAAAAAAAAATTAGAAAAACGGTTCACATTAAAGGCCATCCCTGCAACTTCCCTCTAATTCTATTCCTGGGCGCTTAAAATTGTATTTATGACATTTTTGAGCTCAAAATATAATTTATGTGATATTTTGAGCTCACTGAGTTCAAAGAAATAATATTTCCATGCATTTGAGCTCTCCCAGCTCGAAAGTCTGATAGAAGTTTCATAGAACACTATTTTTGGAATCTTCAAACCGCAATAACTTTTGAATAGATCAAGCAATTTTCACGCGGTTGGCGGCATTCGACGCAGTTTTATCATCCTCATAAGTAATTTTGCAATTTCAATTGATCGAACCACAAATTTCGGAGTAATCCCGAAAAAACACTTTTTCGGGTTTTTTTCGTTCACGATATCTCTTGAACGAATCAACCAATTTTGACCAGCTAGGTGGCGATCGACGTGGTTTTTCAAGCTCAAAGGCGGATCAGTTTTTGAAGTTAATCAATGAACCTGGTTGAAAGTTATTCCAAGAAAACCACTTAAAAAAAAAATTCTTATTTTTTTGGAGATTTATCAAAAATTTTCAAATCTATCAGTCCGAATCGGTTAAAATTCACAGGAAATCTAATTTTTAGGGAAATCTTTAGAACGCCGTTTAGTAGATTGCGTTCGGTTTAGTCGTTCAAAAGTTATAAGCGAGTCACACACACAAACACCCACACATACACACACACCCACCCACACATACATACAGACTTAGTGACAACATCACGGGGGTAGTCAGGGAAGCTTCCTATGACCTTAAAACGTCAAGATCTGATGAAAACTCGATTTTCGTAAAACGGTGTAAAACCAATAACTTCCCGAATTGTTTAAAATTTTTAATTTTTCTTAGCGGGAAGTCAAAAAAAAATTTATTTTTTAAATCATTGAACTTAATTAATTGAAAAGTTCAGGAAATAGCATGCAAATAAATAAGTGTATGCTTTTTTAGTAAAATACATGTATTTATAAAAAATTACTTAAAAAAAGCTTAAACGCGGGGAAGGAAAAGTAGGCATCACGCAGCTGCACATTCGTCGATAAATTTAAGCAATTTCTGTTATTTCGGCTTGCGGAAATCGTCAGATTATATATTTTTCATTATTCTTGAATTATTTCCTTCAAAATAAAAAAAAATTTAGCTACGCTCGAGAATGTCGAGATGGCGTTTTTTTTTTACAACTTTGTTGCCCTCCCCTTTTTTTACGTCACTCTCAAATTGTCAGATTAGTGGTATATACACTTTTTAGGATGTAATTAACTCACCCTACCTTAATCTGACGCGCTCGAGAATTTCTGATGGTCAATTTTTTTTTACTAATCTGATCCTATATCCTTCACGGGCGGCCTTATATATGGGCCTCTTGTTTTGTGGAGGTACTTAACCGGGTACAAGGTATCCCTCTGTATATTAATCTGCCGCGCTTTAGTAAATCCCGAAATCCCCGCTTGGGCTCCCCTACTATTATTCCACAAGCGGATATTCGGCACTTGATTCTAGGCATGCCAAGAAGGATACAGGCAACACCCGTTATTAATAATGCGGCTCCAAAATTTGGGATAGCAAGTCGTTTTAGTTTTGAATAATTTAAAGTCGTTATGACACCTCAGAAATTTGTTTTCGTTCTGGTTTTTTAAATTGTTGCAAAAAGTTTTTTGTTCTCGTTTTTTAAATTGTTCGAAATACTTTTTTTTCTTTAATTATATGTTCAGTTATTGTTGGAAAATAATTTAAAAAGTTTGTTTTATTTGTGTGTAAGATATTATAATAATAAAACATCACAGAGCATTGAAATTTAAAGTTTGTTTGAAAAAATTCAACTGCTCCGTTTTTCGTGCCGGTGAGTGTATTATTCGTTTTAAATCAATTTTTTTAAGGTTAAACAAAACAAAAGTTTATTTTTATAAATGTCGACTTGATATCTCTAAAAATGTTCACAAAAGCCAATTGTTACATTTACGAGTATAATTGAAAAAAGTTTTACTTGCTAAAAAATGGCGCATCCACCATTTAACTTGTCGGTACCTGAGTTCACATGTTATAGACTTGTATATCACTCCAAAAAGTGTGCAATTATGATGTTTATTAACGGTTAAAATATTACTAATTTCCAATCAGTCATTCAATAATTGTAAATAAAAAACCATTTTTCACTACCAACTTTAGAGCCCTATGGTTCGTTAACGAAGGGCGTGAAGTAATGTAATGTAATGATGGTATTTTATATAAAATACCATCATTACTTTTAGTCTTTTTATCATCTTCCAAGTTTTTGGTACGAACTCCTGGGACACTGTATTTTAATTTTTGGTTGTAGAAATCTTAAACTAATAACTGACTGATGAACGATTTGGATATTAGACAATTTTTTCTCGTTCGTACAGATGGGCGAATACCACGCACGTTTTACGGAAAGAAAAGTTTTTGTGCATTTTCAAGTATTTATAGTTGACGATATAGATCATTATACAAAAATAGTATTTTTCTACGACAACCTCGATAAATGTTCATTTTATAACCGTAACTTCAATCATAAACGAGCACATTTTGTACAAAATTCCATTTTTGCATCGGATGCTAGGCAAGTTGCTAAGCTACAAATGCGGAATGGAATATTTCGTGTTAGTTCTAGGTTCACTCTAAAATCACGACGACTACGGCTTGTCAGAGTATGACATCCAGCGACAAATTGATAAAAAGTCAGCAAATCTTTTCTGTTTTAGTAGGTAACGAGTAATTTCATAGTTATTTTCTATAAAAATACATTTTATAGGCTCCTATTTCTATGTACCTATATGAGAATTAGCAATAAAGAAAATATTTACATATTTCTTCAATTTATATTTTAATTTTGATAGAAAGCTCATTATCGGCGAGTTCGGAGTAATGAAATATCAGTTCAGTTTTTTCAAAGTTTTTGCAATGTTTGCATGTATTAAACGTGAACGATATGTTATCATAGAAAAAGTATAGTATGCAACTAGCAACAAAATGGCCATGGTGTTAAGGATAAATTATTCACCCAGGAGGAATATTTGCTTCAAATGTTTCCTTTTTCTAAAATTGAAAATCTTATAGGCGGATATTAAGTAATTTTGTATCTACATAATGCTCATAAGCTCTTATGCCTCTTTTCAAACTTTTTAACGTGCTTGAATTTAATGCGAAAACTTGAGTTTTTGTGCTGTTAATCGTCACTTGGATTGTTAGAGTAATTTCATGTTTGTTTCTCTATTCTTTAAAATGCTGCCTCATTCATTTATTAATATTTAACTGTATTTTTCTCGTTAAACAAACATAGTCTTCAAAAATCATTACTAGGTATGCTGAGAATACTATGTTCCATAGAATTTTTTCAACGTTTTCCAGTTATCAGCATTGAGATTGACTTTAAATACAACTTTTCAGTCTCATGTGTTATTTCAAGACAATTCTGCGAATACCAATCAATTATTAGTAATTGTTAAACCGAATTTTTAAAAAGACAGATCATTGAAAACAATTTTCAGAAATTGTAGTGGATTGTCAATAATGCGTTAGTAGACCCCTTTCAGACGTGGGTATACTATGGAAATATTATGTACCTACGTATCGCTCGAAATTTGAAAAATTGAAAAAAAACCTGGCAGCCTGATTAAAAATTATACATGGTGTCTCATTATATTCTGACTGTTTTTAAGAGCTTATATCTTCGAAACGGTTCTATATAATAAGACGCGGTTTTTACAGTTAGGTTTAAAGTTTTGTTGTGACACATTTATATAAATGACCTACTTCCGGTTTACCCGCTAGAAAATTAGCGTATTTTTAGAATACAGTAGATGTAATTTCTTAAATGGGACACCCTGTATATTTAGCAATTTTTTAAAAGACGCATATTTTCACTTGATAGCGGTACCTTAAAGTTTAAAATCGGTGCACAGAAAGCGAAGTTAGATAACTTTAACTGGTATACTGTAATCATTCAAATATCTAATTGATAAATAATAATTTAATAAGGCTTTAATGTGTCACATCACAAAAATATTGCGATCATTGACAGAATTTTAAACCTATACTATTGGGTTTGATTTTGGCAAGGAAAATATTTATTTCATATCACTTTCAGTTAATATGTCTACGCCATTCGATTCTGCATGAATGAGGGCACAATTATTCCATTTTAATCTCCTGATGCAAATCGCCTATTCATATTATGGAATAGCTATGTAGTTCTGAGAATATAAAGCAATAATTATAGCTCAAAAATGACTTTTCGGAAACTCAAAACTACAATATGAACTTTTAAGATTTATAAAGAAATTTTCAGAAGCATCATCTGAGAAAAATGCTACTTGGGCTCTTACATTTACAATCAATTTATCTGTTTATTGTTATTATTCTTAGATGCAAATTTATTTGTACCTGTCCATGGTTAAGTTGGCACGTCTATAATGAAAATTTATGTTCATGGTTTCACCAATTTGCTTATACAATAAAACCCACGACTAAACGATCTGTACAATCACTTACATAATAAAATTTTAATTTCCACGCGAACTTCCGGTAGTTTAGTGTGTCAAAGCTTTTTGCGTAGTAAAGCAACCTTGCTGTTTGCCAAGTTTTTAATTATTTCCAGAATGACTTTCAGGCTAAATGTTGCGAAATGAAAAAATGTTCTTATATTAAATATATTTATACAGACTAGAAGATTTTCGAGCCTGTGCGAAATACAATCTACAATGGGCTGCTATGACCTCTGCATTCAATAAAAAAACGACGCATTCACTCAATATTTTTATAACACTCACAATTTAACTTGTACTGAGCCTGAGCCCTGAACCCTCAACCTCCACCCGATCCTTATATCAGCAGCTCCACCAGTCCCCGGCTAGTCTTTTCTTTTGAGTGTGCTAATCCGTAGCAGATGCACTGCAACTAAAAACCCCTTAATAAGTTGTTCCACTTACAGCTGCCACTAGTTGAAATACCTACTCATTTTCCTGTGGATGTGTCAGGCTTTTTCCTAGGTGGGCCCACTTATTCTTTTGAGCTGTCTACCTGGTGACTCTAGGACATTAGCTGAACTAACAGACCTATCACCTGATAATCGGGGCGTTCGTAGTCGTTTTTTTTGGTAGTCACTTAGGCGTAGCTGACTCCTGGCGTCGTTCTTTATGGGGCTATTAAACATTGCTTATTTTATGGCAATATTGTTAGAAATAATGTACTTCACGTCCACACAAAATTTCATCAGGTTCTCTTTTGCTGGGAAGCAAATATTTAGGATTTTCTGATTTCCCATGTTAAAATCCTATGGTCCTAAGGTCGAGTCACCACCCGTATATGCATCAATTATTTGAACTTGGTATCCGAGCTGTAACTGCTTTTTTTTGTCATTATCTCATCCTAAGTACTTACTTCAGGATAGAAACATTTTGATCAATAATTAATTCAATCAATCCACCAGAAAATACTGCAGAACTAAGTCAAAAAGTAGTTAACCATTTTTAACAAGTTTTATTCTGCAAAATGTTCTCAATTTTCGGTACTGTTTATTTTGACGCACCCCGTATATTTGTTAGATATTTTTCCAATATAATTTTTATTATTTCAGGCACAGCCAACACAATTCAAGCTGGCGTACAAAGCTCCACAGAAAGTCAACACACGACAAACCAAGACTTGAGTAATATGAAAGTACTTTTAGATTCACTAGATCCCCATTTAAGGCCGGCGACACCGGATCGTTCGGATCCTAAATCCGTAGCTTTACTAGAAGAACACATGAAGTTAGCAGAAGAATATTGGAAGGTAATTCAAATATTCATTAAAGCTTCGCTTCTCGGTCTTTAATGGAACCGTGGCTAATACAGCATTTTTTTCACTGCTTGCATTTTATTTTTTCAAATATTAGTTTCTAAAACTAATAAAAACCGAATATAAATATTCCCTTCAGTAGCTCTAACACCTTTGAGATGGTTTGTGATCTTCGCTAACAGCCGAAAAAGAAGTGTAATTTTATAGTTTGGACTTTGTTAAACTGATTAAAGAGTTTGCAGCTCAAAAAGCAAGAAAAATTTAGAGTTTAGGTATAAAATTATATGATTTATTTGTATTTGGCTGAACATAATACAATATATTGTAGTTCATTTTGTCATTGTGCGTTAATCACAAATCCACGTTCTAAATTGATTTTTTCACTTCAAGAGTAAGAGTTATTGACTTTTTACCTACTTAGGGTGAAAAAGCCGCTCTGTCCGTTTTTTCACTTTACATAATATATCAAACTAAACATTAATCTTAAAGTAGGTAACTTCTTAACTGGCAAGGCTATACAAACTTGTAATTTTAAAACATCCAAGTGTATACATGGAATCATTATTTAAAAGAAAGTCAACCGCAATTTTATTTTTGAGGTTTCATTTGTTGAAAATAGCCCTTTAAAAACTGTAAATCTTGCCATTTTCGGTTAAATTTTAGAAAATACATTCCGGTTGTAGAGGCCACTCGAAAAGCCACTGCCTACAAATTATAAGCCAGACAATAATTTATAGTTGACCTTAGCTTCTAAAATTCGTAATAGACTTAATTCTGTTTTTTTGTGTCAAACTTCTCTCCAAAACTTCCCTCTTCAACCCCAAAAAGAATAAAGATTTTCAAGATATACTCCAAATACTCCTACTAGTAAAACGACAAAAGATTAGCAATCAACTCCATAAGCTAATCTGAATAATTAATTTCCATTTTTCTTTCAGTGGTTCGTGCAAAAACAGCTCGCGTGATTTTTTACTTTTCTGTTTGGAATTTGATATTGATGAAAACCGTATGTTGAAAAAATAAATCGATATGAATGAATGATTTTTGTTTACAGAATTTTCCAATTTTAATTGTATAACTTTTTAAATGAAAGTGATGAATATGTGAATATATAAATTGTGTTGATTTTTATGAATCCGTTCAGAATGAGCTTAACATGTAAATTAAAATCTCCGTAGAATAAAAAATAATAGTTCAAATAATTAAAAAGGCAGATCGGTTTTTGTTATTATGAGGATATGTGTTGTATACATACTGGGCTTACATTCACTGAGCTTAAAATATTTATTATGTTCCCTTTCCTCTACTCAGTTGATAATGAAAGTCTCAGAGACTAGTAATTATTTCCCGAAGGACTACTAGGATATCCGCAGCCATAAGTGTGAGAAAGAGACTATCTTGTATCCTTTAGTCTCGATTGTGTTATACGGAAGTTTTTTTCTTCCATTCCACAAAATCTACTTTCTTCCTGCTCCACTATTTTAGCTTAAGCTTCGTTCGCTCTTGCCTGGTTATAGTTTCCCAGAATTATATTTTTGATTATCTTATACCCACTAGTCAATCAATCCAATGGTCAAATCTTCTTTTATTTTTATCATAGCATATATCTTCCTGCCCTCCATAAAGGTGTTTCACCTCCTTTTTAGGGTTCCATACCTAGAGAGTATGGAATCCTTCGTGTGTGAGTCCGACTCGCACTTGGCCGTTTTTTTGTTAGCTCATCTGCTATTTAATTTTTTTTAATCCACTTTGTGTGCTTAAGTACAGTGACGATATTGTTCTCTCTTAGTTCATTGGGTTTTCCTATTCCCATTCTCATACCATTTTATAACCTATCACACAAGAACTCACTGTTTTAATGGTTGCTTGACTATTCGACATGAAGATAATTCTTTATCTTCTTTATCTTTTATTATTATTGAACTGATCACTTTCTCCTATGGTTGGGATTTCCGGTTGATACTTGATGTTTTTCCCATGTTTTCGGAGTGTTTGGTTACTCCTATACTAGTCTCTTTTATTGCTTTTAAGCTTTCTGGTATTCTTTCAAAGACTAATTGGACGTTATTCAATTTTGTTACTGAATTCTTTATCATATTTCTTTGAAAAGTTTGTATATTGCCCCTTCTTCAGCACTCTCCACCACCATAAGGTATTGGCATGAATTCAATAATAACTTCCATAGCCGCCACTGGACATGTTTGAAGTTTGAATCCTCCACGCAATGTCTCCGTAACTGATGACTATGGCTGTATTCATCCACTTCAGAATCCTCGGATTATAACCACAATTTTCTCATGCCAGATTCCCTAACTTTATTGTTTAGAGTCGGACTTAGTTATTTGAGTTTTTTCTCTCGTTTATTAGGTTTATCGGTTTTGAGGGGGAGGTTTTTTTTCTTAGTGGTGGTTTATAGTGTGGAGTGGTTGATATTAAGTCCTATCTGCAGATGTTTTTACTCGTCCTCGTCTCTGCTACTCCAGTTGGGAACAGTTCCGATATTCATTTGGATATTGTGCTGTATTATTGTGCATAATATTTCTTTTTCGGTATACCTATGCCGTTAAAAGAGCGATGAAGACATGTTTCAACTTTCTTGAGTCCTCCCAGTTTTTAGTAATTATTCATTTATCTTGATTACAGGTTCAAACAGAGCTAGTATTATTAACACAACAAAAGCACAAACTATTGGCAGCCAAAGAAGAAGATGAAAGAAGAAAACGGAATTTAAAAGCTCTTCAAGAAGAAAAAGAATCTTTGATGGTCGCGAGGGATCTCCTGCAGCAACAAAAAGAATTATCATCAAGAGACATCCTTCGACAACAAAAAGAACAATCGACGGCACCTACAGGCAACTCATCGAGAAATTCAATAGATACTTGGGTAATTGTACCGCGAGAAGGACAACAGAGTTAGCAAAATCACAACTGTTAATTTTTTTTCTTATTTGGTAGCAATGTCAAGTTTTTTATTGTTTTAAAAAATTTCTTATGAACAATATATTTGCAGTTAAAATACCTCAAACCATTGTTAAAGAGGCACACAATTTACTTATATACCTCTATATCTAAATGGACAAGTAATCTTTCGCCTAAGAATAGGTCACACATGAATTAACACGATCCTACACAGAATAAATTAAATTATAGTTCAATGTGAATTGCACACTTATCAGTAGAACAATTGGATTGTATGTATTTGTGGGGTAACATTCCCTGAGACCTAAAAGATCTATTTCTAAGGATAGTCTCTGAAACTAGTAGCTCCTTTAGTCCTATTTCCCGTAGTAAATTCAGGATATCTAGACTTCAACTCAGGTAAATGTTCCTCTTCTATCCAGTAATCTCCCAGGTACTGTGCTCTAGGATTCTGGAGTGCTGTGCAGTTGGAAAGTATGTGGATGGAGGTTTCTTCTCCCATGCCACAATATCTGCATTCTTGTTCCTCCACTATTTTGAGCTTTAACTCAGCGCAGTTTTACTTTGACTTGTGCAATCATTATTTGATCTCAACAGATTGTATTCACCCAGAAGAATCTTTGATTGTCTTTTTACTTATTTCCTTTCCCTCTATTCCAATGTTTCCTGGAATACTCCATAGTAAGGTAACTATATTGTTCTCGCCTAGTTCATTGAGTTTGTCTAGGCATTCCCACACCATTTTCGAACTGATTACAAAAGAGCTCAGTGCCTTAATGTCTGCTTGACTATCTGTCATTATGATAATCTTTTGTCGTCTGTAGCCTTCATCAATATTGAACTGGGCGCACTTTCTTATGGCGTGGATTTCCACTTGAAAGATACTTGTGGATTTTCCCAAGCTTTCAGAGTGTTTGGTTCCTGACCAGAACACTCCTATCCCAGTTCCTCCTATTGCTTTTGAGCCGTCTGTGTACCATTGAATGGCATTCTTTCCAAGTCTGGTAATGGTATTTGGATCCCATAACAATAGGATTAGTAACTGCAACTGAGCAGCTCAACTGAAGATAAAAAAAAACTCGTAATCTTAAACTCTAAATAATTTGAACCCTTGAGTTTTAACTTTTCTAGAGTTTAGTGTATAATAATATAGTTCGTTTTGTTATAATTAAATTATTTTTTATTTTCCGCCAGACGGTAAAAAAATGTTGCTCAAGTTTAAAAAAGTAGAATTAATTTTTCGGTTATATTGTAAATTTTGTACTACCAAATAACAAAAAAAAAATTATTACAATTCCCGATAGAATTACTTTCTTATGCAGTTTGTCCATTTGTCGTTGATAATTTTACATTTTCTCGAAAACTAGATAGTATTAAAAATTACCTATAGAGATCTGTCAGCCATTTACCATCTTCTACATTTTTATGACGAATGCACGCAAAGCAGTTTGTTGGACTCATTCCTTTTCTTCTTGTTTTTCTTTCTCGTAAAAATGATCCTAAAGCATGTAGATACCCCATGAACAGTTAATGAAATAACCACTTTTTCTATAAAATTTTGGGTGACCGGATTTTTATAACGGTCAGGGTAGTTCGGAATTGCAACGTGAACAAACCTACATATATTGAAACTCCGAAACAAACTGACATTGAGAACTTCAAGTCGCAATTCATATAGAACGGACGTCGTCTATATATGAATTGCGCCTAAGTGATATATTATTGTTTGAATAAATATTTATTTCAACATCTAAATACTAACAAATATTTCTAACAATATCTATATTTTAAGATCTCTTTTAAAGTATGTTGAAATTTAGTATATTTTTATAAACTGGACACACTGTATATAAGAATCATCAGTAATTACTTATTTTTTAATTTTTGATTTATAAGCCTGATAAATAATCTTTTGTTTCGAGATAGAAGTGCCTTTTTTTACTGTTTTTATATAAATTGTATATTAGGATGAAGTAACAATAATATATGTACCATAAAATGTATAAAATAATACTTTATTGTAACAAAGAGACTTTAGTGTTTACGGATTTTATTTATTTTTTAGTTTGTATTTTTATTACGTGTGTTACAAATACTGTATTTTATTAAAAGTGTGTAGAAGTATTTTTATATTTTTTTTATAACGTTCACAAGAGGATATGGTTTTAAATGAAACTAACTATTTCTAAATGACTCCACAATATATTTGAAAAAATTGTAAAAATTGCAAGTAAATTGACAATTGTTTCGATATATAGGTATATCATCGTCAGAATGACAGAAGTTACTTTTGACATGATGTATACTTGATATATATTTGGCTAGTCCAAATAGTGCCTATCTAGTGATTGACTTAATATATATGAATAGAAAAAAGAGAATTTACAAATAGTAGCTTTGATATTATTAGCCCTATGGGGATATTCTGGATATCTTTGTCCCATTTAAGATCAGTATAACTGTGCAATGATATAGGAAACCAGGAAAACTATATCTGCTGATCTTTACAATTATTACTTAAGAAGACAGTTTAATAATGGAGAACTTCCTAGATTCAGCTGTTCATTGAGGACTTCATATTGTGGGTCTGCTAAGTGTCTTCTAATTTCTAATTCTTCAAGGAAGTCCAGTTCTTGCTTCCTATCACAAACATGTAATATTTCTGGTTGTGTGTTAGGTGTTACTGAATGTTTAGTGTCAAGTAGGTGTTTTGCATAATGTGATTTATCTGGTTGTTTTAATCTGTATGCTCGTATGTGTTCACTGTACCTAATTTCAAAATTACGAATGGTTTGACCAAGATATACAGCATTACAATCCGGACATTTAAGTTTGTATACCCCAGATTTTCTTAATGGGGTTATTTTTGTTTTTACATTTAGCAAACTTCTCCCTACATTGTTTTCTGTTTTAAAAGAAATTGTTGTATTTGTTGCTGAAGATATTATCTTTGAAATATTATTGGAAATATTACCAGCATAAGTGATGGTTTTGTAATTTGTTACTTCTTTAGTTTGTTTAGGAAATATTAATTGTAACGCCATATTTTTCTCTTTTTTATTAATTAATTTATTTATTAAATGTAAAGGATAACCATTGGATGTGGCTATTTGTTTAATCGTATTAATTTCTCTATCAAAATTAAATTTGTTCATAGGAACCGAAAATGCTCTATGAATCATCGAATTGTATGCTGCTAGTTTATGTGACATGGGGTGGTTGGAATCATATGGTATAGTCACATCAGTATGTGTTGGTTTTCTGTAAATTGAAAAGTCCAGTACATTATTGACTTTTTGAATTTTTAAATCAAGAAAATTAATTGAGTTATTTTCTTCAACTTCTAGTGTGAATTTAATTTTTGGGTGTAAATTATTAATATAATTGAAAAACATATTTAATTGTCGTTCACTACCTACAAAACACGTTAATATGTCATCCACATATCTATACCAAAATAAAATATTTTTTGAAATATTACATTCAAAGATCTTTCTTTCCAAACTGTCCATAAAAATGTTTGCCAAAATTGGTGATATAGGGCTTCCCATTGGTAAACCTTCATTTTGAATATATACCTTATTATCAAAAGTGAAATAGTTCTGATTAATACAAATAATATCAGACATACTTAATTTATTTGACGTTTGTATTAATCAGAACTATTTCACTTTTGATAATAAGGTATATATTCAAAATGAAGGTTTACCAATGGGAAGCCCTATATCACCAATTTTGGCAAACATTTTTATGGACAGTTTGGAAAGAAAGATCTTTGAATGTAATATTTCAAAAAATATTTTATTTTGGTATAGATATGTGGATGACATATTAACGTGTTTTGTAGGTAGTGAACGACAATTAAATATGTTTTTCAATTATATTAATAATTTACACCCAAAAATTAAATTCACACTAGAAGTTGAAGAAAATAACTCAATTAATTTTCTTGATTTAAAAATTCAAAAAGTCAATAATGTACTGGACTTTTCAATTTACAGAAAACCAACACATACTGATGTGACTATACCATATGATTCCAACCACCCCATGTCACATAAACTAGCAGCATACAATTCGATGATTCATAGAGCATTTTCGGTTCCTATGAACAAATTTAATTTTGATAGAGAAATTAATACGATTAAACAAATAGCCACATCCAATGGTTATCCTTTACATTTAATAAATAAATTAATTAATAAAAAAGAGAAAAATATGGCGTTACAATTAATATTTCCTAAACAAACTAAAGAAGTAACAAATTACAAAACCATCACTTATGCTGGTAATATTTCCAATAATATTTCAAAGATAATATCTTCAGCAACAAATACAACAATTTCTTTTAAAACAGAAAACAATGTAGGGAGAAGTTTGCTAAATGTAAAAACAAAAATAACCCCATTAAGAAAATCTGGGGTATACAAACTTAAATGTCCGGATTGTAATGCTGTATATCTTGGTCAAACCATTCGTAATTTTGAAATTAGGTACAGTGAACACATACGAGCATACAGATTAAAACAACCAGATAAATCACATTATGCAAAACACCTACTTGACACTAAACATTCAGTAACACCTAACACACAACCAGAAATATTACATGTTTGTGATAGGAAGCAAGAACTGGACTTCCTTGAAGAATTAGAAATTAGAAGACACTTAGCAGACCCACAATATGAAGTCCTCAATGAACAGCTGAATCTAGGAAGTTCTCCATTATTAAACTGTCTTCTTAAGTAATAATTGTAAAGATCAGCAGATATAGTTTTCCTGGTTTCCTATATCATTGCACAGTTATACTGATCTTAAATGGGACAAAGATATCCAGAATATCCCCATAGGGCTAATAATATCAAAGCTACTATTTGTAAATTCTCTTTTTTCTATTCATATATATTAAGTCAATCACTAGATAGGCACTATTTGGACTAGCCAAATATATATCAAGTATACATCATGTCAAAAGTAACTTCTGTCATTCTGACGATGATATACCTATATATCGAAACAATTGTCAATTTACTTGCAATTTTTACAATTTTTTCAAATATATTGTGGAGTCATTTAGAAATAGTTAGTTTCATTTAAAACCATATGATGAGTAGATTCCACGAAGTGAGGGTTTATACAGTTAACTCAATTCACAAAAGGAACTTCTCTCAGTGTGGCTGGTGTAGGCCAAAATTCGATGAACACGTATTTACGAATGGATGATAAAGCCGAACAATCAGGATATTCCCAACTTTATCTTCCTATTCATAGTCTTGACATAAGAATGCGTCTGCTGATAGTTTCATTTTATCAAGATATCAAGGATTTAGTTGAATCTTTCCCTCATGTGTAAAAAATGCCATGATAATTGCATTGTTTACGTATCCACGATAACCCCATTGTGAATCTATGAAAATCAAAAATAAAATCAGTTTGACAAGTAAAGTCAAGATATATTTTTTCTACGACAACCTCGATAAATACTTGGAATATTGAAATATTAAATAAACAAGTAAAAAAACATACCAGTAATCCAGATACACAAATAACAACGGCAGCAATTATTTTATTTTTAACAAACTTGCGCCCGGTTTCACAATCGGCCCTATTCCGTATCACTTTATGTTATTTAACGACTATCGTTAAGTGTGAATTTATGTTATACAGATTGCGAAAAAGCTTATCGAACCATGCGGATTACATAAGTACGACAAGGAAAATATGAGAAAATCAGCTTGAAAGAAAGAGAAAGCATAATTGTGGGCGGTCATCGAGGCGTGTACTTACTGCTCGAGGCCAGATGCTGAATGTTGATTGCTCCCATATTTTAACCGCTGTTGCCAGAAGTGCATATTAATTTGTACAAATGATATTTTTGTCTGGTTATCGTTAATTTTTTTCCAAGTCATGCATAGGTAATAGGTAAAACTAAACACTTTGATCCGACAACATTGCTGTTTACAGAGAGAAAGATAAAAGTGTTTAGTTTTACCTACTATGCATGACTTCAAAAAAAGTCAACGATAACGAGACAAAAATATCATTTGTACAAACTGATATGCGCTTCTGGCAACCGAGGACAGCGGTTTGAAATAGGGAAGCGAACAACATTCGGCCTCTGGCCTCTAGAACTAAGTTCACGCCTCGATGACCGCCCACAATTATTCTTTCTCTCTCTTTCAAGCTGATTTTATCATATTTTCCTTGTCGTACTTGTGTAATCCGTATGGTTCGATAAGCTTTTTCGCAATCTGTATAACGATATGACAAAAAAATGCCGATTCTGTATCATCATGCGCATCGTTATGTTAACGAGAATCGTTATTTTGTCCACGACCACCTAATAATAAGCCGATATTTTACCTCCTAACAAAAGGTATATGGTACCCATATATCAACTGTCGTGAATTATGAACCATAATGCACTACAGTGTATTATGAACTAGAGATGGGGGTACCTACAATATGAAATAAACTATTAAATCTGTGTATTTTGTTCAGGAAATTTGTTTCTGACATATATCGTATCGATAAAATATTGTAATTTTTAGTATTGATACTTTTCATAGCGATATTTTCTAATATTAAGTATTTTAAAACAATATATTTATAACGGTACGTTGTATTGATACTTTCTACAGTATCGCCCATCTCTATATATGTCAAAGTATATTTTTTTGTAGCTGTCAGAACATTTTGAAGTTAGTATAATACCAAATCGTTACTGACTTTTATTTAATAAAGAAATCAAGTGTTGTGGACAAAGTATAGTATTCTACTCGAAATTTATGGCCATAATTCACTTGGGTGACTTGCGCCTCTCGCCTGCGGCTCGTGACGCAAACGTCACCCATCATGAATTATGGCTATCATAAATTGCTCGTTTAATAATATACTATTATTATCGTTATTTTTGAAAAGTTTGTTGTTAAATAACTGGACCATTTTGACAGCTTGTTATGTCTTAACGATATCGTTAAGTGGAACAAATGTCAAGAATCTAATCAGTTTTTGCTATATATTCGTGGTGATTTTTCATTTTTTCAACCAAATTATTAATTATTTAAACCCCCCATGGTTTGTTCTTCCCTCTTATCACAATAGGGTGATTTTCTGAAAATTCCAACAGCATCTCATACTGTGGCCTTGTTGTTTTTGGGAGGCGTACTTATATTAAGTACACTTGAATCTAAACTTTTCCCGCGTTATATTGTACAAATTGCTCTTCTGTCAGAGACAACCTTCTGTCATGCGTTTTGACAGTATGTTATATAAAGATTATACTCTGACAGGTCAAACGGGACCGAATCCATCTCTTTTTATATTTATTGAAGGTGTATCGTTCCATCTCGCTTCGTAAGAATCAAAACTTACTACTTTTTTAACATACAATTTTAACAATATCGTTAAGGAGGCTTGATACGTAATCACAAAACAGTTAACAATATAGTTAAATACGATCGTTATTATAACATAACGGACCATCGTTAAAAATAACGTACATGATACGGAATACGGCTGAATGTCAGGTTATCCTGAGGTTAACAAATAACCCTTGGTTACCTCAAAACAAGTGTTTCACATTGTTCAGTGAAGGGTTCAGGTTATGGTTAACTCTCAGAACATTTAACCACCAGAAAATTTAGTGGTAATAATAATAACCTAGAGATTCTAACCTAACAATTAAAGCTATTGCTGTATCTGTCACGTATGTCACAAAACGTGGTATCTGTTAGCTTATTTTTTGAGTGGAAAATGAACGATTATGAGGTAAATGCGTATAGTAGTGATGAGGAACCAAGAAGACCAAAAATGATAAGGCCCAGATACGATTATTTTGAATTTTGAGGAATATGACAATCTCGATTTCTTCCATAGATTTCGTTTGTCAAAGAGATTATACCAAACTACAACCATAGATACTACAACCACAGATGGTGTACTCTGTGCTACAACTTCCCAAATAAATTGATTTTATAGGTTAACTCCTTCTTCTTTTTTCCGATTTTGAATGTCACTATCCATAAAATCTGATCATTATACCTAATCTGCTACCAACTGAACAAAAATTACTACTGAACTTCCGATCAGCTAACCTATAGACGAACTGACAATTGTGGAACGGTATCTGATGGTAACCTTAAAGGTAAGGGTTAATTGACCCGAGGAGTTAACCCGACATTGTGAAACCGGCTGTAAGTTACACGTGGATTACTGCACAGTTGTTGCATCGTTGACAAACGATGAGAGAACGCTGGAACCATCCTCATTTTTATTTAAAGACAATTCCAAATTTTGAATTTCGCGGTAAAATACATTAAGAATATTGACCTTCGGTGTAAAACTCTTTTTCCAAAATATGAAAATGAACTTATGCAGTTTCTAGACAACACGCTGTCATGCAAAATTATCGGTAATTTTGATGCACTTGTGCAATTACTTCCGATAATGTCCGGTTATAACGCCCGTTACAGACTCCACGAATTTAACGATAAAAAGTGGTATATTGAAATAGTGGCGCAAAGAAATAGATTGCCAATTACACACGCTTTGTTCACGGCACGGTCGTCGTGATGAAAAGGCAATTATTTGCCTCTGGAAACACACAATTTCATAATCATGCAAACTCTAGAGTCCCAAGCAGGCGCGGATACAAGGGGGGGGTAATAGGGTAATTACCCCCCCCCGAGTGATTAAAGATTTGTTCGTCCAAATGTGATTTGTGATTTTTAAGTTTATTTTTTTTTTCTTATTTTTATGTTTTGAGAGTTTTTTGTTATTTTTTTTATAAACGAATGATCCAGGATTCAGTGATAAAATTATTTACCCCCCCCGAAAAATCTTCCCAGATCCGCGCCTGGTCCCAAGTGATTTAATATATCAGCAAGCAATATATTGTCTACAAATGATGACTGTTAGACAGAGCACGCAATGAATCGACACAGCTCATGACAACTTTACGATCTGCAAAAAAAGGAATCTTTCTCGCTCGCCAATCCCACCAAATTTGATGGAATAACCGAACAAAAAGATTCCTTTCTTACTCTAGAGCAGTTGCTTTCAACCTTTTTGAATAATCGACTTTGGCTCGTTTAGTATCCCGGTTAATGCTTGTGTATTAATAACCATCATTACATGACCGTTGCATAATGCTATTTTCTACTCCTGTTTTATAATATACGTATTAAAAGACTAATGTCTCTATCATAATGATATTCATTATGATAAAGATTTTTAAGCCAATAGGGATGGATGCGTCATTCGCACAATATTTAATATAGCCATGGATACCTGGTTGACATTTCTGAAATTAATCATATTAGGTCTGTTCCCTGCAATAAAAGTGTAGCACTGAGCTATACGATTTCATTTATTTCAAATACCTATGTTTTAATGCTTCTTGCAGTATACAAATGCAATATACATAGATAGTACCAGGTCATAAAGGAATCGCAGGCAATGAAAAAGCTGACGAACTCGCAAGAGTAGGATCGTCAACTCTGATGAACGGACCCGAACCTGCTGTGGGCATCCCCAGATGCTTAACGAGGTCATGGTTAAAAGGGTGGTTGAAAGAACAACACAAGAAACACTGGAAGAATACGACTGGGCAAATACATGGGGAGAAATTCATAAAAGAACCATCAGAAAAAGTAGCGAAAGAACTGCTCTCAATGAGCAGGAACAAACTACGCACCACTACGGGGCTACTTACGGGACACTTTCCCACAAAGGAGCACCTAAACAAAATAGGGCTGTACAACGGAGACCTTACATGCAGAAGATGCAAAAAGGATACCGAAACAGCTCTGCATATACTATGCAACTGTGAGTCGCTGGACCACAGAAGGCAGAAACTGTATGGCAGAACCCAAATGACTCCAGAAGACTTCTACAACCAACCAGCAAAGAACCTGTATGAGCGAATACAGGGAACGGATTGGCTGAATAGGTTGTAGTCAGAACACTAGGAGTATCCACAATAAGCCCAGGAGGCTGAGGTGGTACCGGCGAAGGGGCGGCTCCTGAGAAAAAAAAAAGTCGCATACGAAAAAGCTCAACCGATCTCGAAAATACGTTATTATAACATTTTTATTCGTTGTGATGATCTTTAATTAGGTACATTTACTTAAATTCAATTAAGCCAGCTACAAGTCTTTAAATAACTTCCAGGTTTTTTCGATGCCACGTTTCCGAAGCTGTATCTCTACCCGATCCATGAGATATGAACAAAGACCCCTCTCTTTTGCCCACCTGGTACATAAATAAAATAAGCTTATCAATTCCCTATGCCTTTCGATTGAAAAATAATATTGCAATAAAAATTAACAGTGTATTTAAATAATCATAATATAGCAGACAATAAATATGTTAAATTATAACTAAAAGAATGCAAATATTTGAAAAATGTCTCATAAAAACTTAACTGAATACTAGATTGGTAGCGTACTACCAGATGATCTAGAAAACATTTTCGACATCAGCGAAAGTCCAGTGGTACCACCAGGTATATTAGCTATCACAGTCCACAATAATGAAATGATTTGGCAAACTGCAAAAAGTACTGTAAATGGCGTACTTTGAAGATGCAGAGCACAGTACAATGTGGCCGACAAGGTTCCTCCATATGTTATTGTAACTAACAGCCTTTCTTTTGCAAACATATGTTTCAGGAATGCTATTGGACCCCATAAGAAGAAAAAACTGAAAACATAAATGTATTGGTTAAAAAAAGGCTCAATATTATTTTAATTCAATTCCAAAAATGATGAAATTTTTCATAAATAATTTTTTTTAAATTCTTCTGTTCTAAAATATACATTCTAATTTAGACTGGTTTTCATTATTAATCATCGTTACAGTCGATGTTTTAAACTGTTAATCTGTCAATAACAATTTACTGATTCATGCCATTTCGCAAAATACACGCTGTTCTATAAATGAACGGTTAAATTTATACTTATATAATATTATACAGTATAGGTCGTCAATGTCGTATGAATTATTTCATTGATGACGTACCATGATGTCACTTTTACTTTTCATCCCTAGGGAGGAACTTTGCTTCCTACAATGAGGTCAGGAATTGTATACTTTGGATAGAGGTAGACAGAAAAAACATTTCATCCACCTGTATAAGGAAATCATGCTGCTGTTGAAGAGTAAAAAAATTAAGCAAATAATATACCTACTCACCTTAACACAAAAAATGTGCTACCCAATGTGAACAATAAAGCAAACTTCCTAGCTTTAAATAATAATACTGGAATATACATTAAAGATAATGAAAAACATAATAATCCTAATCCTACACATACTGCAAAAAGTATTATCCTTTGCAGGCGGCCCTAAAAAAAGTATTAGATAATACACAATAATTATTCATGCAGCTAATGTGAAAAGTAACCCTTGTTTGACAAATATGAATATTGATGATAGTGGGGGACTTTACACATGAATAGCATAGAATATTTTTTCTACTACCGTGTGTAAAGTATGTACTTTAGACACACCTTCGAATGTGTAAAGAAAAATTTCCAATAATTATGTGGTTACAGGTATCTAGTCTTATAAAAATATAGGTATAATAAGTGAGTGACTGGTATTTCTTTGTGAATTGAATCCAACATTAAAATTCAATTGAGATCCTCCGACTATACCTATGATTATCAATTGTATTTATATTTAAGTATTGAGTATTCCTAGGAAACTAAGTAAGGTATGATGTTATTTAGATTATTAGAAAGAAAAAGGTTTACTTAGTCTTTAGGAGGAATTTAGAAAATAATAAAACATCCAACAAACTAGTATGTGAACAAAAACATTATATTCTTGGTAGATTGCTGAAATCGACTTTTTAGTCAAATACCAAATATTTACCAAACTTGGGCAGCATTCCTTCTTAGTCTCTTGAAACCAAGTTGGTTCTTCTTCAACTTGTTCTTTTTTGAACCAACCAGATATATTGGGCTTTTGTAATGCTGGCATTTGTAATTTAAATGACTTCTTTTGATCGCTTTGCAGAAGCAAATATTCGTCTAAATCTTTTTTCAAATCAGCCATTTTCGTCGATTAATAATAATTATCACAACTGTTTTATTATTATCACATCATCAGATTTATAATGACAACAAAATTAGGTTATTTGTAAACACTTAACCATAGATATGAAATGACTCACTGTGACAGTGATTGACAATAGATTGACAGTGACATCAATTCATTGAATTTTGATTGAAAATTTGAATCAAAGAAATTCCATTCAAGTCAAGTCGATGAAGAAAACATTTTCCATATTGTATTTTGATTTTGTTTTTATGACAGACCTAAAAATGTTGAATAGATTTAGGTGCGAAAATGACTGTATATTGCATAACAAGAATAAAATATAAAAAGAAGATTTTGACGAAGGCAATACGATCTGTTATAAAACAGAAGAAACAAGAAACTCCAAAATTACAAACTGACAAGTTGTCAAAAAATTTATATCATATCCTATATTCCCTTTTATGGCAAACATAACCGCTAAGCTGCTGTTCACTGATTAGATTAGAAAGGGGTAATATAAAGTCAAATATTCATGCCAAAAATCTTGCAGATAAAGTAGGTAGTATCAGTAACAGAAGAATATTTATTTTGTTATCTTATTTAAATTTTAAAAACAACACCGCCCGGAAAATGTCGTATACTCCAAGTATGTATTTTTTATACACTTTATATCCAAATTTGAATGATTAGTCATTTATTTATGACTAGGTTCGTATTTATTATTTCAGAAAGTATTTATGCTGCTCTCCCAAGAACTCAGCGGGGTCAACCACTTGTGTTGGGTGGAGATCCAAAAGGAAAAAACTTTTTATATACCAATGGAAACTCCGTTATTATTAGAAATATTGAGGTATGAGAAAATCACTTTATATTTTGTTATAAATTAAATTCTAAATATTGAACATGGTTCAATATAGTTACCTATATTGAATTTGGGAGCTTAAAAATGTTTATCATAACTTAAACAGCTATATATGTATCTATGAATGTCTGAAGACTGTTATTTTGGTTAGAGATGGGTTTAATTAAGAATTTGTAACCAGCTCAGATATCTCAATCAATTTTTATGAAAATGTATTAGTCACTACTTAAATATACCTTACCATATAACATTTTATTGTTATATTATCAGTGAAAAGCCCATCTAATAATTTGCTAATCAAGCCATTTGAATAATGGGAATATTTCCAGATCTTCTCACATGTTCAAGCATTTCTTTGATTATTTCTTGTTTATAGTTATCTTTGTGGGGATTTGTCTTGGTTTTTCCTGACAGATCCCTGAATATAAATAATGTACCTAGGTAAGAACAACAACAACCTTACTGTGGGTTCCAGACATACTGGAATAGAAGGAAGGAAGTAAGATGAACAAGAAAAAACGGGCATATTTTAGATTCATGATAGTAGACTATAGAACTGTCTATAATAATTAGTTCTTCTTTTCAGAATCCTTCAATTGCAGATGTTTACACTGAACATTCTTGCCAAGTTAATGTTGCTAAGTACTCTCCTAGTGGTTTCTACATAGCATCAGGAGGTGAGTAAAACTTGTTACTCATTTAAGAAATGAAAATATTAATCAAACTTAATTCAAAACTTACTGTATTTATTGGTGTGTGTACTCATTGAGACAACTGCAGATAAAAGTATGTATTATGTTTCCAAATGGATGTAACAAATCTAAAATATTTACATTTTTGAGTGAATTTAATGCTGCATGGATATGGTAGTGAAAATGGAATATTCCTTAGTCAGGGCACAGTAACAGAACAACCTATTTTCACAGAAGAATCTTTTGACATTTTCATAAGAAATGTATTGCTGCTATGATAAGAATTTTGATTTTACCAGTATCAGCACTGAAAAACTCTTGAAATCACACTCCAAAAAAGAAATAGAGCTTTTTAAATCACTAAATGTTTGAGCTTTATATTGAGATTGTTTATGAAAAAAGGTATTCTATAATTGAATATTCCCTCTCAATGTATTCCCTTCCCCTTTCCACACACTGTTCCAATTTTTTTCAATTGATCTAAGCAAATCTAGAAATCTTTTGTAAGGGTACTATACTATAAAGCTTTTCAGCGTGGTATGGTCATTCACGTTTCCTTGATGCAAGACCAACGACTTGTTTTTCCACTACGGCCTTTTTTTACAAACTCGCTCTCGCAGGCTGCCAAAATTTAGAGGTAGTAAGTTTGGTTCACAGTTTGACCCTACAGGCCCCATACCGTCATCGCGAAGCTGTTAATTTCGAAAAAAAATTAGTCCTGCTTTGAATTTTGACTTTGACTTCCTTGCAATTCTTGCAAGAGTTATCCAATTCATGAATTACCGCTCCAGTGATGATGTTTTCCATAAATTCAAACTCTCTAACCTCTTAAAAGTCTAAGTAGAACTGTTAACGGACGAGCTTTTGAACAGAGGTCAAATTTTTTTGAGACCAACTTAGTACAGACTTCCCTGATATTCAATTTGAGTCTCCATGCAGAATTTCATTGATTTTGGCCACTGTTTCCTAAGTTTAAATAGATACAGGTTGATTTTGGTAGACATTGGTCAGCTTTGGTGCTCTCTTGGCCATCATTTGTAACCGCGCATAAGACCATACTCTTCATTTAACAACTTATAGCTCTTAGTTGCAGTTTTTTTTATTCTATAAGAAATATCAGATTGATCTGCCACTTGTGCTTTTCGTCATAATCCGAACTAGAAAAAAACTTTCGCTCCTAACCTACACTACAAATTCTAAACAAAAATGGAAATTGGTATAATATTTTCTAGGCTGCTTAATAACTGGTAAAGTAAGTACCTTTTGGCCCCTCAGGTCATCAAATTTGTCTATTCTATTTGGATTTTTTAATGGGGGTATGACCAACAAATCCTGTATTAATGGTTATCACAATAGACAACTGCTCAAATTTTCACAAATCGTCCAAAATATTTTTTCATACGAAGGTGCCATCTGAATAAAAGCAATTTTTTATATCAAATGTAATTGGTTCATCTATTGTTTTCTACTTGCAAACGTTGTGTTATATGAAAACACCCTGTATAAAATGAAATTTACTTCATTTACATTCCAACTCATATTTTTTTAAGATCAATCCGGAAAAATAAGAATCTGGGATACCGTAAATAAAGAACATATTTTAAAAAATGAATTTCATCCAATCGGAGGACCTATTAAGGATATCGCTTGGTCTCCGGATAATCAGAGAATGGTGGTGGTTGGAGAAGGACGTGAACGATTCGGTCACGTCTTTATGTCTGAAACTGGAACGTCTGTAGGTGAAATATCTGGTCAATCTAAGCCAATCAATTCCTGTGATTTTCGACCAACAAGACCTTTTAGACTTGTCACTGGATCTGAAGATAACACTATTGCCGTTTTCGAAGGACCACCGTTCAAATTTAAAATGACGAAACAGGTAATAATTTTGGATATGAAAATATTAACGATAAAGATTAATTTTTTTAAGATATGCTACTACTGTGAGTAATTTGAAAGTTATCAAAACAGTTGAACATACCATATATCATCAATTTAAATTTTTGTTGTGAAAAGTATTGCAAACATTGGAATTCAAAAAAAAGTTACTGAAAGAGGATAAAATTTAGGATAGTTCACATGTTCAGTTTTTTTAGATATTGGAAATCAAAAACTAGATTTTTCAAGAGCGGGAAATTACTTGAAATAAGTATAATCTCTCAAAACTGCTCCAATAGTAGTTATTATTTTAATAACAACACTATCATATCTAGTGTCATTGGGTACATGAGTGATTATTGGTCTCAATATGTCTGTGTAGGTACATCCACCTCGGATCCATAGGTTACCATCTCAATTTCTTCTAATCAGGTCCTTTCACGTTATAGAGCCATTGTTGTTTGTATCTGCGTTTCGTGTATGTTCCACAGTTACTCAGTAACCAGGGTCATATTTAGATGCTTGGTTCTTGTCATTGTTCAACTTCACTTTCATCAAGTTTGTCAGTTTTAACTTTTTTTTCTTTTGTTTTTCTTTCTTTGTAGGAAGTCGCGAAGGATATTTTCAATTTTTACCTTGTCTGTTATGACAATGTCATCAGCATATTCCTGATTCAGTCAAATCTTAGAACTTACAGATACCACTTCACATTAATGTTAATGTTACTCCTTATGGACATCCTTGGCATATGGTGATATTTTTACTCATCCTCGCCTCTGCTTCTCTAGTGGTGATTAGTTCCAACATTTATAAGGATGTTGTGACGTCTCATATGGATGCTAAAAGCTTTTTTATGTCTACTACATTTTCTAGGTTGTGAAAAACACCTCAGATAACAAGCTGTCTCCATCTATCTGCCTGCCCAGTCAGTAGAATTTCTGTATTCATATATTTGACAATAGCTTTCTCCACCGTTTCAAGCACAAACGATGTTAGGCTAATTGATCTGAATGTTTTTGGGTTTGTTGTTGTATTTTTCTCTAGCCATTGCTAAACTGTATAATAATAAGCATTTCATAGAGAACAAGTGTATATAATAGTTATTTAGGTACCTAGGCAGTAAAGTAATTCTTTATCGGACCAGTCTGAAATTATGAGACGAGTGAAGCAAGGCGAATAACAGGCGAGTCTGGTAATGACACTTTAGAGACGTGGTGCATACAAAATTTTATTCGCAACTGCTCAAAATTCAGAATTTAAAAAACTATTTCATTACATTTTATTATGACAAAGTAAACAGCAAATATAGAGCAAATCTACTTATTATTTGTTATATTTAAATTGAAGGTACACCCTGAAGCATTATAAAAGTTAAGTCAAAAGAGTTCCAACAATAATTTGTTATATATAAATTGCAAGAAAACTATTATCGAGCTGTAATAGGGAGAAGCGTGACACTGTCAGATAATGATTTTCGATTTTCAAAATACTTTACCTGTCGCATTTCACTTCACCAGTCTATACACTGAAGGAAGGTAAACTGTTTGTTTACTTCCGAAAATCAATCTGATAATTGACAGCTTTACTGACGGTTGGCGATTAAATCAATTTAAATAATGAAATGATTTGAAAATGTATTTACAATCCATCAGTTTAAACTTTTTTGCATAAACACATTATTTAGTTTATTGAGATATTCCAGACTTCACGATCTCGCAATATACATTTACCATCACTATCTTAATTGATTGACAAACCAAAATGGCTTGTATCCAATTTTAATCAGTGGCATCAATTTAGTAGAATACAGTCTGTTCGCTGAATCTTTTCCCATGTATGAAATGATTCACATACTACTTTTTGTATTACGTCTCTTTCCTACTCACAGAATCTTAACCCCCGAAATTAAACCGTTTGTTCCATTACAGCGTAATATAACAAACAGAGATAGACATATGATGAATGTCGGCGATAGGTTAAACGCGAATCTGTACGTTGCCGTCGTTGGCAGACCAAAGACTTTGTTTACAACTACGACCTACGTGTTATTTAATGTATTGATTTATTGCGTTTGTATATTAATGATGACGCATGGGAAAAGATCCAACGAACCAACTGTATATTATTAAACCCAGATATTATCTATCTATTATCTACAAACAATCTCAATCTAATATATATAGTTTACAGGTATTTCAACAATAATAAAATTTAAATTCAAATGGACAATTAATAATATGTTGAGAATAATAGAATTTACCTTGACTAAAAATCACGTTTAAAGTAATTCAAAGCAATAAATTTGATCTAAATTTTTATTTGGAAGTGAAAAATTATTCAAAGATAATTCTACATGTGATATCAAATAAGAATGTTCTCTACCAGATTGGGTAAGAGATCTTTAGGAAATTTTAATTTTACTTGAGAATGTATCTCTGAATGTGATTCATTAGTGTTTTATGATGAATCAATGTTATTTATGTGTATATAATTTTATTGATAAATTAAAATTAAATGCTGGCGTTTGGAAAGAGGAAGTGGTTTTTTTATATAACGAAAATATTTATTGATGAGCAATTGTATGTTTTAAAATATTTTCATCGCAAATTGTGACGACACAAAAATAATTCGTTTTAAATAATTATTTCAATATTTTCCTACGTGTAATTTTGGGGGAATGGTATTGACCTTCCCGAAATAATCTTTACATATGCAATTGATTATCTTATTGAATTTGAATTATATTGACAGAAGAGTGTGCAAAGTGAGTAGTTACTTGTCTGCACACAAATTCATTTTTTTGTTAAAGTATACATACTTTGAGATTAAAAATTCGAGCAGAAAAATGTTCTTTGAATAAATCATTCAGATCAGAATGATTTAATCATTTTCGATTGCAATAGGTTTGTTTCAACAATCCAACCGCAGTTAGAAACCGTCAGAAGCGATCAGAGAATAACTGGTCATAGCAAACAACTAATTATTTCCGCGTAATTCCTATCACTGATTGCAATGGTCGACTATTCTCTGATCGCTTTTGACGGTTTCTGACTGCGCTTGGAACAAACCTAATATTTCTATTTTATTTTAGGAACATACCCGATTCGTTCAAGCTGTTAGGTATTCACCTTCTGGCAATTTGTTTGCCTCCGCAGGTTTTGATGGTAAGGTCTATCTTTACGATGGTACATCTTCAGATCTAGTTGGAGAAGTAGGAGCCCCAGCGCACTCTGGAGGTGTTTATGGTGTTGCGTGGAGTCCCGATGGTAAACAATTATTAACTGCAAGCGGTGATAAGACAGCGAAACTTTGGGATGTAGAAACAAAACAAGTTGTATCTGAATTTGTTTTAGGCAGTACAGTCGACGATCAACAAGTGAGTATAGAAAATTTATAATAAAATGGATTGTATTTTATGAGCAACTATTAGCTGCTTGACAAGTTCGTAATTTTATACCATTCCTGTAATCAAATTCCAGAAGATTAATGGACAAGTTCTATACAAAAGAATTGCTTCCAACATAACGAGCAAAAAAATACTGAAAAAGGTTAGTCGCATAAGGAAGTGTTTTTTCCAATCTATGTTTAGTTTTTCTTATATGTCTTGGGTGCCTTTACCACCCATGTTGTACCCAAAAAGTTTGGAGGTATTTTTAGTTTGGGGTATTTTGCATCTTACAGTTGACGAAACACAAAGAACACAAACAAAGCCAAATAAACATGTATAGACAGCTGTCATTAGCTGTTCGTCAACTGTAAGATATAAAATTCTTCAAGCTAAATAGACCTACAAACTTCTCGGGTAAAACTCCAAACTTTTCGGGTACAACATGGGTGGTAAAGGGACTCAAAATATATAAAAAAAACTGAACATAGATTGGAAAAACCACTTCCTTATGCGACTAACCTTTTTCAGTATTTTTTTGTTCGTTATGTTGGCAGCAATTCCCTTGTATAGAACTCGTCCATTGTTGCTATGATCTCTATTATATGAAGAACGTTTTCCACAAAGGAATTGTGGAAAGATATTACAGTCACTGGGAACCAAATCTACCGTATAGTCCGTATATATCTTAGATCACTTTGGTTAGTAATTTGACGGTCCGTATATATTAGATTTCTGAATAAACGATACAGGTTTCTAACCGCTAGTAACGACACTCACAATTTTCGGCGATATACGGACCATACGGCTAATAGGCATGACAATCTGCACTTCAGATCTAAGTCATGTGACAAATCGGAGAACTACTTGACTCTAAACTAGCTTTAATAAATGTAAAGATGAATGAGCAACTGGTATTCAATCAAAACACGCATTTTACAACCCTAAGAAATCAGATTGGAATGGAATTCAGTAACAAGATCCCATGGGAATGCCTTGACAAAATGAATGAAACCACAACAACATCGTCAGTTTACTGTGGTTGCCTGGACACACTGGAATAGAAAGAAATGAAATAGCGGAAGAACCAACAAAGAGAGAGTCTGAAACACCCTCTGGGGACAGGAGTCCGTTTGCGGTATCGGCTCTTATGTAATATTGGATGAAACAAGCAAGTTAATCAAAGTTATTCCCAGGAAACTAAAACCTGTTGGAAGATGTCCAGACAGCAACCTGTTATCATAATGTGTACCTAAAAATGCTCAAACTAAAGCAGGGAGAAAATAGATTTTGGAATGGATAAGGAAACCTCTATTCACATTATTGCAGAATGCCTAGCAATTCAGGATCCTAGTGTACAACACCTAGGAGACTACTGGATGAAAGAGAGACACTGAAAACTGCAAACAAATAGGCATATGTACTATGAATTTTTTCAAAAGGGTCAATTTATTGGTAAAGTTTCCTGTGATGTATTCACGATTAAATTATAACAAGTTCATGAAAGGGTTCATTTATTTCAGCAGTTCCCATGACTGCATTTTTTTAAATTTACGTTTTGGCCTTATGAATAATTTGAAATTCCAGGTCTCTTGTTTGTGGCAAGGAAATCATCTTTTAACGGTGTCTTTAAGAGGATTTATCAACTACTTAGATGTTAACGACCCAACAAAACCATTAAGGTAGGTCAATACTATGTTTATTCTTAATGTTCTTAACTATCCTTAACTGAGCATACTTTCCTTTAGCATGAATTACTGTTCAAAAGATATTTTGGGGTTTACCCAAGCCTTAGGTATGTTACGTTCCTGACCCATACATTCCCAATCCATTGCAATCGAGTGTTATTACATAAAATTGATTTAATATAAATCCTACTGCAAGGTATATGTCACAACTGGACTATGTTGCCAAGTCGTTGAAATAGTAGGAGAGTCTAGTGTATGTCAAATGAAGTTTATCAAATACCTTTTTTTATTGATAATCGAAAAATTGAATGAGAAATGAGAAAAGTACAAATATACATATACAGAGTAGCGAGAAAGTCTGACATCGTCATTTTCTTTGAAAAGAATAAAGTATTGAATAAGTTTACCTGGAAATTCTTTCACAACAATCTAATCGGAACCTATTTATTGAACTTAGTTCAAATATAATGAAGATTAAAACAAATTAATTTGTTTTATTCCATCGTTTAGTACGGATCTTTATCAAGTAAAAACCTCATCTATTGAATTTTTTATATTTTTCAATAGCTTGCGTCCCACAAATTTCAATATTCATTAGGCGTAAAGTGGCAAAACATACTGATGCCACTGCCAGTGCATTGAAGCAGCATACAAACGTAGCTGTTTTCGGGTGACTTGAGACGGAATTCATATTGTATGAACCATAACAAATCTTATCTATTTTGTTTTACAGGGTAGTCAAAGGCCACAACAAACCTATAACGGCACTAACACTCAGCGAAGACAGAACAACGATGTACTCTGCTTCCCACGATGGGAATGTTACAAATTGGAACGCAGAGACCGGAGAAAATGACAGGGTAGAAGGTACTGGACATGGGAATCAAGTTAATGGCATGAAAGTTTGTGATGGAACGCTCTATACGTGTGGAATCGATGACAGCTTGAAACAAATTGACATTGAAGGTTTGTTTTTGACACTTTTCTGGCTCATTTTAGGAAAACAGTAAGATATATGGCAACAGCGCGTTGTTTTAAGATGATAAATGGTTAAGAGACTGTCATTGTCATCATTTCACTCAAGTTTTTATTTCTTACTGTTTATTTCAATTTAAATATTCATGAATTTAATTCTGTTATTACTAATTTTGTTTTAAATGAAACGAAATTTTTCTCAAAAGCCGAAAGAGGGAGAAGCGACTTACAACGACGTTCTCTTAACAATTTTTCATCTCGCTGTTGCCATATATTTTGATTTACTGAAGCGAGTTTTCGAAAAGGTCCTCTGTGTCTTTGAGAATTTATTGCGGGTCATTAGTAAAATGTTTAATATATTATTTTTTTTAGGTAACACGTATAAACCCCAACATTTAAAATTAGGATCACAACCGAGAGGTATGGACGTATTTAAAGAAGAAAATATCGTCGTTGTTGGTAGCGTCAACGAAATAACTGTATCCAAAAATAACCAAAATCTCAGTACATTGAAAGTCGATTATGAGCCCTCCAGTGTTAGCTGTTCACCAAGAGGTTAGTAAAATAGATATAATTTTTACGGTCGTTTTGAAAATTAAGATTAATGTCCAATTTTCCAAATTTATTTTTTAGAAATTAATAAGAAAAATAATTTTCACTCGGGCAGCTTGGAATTTACTCGCGAATTTCTTATTAGATGAATTTTAGCGTATTACTGGTTAGCGTTTACCTCAAACGCGCTGAGACTCTTATGGAAACTCACTTCCCAGGTTCTGTCTTTCCTGGAACGTCAAACTGGTTGGAAGTACCAACAACACCCTCACAATACGACTGGCAATTTGCTAGTTCAGTAATTGACGAGGACAAGATAAGGTGGGCCATATCGGGCTTTTCCCCCTTCAAGTCACCAGGACCTGACGGAATAAGACCAGCCCTACTTCAATGGGGAATGGATATTCTTATGCCGCACCTGGTTGGAATTTTCAGAGCCTCTTTGGCTCTGAGGTATATTCCCCGTAAGTGGAGAGAAGTACGAGTGGTATTCATACCAAAACCAGGTAGGATGGATTACACCTTACCAAAAGCATTCCGACCAATTAGTCTCACATCGTTCTTTTTAAAAACAATGGAGAGGTTATGCGAGCGGTACATAAGAGATGAAGTGCTAGTTCACCACCCACTTCATCCAAATCAGCATGCATATACTCCGGGAAGGTCCACTGATTCGGCCCTTCACCAAGTGGTTGGCAGAATCGAAAGATCATTGGACAACAAAGAATCCACCCTGGGTATATTCATAGATATCGAGGGAGCGTTTGATAAAACAACCTTTCCAAAAATTACCCAGCAACTCAACTCCAGGAATGTACCTCTGGTAGTAGGAGAATGGATACTCAAGATGCTCTCTAGTAGAGCAATAAGTATCAATGTAGAAGACATCACAGTAAGAGAACTGGTCATGAGGGGATGTCCGCAATGAGGAGTCTTATCACCCCTTCTGTGGAACATAGTCCTTGACACCCTGATTAATCACCTCAACAACAATGGAATCTACACAATTGCATACGCAGATGACATAGTTATTTTGCAGACAGGCAAATTTGTGAACACACTGTGCGATAGAGCGCAGGATGGGCTCAAATTAATTGAAACATGGTGTAAGGAACACTCACTTTCGATCAATCCCAGGAAGACTGAGATGGTCCTTTTTACCAGGAAAATGAGTTTATCGGGTTTAAAATCCCCCGAAATCTTCAAAAGCAAACTAAACTTTTCGGAAGAGGTGAAATACCTTGGTATTACCCTCGACAGGAAACTAACATGGAACTCTCATCTACACAGCAGAGCAAAAAGAGCATATGTGGCTTATGAACATGGGGGCTGTCACCCCGAGTGGTCTCCTGGATCTACAATGCAATAATAAGACCTATGTTAACGTATGGAGCAATTGCATGGGGACCGAAGGTTTTACAAGCAACGGCCATTCAAAAACTATATCAAATACAGCGAATGGCCTGTTTAAACATCACAGGAGCCATGAGAACAACACCAACCGCAGCAATGGAGCTAATTACTGGTCTGACCCCTCTGGACCTGTACGTCAAGGAGGTTGCGTTGATGGCCATGGTACGATTGCGCACGGCTGGTGTAAACCCCGAAGTAGGAGTGGGCCAATTGCGGTTAAGCCTATGGCAGGAAGCGCTTATTGCGTTACCTCTGCTGCAGGCAGCCAATGATGCAATTAAACCCAGGTTTTTGTTTAATAACCCCTACAAAATACAAATAAAACAACACAGAGCCAGATGCTGCAGATGCTGTACGTCAAGGAGGTTGCGTTGATGGCCATGGTACGATTGCGCACGGCTGGTGTAAACCCCGAAGTAGGAGTGGGCCAATTGCGGTTAAGCCTATGGCAGGAAGCGCTTATTGCGTTACCTCTGCTGCAGGCAGCCAATGATGCAATTAAACCCAGGTTTTTGTTTAATAACCCCTACAAAATACAAATAAAACAACACAGAGCCAGATGCTGCAGATGCTGTACGTCAAGGAGGTTGCGTTGATGGCCATGGTACGATTGCGCACGGCTGGTGTAAACCCCGAAGTAGGAGTGGGCCAATTGCGGTTAAGCCTATGGCAGGAAGCGCTTATTGCGTTACCTCTGCTGCAGGCAGCCAATGATGCAATTAAACCCAGGTTTTTGTTTAATAACCCCTACAAAATACAAATAAAACAACACAGAGCCAGATGCTGCAGATGCTGTACGTCAAGGAGGTTGCGTTGATGGCCATGGTACGATTGCGCACGGCTGGTGTAAACCCCGAAGTAGGAGTGGGCCAATTGCGGTTAAGCCTATGGCAGGAAGCGCTTATTGCGTTACCTCTGCTGCAAGCAGCCAATGATGCAATTAAACCCAGGTTTTTGTTTAATAACCCCTACAAAATACAAATAAAACAACACAGAGCCAGATGCTGCAGATGCAATACGCATTTATACAGATGGTTCAAAAATGAATGAAGGCTCAGGATGTGGAGTTTACTCGAGAGCACTAAGCCTAAAGATCAAGTGGGGAATGGGAAACAATACCAGCGTAGTTCAAACAGAACTGGCTGGTATCTCAATTGCCACAAAAGAACTAACCAGGAAGGGAATTTCTGACAAAAACATAATAATCTGCACTGATAGTAGACAAGCCCTATTAGCCTTGAACAGACAACATGTTATATAGAGGCTAGTACTAGAGTGCCACCAAGATTTATCTAACGCCTCGGCAGATAACAATATTATCCTGAGGTGGGTTAAAGGGCACGACAGGAGTAAAGGAAATCGCATTGCCGATTCTTTAGCCAGGGAAGCCGCTGGACTGAAAATTCTTGGAACTAGTGACACCTACGGCCTGACGACTTCGACAATTGCGGAACTAGCCAAACGTTACACCCATGCTCAATCCCTTGAGAGATGGGAGGCAATCAAAGGATGCAGTTTTGCCAGGATCACCCTGGGCGACCCTGGGAAGATGGCGCCGAAAAAATACTTGGCGATGACCAGAAAAAACCTACGTATAACAGTGGGATTCCTAACTGGCCACTGTCAACTAAGAAAGCACCTCCATACTATTGACCTAGGAGGACAACTCCTCGGGAGGATGTACAATGGGTCATATGTGGCCTAAGTGCTGTGAGCCTACACTCACCCTCCCTACTCTACAGATACAGATACCTCAAACGGTAAATATCAAAATGTTAAATCAATGACGACGGTAATAATGGTTCTAAGTATTTCTTGAGGATTTCAAAAGACAAAAAATATTCAGGGTAATCCGTTTGAAATAATTAAGTCCATGACAACATGCCATAATATCGGCCGCATCACAAGATCCTTGCATACCAAAATAAATAAAATTTGTGCTATCTGTTTCCGGTACAATTGAGGCGTTCCATACTTGTAGAACACTGTATGTTTATTGATTAAAAAAAAATCAGAATGTGGTAAATTTTTGACCACCCTATATTAATTTTTCTTTAGCAGCATCGAATAGCCCTTGAAAAGTTAGGATAGGGAGATATAAACCGTTTTGCCAAATGTTCAGCAGTTTTCACAAAACATTGACCTAAAGTTGAAAAATATGTGATTTTTAATACTCTGTATCTCTTTAAATATTTAATTTAGACCCCAAGTATTGTATGTGGTATCTACGAAATCAGCACTTCAAGGAGAATTGATAATTACGAAAACATATAGGGTGTTCCATTTGAAAAATAGTAACTTTGATACGCCACACTTTATTGGAACACCGTGTATATTTCAAAATATTTTCAATTATAGTTTAAGTTGGAATTAAATTTATGGTATGAAAAGATTTTTCACAAAATTACATTGACTTTTATTATACGAGGAACACTACACCCTTTCTTCTACTCAATTTCTGAGGATACTAGTATAGTTAAATGCGCTCCTACCATGGGGGTTCGAAGGTCACTCACCATATGTATCAAATCAGAAAACACAGAGGTTACCAAAATGTGAGGTTACACTGGTTGACGAATAGCCATTTTTTTTCATTCTTGAAATTATTTATCAGATTAAGTACCTTTTTTTTTTAATTCAGGATGTAAAAAAAAACGGAAAATTGCTTCTTAATACATATTGTCGCTTTGAATTGTCAAAGTCACAAAACTGACATTATTTAAATGTAAATTTAGCTGGTGAAAGAGTTTAGTGAATTGCTGAGAACTAAATACATAATATCCTTTTCTTTCCCATAAAAATCTTATTCATCTCACGGATTTTATTTGGAAGTTATGATTAAACACAATGAAAGAAAACAAAAACTGAGAGTATGTCTTTGATGAATCGTGTGACCCGCATGATAAAACTGCATTTGACTATAGCTCCTTTAGACCCATTCCACGAATAAGTTTCAAGATATCTATAGGCTTTAGTTTAGTGTGCCTCTATCCGTCCGGTAGTCTCTTAAGTGCTTGTCCTATTCTATATTTCCCTGCAATTCGCAAGTATGTGGATTGAGCTTTTTAAGATATCCATTTCAGCGACACCTATTGAAAAACTTGTGTAGTCTTCCTCCGGCTTAGACATTCACTTATTCTTTTCTGGTTGTAGTTTCTCATGAGGATCTTTGATTGTCTAGATCCTACTATATCTTTCCAACGGTCAGATTTTTTTCTTCCATATTACATTAGAGCTGATACCGCAAGAGTTTTCCGTCCCCAACAGAGAGTTTTAGCCGCTTTCTATGCCAGCTCATTTGCTATTTTATTTCCTTTCATTTCATTGAGTTTTCCTATTATCGAAAAATTGGGAAAGTTGCAAAATTTATCAATAGTTCAACTTTAACCTTGAATAAATTTGGAAGTATCAAAAATTATAGCAACCTTTTTTTGTCAAATTTCCTACATGAATATATCTCATTCATTGCGACGTGAGCTATAAAATTCCCAATCATAAGACATTGTATACTTAAGTATTTGTACATAAAAGTACGGTGCAATCTTCACTCCAAAATATTGGGATTTAAACCAACTAGCCTTGATAAAATGTTGATATTAAGAGAGGGTGTTGAACAAGAAATTTCAATTCTAGTTTTTTACAATAACTTTAACGCGTTTTGACATATAGGCATAAAAATTTGAGGTTGGGGGTTATTGGATATGAAAAGTCATAATTTTGTACCTATTTCGATGTATTTTGTGGAGGACGCGGCATAAATGTACGCAAAACTTTTTTGCGATATCGACGTGCGGCTTTCACCATTATGCTGCTAATTTTATCTTCTTCTATAATCCCAAGTTAAAAATGCATACATCCATTTAATATTTCCCAAAGAAAACTAGGTTTCTAAAAAACTCTAAATAACGCCCTCTAATGGGCACGTCACTTATTAAGTGGAGTTTAGAATATAACCATTACAATGGTGGAAACGAGATCTTTTCAAGACAAAATTTGCAAAGATCGGTTAAGTAGAATAGGAGTTTGGTCGTTTTTCCATAACAAAGCTTCCACTCTCCCCTATCTCTTATATGAATAGTTAGACTAAAACTTGCATTATTAAATATCCGCAAATTTTTTTTATGCTTCAATTAGGCATATTTTCTAGAATTTGGCTTTTTAATTTTTTTTTCATTCAATAACGCCCTCTAGCGGTGAATTACAATTCTATAACTCATTTCCAGGTTTTTCTAGTGGCCACTTTTATAATAATTTTTTTTTTCAAAGTTATACTACAATCCTAACCTAAGATATGGCCGATAGTCGTACTTATTTGCCCACCCGATACAATTACTTAAGGACCACCCTGTATAATGCGAGGAATTAACCTATTTAAATTTATTTTGCAGGTCATGTCGCAGTGGGAGGAAATATGGACAGCAAAGTACATGTATACGAACTAAAAGACAATAAGCTGGAACCTTTAACTGAATTAACTCATTTAGGACCAGTAATTGATGTTGCTTATTCCCCTGATGATAAATATCTAGTAGCTAGTGACGGTCATAGAAAAGTTGTACTGTATAATACAGAAGATTATAAGGTACATTTTTTATTTATATCTTTTTTATTGTTTTTAAAAGCTTATTCACAAATAACTTTTTGATTGTGATTCATATATTTCACGTTTTGGTATCATCTGTATTTCCTTTGAATGCATTTCGTTAATAACAGTACAATTATTCATTCATTCATTCGTTTGAGTTGACCTCAATAGTCACTTGAACTAAATCTTTGCACCATTTTCCATGTTGTCTACTTCGTGTTTAATTTATAAACCACTGGGGCATTTTTTCCTCTACTTACTGTTTCTGTGTGAGTCTTTGTAAATTCTTAACAGAAGTAAAGTATGTTAAAAATGTGTATCTTCCCTTAGTACACATTTTCTTCACGTCATTTCCTCACTAATGTTTCACGTTTTATGTAAAATTAACGCAGATACAGAAATGAACAGATACATCAATCTATACGCTAGTTTACAACCGATTTTCCTTTCAGTCTCTCATCCCATTTAAATTTATTCAAAATACCTACCACCTGCTATTTAATGAAAGCTCTTCATTCACATCGCAACAACAAACAAAACAAAAATAAGTTCTCCCTTAGAAACTATGGCCCGTATGCACCGTCAACAAGTTTTTTAGCTAAGAAAGGTTTTTCGACTTAAGTCGAATTTGTACAATTCACCGTCATAATAAACTATTTTAAGCTTTCCTAAATTTAAGTCGTGCATTTTGTCGACTTACGACTAAGTTGATCTTTGTGTGGAGAGAAATAGGTTAGGTTATTCCATGGTATATTGTCATTGTGTTGTCATCATAGATAACCTTTCATATTGTCCTTACAAAAAAGGTGACATTATTTCTGTGAAAATTGTTTATTAAATTTTGCATTAGTAGAAATATTAAAATAATGGAAGTCGACCCATTTTTAATAGATGATGATCTAGATATAATAGATATTATTGACTTTGGTTTTCCTCGAAGATTTTATGTTAGAGAAGATTTCTTTGATACAATGGACAAATTCTCTTTCTTTCGAAGGTTTCGTCTAAGGAAACCTACAGTTTTGAATGTGCTAGAACAATTCCAAGTTGGAGCGATCACCGTGTTAAATCAAAAATCAAATTTCAACAAAATATAATGAGAGAAATAAATTTCCACCACGACCTGAATGATGACAAATAGCAAAAGTTTCAAACTGTGGTTTCAAAATCTGTAACTAATGGTAAACATCATAACACAAAATTTCCTAAATATTGCATCGTTGCCAATAGCATTATTCTCTTAGCTAAGATAACTTATTTCGATGACGCTGCATGAAACTTTGTCTTAACTTTAAGATCAACTTAACAAAGTTGAACTTATACGTTAAACGGTGCATACAGGCATATGCCTCTGAGACTTAGACATGTGATAAGTTGCCAAGCAATCGGACGTTTTTATTAGAGAGATTTTAAGCCACTTATTTGATCAACGTTATACGTTATCGTTTATTTTGCTCATGCGCAGTAGTAACAAAATAACCGATCACCTTAATAAGCGATAACGTACTCCGTTATTTACGTGGAAATAACCGAAACTTTATTAAGCGGTAAGGTTCAATGAAAGAAAAAATATGAAAAACTATCCAAAATGTATTGAAACTTTGCACAAATAATTTTAAATGATATATTTCAACACTCAATTATATTTTGGCTTCCAAAATGTATCATAAACATCTTTGAATGTCTTAAGTCGATTTTTAACGTCAATTTTGCAAGATGTATGCTATCAAAATATTCTAATTTGAAGAATAGCGCCCCTTATTAAGTTGTGGTCTATTAGACCTTGATCATTTCGATTATATTTTCTATATTATCCACAATTAATGTCATGGATTAATGTGTACTAATCAAATTGAACAAATAGAAAATTTGACGTTGGTTACACCAAAAAATAACGTTTTCCGCAAATCGCTAGGAAATTTTGACATTCCTGTCAAAATTTCTTGAAGGAAAAGTCAGGACTTCCTTACTGTGAGGAAATGTCATTTCCTTACTGTAAGGAAATGATATTTCCGTACAGTTGTTAGTGTTCTACATAATCCATAAAACGTCTGTATGCATTTTCGTACTTTTCTCTTGATTTCTTTGGCAATAATTCTAATGAAGCAGTATTCACTGCCTCAACCAGCTCTGGAGGAGTCCCAGGAATGGAAATTTTATCAGCACTTATCATTTTACTTTCGAGAACACCAGCAATTAAATTTATAAGCGTCAAGTTTGACAATTCAACCTCAATACGTTTCCATAGTAACCCAAGTAATTTTATTAGGAATTTCAAAGCACCATTTATTTGGGAATAAAATTATCGCGTTTTTTTTTTAAATCAATCAATATCTGTCGAATTTTAAACGATTTGCGGAAAAATAGTATGTTTACCTCGTAGGAAAAGCCACATTCCTGGACTCTGTGTTGCTAAGTCTCGGCTTCCGCCTCGACTTAGCAATCTTTACAGTCGTCCAGGAATGTTAAGCTTTTCCTACCCGGTAAACAATGTACTATTAACGTATAACGTCGTTTACAGCTTATGGCTTCAAAAACTAAAATAATTAAAAATGACATCCGCTATCTTAGAAAGACTGCGCCTGCTCAGTTTAACGTTTAGCGTTAACGTATGTCAAAATTTTATGTGGCTTAAAATCTCTCTATTAGGGCGAGTTGTACCAAACGCTTAAACTCGGTTTAATGTTAACTGATGATTAGACTGATGTAATTGTTGATAATAAATACATCAATCAGACACAGTCTAAACATCAGTTATCATTAAACCGAGTTTAGGTGTTTGGTACAACTCGCCCTTAATGACGCCCTATACTGTTCTCTATTTGTGCCAACTCTAGAAGCTCACCCAGGGTACAGTGGTTGAAAGTTCATTGTCTTTCTTAAAATCTTTGCATGAAGGTGAGAGGTGATTGTTGGTTTTATTACAGTTGTGAAAGACAGTGAACCACTTTGTCGTATTTCCCAGGATTTGCCCATAACTCTTCTGTATTGTCGGAAAAGCCTACTAGTTACCCTGATAATAATTTTGTTCAGGTATTTCTTTGAACAGTTGTACTTTTTTTCGACAGAACTCTTTTATTTGTAAACTTTGTAACTAGTCTGTATAACAAAAACCGTATGTAAGCAAAGACCACGACCATTTAAAGGGAAATATTATACAGGGTGTTTTCAAATGACACTTACAACGTTTGCATGTAGATACCTCTCGTAAAATTGGACAAAATAATATAGGGATTGAGGGGTCCAGCTCATTTACTCTTCGAAATACGTGGTGTTGAAGTTATAAAAATTTGAATGTTTTCATTTGATAACTTTAAAATTGATGGATAAATTCATTTTACATTTGGTAGGTTGTTTTTAAATGTTAAAAGGCATATTTTGATAAAAAGAACATTTGCCAATTTTTGATCCAGTGGTGTACATTTGGAAAAATATGTTCCTTTTTTAATAATAAAATGAAAAAAAAAAATTTTTTCTATTTTTTTAATAACCTTTATACTACTAATGGTTAAAATATATATCGGATACTAATTTGTGAAGCAGCAATGCATCTTAAACATTGGGAGAAGACTCTCCAAAATATTTGTCCAAACTTGTGCTTTTATTATTGAAAATAATGTTGTAAACTTCATGAAAACATTAAATATCTTGAAAACTACAAATTTTTTGATATGTAAAGGTTATGTGTTTTTTACGTGAAAAACATTGAGGAATACAAAATTAATTAAATGCCAGTGGCATGAAAAATGGGAAGAGAAAAGTAACATATTTTTCCAAATGTACATCACTGGATAAAAAATTGACAACTGTTTTTATATCAAAATATGCCTTTTAACATCCAAAAACAACCTGCCAAATGTAAAAGTAATTTATCCATCCATTTTAAAGTTATCAAATGAAAACATTTAAATTTTTGTAACTTCAACACCCTGTATTTCGAAAAATGGACCCCTCAATCCTTATATCATTTTGTCCAATTTTACGAGAGGTATCTACATGCAAACGTTATAAGTGTCATTTGAAAACACTCTGTATAATAATTTCATATTATTCATGATTATTTTATGTTTTTCATGCTCTCATTGGATAATGTAGTCTGTAAGTATTAATTTTAGATCAAAAATCTACTTTACAAGTTCAATGAGATTTTTGTACGATATACAGGGTTTCTGTACTAAACTAATACGATTTATTTTTTCTTCTGTTAATAAAAGTATGTAAATTTTCAGCTTGCTAACAATAAGGAATGGGGATTCCATAACGCTCGAGTTAACTGTGTAGCCTGGTCACCAGATTCTCAGTTAGTAGCTAGTGGTAGTTTAGATACAAGCATTATTATTTGGCACGTGGAGAAGCCTACCAAACATATCGTCATTAAAAGTAAGTATGCCACAGCCACACGTAATAGAACATTATTTTACTAGGAATAGAAGGCAATCATTATTGTTGAGCCCAGATTTTTGCACTGCCGAAGTGCAAACTGGACAAACATTTTTTTCTCAATTTCTGAATATTAAAAAACATATTATATACTGTTACATTCAACCTTAAGTATCATCGATAGTTTTAGGACGGTTGCAAATGTTTGGGCTACATTTTTATAATATTCGTGGGGATCTCTAATATTTTTTCTTAACAAAATATTATTGAATAATAATCGACTCTGAAGAAACAATTTTAGTCCAGGGTAGAAGCCTTTAAAAATAATGAAAAGTGAAAAAAAATTATAATAGAATGAAACCCATCAGAAAAGGAGGGAAATATGATAAAAATGAAAGGAAAAATAATTTACGGGCGATCTGAGGTTGGGAAGGGGATGGGGGTGAGTTTTTAAGGGTAAAAAACGGTTTTTCTCGATTTCCAGCAAAACTAAAAGTCCTATCGAAAAAAGTCAAATGGAAAAGTTGTAGATAATAAAAAGATCTAAAACTTTTGTATTTACACTTTTTTCACATAACCTCAAAATTTATGTGAAAAATTCAAAAAACCAAGTTTTTGGTTTTTTATTTTTATCTTATACAAACTTTTTTTTTTTTTAACGAAATTTTGTGAAAACTTACCTTTTTATGTCCCAAATACGCTGTAATTTATTTAATTAAAAATATTTATTTTTTCACCTTATTTTGAATTAATATCGAAAAAACACCCTAATTTTCAATCGAAAATTCACCCGTCAAAATATCAGCTTTTTTCAAAAAGTTGGTGTGGTTTCTGTTCGTTGAAATCTCTACTTTCCGATGGTGAAAAAAAAAATATATGTTACTATGGTAAATCTTCTCAGAAAACGCAAAAATTAAGAAAACTCGAATCCGTTTTTTGAATCATTATGTAAAATTTTGAGCAATTTATTAAAATTTACACTTTAATTACTAGAAAAACGTAAGATTATAACATGAAATCTTACATTTTCCTAGATTATAACATGAAATCTTACATTTTCCTAGTAATTAAAGTGAAAATTTTAATAAATTGCTCAAAATTATACATAATGATTCAAAAAACGGATTCGAGTTTTTTTAATTTTTGCGTTTTCTGAGAAGATTTACCATAGTAACATATATTTTTTTTTTCACCATCGGAAAGTAGAGATTTCAACGAACAGAAACCACACCAACTTTTTGAAAAAAGCTGATATTTTGACGGGTGAATTTTCGATTGAAAATTAGGGTGTTTTTTCGATATTAATTCAAAATAAGGTGAAAAAATAAATATTTTTAATTAAATAAATTACAGCGTATTTGGGACATAAAAAGGTAAGTTTTCACAAAATTTCGTTAAAAAAAAAAAAAGTTTGTATAAGATAAAAATAAAAAACCAAAAACTTGGTTTTTTGAATTTTTCACATAAATTTTGAGGTTATGTGAAAAAAGTGTGAATACAAAAGTTTTAGATCTTTTTATTATCTACAACTTTTCCATTTGACTTTTTTCGATAGGACTTTTAGTTTTGCTGGAAATCGAGAAAAACCGTTTTTTACCCTTAAAAACTCACCCCCATCCCCTTCCCAACCTCAGATCGCCCGTAAATTATTTTTCCTTTCATTTTTATCATATTCCCCTCCTTTTCTAATGGGTTTCATCCTATTATGATTTTTTTTGGTTTTAAAAATTATCGACCCTGGACTATTTATTTATTGTGTTTTCATAATACATAGGGTTGTGTGTTAATTTTCACTGGAAATGTTGACGGTATAATTTATTTTTAGATGCTCATGCTCAAAATCAAGTGACGAGACTTGCCTGGGTAGACAACACCACCCTTGTTTCTGTAGGACAAGACTGTAACACCAAACTGTGGACTGTCACGCCATTCTAGTGTTTTTTCAATGCCTCAAAACCCCGCTGGTGATGTATTTACTTACTAATTGAAACATTTTATCATTTTATTTATATATCCGCCTTTTTGCATTTAAATAACCTTTTTGTTGTCTATTTCTATAGTTTAAAGTTTCGTCTTTTCAAAATTTGATTAGTCGTAATGCTCTTATGTATATTTAAGTATTTATACTCGTTTGAAAAATTGTTTTAATATAACTCTAGAAAAATCAATCATTGTTATTTTCAAGGTAGAGGTCGTTTAATTATGTGGAACGCCTAACCAAAAAATATTAGGAATATTTATCAATTTTCATTATTTTAAATGCATTTTCAAAATGTTTAATTTATAGTTTGTCTTTTTGGCATTGATAAATACCCATTTTAATTTGAAATGAGTCTTTGAAAAGTTGTTAGGTGATTCAAAAAAATTGTAAAGGCTCAAGTTTTTTCACGTGAATGGATTATTTTGTTATTAACCAACTGACTTTAGTAGAGTTATGATTGGATGATTTTTCTAATAAAATGTCATATATCATCAGCATGACAGCTAAAATAAATATTTTTTCGCCTACCTCACCGGAAAATGAACTCCAAAAAATAGGACGGAAAGTATTGTTTACCAGTCCAAGGGCGCAAAATTCATATCGACATGATTTGTGAAACTTTTACCATCTGTCATTTGTAATTTTGACGTTCCATTTACTTTTTTTGAATAAACGTCAGTTTCTTCAAAAGTTAAGCCCTATTAAGAAGCAAAAAATGTCCACCTCTTACTCTCACTGGGTAAGCCCATACTGTTATACTTTTTATGGTAAGATGGTAAGGGACGATTTTTTCGTGGTATACTTAGTATGAGCTCTTGACGTTTCCGGCGTATCCGTGTACTATAAGTATGAGATCAGAGCAGACATAGCGACGGAGTATTTGTCACTTCATTTCTTCTCTTTTCTTTTTGTTGTCATCTTCATTGAATTTCTCTTAATGTTGCAATTAAAAGTTATTTCTGTGGTTTTAAGCTGTATATAACCATAAGGACAACCCTCTGAATCACGAAAGGATCTCGAATTTTTTCATTAAATGCCTACAAGATGGTAAAGCGTGAAGGTTCTATTTTTACAAAGGGAATCTTTGTTTTAGTTGAATATTTGTAAGAATACATGCGAAACTAATTGACTGGATAGAGCATGGCGTCATTTGCGTCGAGGTACCAAAGTATGCCTGGTACATGCAAGAAAAAATCGTATTTGGTTAATGACTGATAATAATAAAAAGTTGAAATTTTTGCTGTCAATGCCAACAAGATAGGCTAATTTAACATATATTGTACTAAAACTAGTCTCAAAATTACTAAGATGTATCAAAAATTTAAAGAAACGTTCCAAACACATTTTCATCTACCGTTGTAATAATTCATTTCATTAGTGAAACATTATGAGCGTTATTGACACTTAACTCATATTGATAATGAAAAAAAAGTCTTTTCTGTTTTAATAGGTAGTAAAAAGGTATTTGTTAATCCATACATAATTTATTATTTTGAGTTTTATATTAAAGGTTAAGTTTTTTTTTTTAATTTTGTCCTTGCAATTAATATATTTGATAAACAGCGCCTATGTTTGGTAAATTTTTCGAGTATTTTTTATTAACATATTTTCTGTAATAAGTATCGAATGAGATGTGAGTATTTGCTAAACGACTGTATGTTTTATTAGGAGTGTTTAGGAATTTAATACAAAAGCTTTATATATCTATAAATAAAAAGTGGATTTCTTGTAACAGTATTTTCGTTTTTTTCCTAATCATTCAGTATAACATCATCCAGCTCTTCTAAAAAACCACATCTTCTAATGGACAAATAAAACTACCCAAAACTAGCAATTCCGTCCGTATTTACAAAGTCAGCTCAAAAGAAATGCAAATCCTAGTCCAGAATATCAGTGAAAATGTCATACAATAGGTGTGTTCTTTTCGACATATCTCAGCTCATTTCAGTAAAAGTGATATGTGTAAGCACCAAAAAGAACGACTTACACTTACACAATTGAAACGAACAATCTGCCAACGCATGCGTGAATAAGAGACATAAAACATGACCTATCTGGAATATCTCCGATAACCACGTTTCAGCCCCTCCACTTTATTTCCTAACCTAACCCAACTGATACCCCTTTACAACACATTCAGAATCGGTGAATAAGGAGGAAAAAGCTCACTTCCAAGTGAGTAGATAAAAAAGAACGCGCAGATTACCGATGTGAGCTGAGATTAATTGAGATCTTAGTCAAAAAGAACACACCTAATAATTCAAAGCTAATCTGGCTAACGTATCATACGTACTGGCAGAAACATCTTTCGTCTCATCTCACTTATTCGCCTTCGCGCTTTTCTTGGTGCTCCTGAGACCACGGAATCTTCCAGTAAAATCGTCGAAGAAGCCTTAGTTCGACGAAAGCTCCATCTTATTCGTTAACTCCACTCTAAACCTCAAATCTACCATTAATCTACACAACCTTTCAATCCATCAGGGCCGGTATTCTCAACTCGCTCCGCTCACAAGCGAGCGATCCATAAAGGGAGTGATTTGATTGGCGGCGATGTAGTATTTGTAGATTCTCATGCACCCAGTACCACTGCCCTCGCAATCGGAACGCTCCAGTGAAGAGGAGTGCTTTATTTCACTCGCATTCTCATCATTGACATAATATTATATGTCAATGATTCGCATGTAAATAGACAATTCTAACATGAGAATTCACAAACACTACATTCGCAGCCAGTCAAATCACTCCCTTTATGGATCGCTCGCTGTGAGAGGAGCGAGTTGAGAATACCGGCCCTGGAAGAAACTTTTGAAGCTTCTGAACAGAAATGAAATTCCTAGAGGCCAAATATCATACCCCCCAAGCAAACCCAAATTGCATCACCTCTCTCAACATTTGGGTAAACTAACGGGAAGGATAATATAGATGGCACTATAATGGAAGGAAACAATAATGGTTCAGGTAACTAGATGATGTCCATAGAGGGATCTGTCCCCTTTATTGTGGTTACTAGTGGTGTATTGGCTATTAGGACTCTTAAAAATGATTGTCATAAATCCCGGGATATGATGTTGACTTAGTCATCATGGCATATGTGAAATACACACAAAAGTTGGGGATATTGAGTCAACATGTGGAATATGAGTATTTTTCACATTGTAATACTATACATTAGTTCTAATAAAAAGTATTTATTTACCAGTAAATTGAGAGGTTAAATATCTTGTATTGATTGACTCGAAACTTTTCTGGGAAAAATAGTTAGACAGCAGAGATACACTAGTAGTGGCCAGACGTTTCTTTGGGAAAAAATAGAGGCTTAACCTGACATATTGTATCGGCTGTAGCTCTAGATTGAGGAATATGAATATCGTAAAAGTTGTGTCAAGTGACATGAGAGAAGTCTTCAGAACGATATTCATTTAATAGTCCATTTGAAGTGATTGCAAGAGTAATGAATGGACTGACAAATATCTCACCGATGGGTTTAAATCTACAAACTGGAAAATTACATACGCGGTGGGAGAAAATAACAGTAAAGCGGTCGAATGCAAACAGATCCATATATTGTCAGACAATCAGTCTGGCACTTTAGGCAATCTCGAATAAGAAAATGACGCCTAGAGTGGTATGGATTGGCATAAAAAAACTATTTGGCCAACCACAAGGAGACGCTGAACAATATTTAACAGTCATAAAAAAACTTGTGCTGTACTAGGTACTATAAGAAAATATTATTAACTTTGAATAATGTATACTAAAATAAAATGCCTTTGATAGGACTCAGTTATGTCAAGGCATATCAACGCGACCGGTTAGGTTAGGTTCAACATAAGTAATAAAAAATCAAATCTGAAAACTATATGAATAAAACAGTTGCTTCTAAATACAATTTTATTGAAAAAAAATATCAGGTATCGATCTTCTTCCGTTTCCTATTGTGGTACTCTTCAGGGTGACGATATGAAACATGTTTTCGTAGAGCATCTCTACTCCTAGAAACGTGCGGACAGGATTGACATGCATGGTACGCTTCCTCGTGTGTTTCCATATGTACCCGAAGATTGTATTGGTTACTAAGATATTTTCCACAAAGAAAGCACTTGCAGGTTTCTGAAGAGTCCTTAGATGGAAATTTGCGAGGAAATAAGTAAGAATCGTCAAGTTTTTGGGGAATGGGTTCGATGGAATCTTTTATCACTGAAAAATTTGGTTCATTGTTAGTATGTAAAAAAATAATATTCCAAGATGCAAGATTTATTTTGTTAAAATGTAAATATCATCATCAGCGAGATTTGACAGTAATTCCACATATAATCCACACGACGTCACGCTGTGATGAATTAAACCACAGAGTACACCATCTAAGATGGTGTACTCTGTGATTAAACGTTCTTTACACAACACGTAGAGCTAATTTAATTTTGATTAGGTGCTTTCTTAGACTTTTTTTTTATTATCCGTATCGACCTGCAAGGTTTAAGGAAATTTACAAACAAATGTTACATACAATAGATGATACATGAGATATTTTGTATTATCATACATTGCGAAAAAGCTTATATCGAAACATGCGGATTACACAAGTACGAATATGAAAATGTAAGAAAAAAGCTTGAAAGAGAGAGAAAGAATAATTGTGCGCGGTCATCGAAGCTTGTACTTAGTTCCAGAGGCCGAATGTTGATTGCCTCTCTATATATCATGCATAATAGGTAAAACCAAACATTTTTCATCCGGCAAAAGTGTAATACTGTCGGGATATCGTTTGGACCGGGTGAGGTGTCTTTCATAGTTTGCAATAATTCAGCAAATTCTTCTTCTGTAATCGGGTTATTAATTGGGTTTAAATTTTCCTCTATACTCACTGAGGTTAATTCAGCAGAATTTTTCAAAGCTTGGAAGTCTGCATCATAGTTCACATTGCTAGAGGATTCCTTATATATAATATACTGCAAATATTTCGGCTATTTCGCTTGAGTCGGAGATTATTGTATTGTTTTTAACTTTTAATGCTGAAATTCCGTAGTATATTTTTTTTTCCTGAAATTTTGTTTACTTTTTTCCACACCGGTGGTAATGGTGTGGAACTATTTATACTTTGAAGATATTTTCGCCATAAGTGTTTTTGACTTTTACGTGTTACGTGCCTAGTATCTGCTCTTTGCTTATTGTATTCCACTGAATTATCAGTTGTCTTATGTCTTTTGAACCTATTCCACGAATTCTCACTAGTTTTAATTGCAGAATCACATGCTATTTCTTTTGCGAGGCAGTTTTCTCCTCTTCCACGGTGAGATATCCTGGCACTTTTCGTATCTGGTCCCTTCTGAGGCTGAATATATTTTGTTAGTCAGATACTGCTAGGGTTTTTTGACGAGAAGTTTGCTGTGTTCCTGCTTTTTCACGTGGTTCCAGTACGTGTGATGTTTTGTTTCCACCTAACGTGCTGCATTTTTTATAGCACCAGTTCAGCTTTCCTTTGATCTGTTTTGTACGGGGCCATAGGTGACCATGCATGACTCTCACCATACCCAGTATACGATCCGTGGATTTAATCTCCATTCCTATTTTTCTTATTGCCCGTTTGGCAGCCATTAAGGCAATTTCCCCCTCATTTTTGTATTATGAAGTCCTGGATTAGACATGTTAAAGAGGATTAACAGTTTCAGTTTCTCAAGCTTCTTTTTGGAAGAAGCGTGAATTCACCTTTAAGCAATCCTTTCTACACCATTTCCATTTTATTACCAGAGTTTGTTGCAATTGCTCCGACATAACGTGAGTGATGCCTCAAGTATTTTCACATCATCTGCATACTCCTGGGTGTATAGCCCCTTAACAGTTCAATTCCTCCAGGAGCTCATAAATAACGAGGTCCCGCAGGAATGGTGATATAGTCTCCTTCCTCTTGGCATCCCTTCATTATCGAATTAGTGTAGGTACCTCTTATAGGAACAATATTTTACTCTGTTTTCCAGGGAAGTATATTTTCAAACATTCTTCCTAATCTGAACCCAAACTTTCTAGTGAATTAAAAATTATTTTAGACTTACGCGGGGGTACAACTTTGTCATCATAGTAGTTCGGTGGTTTGTAATTACGAATTTCACTATATTCATGTCGTTTGTAATTTATGTCATCAGTTTGATTTCCATCCGATATTCTACCGTTATAGTCGTAACCATGATAATTTTCGTCAGTTACTGGTGTTGGTTCGTTGTTTGATACAATCTCACTTCGTAGTCGATTGTCAGGTACCTACAAAAATGAATAATTTAGTTGCATGAGAAAATTATATACACTCTTATTCAATCTAATCGAATTTTGCGGTTCCCCGAGAAAAAATCTGTAGATTGTTTTAGATTCAATATAGACTATTTCCTAAAATTATGTTTTACCTTCATATCACAAAGACCTTGGATTTTTAAAAGTTTCGCAACTGAGAGTAAACTCGGTAGTTGGTCCTGTGCAACCACACACTGACCTCTATACATAAATGACAATATAGCTTTTAATTCCTCGAAACTAACGTCATGTAAAATTACTACTGGATGTGTTGATTTCATCTCCTAGAACAAACATGCATGTTTTCAAAAACAGAGAGGTAATAAAAAATGTGTAAGTACCTATAGTATAATTATAATGATTAACTGATGTCGACACCTATCTATAATCCTGCAGTGATAAATTGTTTACTACATATTTTGTTGCATCACAAGTAAATGTTGTTAAATGTCCGCACTCTTTTCAGTGCGGAGTCACTTTTCCGCACTAGTGCGGAAAGTAAATTTGCTGGTTATTTAGGGAGGATACATACTAGTAATGTAACGAATGTTGGATTTTTCACATTCGCGAATGCGATTGCGAATATTTATCTTCAACATTCGCGAATGCGAATATTTTAAAATTTCAAAAAAAGCGAGCGTAAAGCGTCGTTCGGCCATCTGCAATAGCGTGCGGAAAAGTATCACTTTCCGCACTAGTTGGGTAAACTACTATTGTGTATCAGTTTTTTTGATAAAGTTCACATAAAATTCGAAAACTAAGGTATTTTTCTAGGGGAGTGAACCTCGAAAAAACAATCCGTAATCTACGCGTGGTTATCTACCGTGACGATGGGTGACGGTGAATGGCTGCGCGGAAGTCAGTCAGTAACGGTGCCTCCGGGATACCTGGCGACCTGCCGGACGCCGGAGTACCCAACCTTACCACCATAAGCGAGAATATATGGTGATGGACATGCAATTCACTAGCTACTCTTGGGATGTATTCTGGAGTACCAATGTGAAAAAATGGAACAGAAAGTGGTAGAGGAAGGCAGAGAAGGAAAGGGAATTTTCGGGAAATCGAGGCTGGTGAAACGAACATCTGATAAGGCGAGAGAGACAATAATGAAGCGATACGGTGGTGAAGAGGAAGGAGGTATTTCCGCTGGAGTATAAGGAGCAAATGATGAAACAGAAGGTGAAATAAAAGGAGGAAGAGAGGGAGAATGTAGAGAGATTGAAGGAGCTGGTAAGTCGACTGGAGAAGAGGGTGAAAAGGCTGGAAGAGTGAAATAGCGGGTCAGTGAATAAGAAGGGATGAGGAGAGAGGAAGATAGGAAGGTGAGAATGCAAACACGATGGTAGGAGGGGTGAAGAGACTGGGATGGATTGAAGGAGACTAGAGATAGGGACTGGGAGGGTAAAAATGGGAAGGGAATAGAGGCGAAGGTGGGAAATCATAATACTCTAATACAAAAAGGTTCAGCAAATAAATAATCTGAAGACACTTTAATATAAATATTAATTTTTGTTACGAATAATTAAAAAAGAAAAACTCCACTTTATATCATTCTTCCTTCTAGGTATATTACTTAATTGATTTAATTAATTAAAACACCTGTTGTAAAAAACAATTTCATAAATTTTCTAAAACATATATTAGATCAAACGAATGAGGTGCATCCACATAATGGTAGAAGTAGAGGTTAATTTTAGATATTGATAATTTACAATTGTGAAAATATTGGCGGTTCCTTAACCGGTTTATTATTTTTGATTTACGATTAACCTACTAATTCCCAACGTATTTTATTTTAAAAAGCAGTTTATGTAATAACATAGGAAGAGGAAATATTTCTATGTTTAACTCTCTATAAATAAATCAAACGTGCATCTATTTATATAATATATATAGGTTATTAAATTGTCTGCATTTTACGTTAATAGAAAAACATGAGAAAAAGTTACCTGGAATAGCTGAAGAAAATACACACTACACATGGCCAGTATAATTTTATGTGCCTTAATGTGGTGGCTCCCAACCGAGAGAGTAACATCAGTCAAAATATCTCCATCCAAAAAACAAGGTAAATTGTGAACCAACGTATTTTCGTGGTAATGCCATCTGAGAACGAATTGTTGGTCAGACATGTCAGTGGTCAGTGTGTGATAATAAGAAAAAAACATTATTAGCCAAGTGGCCCAGAATTGTCCAGCTGTCTCTATTTTTAAGTATTCCTGGAGAAAGAAACAGGTGCCAGAAAATTTAGTTGGCTTTATTTAATTCCTCCAAAGATAGCATCAAAATAAACCCGGTGATGAAATAATAAGCAACATAAATTTTAACAATAGATTTTTCAGTTCACGCAATGGATGATTTTTGTGTAAAAAATTAATTTTTTATTATGTTTACACTGTTTAATTTGATTTTATATGAAATTTGTAAAAAACATTCAAAAATGAGTTTTATGAAACAAAAATTGGCCAAATTTGAATTAAATTGTTTATGGACAACAAAAAATGTTTACAGGGTGAATCATGAGAAAATGTAGATACTTCTATGGGAATTATGAAATGCCTATTAAAAATTGTCTTTTAACATTGTATACAGGGAGAAATGTGAATTTTGACTTAAATTTTTTTCTATAATTTTTGAGGAAAATTGGAAAAAATCAGGATCGGTTCCGAAAAATTATGATGAAAAATAAACAAATTTATAACAAAAATGGTTTATTTTTCCACCTACGATGACTGAAACATTGAATTATAAATTGCTTGATTAGGGTGGGTTGGAAGCAGGCAGTCAGGAATAGTATACTATTCAACCAGCGTGTATTGATAGATGCAACTTATGAGATTGAAGTTTGCGACGTGAGCCCCAGGCGAGCGTCGTAATCATTCGAGTGAGTAATAATAGCCATTACACGATAGTGGAATACTGTACTTTTTCTATGACTGAGTGTTCACCATTCAATTCAAATGAACGAGATAGAATATTTTATTGAAGAAAAATTTAATGGTTTATTTCAAATAATTCCATTTTGAAAGCTATATTGAAAACTCATTTATTGTTTACAATAATGATGGTGAAATTTGTGCAATTGGAAATATTTATACGGGGAGTAGAGGAAGATTCCAGATTTTATTTATTGTTATTTGAAGTAGTATGGAAGTATTATTTTCGATGTTTTCAGACCTCGGATTTGAAGAGTTCACAATTTTTTGTGTCGTATCCATCTTGTTTTTCAGAAAATCGTGGAGTGCAGTTGAATTCGTTTTCACTTTTTGTATCCATTCTAACAAAAATTCAGCTCTAAATCACTTTCGGTAGGTAGGTATACTGTCAAAGTCAAATTATGACATTTCCTGGCAAGTCTGATTCAAACATAGCACTGATCATAGTCGTGTGTGTAATGGCATTCTTTGACGGTGATTGGCCATGTAGTCGTGTGTAATGGATCATAACGCACGGGGCGTGGTTTGTTTTGTGTAATGCATCCAGATACTCAACAAAAATGTTACAAAAAAAAGGATCCATTTTTTCAACAGTCATAGAAAAAGAATTACTTTTAGTAGACTAACAGACTGCTGATATATGGTAGGAACAGTGATAGATCCAGGCGCAATGACGGCGCATCGTTGGATAAGTTTGCATAGGTATTCCAGGCGGTCCTTCCACGCTATTAACACATGTTTGCAAATGGATGAATAGCAAAAAACCCTTTTATACTCTGATAGTCAAACCACAATAGTGTGACGCTCAAGTGATCCCAGTGCACAAGGGTATTGTGTAATATTTGGAATATCAAAAACAGCAACATAGTGGAAAAGACTATCGAGAAAAAAAAGAGCAGGTAGCACTCCGGGAGTGCCGGCAGAAGTGAAAACTGAAGTAAGAAACAAACAGTTTTGATTCGAACCTATTTAAGTGTCTAATAAAGACCGCATCAATAGTAGTTTTGTATTTCGTTGTGCTAAAATTACGATCATTTGACATAGTTAAACCAAATTCATTATTTAAAAATTCAATTAATGATTGATTTTTATCGTCTGCAAAGTTTATATTGAAATCTCCACTTAAAATCATTGGCAAAATTTATCAAAGATTTTTCCAATTTTTTTTTTGAAGCAATGCAGATGCGTCATGAGAATAAATAAATAAATTTTCGTACAAGAAGTCTCGTATAACACGCAAAGACTTATTTGGAGAGATGTAAACAGCAACCATAATAATTATTCGTTTTTTTACGATTTATAGTTCTCAGCTTATAGCTGGTTTTCTTGACGGCAGTTACGGGCTAAAGCCAAGTAAGAGTTTTTCATCTAGTAATTTATAAAGTACTTACTCATTTTCTTTCACTACTTCATCATCACTTTTTTCATTAATAGATTCACTTTGTTCGATTTCCATAATTTAAACAATTCACATTTACGAATACACAACAGTGTATTTACTACACAACAGTCAAGCAATCAGCTGTCACCATCCTTGGATACGCGTGGGATGCTGTACATAAACACACACGGTCGTTCGCGCAGCACACTCAGGCACGGTAGAAAGAGTGGGAGATACTAGTTCCTCTCCCTTCCCTTCGATCTTACGCTTTTTCGATCAGCATCACGTGACCCTGACGCGAGTTTGAAAGTTTTTACCCATACAAAAAAAGTGCTCAGCGCCGCTAAAGAAGTTTTCACTTCAACAAAAAGCCTAAAGGCGAGAACTCGAGCCTCTGACTGGTGGTGACGAACTGATCAATCAATCTATCAATGGTTGTTATTTTGGAGATTGAATAAATTAAAAAAAAAGAAACATATGTATCATATATTTACAAATTTTTAATACTTTCAGTATGTTTGTGAACATTAAAAAAATTATAAGCAAATATTAAAATTATACAATGGAAGTTATTCTGGTGTATCGCCTTATTTGATAGAAATTTTATTAAAAGATAAATAATGACACCAAACAGAAATACTTGACTTATTCCTTAAATAGCATACACTTATTTTAAAGGTACAAAACGAGCTGAAGCTCAGCGACATAAAGTGGCGTCAATTTGTGTTAAAGAAGGAGCAATCAATTTTAATTTCCTCCTGTACATAGGATCTTCTGCAACTGGGTTTTTTTCAAAATATACGGTTGCAAGATTTTTCAAACTTGACAAACTCTCGATTGTGGACCAATCCGAAACTTCATTGTTGTTCATCTAAAAATAATTACAACATAATCGATATCGTTGAGAATTTACAAAATGGTCAAGCATATCATCCAATAAAATGTTTTGATACAATAACAAGAATTTTAAAAAAATGAGGTGAGTTATTGTATTATTTAACATTTCTACAGAGAATTGAATGATCCTTGAGTTTGTACGGAGTCAGTTGGAACGACAATTTATGGAGTACAGTCAGAAATTACACAGCAAGTATTGTAATAAATATATAAATATAAATGGAATCATTTTTAACAGACAACTTCTGGTATTGTCCACATTAATTGAGGTGTGATCATTACAATACAGGGTGTAACAAAAAGGCAGGTCATAAATCATACCATACATACCAAATGAAAATTGATTTTTTCAAATATTTCGACAGTTGTTCGACATATCACTCATATAACAGAAATTGACAAGTGACTTTCTTATGATAAGAACATTTTAAAAAAATCAAGGAATTATTGCACCCCGTTGAAAATTTATGGGAGTTGAGATCCCCTGAACCCTCAAATTTTTGTGTATGTTACAATTTAATGCTTATTGTGGCACCCCTAGTACTTTTTAAAATTATCAGTTTTTATTCATTGTGCTTCAAAAATTTCGAGTAACAAGTCAATGAATTTTTAAGTTTCTCGAGGGTCCCAAATTTTTGATTGAATCTTATTTATTTACAAATGTGTAGTTTTTATTAGATGTTCGAAATGGCCCCCATTTTTTTGAATACACAGTCGGTACCGTTTTACTAACGAAAACCGAATATACTGGAAAAGCAATGGCTTCTGATGATATCTAATTGCAGCCAGGCTATAACTTTTTGCATGCACATTTGTACTATTATAGGGTTGGATTGAGTTATTTTTAGCTCTAGAATATGTGGTATGATTTATGACCTGCCTTTTTGTTACACCCTGTATAAAGCATAACATATTATTATTTTATTGGACACAGAGTGTTGTAATAGTTAAAATTATGTAGTATTAATATTGTCTTGCAATTATGCATTCTCATAATATGTGTTTGATATTGAGTGGTATGAATAAGATTGACCTTAAAACCAAAGGAAATATTTAAAATCCATGTTCATTGGGAGTAATCGATTGCAAAAAAAAATACCTTCATGGTGATGAACATGAATATAATTGTAATGCATATCAGAGAATTAATATACAAACCACTTTCAATTCAGATCGTTTATGAGCATAGTCACATCATGATCAGGATCAGCTTAATTTTTGTAATACCTACCTTATCTTTCAAGTTCTCAAGATTATCACTCTACGATACCATCTCACTCACTCTGAACTTCAACTACTTTATATGGTTACTTAAAATAGAAGATCTTACCCAAAATTCGGCCAGTTCCGTCAAATGTGAAACATTCTCAATCACTTTCACTTTATTGTGAGCCAAATCTAACGTTTCCAATTTTTTATTTTCTATAAGATTTTCAATTTTTTCAATTCCATTTTCAGATAAATACAACTCATTTAATTCCTTTAAATTTTCCAAATTTTCTATAACTGTCAGTCGATTACTTTGAAGACTCAAACATGTCAAATGTATAAGTGGATCCAAATTTATTATTTTGGAGATTTTATTTTTTCCTAAATATAAATACTGAAGAGAAGATAATCCTTCCATATTTTCGATTTCCTAAAAATGAGATAAATTATTAATCCAAGGTTTGCCTGGTTGCCGCAGGTGTACATTAGGGTGTGTCATTTTGAGGCGATAATTTTTTTTTACTGCTATACCAGAAAATCTTGTAGTTTATAGAAAAAAAATTATGCCGCTGGGCTACTCTCTACAAAAATCTGTCTGTGGTCGAAGACTGTGGAACCACTAGTTTCGAAGTTATAGCCCGTTAAACGGTAACATTTAAGAAAATACACATTAAATTCCATTTAATTTTCAATTTATCTACTCTTACATGAATAATTTAATTTTATTGTACATTTTTGAGCATTAAAATTTTTAATTTAAGTATTGACCCGTTTCAATATAATAATCTAAGTCAAATTATTATTAAATGTACAATAAAATTAAATTATTCATGTAAGAGTAGATAAATTGAAAATTAAATGGAATTTAATGTGTATTTTTTTAAATGTTACCGTTTAACGGGCTATAACTTCGAAACTAGTGGTTCTACAGTCTTCGACCACAGACACATTTTTGTAGAGAATTTAATTACCTACAAAAGCCATAAGGAGGTTTTTCGAAAAAAAAAATTTTTAATAACGAAAAGTCAACTTGAAAAAAAAAAATTTTTTTCCTGTGTTATTTAAATGGGAAATCGAATTTTTTGATGAGCTAAGCCGCTATTGGACTTAAAACCTTTAGCCCAGCGGCATAATTTTTTATTTTCTATAAACTACAAGATTTTCTGGTATAGCAGTAAAAAAAAAATTATCACCACAAAATGACACACCCTAGTGTACATGAGGACAACCCCAACAACTGCACTAGAAGTCTTGTTGAATCTGCCGCTACTTTATGTGTACCGCGAGGAGAAACTAAGAACGGCCATATCTCAGGAATGGATTATAATAGCACAGGTTTAGGAAAAAAAATTTATTACAAAAGTGGTGTCGAGAAACAGCTGGAAATTATTTTCAGAATTCTAGGTGCTTTTTAATTATACAAGAATGTTATAATATTTGTTTTCAAGCAATGTGTTTGTAAATCAAATGCATAAAATTATCCATAAAAACCGATATTTGCAATAACAAATACAGTTTAAAATATGAAATATTATTTACAAGATAATTAGTAAAGATGGCCACGTAAGATTTCCTGTTGAAAACAAGCAGACTATGATTTTGACGCATATGTCACAACAATAAAGAATCCTACACAACACAACACCTAAGGAGACTGCTGGATAAAAGAGGAATCGAACTTTTTGGAAAATGCTAGTGTTTCCTTTCCTATATAAATATTTTACTGGTACTTAGTAAATTCATTTTTAATAATTAGTTGTCAATAATAATTTTGAATAAGGATACTTTGTCTGAATTATCTAACTCAAATCATTCTTGTCGTAGCAAATTTAGAGTGAAATTGCCATTGATAGAACTTAAGAAATTTGATGGTCATATTCTGGAATCAATTTAAACGCATACATGAAGATGAATTTATACTGACCGAGGACAAATTTCAATACCTTATTCAAACAACTTCAATAAAATCACGAGTCAACTTGTTGAAAGTTATCCTCAGTCCAAACAAAAATACCCAAAGGTGATCTAGTGTTTGAAATCCCGCTTTGGTAGGGACGATTTATTGGTAGAATTTTATTTGAGACAACTTTTAAAATTGATTTCAAATAATTTTAATTCAAAATCGAAACTCAGGTAACTGTTTGACATCATCAACTTTTTGTAGATTTTCAACTTTAAAACTAACTCCGAACCTTGACAATTGACCAATAGATATTTTGTACCCTACACAAAACTGAAGCCTGCAGAAATCCTAAAATAATTCCAGGAAAGGTGGAAAAAAGATCTTTTAGGTACCAAATATATATACATACCCTTATTTTGTTATCTCCTAGTTCCAACAATGTTAAATTTTCCAAGTTATTCAGATTTTCTATCTTACTTATCTTATTGGATGAAAGAAAGAGCTTTTTTAGTTTTATCAAATTTTCTAATCCTTCTATTGTGCGTATCCTGTTGAATGACAAATCCAAGATCCTAAAAATTACCAAAATACAGATAAGAATATAGTAGTAGAATACAGAAGGTTAAAATTTAGTATATTCTAAGTTAATGTTTTCCAGGAACATTACACTTAATTTGTACACAATCACTGCATACTTTTTTACAGTGCCGTTCCTGGGGTGGCGAACGCCTGCGTGCAAGAATAATTTTATGCGCTATACTATGCTTAAATTTTGATAAGGCCAATTTTCATAATAATTTTTAGCTTGAGGTTTAAATCTCAAGAGTAGCGAATAGTCGAATTTGGCGCCCCTTAAATTGGGCGCCTGCGTGCGGGGCATTCGCTGCATACCCGCCAGGAACGGCACTGCTTTTTTAGGCATTATCAGTACAAGGTCATCAAATTGAAATACTGTATAGCAGCATTCTCTTCAAAGGCACTAGTACTTTCAGGAGGAACATTTGGATAAATTTTGTAAACTTGGTAAGTTGTGACAGATGAACATAAAATTACCTCTAGTATCTATAGTTCACATGTGGTAGAAGAGTTTCTGGGAAAGTTTATATTTTTATAATATAAATGTTCAGAAAAATATTAAGATTGAAATTAGCAAATATTTAAGTTTAGTAAAGACCAATATTTATAGCTTAAAAACTCACTCCAAGTTAACTAGACATCCAAGATTTTCAATTTTGGTGATTTGATTATCATATAACTCCAATTCCACAAGTGTGGTTAAAGTATCCAAATTTTCAATTTTTGTAATCAAATTCCATCTCAAATAAAGGCTTTCTATGCATGTCAGAGGTTCTAAATTTTGCAATTTATTTATGCGACCATGGTTCAAATCCAACTCTAAGCATTCGGGATCTATAATAACTATTTCATTAACAGTAGCACCAGATTCGCCCTCTGGAGCAGCACCATCAGCAGTGTCATCTGAAGTTGATGCTAAAATATGAAGAAAATTGACAGGGTTTTATTCTTATAAGACAATTCATTTATTGTGGCTAGAACTGAAGACAAAATAAGTCTGTATTGGATATCAGTAAACCAGTTTATAAGTGACCTATTACTTAAAAATTAACACAAAAACTGCTGAATAAATGTACCAATGCCAGTAATATTATTAAGTAAATTATTATTTTATAGAGGACATCTCTCAAAGTGTAGTTTTTAAAAATCGCTAAGTTGATGTTGAACAAGTGTATTAATTGCAAAATTATAATACAAATAATAAGAATATCCGTTAGTGTTTATCCTTACCTTGATTAGCTTCAGGTTCTGTTATATCTTTTTCATTACTTGGGACTGGCATTTTCAGCACTCCTTTAATAATTGAATAATAAATTATAAAACTGTAGTCGAACTTTCAACTTAATTAATCATATCGAGAAAAAAAAGAAAATTTACATCAATAGGTTTGGTGTATATTATCTCTGGTTTGAAGTATCATTTATATTAAATTTATGAACGGTTCCAGCTGAGCTGACGACGTATGGCTCATCTACAAAACGAGTGAAGAGAGCTGACATTCAACTTCTTCTTTTTCGTGATCAAAAACCAAGCCTTTTGTGAGTTTATATGTTAGCAAATTAAACTGATAGTTTTTACTCCTATAACATGAAATTTTCAGTGTAAAGCCTATTATAATTTTATTTGGTCACTCCTTATTGTATTAAAAATATAAGCAATGATGAGGTATGCAATTTCATAGGCATCAATGTATTTTTATGGTTTGGTTGCCTAACCTTTTGACAGATGTCAGATCTATGAATTTATACATCTATGATTGACATTTCTAGAAATTATTGTGATCTGTGGACACCACCTATTTAAAAAAGAAGAATTTCCTAACCTAAAATATCTGTAGAATATGTCAAAAATGAAAAGAAAAATTAATAGAAAATTTAAGTACTAAAGGTAGAGGAGATGCTTTCAAATGACGACTAATCGTTTTTGAAAGACTTGTAACTAAAGCCACAATGAACAGATAAGAATTTCTTGAGAATAATTTTAGATGTGTCAATCATCAAAGCTGCCCTTATAGAATATTGATTACTTGCAAATCATTTTCAGCTACCCATCTATATAATATTTCATCTGAAGAGAGAGGCTGAACAAGACACAAGCTCAAGACACTATGAATTTTTTAGGTATTATGTATTATTTTTTATGTTGTATAACATTAATCTTACTGGTTGTAGAAAAAAGCATTCATAGCAGTGGTAAGTACCTACAAGTTCAATGGAGGCTTAGTGGAGAAAATTGAAAAAAAAAGACCACTAAGAGATCTAGTTCAAGCACAAGGTAAGATAAATTTTCTTCTTATACTTTCATAGCGTTTGCTATTAAAAAATATAATATTTCAGATAACATTTACCAGTTTAATTTGAGGGGGAGAAAGGTCAAAAGCAATTTCTGAGACAATTGTAGGAAGCATATGACAGAGATAAGGAAAGACACCATCTGGCAAGGGTAAGAGTAGAAGCTAGAGAAAAGGAATGGGAAAAGGCTTTAGCCTTTTGCTAGATCTCTAGAGAGGTACAGAGAACGTGAACGTCTTAATTGAATAGGAACAAAGCAGAGGAGAGATAAATCAAGAAGAGATAACATAATATATAGATAGATGATTGATTTGAACATCTACTTACTCCATTTGAAGAATGAGTTCCACCTTCACAAGAGTGGATACAAAAGGTAGGTAAATAGATTTTAGTTCTGAATGTAATAATTTTCTCTTGCTTTTTAGGAGCAAAAAAGAGACAGACTAATTTGCGAGACGTCGAGATAGAGGTTACGAATATTATCGCAATGTCCATATGAACATCGAAGAAATACCAGCTCCAATGCCAGCCAGCTGCTACTTCTGCTCCAAGTAGTTTCATATCAAGTGAAGCTCCGTTGCATTCCAATAACAACAAAATAAAATGCCTTTTATTTTTAGTGATTATGCATGAATTCAAAGTTATATAATTTTCAATAAAGTTTTTGAAAAATCTCAAATTCTCACTTATACTAAGGACTGTCGCGCCGTATTTTCAAAACCCACTGCTATGGTAACATTAATGGCAAATTAAAAAAAGAGAGACTATCCATGTAAATATCTTTTTTTGTACAGAGAAATATAGAGAAGAGAAGTCTGAAATACAGTAAAATCGAAGTGGTGTAGGTGAACGGAGAGGTCATCAATATCAGCATGGACATAAAAGAATCAAACATTTAGAATGGAAAGAGTAGAATCACGTAAAGCCAAGAAAAAAGATAAAAAGGCAAATCAAATGTAGCTAGGTACCTTGTACTTATATTAATATTGGCCTAAGTAAGGTGAAATATAGACGGACTTTTGGTTGTATCAATGCTTTCTCCAACTATTGAATTTTACTAGTGTCTCGAAGATATTGTGTGAGTGTGTGTGTTATATAGAGAATCCAGGGGATATTAAATACTTGATAAGAGTCATAAGCTGTATTATTTTATACAAAAAACCCTGTTATCTCCATTCCAATCCAATCATCTACAAAAACGAGGGAAAACAGCTGTCATTCAACTTCTTCTTCTTTTTCGTGATCAAAAATCAAGCCTTTCGTTTTGACAGATGTCAAATCTATGAATTTATAGATCTATGATTGACATTTCTGGAAATTATTGTGATCTATGGACACCTATTTAAAAAAGAAGAAGAAGGCGTTATGCAATTTCATAGGCATTGATGTATTTTTGTGGTTCGGTTGCCTACCTTTTTGACAGATGTCAGATCTATAAATTTAGAGATCTATGATTGACATTTCGTGAAATTATTTAAAAAAGAAGAATGTCCTAACCTAAAATATCTGTAGAATATGTCAAAAATTAATAGAAAATTTCAGTACTAAATGTAGAGGAGATGCTTTCAAATGACGACAAATCGTTTTTGAAAGACTTGTAACTAAAGCCACAATGAACAGATAAGAATTTCTTGAGAATCATTTCAGATGTGTCAATCATCAAAGCTGCCCATATAGAATATTGACGATTAAAGAATACCTACTTGCAAATCATTTTCAACTACCCATCTATGTAATATTTCGACTGAAGAGAGAGGCTGAACAAGACTAAAGTGGGAATTATAAACTTTACGTTCGCGTTCAGTTCGTCGTTGGCAGTTCAGTTGAAGTTGAACTAAAGGGATCGCACACTTACGTGCTTCGCGTTCAGTTCGCAGTTTCCATTACGTTCGTTACGCTGCGTCCGCGTTCGAGATGACCAAGATTTAAGTTCGCAGTTGGCAGTTCAGATATAAACCAATCAAAACGAAAGTTATGCACCACGTGAGAAACGTCATTTGCAACTGTTCAATTTATGGTACTCTTACTACTGTTTTTTCTTGAAAGCAGCATATAGTAAACATCTTGTAGCAAATACACTTGAAATTAAATAAATATAATAATAATAAATAGTTGAAATTATAAAAATTTTAATGTTTTCAACTATAAAAGAGATGAATAATTTGATTTGACATTCGACAAGCTGATTTTTTAAATTATTTATCCAGTGGTGTACGTATAAAAAAATATTACACTTTAGGTGACATAAAAAAGGAGGTCAACCTGAAAAAATATACAGGTTTAGTCAAAAATAAGTGAGACTCGAAAAAAAAATTTCGAATAAAATGTTTTCAAGATGCCCACATGGAGGGGTATATCGAACTCTCTTTGTCACTAAATTTCCCCCCCCCCTTCCAAAAAATTTATTTGTCATATCTTTGAAATAAGCGGATGCAGGAAAAAGAGAAGAAGAGGAGAAGGAAGAGAAGAGAAGAGAAGAGAAAGAGAGATGAAAAAATCCACCAAGCATCCTGGTTTTTTTTTTTTTTTTTTTTATAAGTCCCGTCTCAAAACAGTGTATGTCTGGTCCATCCACTGGTCCACTTTCCCTTTAACTCAATGTAAATAAAGGGGAACAGGACAAACGCGCCGACGGAATATAACGAGTTTTTAATTGTTTTTCTCGATAGTCTCTATTCATATTGGCAACATTTTATGATTTTTAAATATACAGGATGCTCCAATGTAATTATATCAAATTTATACAGTAATATTTTTGTCGAGATCAAATATGAATTCTTCTGTTTTTTAGAGACCTACAGTATATTCTTACATATTATCTCCGAATTTCCAAAAAATTATAATCGTAAGCAAATTGAAATATTATTGAAAATGTTATACAGGGTGGGGCAATCTTCTGATATCGGAGGATTACATCGTTGTGGTACGAGATAAAACTTTGAGGTTTTGTGTAAGCTGATACATTTATTTAGGGCACATTTTTAAAAAACTTTCGTTTATACAGGGTGTTCCTTAATCACGCATCAGCACAAACTTACATTTTTTTGAATGGAACGTTTTTATTGGGTTAGGTAAGGTTAGGTTAGCTCTCCATCTATTAAGCAGTGTATCGATGCGCACTACATAGCACATGCGTAGTTTATAGGCTAGGGGTCATCAGTGTCAGAGTGCGCAAGTGCTCTCTAGTTATTGTGTAGTGTATCAACGCGCACTTATCAACCTAAGCGATTATAAATCGAATGATAATCGATAATCAATCGATGATAATCGATTATCAATCGAATGATAATCGATTATTGATCGAATGATAATCGATTATTGATCGAATGATAATCGATCATCAATCGAATGATGATCGATTATCGATCGAATGATAATCGATTATTGATCAAATGATGATTGATCATCAATCGATCGATTATAAATCGAATGATAATCGATAATCAATCGAATGATAATCGATTATCGATCCAATGATAATCGATATTTTCATCGAATCATAATCGATTATTAATAGGTTAGGTTAGGTTAGGTTAGGTTAGCTCTCCATTTATTAAGCAGTGTATCGACACGCACTACATAGCACATGCGTAGTTTATAGGCTAGGGGTCATCAGTGTCAGAGTGCGCAAGTGCTCTCTAGTTATTGTGTAGTGTATCAACGCGCACTTATCAACCTAAGCGATTATAAATCGAATGATAATCGATAATCAATCGATGATAATCGATTATCAATCGAATGATAATCGATTATTGATCGAATGATAATCGATTATTGATCGAATGATAATCGATCATCAATCGAATGATGATCGATTATCGATCGAATGATAATCGATTATCGATCGAATGATAATCGATTATTGATCAAATGATAATTGATCATCAATCGATCGATTATAAATCGAATGATAATCGATAATCAATCGAATGATAATCGATTATCGATCCAATGATAATCGATATTTTCATCGAATCATAATCGATTTTAATAGGTTTAATAGGTTAGGTTAGGTTAGGTTAGGTTAGGTTAGGTTAGGTTAGGTTAGGTTAGGTTAGGTTAGGTTAGGTTAGGTTAGGTTAGGTTAGGTTAGGTTAGGTTAGGTTAGGTTAGGTTAGGTTAGGTTAGGTTAGGTTAGGTTAGGTTAGGTTAGGTTAGGTTAGGTTAGGTTAGGTTAGGTTAGGTTAGGTTAGGTTAGGTTAGGTTAGGTTAGGTTAGGTTAGGTTAGGTTAGGTTAGGTTAGGTTAGGTTAGGTTAGGTTAGGTTAGGTTAGGTTAGGTTAGGTTCCACTCCTAGGAGCTGTAAGACCTTGTCGTAGGTGGAGTGGCTCAGTAACTTCCTCCTCTCTCGAGCCGTAAGGACGGGAGAGGAAGAGTGAAGCTAAGAAACAGCTCAAAAATGGTCAGTGGGGCACTGGTGGGGCTATTGATGTCGAGTAGATAGCACCAAGAAATACCAGTAGAAGATCCAACGGGCCCATGTTACATCTGAACACACTGGCAAGTCCTTCCGGATCATGGGGGGCGAACGGCGAGCTCCCGGCGCCGTAAAACGGGGACACCTTGACTATGGTATGGTAACCCAGACAGAAGATTCCCGATGGAGTAAACCAGCGGCAAAAAATCCCCCCAATCCTAGTGGTGTAGCACCATCGTGCCGATGGGATGCATGGCACCGGGGGTTACAGAGGTGTGGAGAACGATGCCTGAGGGACCGGGCCGACCCGACGGGAAAAAAGGCCTTAGCGGGGTAAGGGCGCACTGCCCCGCTGGACTCATTTACGTCCCAACTCGTGGGAACAGAATGTATAGAAGAGAAAGCTTACAGGATGTAACCGGGGGCGACCAGCCCGGACAAGCTGGAAGGATAGACAAAACCCTTAACAGGGTCGAGAGCCTGAAAAGAAGAGATTCTTTTCCTGGCGCCGACCGTGGTAAACGAAAGGCTGTGGAAGATGCAAAAGGAATAAACCCGTACAAACGGAAAGAAAAAACTGAAGTGTTCGTTCTGACGGAGGCAATTGAAAAAACGTGTCTTTTAGTTGAACAATTTGAGAAGGTGATAACAGATGTTCCGAACACACATCTAAAGATCAAGGAGCTGGTTAGAAAGCTAGCCAAAAATGCCAAAGAGTATAAGAGTATACATGTAAATAAATGGCTAAACGATAATAGATACGAGAAGGAAGAAAAAATGACATACGATGCACAAACTTCCCCAGATAAAAAATTCATGGAAGATTGGAATAAAATGGCAACGGATACTGCTACCATACAGGCAACAAGGAAAGTTGAAACCAGAAGTATATCGACACAAACTGACCCATGGCATAGGGGCACGTCAGTCATAGAGAGCATAGATAATATCTGTACTCTAGAACAATGTAAGAACATATTAAGCAAAGACTGGGAGGAGAGTGTCTACAAGAATACGGAGGTGGTTGTAGGGAATCCGCTTACAAGAGTGGATTGCGATGTAAAAACCGTATGGATAGAGCCAGAGGATAGCAACATGACAAAAAGTATACAAAAACTCTATAAGGATACATACCCGGAATTAGACGGATTAGAAGAAGATTTCGAAGTGCTAGAGAGTACGACCACTATACGGTCAAGCAGCTCAAGAAATAAGAAGAAAATTATTAGGATTAAACACAATGGCACCATCGAGGATATATGGGAGAGGCTAACTAGGGTTAAAGAAGAGGCTGAAGACGGAATGAAGGTGGCGCTCCATCACATTATGAAATGGTCAGTAAAAGATCTAAGAAAAGTCACGGAGGTGATCTTCAAAGAAACTGGCATAAAAGTCCTAATATTTACCACGACCAAATATAAAAAAGAAGTTGCTGCAGCTAAGGAAAGAACGACATATGGAATGGTGGTCTCGAGCGGCGATAAACAATACCAGGGAATACTACAAGCGGTTAAAGAAGCTATTAACGGACAACCCGAAGCCGACGCGATAAGAAGCATAAAAAGCACGAGAGACGGGAAACTGCTACTTACGCTAGACAAAAGCAAGGAGGCTCTACAAAGTCTGGACAACCTAATAAAAGGGAGAAACAGTGGATTGAGGACCGTTACCGTCGGAGACGATAGATGGGGATCAGTCCATATAAAGGGCATGGTAGCCGGAACTGAAAAAAACGAGGTCTTAAACGCAATCGAAAATAAAATTGGTGATTTACAAGGAGAATACAAAATTGGAGAATTCAGACCAATACACGCCGACATGCTGGCCATTACGGTTTCTATGAGAGAGAAGAAGATTGAAGAACTCATCAAGGACAGGCTCTTAAGAGTGGGACATGCGAGATGTCAAATGGAAAAGAGAATTAAGGTAACTAGATGTAGTAAGTGCTGGTCATATAACCACGAAATAAATCAATGTGACGGACCCGATAGAAGAAAGATGTGTTACAAATGTGGAAACGAAGGACATAAGACAGAGAACTGCGATATGCCGCTACACTGCCCAGTCTGTAAGGAGGAGGGACACATTACAGGATCTGCGAAATGCGGAGAGTTTAAAAACGCACTTAAAAAGGCCAGAGCCCTGGACAGAAAAGAGAGGAGAGTGTCATTCGTGGAGTACAGAGAACAACAGGAGGAAATAGGGAAAGTGACAGAGAAGACGAAATTGTGCGAAGATGACGCAGACGTATTCGAGGTGTGTGACACGGGGACTAGCGACATCTTTCCCCCTCTCGAGGGAAGTGATCAGGGCCGAGGAGGCGGCACAATATAAACCGAAAATGCCCCCAAAACAAAGTAAAAAATTGAAGATCGTACAAGTAAACGTTGGCAGAGCGAGGGCCGCACACGATCTGGCATACGAAAAAACCCTGAAAATTGACGCAGACATCGCAATAATTCCGGAACCCAACAAAAAGATAGCTGCAAAATATAACTGGGTATGTGACAAAAAAGTGGATGTTGCAGTATTTTTCAACAACCAGAAAATTAAAGTCAAAAAGATCACTAAAAAGGAGGGGCATCTGTTAGTACAACTGGAGGACGTAGCTATAATAGCATGTTATATCTCGCCAAATATAGATATGGAGCAATATAATAAGCAAGTGCACAGCATAGTGGCGCTGGCAAAATCTTCCAAACATTACATAATTGCAGGAGACATAAATGCAAAGTCCGTCCTATGGGGCTCACCGCAAAACGATTCGAGAGGAGATTTGTGGAACGACGTGATTATGGCAGAAAGCTTGGTGGTGATGAACAATGGAGAGCCGACTTTCACGAGAGGTACAAGTTCAAGCCACATAGACGTCACAATGGCGAACGAGGGGTACGCAAAACATGTATCAAACTGGAAAATTTCAGAAGAAAACCTCTATACATACCACAAATATATCGAATTTGAAACTGGAACAAAAGTGGAGAAGAAGGGAAGGAAGGTAGTTACTTTTAACCAGGCAGCATACGCCAAATGCGTCAGAGATTTTGTATACAAAGATACCAGATATGAAAATATCAAAAAACAGGTTAAGGAAATTTGTGGGAAATGTACCAGCCAAAAACTTACAACGTATACGGTACCATACTGGTGGAATGAAAGTATACAACAAAAAAGAATGGAAAGTCTTAGATTTCGACGTATGATTAAAAGAAATGCACACAGTCAAGACATGGTTGAAAGATACAAAGATTCAAAGAAACAACTTAGACGGGAAATTGCAGCAGCCAAAAGAATGTGTTGGAAAAAGTTGTGTGATGAGCTGGAAGATGACATTTGGGGCCAAGCATACAGAATAATAACTAAAGCACTGAAGATAGAAACACCATTTGCAATCAGCACAGAAATGAGGGAATGTATTGTAGATGCATTATTTCCAATAAAACCGGAGACAAACTTTAAGCGAGACGTAATAAGTATGCAACCACCGGAACTTACAATGGAAGAAATTAACGACGCTGCAAATACCATTAAGATAGGTAAAGCACCAGGGCCGGATGGGGTACCTCCGGAAGCAATAAAAATCCTAGTGAAGGAAAAACCGGAATTAATTAGGGAAGTATTCAATAACTTAGTGAGGGAACAGTCGTTTCCAAATGAAGAGAAGGTAGCAAAAGTTATCCTGTTATTGAAACCTGGAAAACCACCCGAAGAAGCAACATCCTACAGACCTATCTGCCTTCTAGATTGCTTAGGAAAATTCTATGAAATAATCATCAAAAATCGATTATGTGAAGAACTTGATACGCGTCAGGTAATATCAGACGCACAGTATGGTTTCCGAAAATCAAAATCGGCAATAGATGCAGTTAGTCACATCACTAATACAGCTAAGAAAACAAAGAAGAGATGGGCCGTTCTCGTCATGTATGATGTGAAGAATGCTTTCAACACGGCATGTTGGAAATTAATAGTAGACAAACTCAAATTAGCAGGGGTCTCTGAATACTTAGTGCAAATAGTCCAAAGCTATCTTACGGACAGATGTGTAAAGATGGGAAAAAATAATTTTAGAACCCTGTCTGCTGGAGTACCACAGGGGTCGGTGCTGGGGCCTACTTTGTGGAATGTTTTATACAATGGTGTGCTCAATATTAATTTTGGCAAAGATGTTACATCAGTGGCTTATGCAGATGACCTAGCAATACTGGTGGAATCAGACATGAAGTGGGACGTAGTGAATAAGGTAAATACAATTTGCAGAAAAGTAAATAAATGGATGTCGGAAAATGAACTTCAGCTCGCGCCAGAAAAAACTGAAATTGTTATACTAAAAGGTCCTAGAGACAGGGACAACATGAATTTCAGGTGTGGTAGTACTCCGGTACTCCCATCCAATTGTGCAAAATATCTTGGCATATACTTGGACTCAGGTCTGCAATTTACCAAGCACATAAAAATGTCAACGCAGAAGGCGGATACAAAAACTGCAGCCATAATGAGAATTATGCCGAACATTGGCGGGCCAGGATTAAAAAAAAGGAAGATGTATCTGGAGTTGGTACATTCGACCGTACTATACGGTGCACCCGTGTGGGTTAACGTACTGAAAAAAGCAAAATATCGTGGTGAAATAACCAAGGCGCAAAGGAAACCACTCATTAAAGTTGCCCATGCTTACAGAACAGTGTCGACAATAGCCCTACAGGTTATAACTGGTACCCTACCCATTCATTTATTAGCCGAAGAGAGGAGTATTTTGTATAAAGATAGAGAGCGAAGCAGGGAGGAAGTGAGAAACCAGATGCTAGATTGTTGGCAGCAGGAGTGGGAAGCCGAAACATCGAAAGCTCAGTGGACAAAAAAACTTATCCCCAATGTAGAAGCGTGGCACAGGTGTAAATACAAAAAAACCAACTACTTTCTTACCCAATTTTTAACTGGGCATGGGTCGTTTAGAGCCTACACACACAGAATAGGAAAAACCATTGACGATTTATGTACAACATGCGGAGTCACTGACAACGCAGAACATTGCATCTTCCATTGTCGTGTATACGATATGGAACGAATCCAAATTCAAAGCGTGATTGGAGATTTTACAATAGAAAATTTTTGGAGCAAAGCCATAGCCACCGTACAGAAATTCAACAAAATAGTTGATATTATAACAAAGGTTATAAAAAGTAAAGAAGAGAGGGAAAGAGATGTAACGGTGTAGTATGTAACTGTTACATATTGGATGTTGTGTACATATATTTTTATCTGTATATATTGCATTACCTGTAGTTTTTAAATAGTTTTTAAATTGGTTTTAACGATATGTCCTTGTTTTAAACTCGTTTCAATGATGTGGCCTTTGATCATGTGATAGAAGTTTCATTCTTCTGTATAAGAACTCGTTCCTACACATGAACAAACAAGAAGAGGTGGAATGTTTAGTGGGTAGGGCCGTAAGGCGAGCCCCACACTGTGTAGTGGTTGCAAATGGCTTCGGGCATTTGGTTTCCACTACACGTGCGTAAATGCATTTCAACCACCTCTCAAAAAAAAAAAAAAAAGGTTAGGTTAGGTTAGGTTAGGTTAGGTTAGGTTAGGTTAGGTTAGGTTAGGTTAGGTTAGGTTAGGTTAGGTTAGGTTAGGTTAGGTTAGGTTAGGTTAGGTTAGGTTAGGTTAGGTTAGGTTAGGTTAGGTTAGGTTAGGTTAGGTTAGGTTAGGTTAGGTTAGGTTCCGTGCCTCGGAAGGTTGGATGGGAGAGGCTGGAAGTGATTCACCCCTAATCTCTTATACAAGTTTCCGGGGAGGGGGTTTTCCACCCAACACGGCGCGTCCCAATGGCTCATAGGGTGTCTCCAGGGGGCGTGGTTGGTTATGGGACTCGTGCTCTTCTGAGTTGTAAGGGCCTCATGATCAACCAACTCTCGGGATAAGCAATGAATAAGGATCCAGCATGGGAACCTGAATAATTGCTCGCGGATCAAAAGGAATAGAGGAGTGAACCTCGAGAAAAAATCCGACAACATAGGGGAGGCAGCTATGTTTGTTGAGCTAAGCGATGGTAGCTACTGCGTCCGGAGGCAACCGTGAAAAAAGCCTAGAGGAGTAAACCTCGATAAAAAATCCCCATTACTAAGGTGTAAGGCATCGTGCCGAGGGTATGGAAGGTGTGAGGGTTAGAGCACCGCAAACGATCCCCTTGGGGCACCGGGCGAAGCCCCATTGTATTTTGCCTTAGCGGGGTAAGGGCGCACTGCCCCGCCGGACATACTTTCGACCCTACTCGTGGGATTTAGATGGAAAGTAAGAAGACAAAAAACACAATTGGAATGAAAGATGACGGAATGGATATGGCAAAGGCTAAGAATAAGGAAAGAGGAGATACTGAGGACCAAGAGGGGGATATGGAAGGGCAAGAAGTATTTAGAAGAAGGGACTCTCTTCCGAGAACTCCCCCAATGAAAGCTGGAAGAAGTGGAAGACAGGATGATGCTTTCCATACTCCAAGCGGAGAGGTTAGCCAATCAGAATTTGAGAGGATGGTTAGTTGGGAAAGGGATGATAAGGAATCATCTATGGCACAACTAGGGGCTTGCGGGATCACAATTGAAGGAATTGTGGAAATAACAAGCGACGAAGAGGGCAGGCCAAGTAAAAAAAAAAGGGGGGACGATAGGAGAGGAAAAAACCTGGATGAAACAGAAACCAAGAGGAATAAGGAAGAAAACAAAAGAAAGAGGGGTGAAGAAGAAAGGGAGGACAGCAAGGAGTTGGCGGAAATCCGTGAGCTCCTCAACAGAGTGCTTGAGGAGGGCACAAAACTCTTTGCTCTTACAAAAGAAATCGTTAACACGAAAGTGGAAATAAAGGATGGTACAAGAAACTTGTACAGGACTATCTCGAAAACGCACAAGAAGTTGCAAGAGTACGAGGAAACAAAAATTGCTAGGGAGATGGAAAAACCGGATAAGAGGGAAACGGGGGTGGTGACGTGCGAAATGGGAGTGCAGGTGGACCAAGATGATATTGAAAGGGAGACTGAAGCAAGAAAAAAGGAAAGACTGGAACAAATAAAGATGATTATAGCGAGAGGAGTTGAGGAAGATGAATTCTCAGAATTAGTAGAGGAAGAATGGCCAGAAGAATCGTTTTCAAAAACATGCATGGCTCAGAGGGTTGAGGAATGTCCAGACAGTCGGGATGTAATTCTGATAGTGGGGGAGAAAAACCAAGGTAGGGACACAGACGAATACGTCGAAAGGTGGATCAAAAATCACCCAGGGTCGGACCGCATGGTAGATGAATGCGAGGATGAGGTTGACTATGTGGCAAGTAATATCCAAACAGAGACAAGGAGAGGGAGAAACGCGAGGGAGACAAAAATAGCATACGTGCTTAGAGCGGGGTTAGATGCAAAAGACATCTATAGAAAGGCTAGGGACTTAGGGGACGCAATTAGGGAGGCAAGGGTGGACCTACACGCGAAGGAGGGAGAGCTAGTATGCGTATTGGAGGAAGGAATTAACGGGGACATGGTGAGAAAAGCACTTGAGTGTGCAATAGGTGAGGAGGGGGGTATTAGAATTAAAATTATATTACCAGTGACGGAGAGGAAAATGAAGCAAAGGGGAAGTATCATGATCAGGAAAGGTGATAGGACATATGCAGAGCTTTTGAGAGAGATAAAAGAAAGGGTACAGATAAAAGGAACAGGTGTCGAAGTCAAGAGAACAAGGAAGACAAATCGGGGGGACTTGATGCTGGACATCGAAGGAGGCAGGGAAAAAATTGGACTATTGACCCAACAAATTAATAGGACAGGGATGACGGCCACCGCAAGGGAACCGGAATCCCTAATGTATGTCTATGACGTGGATGAAACTGTGGAAGATGAGGAGGTTTTGGAACAGGTGAGGGGGTTGGTACATCCTATGGATAGGGGATCGGTGGAAATAAGGGGTAGGAGGAATTTCGGATATGGGAGGCAGACTCTGACGATTAAAGCGAACATAAGAGCAGCAGACAGACTATGCAACGTGGGTAGGGTCCCGATAGGATTGATCAATTGTAACATCAAACGGAGGGTACAACCAACCAGATGTTATAATTGCAAGGAATTCGGTCACTCACAGAGAGAGTGTAGGGGTGTAAGCGCTGAGAAAAAATGTCATAGGTGCTGGGGGGACGGGCATCAAGCCCAGGACTGCCAGAATGAAGCATACTGCAGGAGGTGCAACGAGAGTCATCGGTCGGACTCAACCAGATGTCCGATCTTCAGAAGCCTTGTTAAAGAGGGACAGCGGGGTGGTACGAGGGGTAAACAAAGCCAATAATGCTGAAAATATTACAGGTGAATGCCGGTAGATCTGCGCAGGCCCAGGACCTGGCATACAAGGTAGCGGAGGAAAAGAGCTGCGATCTGATAATAATGGGAGAGATAAATAAAAGAAAGTCGGAGGCAAACGGGTGGGAAGTAGACCTTCAAAAAGATGTAGGGATATTTTTTAAAAATAAGAGTTTAAAGGTGAATAGTGTACAGAGAGGGAAGGGCTTCATCGTGATAGAGCTAGATCAATTTATGGTTGTAGGGGGATATATATCACCAAACATTAGCTTCGAGGCTTTTAAAGTGATAGTTGATGGAATTATGAACTCAGTGGGAAAGGGAGGTAAAGAATGCATAGTAGGGGGGGATTTCAATGCTAAGGCTGCAGATTGGGGAGCTCCCAAAACAGATGAAAGGGGTAATTATATCTTGGAATGGGCTGCGCAGTTGGGGATGGTCATCGTGAATGAGGGAACTAGGCCGACATTTATTAGGGGGTCGTCGGAATCGTTTATAGATATAACCCTGGCCACAGGGAAGCTAGCGAGAAAGGTACAGGGATGGCAAGTGCTGGACGAGGAGACCTTGTCACTGCACCAGCACATAGTATATGAGGTTAAGGTAGGCAGTGCGAAAATTTCGCATCTTGAGGGCCACCACAGTGTTGATAGAAGGATTTTTAGGAGAGAGATTAACAGACTGATAGAAAATATGGGAGAGGCGAGGGTAAGTTATGAACAGATGGAAGATATACTACTAAAAGCTGGAAAAAAGGCGAAATTCCTGAAGGGAAGGGTAAAATACACACAGTATTGGTGGAGTGACAGGATGGGAGAATTGAGGGAGGAGTGTGTTAGAGCAAGGAGGGTGGTGATGAAGACGAGCAAGGGAATTGAGAGGGAGAGGGCATGGGAGGTTTACAAGGAAAAGAGGAGAGTGCTTAGGAAGGAAATAAAAAAAGAGAAGAGGAAGCAATGGAAAAAACTATGTGATGAACTCGAAGAGGACATCTGGGGACAGGGCTATAAGATTGTCACGAGAGCATTTAAGGGTAGAGGACAGTCTTTTCAGCTATCGAAGGAGAAAAAAGAGGAAATAGTCAAAGCCTTGTTTCCAAAAGGGGAAAAGATAGGAAATGTTGACATGGGAGAAGAAGGTTGGGAGGAATTTCCCAGCTTTACATGGACGGAAATAAAGGATGCATGCCAAAGGCTTAAGACGGGAAAAGCGCCGGGGCCGGATGGCATACCCCCTGAATGCTGGAAGGACTTAGTTGAGGATCATATTGAAATAGTAACGGAATGTATGAATGATCTACTGAAAAGGAGCGAATTTCCACTGGGCTGGAAGATGGCCAGATTAGTGTTAATACCAAAGACAGGACGGCCAGAGGGGGAGACTTCTTCATACAGACCACTATGCTTAACAAACAGTGGGTCAAAGTTATATGAACATCTGATTAGGGGGAGGTTGGAGGTAGCTTTGAGGGAAAGTGGAGATTTGGCTAGTAACCAATATGGTTTCAGGGAGGGGAAGTCCACGGTAATGGCGGTAGAACAAATCATTCGGAAGGCAAATAGCACGAGGATGGGGAGTGAAAAAGAGAGATGGTGTGTGATGGTGATGATAGACGTAAAAAATGCTTTCAACACCGTCCCGATAAAGCATATCCTATGGGAGTTGCGGAGGAGGAATTTGCCGAGGTACCTGATAAGGGTGCTGACAAGATACTTCCAGGGGAGGCAAATTATGATGGGTGGGGGGAAACACTACGAAGTGACATCGGGGATTCCACAGGGATCGGTACTGGGGCCTACCATGTGGAACATTTTTTACGACCCACTCATGAGGCTGAAACTCCCAGAAGGGGCGGAGATAGTTGGTTTCGCTGACGATGTCGCTATAGTGGCATCGGCAGATAACAAAACCCAGCTAGAGATAACAGTTGAGGAAGCTCTGTGGGAAGTCGGAAAATGGATGAGGGAGAAGGGGATGGAGATGGCTCCGGAGAAAACAGCGGCGCTGGTACTCTATGGGCCTAGAGGGAAAAATGTCTCATTTGAAATGGGGGGATATAGGATAGAGCCGGGAAGGGAATGTAAATATTTGGGATTATGGCTGGACAGAGGGGTTTATTTTGGTCCACATATTAGACATGTAGTGAAAAAGGCTAGTGATAGGGCGGCAACACTGAGCAGGGTGCTTCCGAACATAGGGGGACCTGGAGACGCTAAAAGGAGAATGTTATGGGGGGTGGTTAAATCGATCCTCTTATATGGTGCGCCCATTTGGGGAGGGACCATGCAAATAAAAAAATGCCGGGATGACATGATAAAAGTGCAAAGGGTGATGTTGCTAAGGATTGCGTCGGGATATAGAACAATATCAAATGACGCAATTCAGATAATCACTGGTATACCTCCAATTGATTTGTTAGTCGAGGAGAGGATGCAAATGTGGAAGAGGGGCAGGGAAAGTAAAGGATTAATAGAAGAAGAAATACAGGACAAATGGCTGAGAAGGTTAAGGGAAGGGAATGCAAAGGGGACATGGACGCGAATGTTAGTGAATGATATGGAGGGCTGGCTGGGATGCAAACACCGCAAACTAGACTACTTTACAACTCAAGTATTGTCAGGGCATGGTTCGTTTAGGGTGTTTACGCACAAAATTGGGAAAGCGAGGAACGAAAGGTGTTTGTACTGTGGGGATAGAGACGACGTCCAGCATACAATGTTTTCATGCACGAGATGGCATAAGGAGAGGGAAGAGGTAGAGGGGAGACTGGGATTGGTACTAGGGGTTGGGAACATGGTAGGTTGTATGCTGGAGTCTGAGGAAAAGTGGGAAATATTGAGAGGTTTCTTCAAAGCGGTAATGGGGCAAAAGGAAATCGAGGAAAGGGCTTCACAGGAGAGGGAGAGGAGGGAGCGAGAAATCGATAGTCTCTAATAAAATGGGGTCATAATTTATTTATCTAGTCGGTATATGTATATACTTTTCTTTTAAATGTGGTCGTTTCTATTAATCTGGATAGGTATAAAAATTTTCTTTGTTTTTGTTTTAAATAAATTTTTATCGGAATTTTACATTAAATGTTGTTTACGATCCAAGGTAGGTTTTATATTAATTTTATTTTTGTCAACACTCATGATATTGCCCCTATGTGTTGTTATTTTGAGAAGCAGATCCACTTGAGCTGTGATGTAATACCCGGAAGGGTGGTCCCACAGTTCGAGGGAGGGGAGTGGGGTTTAGTGGCGACGCTGGCTCTCTCGGGGTGACAGTGGATGCATCTTCTGCCAAGCAGGAGGTACATGTGTTGTCAAATCGGGAAGGTTGGAAACCCACACTGGCTGTCTCTCCAGCCGTAAGTCTTGATGAAGATTCCCCACTTCCACAAAAAAAAAAAAAAAAAAAAAAAGGTTAGGTTAGGTTAGGTTAGGTTAGGTTAGGTTAGGTTAGGTTAGGTTAGGTTAGGTTAGGTTAGGTTAGGTTAGGTTCCGTGCCTCGGGAGGTTGGATGAGAGAGGCTGGAAGTAGTTCACCCCTAATCTCTCATGCAAGCTTCTGGGGAGGGGGTTTTTCCACCCGACACGGCGCGTCCCAATGGCTCATAGGGTGTCTCCATGGGGCGTGATCTGTCATGGTATTCACAGATGTAAGGGTAGCATGACCGACCAGCCTCATGGATAAGCAATGAATAAGGTTCCAGCATGGGAACCCGAATAATTGCTCGCGGATCAAAAGGAATAGAGGAGTAAACCTCGATAAAAAACCAACAACATAGGGGAGGCGGCTATGTTGGGTGAGCGAAGCGATGGTAGCTACTGCGTCCGGAGGCAACCGTTGAGAAAAAGCCTAGAGGAGTAAACCTCGATAAAAAACCAACAGCATAGGGTATGCAGCTACGCTGGGTGATTGAGCAGCGGCTGCGACTGCGTCCGGAGGAAACCGGTAAAAATTCCTAGAGGAGTAAACCTCGATAATAAATCCCCACTACTAAGGTGTAAGGCATCGTGCTGAGGGTATGGAAGGTGCGAGGGTTAGAGCACCGCAAACGATCCCCTTGGAGTACCTGGCGAAACTCCATTGTATTTTGCCTTAGCGGGGTAAGGGCGCACTGCCCCGCTGGACCTGCTTTTCGACCCGGCTCGTGGGAATTTTATGGAAGAACAAAAAACAAAAAACAGGACGGATAAAAATGATGATGGATTGGATAAAGAAAAAGGAAATGCGGGATTCTCAGACGGGGAACAGGATGGACAGGAGGCTTTCAGAAGGAGGGACTCACTACCGAGGACCCCCCCGTTAAGAATTGGAAGGATGGTAGGGCATGACGATGCCTACCATACACCTAGCGGGGAGATTACCGAGCTGGAGCTCGAAAGAATGGTAAGTTGGGAGAAAGACGATAGTGCTACATCGATGGTACAATTGGCGGGCTGTGGATTGACGGTGATGGAGGGGGTCGTTGAAATCGCGAGTGACGAGGAAAGGCCAAGTAAAAAAAAGAAGGAGGAAAACAGGAATGAGGGCAAAATTAAATTGAAAAATAAGGCTAAAGAGGAAGGTAAAAGGAAACGGGAAGAGGAGGGAAGAAGAGACAGTGAGGAACAGAGAAAAGACAGCGAGGAGCTGGCGGAACTCCGCAAATTGATAAACAGGGTGTATGAGGACGGAAACAAGCTATATACCCTCACGAGGGAAATTATAAATACAAAGGTTGAAATTAAGGAGGGGGCAAGAAACCTATATAAGACAATAGCCAAAGCACATAAAAGGCTACAGGAATATGAGGAAATGGAGTTAGATAGGGCTAAGGAAATGGAGAAGTTGGACAGGGGGGGAACGGGTGTAGTGATGTGTGACATGGGGATACAGGTGGACCCTGAAGAAATTGAAAGGGAAACGGAAGCCGCTAAAAAAGAGAGGATGGAGCACATCAAAAGGGCCATACTGAAGGGAATTGGAGAAAAAGATTTCGTGGAAATTGTAGGAGAAGAATGGCCAGAGGAAGCTTACCGGAAGACTTCAACTACGCATAGGGCTGAGGTGAGCCCGGATAGTCGGGATGTGGTTATAATGGTGGGGGGGAAAGATCAGGGAAGGGACACGGACTCCTATGTGGAGAAATGGCTGGAGGGACATCCTGGCATGGGCCGTATGGTAGATGAATGTGATGGGGAAGTGGATTATATGATTAACCATATAACAATGGAGACAAGGAAGGGAAAGAGTCTACGGGAAGCAAGGGTGGCGTATGTATTAAGGGTGGATAATGATATGAAAGTACTGTTTAGGAGAGCTGGGGAACTGGGGAATGCTATAAGGGAGGTGGGGGATGAGATAAAATTACAAGACGAACTAATATGTATATTAGAAGAGGGCATTGATGGGGATGCCGTCAGGAAAGCGCTTGAATGCGCAAGTGGGAATGGCGTTAAAATAAAATTGGTACTGCCAGCCAATAAGGGGACGACACAGAAGGGAAGCATAATGGTGAGGAGGGGAGAACGCACATATGCAGAGCTATTGAGAGAGGTGAAGGAAAAGGTCCAGATAAAGGGTACAGGAGTGGAGGTCAAGAGGACGAGAAAAACAAACAAGGGGGACCTATTGCTGGATATTGTGGGGGGTAGAGAAAAAATAAATTTGCTGACAAAGCAAATAGTTAGTAAGACAGGGATGACGGCTACAACAAGGGAACCGGAAGACCTGCTGTTTGTCTATGATGTTGACGAAACGATAGAGGACGTGGAGGTATTGGAGCAGGTGAGAAGAATGGTGCACCCAGTGGACAGGGATTCGGTAGAGATCCGAAGTAAAAGGAAAGTAGGATATGGAAGGGAGACATACACTATTAAAACAAATAGAAGAGCAGCGGATCGATTGTGCGATATAGGTGGGATCCCAATTGGGCTAATTAATTGCAAGGTCAAAAGGAGAGTACAGCCGATACGGTGCTACAGATGTAAGGAGTTTGGACATGCGCAAAGGGAATGTAAAGGTGAGGATGCGGAGGCTAAGTGCCACAAGTGTTGGGGCGACGGACACCAGGCCCAACAATGTAGGAATGAGGCTTATTGCAGAATGTGCAATGAAAACCATAGATCTGACTCGACAAAGTGTCCGGTATTTAGGAATTTAGTTAAGGAAGGGCAGATGCGGGGACGGGGGCAGAAGGATTATTAATTAATGCTTAAAATCCTACAGGTTAATACCGGTAGATCTGCGCAGGCGCAAGACCTGGCGTATAAGGTGGCGGAAGAGGAGAAATGTGACATAATAATAATGGGGGAGGTGAACAAAAGGAAGTCGGCAACAAATGGGTGGGAAGTAGATTTACAGATGGATGTAGGGATTTATTTTAACAATAAGAGATTGAGGGTGCATGGTGTAGATAAAGGGAAGGGGTGGATTAGAGTGGAATTTGAAACTTTAGTGGTAATAGGGGCTTATATCTCACCCAATATAAGAATTGAGGATTTCAAAGTAACTGTGGATGAAATCATGAATCTAGTTACAAAAGTTGGGAAAGAATGTATTATAGGTGGTGACTTCAATTCTAAAGCGTCAGCGTGGGGGGCAGCAATCAATGATAAGAGAGGAAGCTATATATTGGAATGGGCTGCACAGCTCGGACTGGTAGTAGCTAATGATGGTAAGAAGCCGACTTTTATCAGAGGGGTATCCAAATCCTTTATAGACATCACACTGGCTACAAAGGGGCTGGTGGGAAAGCTACAGGGATGGCGAGTAATGGATGGAGAGACGCTATCGTTGCACCAGCATATTGTATATGGAGTAAAAGGGGGTAAACCCAAAAAGATTCAGATGGAGGGACATCATAGTATGGATAGAAGAATTTTCAGGACGGAAGCGAATAGATTAATAGAGAACATGGAAGGGGAAAGGATAGGATACGAACAGATGGAAGAAGTTTTGATAAAAGCGAGCAGGAAGGGAAAATTTCGAAAGGGGAAAACTAAATATACTCAATATTGGTGGAGTGACAGGATGGAAGAGCTGAGGACAGAATGTGTCAAAGCAAGAAGAAATTTTACGAGATCAAAGGAAGATATGGAACGTTGTAGGACATGGGAAGAATATAAAGAACACAGGAAAGCACTGAGGAAGGAAATTAAAAGAGAAAAAAGGGAACAGTGGAGAAAGCTGTGTGAAGAGCTGGATGAAGATATCTGGGGTCAGGGATATAAAATAGTAACAAGGGCCTTCAAGGGAGGAGGTCCATCCTTCCAAATATCTGAGGAAAAGAAAGAGGAAATAGTAAAAACATTGTTTCCAAGTAGAGATGGAATAGTGGATGAGGATATTGAATATGGGGAAGGGGAGGAAATTCCAGTCTTTTCATCGTATGAAATTAGAGAAGCGAGCTCAAGACTAAAGGCAGGGAAAGCTCCTGGCCCGGATGGGATACCTGCGGAATGCCTGAAAGTACTAGTAGAGGATCAGCTAGAAGCAGTGGAGGGCATGATGAATGATCTGATTATAAGAGGTGAGTTTCCTTTGAGCTGGAAGTTGGCAAGACTGGTATTGATCCCCAAATCTGGAAAGCCGGAAGGGCAGGCATCGTCATATAGGCCGCTATGTCTCACTAATAGCGTGTCTAAATTATATGAACACCTGATCAGAGGAAGATTGGAGGTTGCACTGAAGAATAGCGGCGACTTGGCGGAAAACCAATTTGGTTTTAGAGTAGGAAAGTCGACAGTGATGGCAGTGGAAAAGGTCATGAAGACGGCAAATGCTACAAGGATGGGTAGTGTGAGGGGAAGATGGTGCGTTATGGTTATGGTCGACGTAAAAAATGCCTTCAACACTGTACCAACCAAGCATATCATTAGCGAACTGGTGAGAAGAGGGGTTCCACAATACCTATTACGGGTTTTGAGGAGATATTTCCAAGGAAGGAAAATAATGATGGGTGGGAGGAATACCTACGAGGTCACTGCGGGTATTCCGCAGGGATCGGTGTTAGGACCGACTCTGTGGAATATCTTTTATGACCCACTTATGAGATTGGAACTGCCGGAGGGAGTGGAGATAGTCGGATTTGCAGATGATGTTGCAATATTGGCTACGTCTACGAATAGGGAGCACCTGGAAATAATTGTGAATGAGGCAATGTGGACGATCAGTAGGTGGATGAAGGAGAAAGATATGGAGCTAGCACCAGAGAAGACGTCGGCACTGATCTTGTACGGACCCAGAGGTGGTAATGTTAATTTTGAGATGGGGAGGTATGATATTAATCCTACAAAGGAGGTGAAATACCTGGGAATATGGTTGGATAGAGGTATGTCCTTTGGTACTCATATCAGGGAGATAGCAAAAAAGGCGGGGGCTAGAGCGGCGGCATTAGGTAGGATACTCCCTAATATTGGAGGGCCAGGTGATAAGAAGAGAAGGATTTTGTGGGGTGTTGTAAAGTCGATATTATTGTACGGGGCTCCGATATGGGGAATAGCGATGAAGACAAAAAAATACAGGGATGACTTGACGAGGGTGCAAAGGGTGATGTTGTTGAGGATCGCATCGGGATACAGAACTGTATCTAACGACGCAATCCAGCTTATTACAGGAATACCTCCAATAGATTTGCTGGTTGAAGGAAGGATTCAAATGTGGGGGAGGGGTAGGGAGAATAAAGGGTTGATAGAGAGGGAAATACAGGAAAAGTGGATAAGCAGGCTCAGGGAAGGTAATTGTAAGGGCGAATGGACGTTGAAGATTATACCTGACATAGAGGGATGGCTAGAATGTCAACATCGGAAGTTGGATTACTTCACAACACAGGTATTGTCGGGGCACGGGTCATACAGGGTGTACACGCACAGGATTGGGAAGGCTAGCAACGAGACTTGTATATACTGTGGAGATAGGGACGACGTCCAGCATACTGTATTCGTATGCGTGAGGTGGCATTATGAGAGGGCAGAGGTAGAGAGGAAGTTGGGAGTGGTATTGGGGGTGGAGAATTTAGTATCGTGTATGCTGGAGTCTGCGGAATCGTGGGAGGTATTGAGAGGGTTTTTCAAAACAATCATGGAGAAAAAGGAGATTGAAGAGAGAGTTTGGCAGAATAGAGAGAATAGGGAGGAGGTTGATTAAGTGATAACATAAAGGGGGTTCTTTTGTATTATTTAATTTTTTGTTTTCTTTTATCTATACATATAGTTATATATAAGATGTCTATTGTTTGGATTTTATAGGTATTGTGTCAACTTGTTTTTATATATTTATTAAGTACTGTTGTTTTATTTATTTATTTATTTTGGTATTAAACATTCGAGGTGTAGTGTTGTTTAGGTAGTTATGTCAACCATTTTATATATATTTTGGTTCCTTGTTGTGTAGGATTTCGTTTTTGGTAGCAGACCCCTCCGAACTTTGAAGAAATGCCCGAAAGGGTGGTCCCGGAGCTCGGGGGAGGGGAGTGGGGTTTAGTGGCGACGCTGGCTCTCTCGGGGCCACAGTTGGTATGTCTTCTGCAATGCAGAGGGCATATGTGCTGTGGTGTCGTGGGGGTTGGAAACCCACACTGGCTGGACTATCCAGCCGTCAGTCTTGTTGAAGATTCCCCACTTCCACAAAAAAAAAAAAAAAAAAAAAGGTTAGGTTAGGTTAGGTTAGGTTAGGTTAGGTTAGGTTAGGTTAGGTTAGGTTAGGTTAGGTTAGGTTAGGTTAGGTTAGGTTAGGTTAGGTTAGGTTAGGTTAGGTTAGGTTAGGTTAGGTTAGGTTAGGTTAGGTTAGGTTAGGTTAGGTTAGGTTAGGTTAGGTTAGGTTAGGTTAGGTTAGGTTAGGTTAGGTTAGGTTAGGTTAGGTTAGGTTAGGTTAGGTTAGGTTAGGTTAGGTTAGGTTAGGTTAGGTTAGGTTAGGTTAGGTTAGGTTAGGTTAGGTTAGGTTAGGTTAGGTTAGGTTAGGTTAGGTTAGGTTAGGTTAGGTTAGGTTAGGTTAGGTTAGGTTAGGTTAGGTTAGGTTAGGTTAGGTTAGGTTAGGTTAGGTTAGGTTAGGTTAGGTTAGGTTAGGTTAGGTTAGGTTAGGTTAGGTTAGGTTAGGTTAGGTTAGGTTAGGTTAGGTTAGGTTAGGTTAGGTTAGGTTAGGTTAGGTTAGGTTAGGTTAGGTTAGGTTAGGTTAGGTTAGGTTAGGTTAGGTTAGGTTAGGTTAGGTTAGGTTAGGTTAGGTTAGGTTAGGTTAGGTTAGGTTAGGTTAGGTTAGGTTAGGTTAGGTTAGGTTAGGTTAGGTTAGGTTAGGTTAGGTTAGGTTAGGTTAGGTTAGGTTAGGTTAGGTTAGGTTAGGTTAGGTTAGGTTAGGTTAGGTTAGGTTAGGTTAGGTTAGGTTAGGTTAGGTTAGGTTAGGTTAGGTTAGGTTAGGTTAGGTTAGGTTAGGTTAGGTTAGGTTAGGTTAGGTTAGGTTAGGTTAGGTTAGGTTAGGTTAGGTTAGGTTAGGTTAGGTTAGGTTAGGTTAGGTTAGGTTAGGTTAGGTTAGGTTAGGTTAGGTTAGGTTAGGTTAGGTTAGGTTAGGTTAGGTTAGGTTAGGTTAGGTTAGGTTAGGTTAGGTTAGGTTAGGTTAGGTTAGGTTAGGTTAGGTTAGGTTAGGTTAGGTTAGGTTAGGTTAGGTTAGGTTAGGTTAGGTTAGGTTAGGTTAGGTTAGGTTAGGTTAGGTTAGGTTAGGTTAGGTTAGGTTAGGTTAGGTTAGGTTAGGTTAGGTTAGGTTAGGTTAGGTTAGGTTAGGTTAGGTTAGGTTAGGTTAGGTTAGGTTAGGTTAGGTTAGGTTAGGTTAGGTTAGGTTAGGTTAGGTTAGGTTAGGTTAGGTTAGGTTAGGTTAGGTTAGGTTAGGTTAGGTTAGGTTAGGTTAGGTTAGGTTAGGTTAGGTTAGGTTAGGTTAGGTTAGGTTAGGTTAGGTTAGGTTAGGTTAGGTTAGGTTAGGTTAGGTTAGGTTAGGTTAGGTTAGGTTAGGTTAGGTTAGGTTAGGTTAGGTTAGGTTAGGTTAGGTTAGGTTAGGTTAGGTTAGGTTAGGTTAGGTTAGGTTAGGTTAGGTTAGGTTAGGTTAGGTTAGGTTAGGTTAGGTTAGGTTAGGTTAGGTTAGGTTAGGTTAGGTTAGGTTAGGTTAGGTTAGGTTAGGTTAGGTTAGGTTAGGTTAGGTTAGGTTAGGTTAGGTTAGGTTAGGTTAGGTTAGGTTAGGTTAGGTTAGGTTAGGTTAGGTTAGGTTAGGTTAGGTTAGGTTAGGTTAGGTTAGGTTAGGTTAGGTTAGGTTAGGTTAGGTTAGGTTAGGTTAGGTTAGGTTAGGTTAGGTTAGGTTAGGTTAGGTTAGGTTAGGTTAGGTTAGGTTAGGTTAGGTTAGGTTAGGTTAGGTTAGGTTAGGTTAGGTTAGGTTAGGTTAGGTTAGGTTAGGTTAGGTTAGGTTAGGTTAGGTTAGGTTAGGTTAGGTTAGGTTAGGTTAGGTTAGGTTAGGTTAGGTTAGGTTAGGTTAGGTTAGGTTAGGTTAGGTTAGGTTAGGTTAGGTTAGGTTAGGTTAGGTTAGGTTAGGTTAGGTTAGGTTAGGTTAGGTTAGGTTAGGTTAGGTTAGGTTAGGTTAGGTTAGGTTAGGTTAGGTTAGGTTAGGTTAGGTTAGGTTAGGTTAGGTTAGGTTAGGTTAGGTTAGGTTAGGTTAGGTTAGGTTAGGTTAGGTTAGGTTAGGTTAGGTTAGGTTAGGTTAGGTTAGGTTAGGTTAGGTTAGGTTAGGTTAGGTTAGGTTAGGTTAGGTTAGGTTAGGTTAGGTTAGGTTAGGTTAGGTTAGGTTAGGTTAGGTTAGGTTAGGTTAGGTTAGGTTAGGTTAGGTTAGGTTAGGTTAGGTTAGGTTAGGTTAGGTTAGGTTAGGTTAGGTTAGGTTAGGTTAGGTTAGGTTAGGTTAGGTTAGGTTAGGTTAGGTTAGGTTAGGTTAGGTTAGGTTAGGTTAGGTTAGGTTAGGTTAGGTTAGGTTAGGTTAGGTTAGGTTAGGTTAGGTTAGGTTAGGTTAGGTTAGGTTAGGTTAGGTTAGGTTAGGTTAGGTTAGGTTAGGTTAGGTTAGGTTAGGTTAGGTTAGGTTAGGTTAGGTTAGGTTAGGTTAGGTTAGGTTAGGTTAGGTTAGGTTAGGTTAGGTTAGGTTAGGTTAGGTTAGGTTAGGTTAGGTTAGGTTAGGTTAGGTTAGGTTAGGTTAGGTTAGGTTAGGTTAGGTTAGGTTAGGTTAGGTTAGGTTAGGTTAGGTTAGGTTAGGTTAGGTTAGGTTAGGTTAGGTTAGGTTAGGTTAGGTTAGGTTAGGTTAGGTTAGGTTAGGTTAGGTTAGGTTAGGTTAGGTTAGGTTAGGTTAGGTTAGGTTAGGTTAGGTTAGGTTAGGTTAGGTTAGGTTAGGTTAGGTTAGGTTAGGTTAGGTTAGGTTAGGTTAGGTTAGGTTAGGTTAGGTTAGGTTAGGTTAGGTTAGGTTAGGTTAGGTTAGGTTAGGTTAGGTTAGGTTAGGTTAGGTTAGGTTAGGTTAGGTTAGGTTAGGTTAGGTTAGGTTAGGTTAGGTTAGGTTAGGTTAGGTTAGGTTAGGTTAGGTTAGGTTAGGTTAGGTTAGGTTAGGTTAGGTTAGGTTAGGTTAGGTTAGGTTAGGTTAGGTTAGGTTAGGTTAGGTTAGGTTAGGTTAGGTTAGGTTAGGTTAGGTTAGGTTAGGTTAGGTTAGGTTAGGTTAGGTTAGGTTAGGTTAGGTTAGGTTAGGTTAGGTTAGGTTAGGTTAGGTTAGGTTAGGTTAGGTTAGGTTAGGTTAGGTTAGGTTAGGTTAGGTTAGGTTAGGTTAGGTTAGGTTAGGTTAGGTTAGGTTAGGTTAGGTTAGGTTAGGTTAGGTTAGGTTAGGTTAGGTTAGGTTAGGTTAGGTTAGGTTAGGTTAGGTTAGGTTAGGTTAGGTTAGGTTAGGTTAGGTTAGGTTAGGTTAGGTTAGGTTAGGTTAGGTTAGGTTAGGTTAGGTTAGGTTAGGTTAGGTTAGGTTAGGTTAGGTTAGGTTAGGTTAGGTTAGGTTAGGTTAGGTTAGGTTAGGTTAGGTTAGGTTAGGTTAGGTTAGGTTAGGTTAGGTTAGGTTAGGTTAGGTTAGGTTAGGTTAGGTTAGGTTAGGTTAGGTTAGGTTAGGTTAGGTTAGGTTAGGTTAGGTTAGGTTAGGTTAGGTTAGGTTAGGTTAGGTTAGGTTAGGTTAGGTTAGGTTAGGTTAGGTTAGGTTAGGTTAGGTTAGGTTAGGTTAGGTTAGGTTAGGTTAGGTTAGGTTAGGTTAGGTTAGGTTAGGTTAGGTTAGGTTAGGTTAGGTTAGGTTAGGTTAGGTTAGGTTAGGTTAGGTTAGGTTAGGTTAGGTTAGGTTAGGTTAGGTTAGGTTAGGTTAGGTTAGGTTAGGTTAGGTTAGGTTAGGTTAGGTTAGGTTAGGTTAGGTTAGGTTAGGTTAGGTTAGGTTAGGTTAGGTTAGGTTAGGTTAGGTTAGGTTAGGTTAGGTTAGGTTAGGTTAGGTTAGGTTAGGTTAGGTTAGGTTAGGTTAGGTTAGGTTAGGTTAGGTTAGGTTAGGTTAGGTTAGGTTAGGTTAGGTTAGGTTAGGTTAGGTTAGGTTAGGTTAGGTTAGGTTAGGTTAGGTTAGGTTAGGTTAGGTTAGGTTAGGTTAGGTTAGGTTAGGTTAGGTTAGGTTAGGTTAGGTTAGGTTAGGTTAGGTTAGGTTAGGTTAGGTTAGGTTAGGTTAGGTTAGGTTAGGTTAGGTTAGGTTAGGTTAGGTTAGGTTAGGTTAGGTTAGGTTAGGTTAGGTTAGGTTAGGTTAGGTTAGGTTAGGTTAGGTTAGGTTAGGTTAGGTTAGGTTAGGTTAGGTTAGGTTAGGTTAGGTTAGGTTAGGTTAGGTTAGGTTAGGTTAGGTTAGGTTAGGTTAGGTTAGGTTAGGTTAGGTTAGGTTAGGTTAGGTTAGGTTAGGTTAGGTTAGGTTAGGTTAGGTTAGGTTAGGTTAGGTTAGGTTAGGTTAGGTTAGGTTAGGTTAGGTTAGGTTAGGTTAGGTTAGGTTAGGTTAGGTTAGGTTAGGTTAGGTTAGGTTAGGTTAGGTTAGGTTAGG